>JAZGTH010000012.1:3695000-4895000 GCA_036877525.1 Chromobotia macracanthus | reverse complement strand
CAGACATACAGACTGTTTCGCCAGAGCCAAAAAAATGTAGAAAAAAGATACAAATCAGCCTTTCTTTCAGTCCCAGCTTAATGAAACTACTGGTTTCATTTATTTATGAAACTCTCTAGCATATCCTTCACAAGTTAACCCCAGTTATTTGGAAAAGTTATGCAGGTTTATCTTCTGCATCTGCTGTACCCATGCACTACGGTTTTTTGTTTGTTTGCATGATGGCATTTTTCTTTATAGCTAAGTGATGGCAGGCGTCTTGTGAGTGATATATCACAGCTTCGGAATGCCACCAGGCGCTCACCACACCACCTCTCTCCGACACAGCCAAACATCATAACTCCGGGTTTCAGCCACCTTGTTATTTTTTTATATTACTATCAGGAAGTGTCTGCTTGTGATCTAAGCTCTTCAGATAGTTCATCTGCAGCCCCGGTAAGACATTCTTTTCCCAGGACGGAGAATTTAAAACCAGCTCTGTGTTTTGAAGTTGGTCAAGGGGATGACCCTCACCTCAGCCCCTGTGTTTGGTTTAGGAGTATGTGCTATTATTGGGGCCGTGTGTGGCTACGTTCAGGGGTAATGGATGTGGTGTGTGGGAATGAGGCGTACAAGTATATCTCTCAAGATGGGAACAGGCATTTCTGCCCTGTTTGTTTTGAATCTGCCAGGTTGTTTTGACTGCTTAAGTTTGCATCTTGCACACATGTCCTGATGAACTCAGTGAATGTGTCCTGTGTGTGACCCCTCAGCTGTCTGAGTGGATGCGTCTCTAATAGAGCTTTTACGGGTCACAATGCGTAAATAACATTTATGTAGCTTTTGTGAACAAGCAGTACTGGACCACTAAAAAGCTTATTTACAAAATGTCCCTTCCTTTATAAATAACAGAGTTTGAGACTATTTAAATTAACTAAACATTTAGACATTTAGCAGGCGCTTTTATTGAAAGTGACTTACAAATGTGAGGGAAAACAGTAAAGTGATACATTGTAGGGAGGAACAATAAATGCCATGAACATTTGTCACCTTTGCAAAGTTTCACAGAGGCAGCTGTGTCATTGTTTGCTGTTATCGTGTTGTTTCATGGTAGTTTTGTTTCTGTGTTGTCATCTATAGCCCCTCCCTCAGATTTTATCTTTCCCCAAACATCATATGGAATAAGGTGGACTGTGATTGGCTATTGCATGTGTCAATCATATGTCCCTTTCTGTGTAACTGGACAACTGGATAATTTTTATGCACAGACAGTCAAAAGCTAAGCCTGGAAAAGTAAGTAAATATAAAGACTAAAGTGTTTTACCCATTCTGTTTAGATTCTGTTCATATTTGGTGTTTCTTTCTTAAATTCTATGTATATTTTTATATATGTCAGTACATTTTTTTACCCCGGTTCATATTAAAATAGTTTTCGTTCTAATACTCTTGGAAAGAAGCAGCGGTATAGGAGAGCAAGGGAAACCAGGTTAATTATGAATGTTTTTCTCAAAGCAGACGGCTTTGTTCCCGACAGCAGCCTTGAATAACAGCCGGTGGGTGCAGGGAGAAAGTGAAGGAACAGAGCGGAACTGTATTGACAGAACTGTGGTGAAAGGTCATTTATTCTTTAAGCAGAGGATGTATGGAACAATTTAACTATTTATGTTCCTCCTGATTAATAGACAGAGGTGTGTGAGGGTGGCTTTACCTAACCCTATATTGGCGAATATACCCTATAAGGTGCAAAACCTGTCAAATTTGAGGAAAACCTCCTTTTGGGGACATCCTCATTTGTAAGAACACTAATATGGTAAATTAAGTATTCTTTATTTGCAAAAAAAAAGGTTTTTTGTTAGGGTTAGAGTGTGATTAGGTGATAGTGTTTATAACTAGCTGTGTAATGCAATGTCCCCATTTAGATAGATATGTGTGTAGAGACAGGAAGTTCAGCACAGCATCTGAAGGTTCTGGGATCAATTATGCCAGAAAGGAGGTGGAGAGAGAAACTGTGGTCACTGGGCCTCTTGTTTGTACCCAGTGCAGAGTTCTGCAGTTCATACCATTGAGTGAAAATTAGTTTTTATAAGAGCGTTTTCGAGAGCTGACGCCGTAAAACTGACAGAGAGCATTTGTGTCTTTGTAGTTTCAGCCTGTGCAGGGTTTGTATTTAAAGGAAAAGACCAGAGTGAGGTTCTTAGTTGGCCCCTTCTTTCTCATAGCCCATGGGAGGAAAGGCAATATCTCAGAGCCGAGGGTTAAATATAGAATAGTTACAAAGCACTCATGATTTGCATACCTGAGAATAAAATGGTCCTGTTCTGGAACAACTTAGGAAAACTGCAGAGAAAGCCATGGGAATTTCCCACTGCCGAGCAGCCAGAAATGTGGAAAATCTTCTGGAGAATTAAACTGCGCAGAACAACTGCTCTTTGATTTAAAGTCTGCATTGAAAATGTAAATCCATCCCTTCAACCAAACAACTTCATTCACTGTTTCCCATAGAAAGAACCAGACCGGATCCAGCTTGAGGTCTTTGTGAGGAAAAATAATCAAGAAAAAAACAGGTCTAGCCATACAGATTTTTTTCTGTTCATCTGCACCAAGATGAAATCCTTCATGTGCACCCTCACCCTTGTATTCTAAATCTTTGTGCTGTTCTTATTTCCATGGAACAAAAAGGAACTTCGAAGAATTTTCATGCAGCTCTTTTCCATACAGTAACAGTTCATGGTTATCACAGGCTGCCGAGCTCCAGAAAGGACAAAAAAGTCCTTCAAAAACACATCATCAGTAATCTATACCACCAAGTACTATATTTCCAGTTTCCTCAAACATTATTGGTCCCTACAGGTCACATGACCAAACCTCAGCATCAATCCTGGTGTGGAACGACATGTGAATGATTAATAATTTTGGGATAAACTCCATGAAATTGCAAACAAAATTGTTTGTTTTTGTTTCTTTGTTAACTTGAATGTGTCACATTTTGTTGAATTCTGTTGTTGCGTTCTTACACTTGATTGTCAGCTGTCATGATAAACTGCAACAGGTAAACAAAACCACGTTTGTAACATTTTGTGGATGCCGCCTGGGGTTCCTAGCTATTGCTAAGCCTGTTTTTTAAGCTTAAATTTGGACACAAGCTGTCCAATGTTCTTCTGTTTGTTCCTTACATGCACACAGGCACGCAAATAACAACATTACTCTAGCCACTAAGAAAGGGAAAAAAACAGATTGGGGGATGCCGAGATAGGCTTGCGTCATGCTGTTGCTATGGAGTGGTGAGTAAACACTTATCAGCTCAAGAAAATATTTTTCTCTCATTCTCACTTTTTACTCACTTTTCTTTATCCTTGTCTAAAGCAAGTAAACTAGCCTTTTGCTCCCGGGGCGGCGGAGAAGGTTGAGTGAGTGCCAGATCGTTAGGATGTCACTGCTGCTCAGTTGCTTTTACTTAGTCTTCCAGACTTTCCCCTGGCTTCTTTTCAAAACAAATCTTGGAGCGAGGCCACAGAAAGTGCATTCTTTTGCAGTCCCTGCAAGCGGTGCTTACGCGTTCCTCTCCTGCCAGAGGTCGTCCAGACAGACACACTGAGACGGCATTTATTTACACAATCCACATCAGGAAGTCTGAATGTATATACATACTGCGCGCATAGTGTGTGTGCATTCGCATTAATGTATAGATTTGAGTTTGAAGGAGAAAATTGATTCTCCAGAACTCAGATTGAAAGCAGACTTTTGTTTGTTTGTCTATATAAAAAAGATGCAAAAACAACATTGTGATGACCGTGAGATGATGTTGTTTAATATTAAGGTAGGAGAGACCTTGTGAATATAGTCACAACTGAAAGGCACTGTTGCATACGACACACTGCAGTGCACTCGCAACCCCTTCTGTTGTAACTGTATTTACAATACAAATGCATTATTGCTGTTATAAATCGCTTGATGTTTGTATGAGGTAAAATTGTTTTTTTTTTTTTAGAAGTTATAGTCCCTCACATGCAAACAGTAACAGGATGTTATGTTAAAAATAAATTTGTTGTTTTGATGTGAAAATGCAAAATGGCAACTTCTGTTCCAAAATAGCTAACCTTGAGTTGACTTGGCAAACTTGGTTTTGAAAAACAAGCAGTTGAGTTAAACTAACTTAGGTCTAACTTAGGTTTTCTTGTTGTCTTTGGCAGATGTTTTATGGTGATCCACTGTTGACCAACTTCCTCTACCTGTTGCCTATGAAAATAAGTGTCTGATAGCATTTGGTCCCATAGACAAAGCCCACAACCCATCAGCTTTTCATCATCACAGGATTAGTATTTTAAAACCAACTGGCATACCAACATTTTACTCTGTGTTGAAATTGTACACCAAATTCTTTCTGCTGAAAATCAGTTTCAAGTGGTTCTATTTTTTCAGTAGAGCAGGTTTATAATTGCCTGGGGTGAAGGCTAACCATAAGAAAATTGTGTTGATTTAAGATTGCTCTTTGATTGCTCATGGGCCCTTAAATTCTCAATTACGTATCAGCATTGCCCCAGATGCATGTATTTATTGTTTTGTATATTGCAAGTATTGCATTTTTAAAAATGACTGTTTTGTTGTTTCTACTTGATAAGCGTAAATTGCCACACAAGTACAGTACATATCATTTTGACATCATCCTGCTAATAATAAGAACAGTTTGCAAATTCTAGACTTCACTCAGTGGGAACCAGAAGCCACATTGCTATCTGATCTCACCTGAAACCTCTGTGTTTTAACGTTGCTGAGAGATACTGTTGACTGTCATTGTCTGCGGTTAAAATGGATTGTGTTGCAGCACGGGTACTGACCTTTCCAGGCCACTCCCTCATTTTATGTATCATCTTGCATTCCAACCATTCCTGATATAACTTGCCAATCACCCCCACCCAGCCCTGAAACCAAACAGAGGTTACGGAGACTGACCCCTAACCCGACGCTTTCCGAGAGGTATGTGGCATTAGCTGAAGTGTCAGAGGTTGTAAGTGCATGTTCTGATTTGAAATATATTTCAATACTGCTTCACTTAAAGCCTGCAGCTGGTGAATTGATCTGGAACTGTGTCAGTAACCCACAAAACAGTCAAACGTGAAGAACCAGAAACTGCTGGGCAAACAGGTGAGCACTTACTGGAAAACAGACCCTTCTGTCCAAGAAACCACTTTATTCGACATTGTGATTTTTGCTTATAATTTCTGTAATTGTATTTGAGAAAATGTACTTTTTTGAAGGGTTGTCAGTTTGCCTGATGTCAAGTCTACATCAGTAAAAAATTATACTAGCATTCGAACAACGTTTACAACCGTGATAAAACGTCACATTATGCCGTAAGCTCTGACTGTAATGTAATAGCAACTGCCCTGAAGTTTTAAAAATCACAAACGTGCTACATTCGACTGCCAGGAATTTGTCATAAAAATAAGCTTGTTCAATATAATGTACATCAGATTTAAAGAGAGAGTTCACCAAAAACAAACAAATCCTCTCACCCCCTTATTTTGTTCCTATACAACCTATACATTTAAGTCAAGTCACATGTAGCACAAGTCAACATTTCTTATGTATTTTGTGTGTCTTCAGAAAACGTGGTATATTGCACTTGAGTCATATAGATTTCCTTTCAAGGCTTGACTTTTACATTTACTTTCAATGTATGGAAAAGAACATTCTGTTAGATTTGTAACCATGAAGGAACTTTTTTTTTTTAATTTTAGGTGTACTGTTCCTTTAAGAAGAGTAAAGCTCGGTGAAGGTTTCTCTGTTTGCAGGCTCGGGTCTGTTCATTGTGAGGGCAGCTGAGGCTCACAGCAGCGGACTTACTCGAGATGTTTTGGGAAAGTCAGGAATGTGCAGTGGGCCATTCCCTCTCTTTTGAAGACTTCCTGTCTGGGAGGCCAGGGTTCCGTAAATTTGTCAATGAAAACGGGTTAATTGAAGAACAGAGCAGACTGAGACCGTGTGTGCATATGCGTGTGTGCATGCGTGTGTGCATGCGCGTGTGCATATGCGCGTGTGCATGCGCGTGTGCATATGCGTGTGTGCATATGCGTGTGTGCATGCGTTTGTGCATATGCGTGTGTGCATATGCGTGTGTGCATATGCGTGTGTGCATGCCTTTGTGCATATGCGTGTGTGCATATGCGTGTGCATAGCGTGTGTGCATATGCGTGTGTGCATGCGTGTGCATGCGTGTGCGTGTAAGACCGGTGCATGTTTGTATTTGTTGTCCGTATGTGAGTGATCAGGGACAACGTGCCTCCGAAAATATTCCCAGCGTTGGAAAAACATTTGCCTTCGAGGAAAAACTCACAAAGTTGCGGTTTGCTGCGCCCTGTTACACCGTGTTCAACCAATGGAGGAACAGCGATTTTGTTCTAGCCAAAACTCCGTCTATTCATAAACCTCACATGGGTTTCCACTTGGCAATCCCTCCCGTAGAGAATACTTGGGATTTCTGTCGCCATATGACATGCAGAGGAATTTCTTTAACATTAACTGCGTGAAGTAAAATAGATCATCATTTTATAATTTCCTTTTTATTTTTTAACACTTTGAGGTTTTGAAGGTGCTGCCTTCCTATAACAAGTCTACACATAGTTTATGACATCTGATTAACATTAAAATGATCAACTGGGTACCAGATAGTAAATTGGATGCCAAATAGTTGACAAATGTAAAACGGATGCGTTGGTTTGCTTGCTGTTACACAAAATAGCGACTGGCTCTGTATTTTAGTCAGGATTAGTACAAGAATGAACGAGAATTAAACCTAAAGATTAAAAGTTACATTTCTTTGTTGTTTCTGTATTGTGGATCTCAGACTAAAACAAGCAGAGGTGAAACTTGCTGTATTCTCTGAATAAAAAATATAAGCATGGAAGATTGTGGTGTTTAGTTAGATATTTCCATACATCACTAATTTCAGTGTAATTAATTTGAGGATACAATATTATTCTAATCCAAAGTGGGGTCCAAAGTCTGAGAATTGCCATTTATTTTCAACGTTGTTGTTATGCCTATAATGTGTCATGTTAAAATAAATCTCATTAAAGCAGAATAATAAAAGTATTTTACTAGCAGCCTCAGATGTTTGGACCCCACTGTAACTTCTGCAAGCATTTTTATTGCATAATAGTTAGGAAAAGTCATTGTAAATCTGAATGTATTCCAGGCCTAAAGCAGTGACTGCTGTATGTCTCTCTGCTATAATATAAGCAGATTCACAGAAATGCTGTGAAGTGCACTGAGAGATTAAAAGGCAGAAATAGGTTTAGCAGGGCTGGAGGCTTGCAATGGAATGAACTTTTGTGAATGAGGAGTGTTAGTCGTCCTCTTCTCTCCTCTGGGCCGGTAGATGGCGCTTTTGTCCTGCCAGCTTTCTTCTGCAGTGCCCATTCAGAGCTGACATTGAGTGGTCAGGTAGCACCAAACTTCCAGTCTAGTGGCAAACTCAAAAAATTGGTAGATCTTTTGTTATTGGACAGGAGATAAAAATGCTTTATACAATGCTGGCTGACTGAAACGTGCTGTGCTCGGTCACCGTTGTGATGGTATTTAGCAGAGGTGCTCAGTGCTGTTTGTTTTGCACAAAACAAAACCTATGCTGCTTGTTTAAGTTCTGTATTATATTATGTTTTAGAATAATTTTCTAATTGCTGTAGAGTATATAGACAACTTTGATAATGACAAGTTAAAAAGTCAACAGACGTCAATCAAAACTGGATCCATTTTCTTCCTTAATGCACGTTCCTGGTCTTATCAACAATTTAATGGTGCATGTTATTAAAATGTATTTGTCTTCATGATCTAACTTTTTCTTCTTTTAAAATGATTATTAACTAATAAGCAAATATTAGTTAAAGCAAATAATATTTAGGCACATTTAGGTCTGGCCCCATTTTGATACATCACAGCCACTTCATAATCTAATCAATTCCTAATAGATAAAAATTCCCACCCAACAATGTTTTGTTTTTGAACATTGTGTTTCACACGGTAATGCATCACATTAAGGAAGTAAAAATAGGCTGCGAGCAGCGATTCATGTTGACTTTAAAGCGTGCTGGGGAGAGAAAGTGGATTCTGTGCGAGGAAGAGCAAGGAAGGCAGGCGGGAAAACGGTGCACGAGGCTTCTGCAGTTTACCTCGTCCTGGGAGGTACATCCTTTGTGTTATGTGCACTTTGACCCTAACAAGGTGTGGAAGCAAAATTCTGGCTCCTAGTTCTCAGGCAGCGTGTGGGTCAAAGGTCGTCTCTCGGTTTCCTGAATCACAGGAAGTTAATGTGCTGAGATTTTCCGGCGCTGGAAGTTTTTAAACACAAAGAATATAAAGAACAAGAGTTTGCCGAACTTAGTAATAAACATGCAGTAAATAATTGTGACATGTCAGGAAAATACCTAATATTTTTATTATTTTGATGAAAGTAGAAACATTAATAGTAGTGTAATCAGTAGTATTTGTTTTGGCAATATAAGTATTATATAACATTGTATAACGTTTTCATTTAGATTTTAGTATATATAAAATACAACCAGTCAAGTTGCAAATAGTAAATCATGGTTCATGGCTGTGATGTAGTTTAAAGCCTATTGACTATTTTAATAGACACACTTTTACACGTCCTGCCTAACTTTTTAATTCAGTAAAATATACATTGACGCTGGAAAGAATGCTATATGCTTGTTAGGCGATTTTCATCATACCTTTAAACAACTTCCTGCTGTACATGCAGCCAAAGCACTCAGTATGTGTAAAGTTTACAGTAAAATATCTATACAAAGACAGCTACCGGAACCACCCAGTCTTATCAACAAACCAGCATGACACGCTTTCCATTATAGCTACTTTACTTTTACTCACAGCCCCAATTGACCTTCTTCTGAGTCGAGCCACAATTCTGGCCACCAGACAGCTCAGGCTGTTGCATTGCACTAAATTAGATGAACATGTTAACGCGTTAGCAGATATACAGCAAGAACAAAGCCACAGAAAAACACATGACACTTTCAGTTAATGTGTGATAACGACTATTTTCATTGATTACCAGGCAAACATCATTAGTTAGATTCAGGTTAGATTTTAATATTTTTAAAGCTATAGGAATGTATCAGCAACATACCATCTTGTTTGCTTTTGGGGGTTCTGTTTCTAGCTTGCGGGATAGTTAAACCGATAAGGATGTTTACTAGGTTTGTTTGTGCACCGCTTTGGTTAATATTGACAACCCAAGCAGATTCTAGAGATCAGTGGACAAGATGAACTGCTGGTGGATTAATGGAACATAGCAGCTCACCTTTACTGGAGGGCTTGCCCCCGGCTCCCTCACCTGCTGGAGGGGTCCTTTAAGAGCCCCGGGTGGTCTATTGTATTCTATGTTTGTGCACAAACACAGATTATCGTGGAAATGGAGCTGCCCTGGGTCAGGCCCTCTGGGTCCTGGGATAATTAGGAGTGTGTTAGGGCTGACTTTACCTGTTGCCTGAATTGTTATATTGACTCTTTTAAGTTTCATTCTTTTGATCTTAAAATAATCTTCACCACCGCCAGAAGCATCACCCTGATTTAAAATGCATGTACCCCTTTAATGGAATAGTTTGCCCCCCAAAAAAATTTCTTAATTTACTCACACTGTGATTCTCACACTTTTCTCTTCTGAGGAACCAAAAGAAGATATTTTGAAGTACGTTGGTAACCAAACAACAGTGGCACCCAGTGACTTCCATTGTATGGACACTAAACCACTTCTCAAACCAATTCTCAAAATATCTACTTTTGTGTTCCACAGATGAAAATAGTGATAGTTTGAGATGAAATACAAATAGCTCAAATATATATATATATATATATATATCCAAAAGATTCATTTACAAGTTCCAACCTGGCTGTCTAAATTAAGCCACTCTCTCAAGTGTTTAGAAAAGGTGTGATTCCCATGGCTTCATCTCCATATACACAGACCACTCTTGCCTTTTCCGTGCTGATACATTAGGAATACGAGAGCCTGGAGACTATGAATAGTCCAGTGGACCCTGCTGTTCACAGGGGACTTAGGTTTAGTGAGGTGGGAGTTACACACATTGCTCCGTTGTCTCTCCGAGGTGGCCTGGGCGCTAGCCAGACGTCCATGTCACTTCAGAAGGATGAGAATGGCTGAGGCAGTTTGAGCTGATAATTTGTCTTTATGGCCCCATGTCACCTTTAACCCTTCTGACTGACCCTAGATAGTCCATTCCTAAGTGACCAAACAGGCAGTTTAACAGGCAGTTTGCTGAATTCCCAAATGGTTCATTTTAATATAAAGCAATTTAAAAATATATTTTTAAAATAAATGTGTATGTGTGTGGGGTGGGTTACTTAACCATATATTGGGGACAAATTTGTACCCAAAAGTGAGCAAAACCTGACAAATCTGAGCTAAACCTCTTTCAGGCGATGTCCATATTTTAAATAACTACACGTGTGTGTGTACTGGTATATGTGGTTTACAAGGACACAAATGCGTATAATGATATGTGCATAACAATGTAAACATGGTTTACGAGGACACTTCAGACTGTCCTCATAAATCAAATGGCTTAAAAAACACATTAAATGGTGTTTTTATTTTATTTAAAAATGCCAAGAGTTTTCTGTGAGGGTTAGGTTTAGGTTGGGGATAGGGGAAGTGGATAGAAAGTGTGTGTGTGTGTGTGTGTGTGTGTGTGTGTGTGTGTGTGTGTGTGTGTGTGTGTGTGTGTGTGTGTGTGTGTGTGTGTGTGTGTGTGTGTGTGTGTGTGTGTTTAGGATGTCTATCTGAGGACCAATTACAACAAATAGTTGCAAAGACATCTTTACACATTTTGATGAGCTGGCCGATGAGCATTTAATATTTATTCATTTGCATGCATTTTATTTGTGTATATTTTTTTATTTGCTTACCACTACGTACTGTTATAGAGGTTTGAGCCTGAAGTGAAGAGGAAAATGCGTTTACAGTTTGGGTCTGATGTGCGGCTGCAGGGCCTCTGGCAGTCGGCTTCCATAAATGCATCGCATATGTGGGGGCCGCTTTGAGGCTGTCTGGGGGTGAAACGGTTAAAATTGACATCGGGTGGCAAAGGGCTGTGGTTGGTCTCCAATCTTTGTAGTGTGCCGTGGTGGACGAGCTCTCCCACATCTTGCCCAGAGCGCTCCCCTCTTCAGTCCGAAAGAGAAAAAGGGAAATCTGTGTCCGACCCAAAATGTCTTTTGAAACGCACAGGCTGCGGTATTTATCGCGTTTCTGTACATTTGCTTTGCATTCTTGTGATTTACAGCCACGGTCATTACTTTAATGGTGGAAAATAAAACATGGCACTTTGGAAAAAAATCATTACGTTCAGACAGCATTATGCAATAGAAAGCGTGCTTGCTGTATTCATTTCACCTAATGCACCATGTTTGACGTCATTAGATTTGGTGTTTTTGCATGTAGCCGATATAACAGAGCTGTAATATATATATATATATATATATATATATATATATATATATATATTTTAGCACACACACATTATATATATATATTTAGTTTTATTTATACTAACGGCCTCTATAATATAGTTTTCATGAACGCTTTGGGAATGGGAAACTTTTTACCCTTCTTGGTTCTTGGAAAGGGGAAATTCGCAATGGGAAGAGTGACGTGCGCTTTGCACAGCATGTATACATTCAAGTCATATGTCTCCATGTTCTGACAAAGGTTTCGAGTTGGTCGTAATCGATCTTCGTAGTACTTTTGGGCAGTAATTTGTGGCTGGGGCTATTGATCGTATTCGTTTCATTCGCTGGCGCTCCTGACGCCGCTCTGTCTGCGGGGGAGTGGTTTAAAATTCCTCCTCTCCACCTTCTTTGGGGGTCTAAGAGCTGTTTTTTATGAATGAACTGAATACCGAAGACAAATTAAGCTTTCTCTTTCACGAGAACGGCGCGTCTTTTGCGACAAATTCCGCAAACGTTCCCGTTTTGGCGCAATGATGAAGCGCGTGCGGTAATGCGTAAAAGCGCACCGATGTAAAAATGAAAACGCGTTACATAGTCATGCAGCCACACAATTAAACTGTTTACAATAACGAGGACTATATGCACTAAACATTATTTCTAAAAGTGCAAAAGTAAGAGTGCACAAGGACCCGTACGTGGCCACATTAGGCTCTACGTGTGGATCGTTCATAATCGTGCATGTTATATATTTAATGGGGCGCGTTATCATTTTGTTATTGCTTTATCTTCATTTGCATTTTCGTCTTTTTCGCGGAGTTCGAGATCCTAAAGCCTTTGGTTATAAAGCCCATCTCTGACACAATTGCATTCAGCTGGAGTGGGTAAGGGAGGACTTTGCCATTCCCCCTCCCGTTTGTGGAGCAGGCTCGGTCAGATCGTGGGAAAGGCCCTCCACGTAAAGCAGTTTGTTCTTTGACGCTGTTGTTCTGGGTGTAATTGATCGCACTTCACGTCGACGGGCGGAGGACTTCAAAGACGCGCGGCTGTTGGAGGTCGGTCCGCTTGCGCTCTCGGCCTTGAGGGACAAAAAACAACTTCTTCACTTTCTGTTGCAACCCAAGTGCGCAAAATTACTTATAGCATCCTACATGGCCGTAGTACCAAGCTGCGCACGGGGGGGAATGGCGCAAATGATAAGCATTTGGTTACAGGCTTTAAAATGCAGACATTTTTAATATCATAACTGCATCAAACAAACTCATATGTTCCCTAATAACCACGTAAGCCGTTTCCACCTTTTTTTTTTCTTTGGTTAATTGCTGCGTTTAGGAGCGATGCGCTTGCGCGCACCCAAGACTGGGTTAGTGCGTTGGTTAAATTGATCTAAATAAATAAACAAACAAACAAATAAACAGTCTATCGGATGTGCTGTCTCTTTAAACCTTCTGGGGTTCGGCCAGTTACATGAATGGTGCTAGACACGTGAGTTTGTCTCAATGTGGTCTCTCCTCTTAGCGTCGCAGTATTTCTCATGTTTTCTCTGGCTGTTGTCCAGTTCTCTCTCTCTCTCTCTCTCTCTCTCTCTTTTGCGCCTCTCGTGCCCCCTCCCTCCTCATGTTATCCACCCACGGGAAAAGTGATTTTCGCCTCTTTTTTTCAAACGTATATACCTCATTTTCATCCCCACAGTCGGTGGACTTATTTCCGTGTGGGCAGTGGGGATGCATTTAAAATGGCAACGTTTCTTGCCTAAGCCAATCGGCGCGGAAGGTCTTTCCCCGCAAATTCTTGAATCGCCGCCGCAGTAGCGCGGACCGGACAGCGCACCGTCACCCCTCGCCAATGTCTCGTTTGCGCAGACGGTGACCGAGATCCCGATCGATCACTTGGCTTGTTTTATTACCAAAGCCACCCCCACTGAATTCAACAGAGGAGTTTCTGCTCCCTCTGCGTGTGTGCGTGTGTGCGTGTGCCAAATTCTCAACCAGGAGGCAGCACGTGCGTCTCACAATACCGCCGCGACGGGCGCGCTTTTCGGTTTTGCGCCGTGAATCCCCCGTTCATGTGCACGCCGGTTTTAAACGCATTGTGTTTCATAAGCGCGCACTGCTCGTTGTGATCCCGGCAGCAGGACGTCCGGTGACTGACGGAAAGCTCGTGCTACGGCGACGGAAGGTGCGCGACGCTCCGTTTGGTACCAACTCGCACGCACGATGAGCGAGCGCGGTGAGGAAGCCGCCGCTTCGGGATCGCAGGAGCAGCCCGAGCCCGCCCCGGCCGAGCCACCGAAGAGGGGACCGGGCAGACCCAGGAAGCCGCAACAGGTCAGTGCGCGGCTCAGTTTCTGCACGGTTCCTTCCACCGCCAAACCTTTAATGTGATTGTGTTACTGCTTTAATGCGCGACTGCTAAATGGTGGAGGATCGGGTCTGTGCGTTGTTTTACGCGCTGGAGAACATCCGCGGTCCGGACGTGCAGCGCGCGCTGTGCGGGGTCCTGTGCTCCAAACGTCGCGCAGAAAATCGCGACTTTTCTCCGGCGCGTTTGTTGTAGTCGTTCTCTCGGCAGTCCGAAACAAATGTGCCGCTTGCTTGTGAATTGTCAACAAACCGATACGCGTCTTAATGTGGGTATGGTAAATGATGCATAGCCCACCAGTGATTTTCGGCTGTTTGCATTCGCAAATTACAAAACGCGCGCCGCTGCTGTGCGCAACACCCTCGCGTGCTGCTTGTTTGTATTTTTTCTGCACTTGTGTGTTCACTTTATATATATTTATATATGATACAAATAATGCATTGTGCATGTAATGTATTATGTATTTGTGTATAGATATAGATACACACACACACACACACACACACACACACACATATATATATATATATATATATATAGACACTCTTCTGTGCTGTGTGCAAGCCTTTTATGTTGTGCGTACAGACCCCAGATACAGAAAGAAACTCTGTATAATTGTTGCTGCTGGAAATGTACCTGTTGATAATGATCCTTCGCCCCGTATCCCCCAGTTATGTGAGAAACGGTTCCTATAACAACAAGCATGCAATTAAAATAATGTCACGGAACATCTAACTGTTTAGTCACGGCCACATCCTTCAAAACACTTGCTTTCTAGTGTTTATGGTTAGAGGATGTGATTCAGTATCTTAAGTAATTCACCAGTGAGTCACTTCAGTACCTCTAATTGAAAGTAGCCATTAGGATGAGGTGGTTCAAACTAAAATTACGCATGCACCAGTTCAGCCATTCAACAGTCTGTCCTGTAACAATGTTACATATTTATGTGCCGAAAGGTAACTTTTTTTTTTTATTGAAATTTAGGACATCCTTTAACGTTTAACACGCACGTGCATATGGTTGTAAACAATATTTGTATGCATTTCTCTTCTTTATTGTACTATCAACAAACATCACGTGATTATTACTCCGTATTTCCTGCTACAGTGCAATACAAAGGCGTGTAGTTAAAAGATGCAGCTGTCGTAATTAGGTGGAAAAACGGGACGCCTTTTTTTAAAAGGTAAATGCATTAGTGCAAATAAAAAATGCAACCAGCCTGTAAATCACGTTTAGGGTTCACAAGGCTGTACATTTTCTTTGCATTGTGTATTTCTGTATGACAGAATGGCTGCTTTTTCAGCCCTTCTGCACGCACACACACAGGCACGCACAGCCTTTGTCCCTTCCTTCGGTCTGGACTGGTGAAGTGAATGAGAGACCACCAGTAAATGCGTTAAAAGAGACCCTGTGCTTTGTGAGAGGATGGGTGGGATGAAGAATGAAGGTTGCACAGTTCGCCCAAATGTACGAATTTCATTGCAGTAGACTACAAAACACCAAACCAAGTGGCATGAGCGAACAGATGATATCAGATGTTAATATTTTTAACCTGGCCTTGGTCTTTATGTGTATGCTTTGCATCAGTTTGCCTCTAGTTCACACAGGTGCTTCTGCAAAAGAACTACAGGTAGCCTCAGTCAAAATCAATTGTGCAAAATATTCCAATTTAAAACCTAAACAAAAATAGTCAAGACGTATTTATTTAAGATACATGGCATTTGGTTTAATATAAACAAAGTAATATATGCGTTGGTAATGGTAACTGAAGTGTTTGAATGTGTTTTAGGGCCTGGATTAAGCTGGTTAAGAGAGCCCTGGTTATGTTTCTTGTCCTCATGATCTGTGTTCACCTCCTTTCCTCTGCAGGAACCCACAGGAGAGCCTGTCCCCAAACGACCGAGGGGTCGCCCTAAAGGCAGCAAGAACAAGGGCCCCTCCAAAGCAGCGCAGAAGGTGAGAGCCGGGCTATGTTCTGCACACCTCAACAGTCACAAACAAACACGCATACACAGTTTCTGTTTTCTGTGTGCCACCAATTTGAACTCTTCTTATTGTTATAAATCACTGTCTGTCTTTTACTATATTCATCAACACGGTACAAGTATTAATGGTGGAAACTGGCTACGAGCATTTTTTATGAATCATTCATCAGGAATGTGTCAGGAACGTTTTGAGGCATGTGAAATTTGTCAACATCCGGGGCGTGCATGTGTACATATGTATGGGGACTGCCTCCCTCGCCTCCGCCTGTAACTGTTGTTTCATCACGGCAGATATTGCTAAAGCTCCTTAATGTAAAGTTGAATTAGCAGTGCATGCTACACACACACAAACACACGCTTACACACACAAATTCTCTCTCCCTCTATCTCTATCTCTCTCTCTCTCTCTCTCTCTCCCTCTCCCCCCTTAGGCAACCTTCCATATGTATGTGAGAGAACCCTCAAACATGTAGGTGCACATGAACTGTATGCTCTGCGGAGGGAATACAGGGAATGTTTTGTTACATATTGCCAGAAGAAATCCGTTCCAGTTCTTTACTAATGCCCAAGTAAACAGCAAAGCAAATTAAAGCCTCACCGAAGATTTACATTACGCGCAAGAGTTTTGTTAAACGTCACCGTCGGCGTTTCTAATTGCAGAATTCTGTTTACGTATCGGGAATGCCTCTAAAGAGGGGTTGCTCTGGAGAGCCTTTTCTTGATGAAGTCATTAACGTTTCTTCCTCGCTCGTGTGTGTGGTCTGGTCTGGCATATGTTTGTGGGTAGCCCCCCCTCCCCCCTGCCAACTGTCAGTGCGTTTGGTTTTAAAAGTATTACTGTGTAATTCTTCTCTCTGAGCTATCAGAGTTGAGCTGAGCTGTGTATTTGCGGATTTAGTCTGTGTTAATAACCGACTGACAGCTCAGCCTGCTCTCTTTCCCGTTAATGTACCGCTGTAAACAGTCACGGACCTGCTTTGAAAAGCCTGAGCACTTTTCTGCCAGCGTAGGCCTGTTTCATTCAGTTTGGCATTGTTATGATATGCATCGGACTGATAAATCTTCCAAGATGAAAGAAGTCAAAATCGGCAAGGCGCCTCAGCAGAGACACTTTTCGCAAAACGTGCTCTTCCACCGGTAATCAGTCATCTTTTAGCATGTCCGACCGTTTTAATGACCAAAATGGAGTGCTTGGCCCCTCAGTTTAAAAGCGCAGCTTCATGGACTGACCCTCAGACTTGCTAATGCAAACAGTGGAAACATCGGCTGAAAACGTTTTTTTTATATTGTAAGTATTGCTTGGCAGGAAACCTGCTGGTCTACATGTCATAATTAGAGGTAAAGAATGTAATTTTATGGTGTTTGATGACACCAGGGTCGTAACTTATTATTAATAGTTAATATATGTAATAATGTAAAATGTAAATTAAACTTATACTATAAGCAGGCATGCATATATCAGTTTTTATATATTTCATATATTTTGTGGCCTCGGTCATGATTTAAACAATGTCGTATTGACTGTTTCGAGTGTTTTGTTTTTCATGCAAGTGTGTTGATATTTCAATACAACAAAACTTGATATTTTTGGAAGAAGTCAGTCAAGCCGCGTTTAGTAAATGTCATTTTATTTTTTGATTTATTTTTTACTTATTACCAAGTCAAAGTCATGTACATAAATCACAAACACAAAAAACAGCATCCAAATGTAATAATTGTAATAATGTAATTTAACATAAGATTTTTCCATTGTCAGTCCATAATAGCCCCACAGAAACAGGATCCAATGAACAATCCAGGCTAAATTAGGCTAACCTGGCTGGGATATATATCATTTGTGATTAACACAGTTGTGTCTGTCAACAGATAAACACTGACAAGTTTCCGCTCTGTTCCGATCATCCGGTCTATACATTGGCCTTAATGACTGACTGGAATATTTTCCGTCCACCAGTCATTGTTGGAACTTGACACCGGGCACTGGGGGGCTAAATTTAAACTCTACATTCACAAAAGTGAGTTTGGCAGAGGCGAGACTGCCCCTCCCTTCCCTTAATGATCGACGGTCTCTTCACCCGGCCTCGCACGCATGCCAGGATGTCTTGGTGTGGAAGAGGACATAAAGTGTCCGGGTGCGTGTCTGTGGCGGAGCTGGCTGGATGAGACGCACAACCACTGGCATGATTAATTTATCAGGGTGTCGGCTTGCAGACCATTAAATCTCCTGATTAAAAATGCAGCATCCCCAACTGTGGCCTGAGGGCCGAGAGACACTGATTGGCCGGGACAGACAGACAGAGATGCTCTGAATAAAGACGCAGATACAGAGAGATAGAGGGAATGAGGTTAAAGACATCTTGTCTTTGAGAATGTGCATGTCAAGGCAATGTAACATTAGCCTGATAATCTAATTTCAAGGCACAGAATAAGGGGCAATCCTTACCTGCCCATCAAAACAGGTTCTTTCTGTTCCATAAATGTTATCTAAGAAAACAAAGCAGTCATATGAAGTAGGAATGCCATGCCTCTAGATAAGACATGGCAAAAAAAACTACTTAGCAGCGCTTTACACTCAGGAAACACTCTTTAAAACGTTGCTTCAAAATGCCATAGAAGAACCGTTTTTGGTTGTTGGGTTCCATAAAGAACCTTTAACAAATGTAGAATGTTTTGTTTTGTTTCACAAAAGGTTCTTGGTTTTTTTAGACTATAAAAAAGTAAGATAGAAATGGTTCTTTTAAGAACCTATGACTAAATGATTCTTTGGGGATCCAAAAACGGGTCTTCTGTGGCATCATTGGGACAATCTTTTAAGAAGCTTTATTTTTAAGAATGTTGTCTAGTTTAATAGTTTTTCGGGGGAAAAGGGGACTGTGTGGGAGTCCCGATCTATCAGGTCTTAAAAACAAAGCAAAATTGCTGTTGAACTAGGCAGCCAGCAGTCATTGTGCAATTTCTTTGTATAAAAAATGACATTTTGTTAAATGCGAAAAAGTCATAGTTTGAAATGACACGAGGGTAGATATAAAGCAAATGAACCAGCTGACCAGTGACCCATTAGCTGCCTCTGTGTTTTGTCCTGTGGGCTGGCTATGGCCAGTACTGTTCTGCTCAGTTTTTTATTTCTCCGGGCTGTCATGCCTTTTCAGAATGGTGAAGCGTCCTTGGGGTATTCAAAACAAACTGTGCTTGTCTGAGAGGTGGTAATGTGAGCCTTGACAAAGCCTGCATACTGAGTCAGGGCACACAAGCCAAGCACATCACACACATCACACACTGATACCTTTATAAAGACACACAGATAAATTTATATCATATCACACCACAGCAGAGTTTTCGCCCTCTGTTGCACGAATTATAAAATCATAGAGAGAGTTGCACATCTGTCCATTGCAACATAATGTTTATATTTTATTTCATGCTTGCATCATCACTTACAAATGCCATAATTCTTCATTTTATATTTGGCAGACACTTTCCTCCAAAGCAACTTACAGTGCATTCAAGCTATACGTTTAATCAGTATATATTTACATTTATGCATTTGGCAGAGGCTTTTATCCAAAGCAGCTCACAGTACATTCAAGGTATACAGTACATGTGCTCCCCTGGGAATTAAACCCACAACCTTTGCACTGCTAATGCAGTTCTCTACCAGTTGAGCTACAGGAACACTGGAATTCATTGACCAGTACAATAATACAATGACAAGTCAATATATAAAGGAAGGCAGAGAGGATTATGGGTAAGGTAGTTTAGGTCACACTAAATAGTTAAAAATGGCTGTCCACTGTGGTAAACACAAGGCACATGAGAGGGTTCATGTTCAAAGTGTCAGAAGTTCGAAACATCAATCTCTGACATGCTCCTAATTCCTAATTATCATGTGAGTCTCGTAACGTACTACTATTGTAACTATCTTTCTTGAGGTCCCTTAAATTAATGTGTTAATCTAAAGAACCTTAGTAGGTTAGAGATGCACACCCTCCTCATTGATTCGCATCTTGCTCAGTTGGGTGTACTTTGCTGACAAACATGATACCTCTGACACCTCCCCTTCCTAGGTCATTTGCAGAATTCATAGATGTTTGATGATTTGAGTAAGGTTTCCTTCAGGGCTCTGCATGACAAAAGCCCACAGCCAGAGGAAAACTTTATATCCTATGAATAATATAAGACACGTCTTGTCTTGTTAATTGTGTTCGACCGTGGCAGTAAGGCACCATCGCACGTGCCCGCGGGGTAGATTCTACTGCTTCCACCTGTCAAATTGTTTCAGTTGCGATTTTAGAGGCGGTGGGGCGAGTTGTTACCCGAACAACGCAGAAGGTCCGTGTGGAATTCTTAATCAAATACTCAGAGTTGGGGAAACCCTACACTTCTGTTCTAGCTTTGGTGCTGCTGTTGTGCAGGTCCTACAGCGTCTTTAGACAGCTGACACAAAATTTTATTTACTGCTTTAGCAACCAGACGGTGGACTTTTTCACCCCAATGGAATTTTTTAGATATATTTACGAATACCAAAAATGAGTCGTCATGTATTATTTCCTTTCCTGTGTGAAACACAAACAAAGAAACCACATGAATGCCTTTATCATCCCTTATGGATCTTACTTTTGTTACCGTTTTGTCGCTTTTAATAAATATGTAAGGCTTGGGGTTTAGGGGACTGAGGATTCAGAGGTGCGATTATGACTGCTTTCTCAATAATGACGATGGACTTGTAGTATTAACAGTTACTAACTTTTATTAGTGCCCAGAGTGTTGAATCTGAGGAGACAGGTTACTCCTCCCTATCAGGACAGATTTTCTACCTTGTATCTCTTTTTGTGTTTCACAGAAGGAAAACAACATGAGTCTGGAATGATATTAGGGTTAGAACATTACAGAACATTTGTGAATGGAATGTTTTGGAAAAATACTTTTTTATTTAAAACACACACTCTGATTCAGTGTTTCCTTATTATTAGGCTGGCTCACCCTCTAACAGGGAACGTTCTCAGAATGTTGTCTAACATTCTCTAAATGTTCTTTCAAAGTAAACATTACTAGAACGTTTTAAACGTTACGTTGTATATCAAAAACGATATTCTTAAGTTGTTAGTGGAACATTTGAAAAAGTTCCAGAAATTTGTTTAACAACGTTCTTATAACCAAACAATAACATTAATACAATGTCTAAAACACTGGCTGTTTTGTTCTGAATGTTTCTAGAATATTCAAAATAACACTTTTTTGTTCCTTTACAACCTAAAATTGTTAGCTGGGTGTGCAGTGATGGAAAGCACATAAATGTCTTTCAGGGCTCTTATCTAGGTGGCTCTGCTGATAATGTTGCTCTTATTTACACCTGAATGCCATAAAATTCCTCAAGTAAAACATTACGCTACACAGAGTAGGAACTTGAGCGATGTAGACAGTTCAGTGTTACAGGACTGGATATGCGTTGCAGACCCGACACAACTCTTATTGAAAGCATTACAGGAAATGGAGCCCCAGCGCTCACCCTCTCCCTTAGCGCTCATATATGAAAACAACTTTGCATAAATGTTGTGACAAATTGTGTGCTTGAAAAAAAATGTTTAAACTGCTTAATAAAATGCTGGCCACTAATTCATGGTTTTTGGCATTTGCAGAAAGCTGAGACCACAGGGGAGAAAAGACCCAGAGGACGACCCAGGAAATGGGTGAGTTTGATTACATCAGTTACATCAGTTATATACTATAGAACTGGACATGGATGTAGAAGCACATTACTAGTAACTTTTCAAAGCAATACAGTCAGATAGAAATTTGTATTGCTTGTCATTGTTTAAATATAAGAAGAGTTCTGTGGAAATAAAGTGCAATAAAATAACAGGATTCACGATCAATTATTTTTTACATATGTAACACAGGTGCTGCATTTAAATAATGCTTTATAATTAAATAATGGTTCTGGTGTTTGTAAATACCAAGCAAAGAATGATTTTTATGGAAAATGTATGCGGTTAGTATAATTTAAAAAAGTAATCTTTAAAAATAATTATACGTTTTTTGCTTTTGATGGTTGCAGTGGCTATAACATGATTTTTAAATTCTCCAGTATCCGGAAATATGATTGGCTGGAAAAGTTGTGAATATTCATTGGTTTAAAGATGTGGGAACCCTGAACACGATAACTTCCTCTAACCTTTAGGAATCAGTATCCATATAATTACCAACACTTTGTACATGGTCACTTTTTTAGTTTGTTGCCGCTCAGCAAATGAAGGAGGAGAGTTCAAATGCTTGCGCTCAGGCTTAATTCAATAATTCCTCCGATAAGCTGAAGTTTTCAGGGTTTATCAGCCTGCATGTGGCACTTTTGATTGATAGCTGAGCGAGTGTAGCTGCAGGCAGTTGAAAGTGCCACCAGCATAACACTGGAGAGATATGGCAGGAACAATCTCTTTGTGGCATGCCGACTGTCCTTATGGATTTTTCTCAGTCAGGGAGGAAAAGGCTTGGAATTAACTTGATGTTTTAAGGATGTTTGTGGTATTTTCTATCAAATTTCTGTGATCAAAACCTTCCAGTGTGGGGGGGCCTGGACGCACAAGCCGAAATGATTTGTTCAGAAATAAGTACATTTGTATTGGAGAAAAACACGACCCATCTGACTCTATCATCCAGGAATGCGATTTGAGTCACATGCAAGCCAAGCTGTTCCAAAACAGTCTTTACCTTCATATCTCAGCTGAGAGACTTCAGCGAACATGCAGAAGTTCAGCTTTAACTTGCCACGCCAGAAAGAACATTCATTTTTGACTTGACATACACACAGTTAGGAACTTATTGGCACTTTTATTTTTATAAACAGTGAGAAACCCTGTAAAAGAACAAGGTGTGATGAAGAGCAAAGATTGGGAATTGTTGCAGGCCGGATTCAAACCTGTAGCGTATGCATGAGCACCATGGCTCAATGATGACGCTTAGAAATTTGGTATTTTGGTATTGCTAAGGTTGTTGGCTCCTGTACGATAAATTTGTGCTTATTTTCATTTGTCCATAATCAAGTTTCATCAGATTTGTCAGGGTTCTAATAACTTAAGAAGAACTTTTTAATATATATGATATATAATGTTAAAAACATTCTGCTAACGTTACTGCAGGAAGGTTTCAGAGTTCCATTTATTAAGTTTACATAGATGAGCAATAAAAAACTATAATGTGTTCATGGCATAAAGGTGCAATTTAATTGGAAATGGTTTCAAAGCAATAAATTGCAATGACATGAATTGCAAGAGTGAAACCTGACATACCAGGATGGAATGTGACCCAGCAGTATCTGTTTAAACAATAGAGCACCACAGTATGCATGAGATTGTGAGTCAGGCTGTGGGTTTCAGCTGCGCTCAAGCTCTTTGGACTGAACTGATAAAGTTTACATTTATTGGCCCATTTCCTTTTGCACTGATGCCCAAGGTGCATTCGGCTGTGCTTTCATGATGGCTGCGTGATGCAGGTACACACTCCCACGCAGCACATTGCCCCCACACACACAGACATGCACAAACACACACATACTCTCTTGATCCTCCCACGCATAATGTCATTTAGTCTTAAACAAATAGATAATGGGGCAATATGCTTTGTAGACGCTAAACAGACCTTGCTTTCTCACACACAGAAACAGGGAAAAACAGACAAAATAGTTCTTAAAGAAATATAACCGTGAAATTAAGTCTTTGTCTTTATTGTTGAATCTACAAAGTAACAGACTTTTATTTTGAAATGCAAGAGAGGATATATTGGCTGACAAATGTGTTTCAATTGAACATTTGAACGTTATGTGTCAAAGGTTAACTAGACCTCAGCAAGGGGCTGTATTGGTGCCCAGAGGAAATTTTATTGCTCAAAGTTTGCTCCTTTATAGCTCAAGAGATGTAATGAAGTTTCCAGTCTTGGGTTTTCCCAGCTAACACTTTTAGGTTGTAAGAACATTTCCATTAAGTAACAAAAACATTAAAAATGTTATTTTGAAAGCTCTAGAAACATTCAAAACGTCCAGTTTTTTAATACGTTGTATTAATGATATTGCTTGGTTATTATTCAAACATTTTTCTAATTCTGCAACATTTTTAAAGTTCCACTAACTACTTAAGAGTAACGTTTTTGATATATATGATATATAACATTAAAAAAGTTCTACTGACTTTACTGCAAAAATGTTTTTTATAACTTTGGTGAGAGAACTTTTAGAGAACATTAGCCAACATTCTAAGAACCTTTCCTGCAGAGTTTAGCTCCAAACCTGATCAAAAACACCTTACCATGCAAACCAAGGTGTTCAGGATAGCTTGAAAATGATAAGTGTTTGATTAAAGTTGGAAGCAAACTCTGCAGGACAGTGACCCTGTAGGACCGGAATTAAATAACCCTGCTTTACATGGTCAAGTGGTATTTCTGTGTTGCCTGAAGATACCCGTTGAATGTTCCAAGCTGGTGTGGTTCTGGGCTTGTTGTTATTCATCAGACTCCAGTCATAGTACAAATATCCTGGACGTGAGAGTGGGCATAGTGGTATGACATCCTGTGAGTCTGAGATGAACTTGTGGCCAAGTGTATGAATGAGAATGAGTCAGAGATGGAAAGCAGAGAGAGATAGCGCTTTGATCCAATCATTAGCGTGCCTAACAAAATAGAGCAAGATTTACGTCCACTAATGCATGCCAAGACTTTATTGGGTTCAGCCAATGCAGTTAGAGGCAGAAAACCACAGTTTTTTGTTTCCTCTTTCGTTTGTTATGAATGGGCAGTGGGAAGCGTGTTCGTCCACAGCTTTCCATACTCGTGCATTGGTTGTTTTGTGCAGGTTATGAGCTGTTTGGTGTGCCACACGTGAATTGACCAGGTCAAAAGGTCTGTCCCGGTCACACGGCGATCTCCTCTTTATAACATGGTGGACAAGAGCTTGGCGTTCCTCTTCTGTATAAACAAGGCAGTTTTCTTCAGCTACTGCTCGCCCTCCTGGAACTAATTATAGCATATCCTTTTTGGCTACATAGGGGCTGTTGGAATGTTTTCCTTTGCCCCGCCCCCCCAAGCCAAGCATCTCCATTCCCCTAAATGGTTAATAATGGAAGGTGGATTTTAACTGTATCCATTCCACCGGGGGCTGCGAATCGAGACTCGCCAGACAAAACTAACCCAAAATTCAGTGGGTCATCCATCTGTGGCCCTTAGCTTTACAGTTATTCCTGGAGCCAGGGACTTGTCAAGTGAATGCATTGAACATTGTGGTTTTATAGAAACTCCAACAGTCTGAGGATGTAAAGCAAGATTATTATAGTTTACTTAAACTAAAACTATCGAAACATCTCTGTTATCTGAAATCAAATAAAATATATGCGTAAATATTATTGTGCAAATTAAAGCTACACAAAAATTGCAAATGTTGCTGTAGCAATAAACTGAAAAGGTTACATTTATAACTGTTATAAATAAATAAAATAATATGACCAGATATCTTAAAATTAAGCTAAATTAACAATATATAAACGTAAAAATACAATAGAACTACAATAAAACTAAAAACAGCTACAAGAACTAGAATAAGGTCTGATGTTTGACACTTGTTTTCCTACAGCAGTATTTCGCAGGTGGCACAGCTGGGATGTGAAGATGTCCGTTTGCTGTAAGGAAACAATCCTCCCCATAGGGATAAGAGTTCAGATTTGATTAAGTCCTTGAGTTGTTATTTTCACCAAATATTTCGAAAGGAATTTTTCGCTCAGTTGCTTGACTCCATATTGCGTCTTTAACAAAGGGGTGTTAACATTCCCAAAGACCTTTTGTTATAGGTTATGGTCCAAAATTATGCCTGTGCCGGGTTTTTTATGGCTTTCGAAAGGCCGTCTCGAAGTATAAATAACTATAAATAACTAACATTCATTGGGTGCATTAGCTTTATAACATTTCATTACTCGTTTCTGCCGTAGTCCTTTTGTTATTTATAAACCAGGCCAACAGGAAGTCCTGCTGGAGAGAGAATTCTCTGGATCTTCTACGCCAGGCGTAATATTATCTGGTAGTTTTGCTGCAGCAGCCAAAAGACTGATTTATTGACCCCCACTTCCTTATCCGGGCTCTCCTCCTGCACAGGTGCGGAGATGGACAGAGTGTTCTGTGCCAAGCGGACAAGCCACACTGTGTTTTGGAGGTGGGGGGTGTTGGAATGGGCTATCTCTGTCCTCAAACAGCTAACAATATTCAGTTGTGCACTGCAGCTCCCCTTTCTTAGTGCCAACTGGCTAATGTCCACTAGGTTGACGTGTTTGGTTCCTCTGCAAGCGAGACCACATTGGAGGAAGTTCTCGCTTCTTCTTGTGCTCTCTGTAGACCTCCACCTCTCTCCACATCGGTCAAGCGTGCACTCACTTAGCGTTCAGCTCCTCAGCCAACATCCCTGCCTGTTTGTTGCCACAGCAATAAATGGGAATGCAGACAAAGACAATAGATTAGCTTCCCATGGTGTCTTCCCTTGGAAGTCAATTCGTGAGGGATGTCACATGCACTCAAAAGATCTGGACAAGAGCTTGAAGATATAACGTTCACCTCTTCTTTGGCCAAGAATTCTTTTGATATGAGGTTGATGACAACAACTTGATTCATTCCCGCTCTTCCCTTCCCTGGTGGTTCTCTTCACCTCCCTGTTTGCCCAGCAGTGTTTGTTGGATTAAAATCTGTCTCGCTGCCTAAAGTTGTACAAACATCTGTCACCCTGATCAGGCCATCCTCAAACCAGCATCTTCTACATGGTGAAAACTAAAGGTAGGGTTGACAATTTCAGACAGGTTAAAGGCTATTTGGATCGAATGCAATGATTGGACAAACATTTTAAGATCCTACTGCTTCCACAGAAGATATATATTTATATAAATTTATTTAAACCGCTTTAACTATTGATTGCTGTGACGATGTGAATAGACTTTCAACCAGCATAACAAAACATGTTTCTGTAACAGATCGCCTGCCCTGCTTTTAATGACCGTAAGTCTAAAATTGATAAGGTGGTTGGTTGCCTGATTGATAGTTGTTTAATCAATGTAAAGGAAGGTTCACCTGACCTTAACTGAACACGTTCGAGAGCATTTACTTTAAGTTTGTTTAAAAACAGCTTGATGGAGACAGAAACATTTTATAGTTGGACTGCTTTCAGCGTGAACAAAGAAACATAAAAACAACTATTCATCCTCAATAACTGACTAGTCATGACCGATCCTCACCTAAAATCTGTCATTCACCTTAAAAGTGACCTACTGCGAAATTAGAGAGAATAAATTACTTTACATATCGCAAACCTCATAGTTGCGACTTCGTATCTAGAAAGAGTGAATGAGGAAATGAATGAATGAATGAGAGTAAGAGTAAGAGTAAGAGTAAGAGTAAGAGTAAGAGTAAGAGTAAGAGTAAGAGTAAGAGTAAGAGTAAGTTCTCTGTTAAACACACAAGGTTCTGCTGCTTCACAGCTAACAGGGAACATTCTCAGAACACTCTCTAAAAGTTCTCAAAAACATTCAGTAACATTATAACTTTTTAACCTTGTATATCATACCAAAAACATTATTTTTAAGTTGTTAGTGGACATTTAAAAATGTCCCAGAATTAAAAATGTTTCAGTAGCATTCTAAAACCAAGCAACAACGTTAACACAACATCTAAAAAACTGAATGTTCCTAGAACATTCAAAATAACATTTTTTATGTTTTTTCCAACCTAATGGAAACCTTAGGGAAACGTTCTTGGAACCTAAAATTGTTAGCTGGGTTTTGGCTGCAGGACAGACAGTGTTGTCAGGTGGTGAGCGGAATCAGAGCTGAGGGAAATGGGAGGGGGAGTCTGGCAGGGAAGAGTGGAGGCACTCAGCATTTGGAGTTGGGGTGGAGCGGGAACGAGGGCTGCAGTTGGAAGTCATCCAACAGTCTCGATCTGGTAGGGAGGTTTGGAAAACCCTCAGCCGCTGCCAAAGTGTGAAAAGAGTTTTCTTTTTTCCCCTTCTTTCCTTTTTTAATGTGTGCATGTGTGAGGACGGAGGAGAGTATTGTGATGGGAATTTGGTGTCAGACATCAAAACCGTTTTATAGCCTTTGTAAGCCTCTCGGGGCAAAAATATTGAATTTGGCCCCTCGGATGTTCTAGACAGGAGACTAGGCAGTCAGCTGAGGTTCTGTCCTGCTCTGAGTCAAAGTGTGAATCAGTGTGAATCAGTGTTGTTGTGTGTGTGCATTCACCGTCGCAACTCAATGTTGTCAGCTCTATTTCAACATATAAACAACCCTCAAAATGTGAGGAAAGCCATAGTAAGTCTGTTATTATTATTTGTTTTTTTGAGTCATACGGGTGTCTACACATAAGATTTGAGGTCTACTACTTGTGCATGATTCATTATTAAACATTATAAAAAAGAAAGGTTTGTTTTCATAACCTGTCATCAAACATTTGCTCTGCCTAAACAAGTTTTCAGGTTGGCTGACATCATCTAGGCTGTGTGGGTGGGGAAAAGAATGTTAACTAATAGCTAAATGGCTATTTAGACGTTGATTTAGGCTGCTGTTAGGCTGAATAATGCAGCCTTCCAAAGGTTTTGTGTATAGTTAACACAGTAAATTAATGCTTTTCTTAATCCTGTCAGTTCTTGATGGATAAAGCCCCATCCTATATTCCAATGTTATTTCACCTCACATTGTGAATGTAAAATAAGACATTGACTTGAAGTAGCCTGGCCTCTCACTCAGTGTCAAAGTTCAAAGGTGTTACGTCTTTTTTGTCCAACGTGTTCAGAAAAGTTATTTTTCATAGTTTTGATTTAATCTGGCAAGACTCTCCTAATTAAATGTAGTTGGATGGTGAATGGAGTTTTGTAACGAGCTGCAAAAATTTTATGAGCAATTTTTGAAACCCAGGCAAAAGTTGGGGTCTTGAAGTATGTACTTACAAAAGTGTAGTTTACACTGTGGCTTGGAGCCATTCCTGTCTCTCACTCGGATGGCTGTGCAAGCTAGATGCAATGTGAGAGAGAGAGTGGACATATCTACCTCATTCCCCACATTCCGTGACCCCACCCTCTACAACTGAGGCCCGGGAAGCTGAATTCCTGCCAACAGGGGTGTGTACATGGTCCGTGGCTCTGCTCGCACAGCAGGAGTTTGCTGAGACCACCTCAACGGATTTCCACCAGTCACCCCTGTGACCCCAACCCAAATCCCACCCCCCCTCCCTTACTGTTCCAGCCTCTTGAAGCTCTTTAATCATTTTGCTCTGAGTCAGTGACCATAACAGCTGCTTCAGTAGGTGCTTCAGAGAGGAGAATGTACGAGACAAAGAAGAGAAATGGGAGCAAAGAGGGAAAAAGACGCACAGTGGAGAAAATAAGTGATATCAAAACTACATCGTTTTTGGTATATGGGCCTCTGTTAGAGAGTTTAATTACTGGAAAATACGTTTCACAAATGTATTGGTTGAGTTTTGGCAGAGAGCCACCTCTGAGTTTTCTGATTGGCTAACACGGCAGGTCGCGGTTAGATTCTGTTTACACTGTTTACAGAGCCTGGGGCTGTCACAGAAACAGGTGTAATACTTCTTCTTTGGTGTTACCTAATTTATTTGAACATTTTTCAGGCAATTCGGCCTACAAATGGTTTACTAATTATAAAACACAATTTCTAAATGCAAATTAGCAGTCGTGAATGTGCACTTACTGAGAAGAACTACGTTGATAATAAATCAAAGGGCTGGAAACATGCATGCTTTTATTGATGTCTTTCTCTGGGCGCTTCCAGGACATTTCCATGAAGACCTGTATGCTACAGTGGCTTTGATTTATGCCTCCCAAATCCAAAGAAAAACAACCCCAACACTCAAAGCTGTTGGAAATCATGACTTATTATGAAACATTACCAGGCTCAGCACCTCCGCACTCACTCTTAAAGAAAACACTGGGCAAACAGTTCTTAGTACAGATCTGCAGAAACGCATCATTACATTTAATACATTCATATATTTGGCAGACACAATTTATTGTGCATTAAAGCTGCAGTATACAGTATTCTTTGAGGATGTGCTTTCCTTAGGAATCGAACCTGTGACCTTGGATCCGTTTTAATGAATCCAAGTGAGATCAGGTTTGTATTTAACCCAGCTAACAGTTTTCTGTTTTAAGAACGTTCCCCAATGTTTCCATTAAGTAACAAAAATGTTTAAAATGTTATTTTGTTATTTTGTTCTAGAAGCATTCAAAATGTCAGTTTTTTTAAACGTTGTTTTAACATTTTTGCTTGGTAATTGCATAATAATGTAATTATTGCATTAATGCTTGGTATCAAACCTTTTTAATTCTGTAACATTTTTTAAATGTTCCAATAACTACTTAAAAGTAACATTTTTGATACATATAAAACGTATCACTTATCAAGTTTAATAAGCGTTCATCTTTATAAAAGGTTACTACTAAAGTTACTGCAAGTAGCTACGTTTAAAAAAATACGTTTTTTGATAACTTTATGAGAACTTCTAGACCGCATTAGTTCTGAGAATGTTCCATTTTACCCAGCAAATGCAGGTTTCTGTTAGCGTCAGTAAATGCCTCTTTTAAGATACAAGAGAGCACAAGTGGTTTGCAGAAGCATGTCGTGTTGAAACATGGCTGTGTGACTAGTGTCTCTATTGTATAAACAGAAGCATCCAGCCACAGAAGTTGACAGAAAACTTCCAAACACATTTTTGTCACATTCTGTCTTTATGTCACCATGGTCTCTATGATGTCAAGACAGGAAGTCATTGGTTGTAGGCTGTGCTGATCTTCTATATGTGTACAAAAACTCTTTTGTAAACACCCTTATGTTTCATTGATTACATAGAAGAATTCAGTTAAACAGAAACAGATATTGGCAAACAGGTACAGAGCTGTAAATTTATATTTACAATCGTCTCAACGGAACAACTGAGGTATTGACCCAGATCCCAAACACAAAGACCCTGGAGACCCTCAAGACTAGCAAACCTCAACAGAAAAGATGTGTGGAAGTGAAATGAAACGTGAATTATAGCGCTGGCCCTTGTTCTTTTCTCTCCTCTTCCTCTTTTCCTTGAGAAACTCTGGGAACTGATTTCACATCAAACAGCAGTTTGAAGGCTTCTGAACGGACCAGATCCAATTTGTCTGCGCTTTTCTTTCCCTTCAACCCCCCCAAAAAGATCCCAACAAAAGGCCGCTTGTCCTGCCAGGAATTTTCCACATTCCTTGCTCTGGCAGACATTTTTTGCTCTTCTACAAAGGGCCCTTCGGCAAATTCCCCCTAATCGTGGGGTTTAGCCGAGCTCTGATAGGTGGCATTCATAACACTGTTTGGTCGGGAAGAGTGGTTGATTTGGAACGCAAGAAGAGCTGTGTGTTGGGGAGGTGGGGTGGAGGGGGAGTGGCTCTCGAACCTGGAACCTTTTCAGAATCGTCCGGAGTAATGGAAGCATTCCAAGAGAGATCACAAAGCCAGTGCTGTGGCCCTGTACCCTGGAGATGTCTGGCTTGTTTTCCCCACTTCCACCTCCAGTTTAACAGAACATGTGGCCTTTATTCACGGGAGCAAAGGGGGTGGAGAGGCGTGCAGTTACTGGGTGGCTCGTCTGTGGGGTCTGCCTCTAGTGAGGGAGTCCTTGGATAAGTTTGCCTCATCAAATCAAGCACAGTGTTTTTTTTTATGTTTCCTGTCTTTGTGGAATTCCTGTCAGCAGCCCTAAGGAGACCATGTTCAAGTAAGGTTTCTCACAAACGCAAAACATATGTTAGTGGTTTAAGTTTAAAGCAAATGTGAGCTGCATTCCATTGTTCTAGACTCCCCCCAACCTTCACCAGCCAGCCAGGTAAAATGAATATGGCTTATGGGCAGGAAAGTGTCTCATAGGTCTGTATCATGTTAAAATAGTTTGTAACAGTATAGATTTCGCTTTTCATATAAAAATCTGTATTTTCGCTCACACATGAATCTTTTCTACATCATTGCTGCCGGTTTTAAGGGAAAATCTGCAAAATTATGTATAATAGTTTAAAGACTTCTCAAGGATTTGTAGAAATTGTAGAATTTGTAGTTCTCTGAAAATTGGCAGAGATCTCTGCTTTGTCCAGTAGACGTAGTTTATTTGCTGGTTTATGCATCAGCTTGGGCCAGAAGGACATCTGTAGTCAAGTTAAAATAGTGTTGTACTACAAACTTTAAAAACATAGGGTAATGCTTTTTATTACAGCTATAATACTCATCAAAAGTAAGTCACAACTAGTAAGAAACTCCAAAGTCTGGTCAATCGGAATAAAAGTGGGCGGAGTTAAGATGTATAGGGTTTGTGCAGAATCAGTTTTCACATCCACGCAAAAGCAGCAGATTCATTGTTATATTTCTTCTACAAATTGAGTTAACAAAGAAGCACAAACAGACAAAAGTGCATGAGCATGAAAAGTATGCCAACGTGACATGCTTCTTTCTGCAGAAATTTCAAACTGAAAGTGATAGCCTCCGTCTTTTGTGGTCAGGACAAAGATTTCAGGAGATAGAGAGAGAGACAAAAATATCATCCCACTTTCTTGTAAGAGGGAAGGAGGGGGTTCCCCGTGGTGTAAGCTTTGAGAAAATGACTCTTGGCGCAGAGAACAGTTTTGGTAAGTCATGCCAGACTCTAAGAGCAGGAGTCTTCTACTCGTACCGTAGCCGCTTGGCTTTGCTCTGTCTCAGCACGTTCTGTTCTGGAGCTGCTGAGACGTGCAACTGCAAGCTTTCTCCCCCAGCTACCTGTGCCAGAGGCTGACTTAGTGAGCCTCACAACCATTACATAATCTCTTTGTGTAACTGGCCCAAAGACCTCCTCGTATTCTTTGTGAAGAATGGGGGATTCAGTGTAGAATTACAGAGAAAACCTTGTCTACCAAAAATCCTTCCAATAATCAAGAGCTTTTAAAGAACCTCCCTCCATTCAAAGGCTGTGAGAGAACATGGCGGCAAAAAAACGTGATTCAGAGGCCGCATGCTTAAACTTTTGCCCAGAAACGTTCTTTGAAATACAACAGCACTGAGCGATCGCTGGTGTGTTTTATGAAGATAATCTTTCCCCTTTCGTTTTGGTGGAAATGATTAAGAATGTAATTTTTCCTGAGTTGGAATGATAACAAAACAAGAGTTTGTTGGCAGTTTTCTGGCTGTTGGTCTTAATTCTAGATGCTGAGTTAGGGAATTATATGTTTTCTGGCCCATAACGTAACACCCACATAAGTTCTCTTGTACAATTCTCAGATCTCTTGTCATTTTTATTTATAAATGCTGATAAACAGGGTTAGCACAAGCGTGAGCTGACACTCAAGACAAAATTTAACTGGATGTCAAAGATGATCTTATTATTTTAACCCCTCTAATACCATCTCTGTTTGAAACATAAAATTGCAGGTGACTTTACATACTTATCTTTATGCCAGATGAAGCCAAATTGACATTTCCCAGGTAATTGGACCCGACATATCAAATTATAAATCATTATAAACTTAACATTGTGAATTGAGGTAATGTAAGGAGACTGTTGAACACTGATCTGTATTGTACTTGTTCAATAACTGATTTTTGTTCATTTTTAACTCAAAAAAAGTTGTATAAGAATGTGTGTTGAGTGATTACGCACTTAAATGAAATCTAAAATGTAAAAAATGAAGGAATGCCACACTCTTTTCTTTCATTTTTGCCATTGTTTTTATTTTGGAAATACTGTTCATTGATGTTTTAGATCCTGAGCACGACGAGTGTCTCCGTTTTCCTTGTTTCAAGGCATGCGTAACACTCTAGACTGGAAAATAGTTCACAGTAGCACTTGTTTTCAGTGTGGCGGGTTGTGGCAAGCAATGAATTTCACGGCCGGTTGGCAGTGTAGTGTTAAAGGGACAGTTTACCTAAAATGAGTTTCTGTCATCGTTTACTCACCCTCATGTTGTTTCACACCCGTACGACTGTCCTTCCTCTGTGGAGCTCAGAAGGTAAATCTTTTGAAGAATAATCTGGCTACTGTTTTCCATAATCATGAAAAACATGGACAGCTCCATATGAAAATGGCACATACTAGCTCTCCCTGGCACATTCATGTAACAATATTCATAAACAATTCAGAAATTAATGATTAATTTGAGTTAGAGCTTTGAAATGAATTGGTTAACAAGCTCATATCAAGTGAACAATTGTAGGTTGTAAGAACGTTTCACCTTAAGTAATAAAACATTTAAACCATTTATTTAAAAAAAATTATAGGAACATTTAAAAAGGTTTCTAAATGTTTCTAATGTTTTTAATGTTTTAAAGTTTTTCTACTAATGTTACTGAATGTTTTTAATAACTTTGAGAGAATTTTTAGAGAACATTCGTTCCCTTGCAAGCTGGGTACTAAGCTATCTTATGTCTTCGGAAGACTTCAGAGGTAATTTGAGACATAGGTTAGTTTGAACCACTTTTATGGTACTTTAATTGTCTTTATGGAGCACAAGAGATTAAATAGGACAATAACATTTTTTTGTTGAACTGTTCCTTTAAGACCTCTGAATTTTTGCGAAATACTTTCATTTAACACCAGAATCTGTTGTCTTAGTGAGAAATTTAAAGGTCTAGTGCTTTATGTCAAAATCTTTTAGAAGAAGCACGAGTTCTTGGTGTGTCCAAACCGACCTGTATGTATAAATAAATGGCTTTAATTGCTGGTGAACAATTCTGTACACTGTCAGTCACTGTAACTACAGCGTAGGCTCACGTTTTCGCTCTGCATGATGAATGTGACTCATGACTTGAAATAATATTTGAGCAGTCGTCCTGCTCTCGTGTTGGCGTAAAACTTTAATGGCCCTAACAAGCTCTCAGAGTGGCAGTTTCTGTGCACTTATAAACACAAGCCTTTACATTGGAAGTTCAGTTGCTGAAAGGCAGGGCTGTTAAAATAAAACTGTGCAAAGGGTTGGGCATTCCTGATTTTACAGCCTTCATATTTGCACACGGCATCTAATTTGAAACATGTATGTAAAAAACGACTTTTGTGTTTTTTCCACATTCATAGCCATATGAACATGTTAAAATTATGGGAAATAATAATTAACAAAATATTATAAATATAATTCTGCAGCGAAGAAATACCAAGTCTTCTTACATTTTGTGAATGTTTGTCAACTGGTTAGATATAAACCTATTGGGCAATTCTTGTGTGTCCTTTTAAAAAAGATCTAATGGCACCCAATTACATCAACAATTAACTCACACACACAACAAAAGCACAATTTTCTCATGGCAGTTAGTTCCTCTTTGGTCACTGAGCATGACTTCCTTTATTTAAACCAGATTCCATTAACAATTAAAGAACAAAGCTGCTTCACGGACGAGAAAAGAATCACCTTATAGATAAAAAAATGGAGTAACCTAACAGTAACCTAATCTTCATCTTAAGCTAAATGTTGCAGCTATTAGTTGATTAATGTAACTAATTACAAAATAATTAGTTTCCTGCCTTTAAGAGACCACCCTAATTTATGCCTCTAATTTTCTGCTTATTTCTGCAGTCCACAAATTATCTGTAATTAATTCATTTGGATATCCGGGCCCCGATGGTTAAATGTTATTCCCAAATGATCACTGTAAATTTACCACTGAGATGCTAATTGTGTCGGAGAGCTTTTTTTTCCAAATGCCAGTTTTTGTGTCTGAGAGCTTTTCACATTTGGATATTACTACTTAAAGAAACTTTGGAAGATTTAATTAAAAATTTTTATATACATATTATGTATGTGTAAATATAAATATATATTTTTATAAACTATATATTTTATTTATATATTACATAACCAGTCAGAATTGTAAGAATGTATAAACCTTGCATTCAGAAGTTTGCACCCTGCTCTGGTAGTGGAGGTGGTAGTGGGCCCAGCACATATCCGTGTGTATTTCTAGTCAAGTGTTGGATTTCAGAGCTGATAGGGTGTCTGCTGCTAGGGCTTCTGCTTCGCCCTGTCTTTTTGGTAACACATTTCGGTTTTTTTTAGTACAAGCCATACACAGAGCAAGAAAGCACCAGGGGCCCTGGGGTCATTTAGCTCTCTTCTGGCCATCATTTCAGCCAAGCTTGCAGAAGTGATTTGGTGTGTCAGCTACTGTGTCAACAACTTCAAAGACGAGATTAATCTTGAGGAAGACAATGCTGTGATTTTTTTCCTTTTGTGTTGAGCGTCAGGAGGGGTCTATGTGCCTGTGACTGTAGGGGAATGAGTTCAGTGCCATCAAGCAAAGAGTCATTTCACCAGTTTGACATCACAATGCCATCCAAATTAGGAAATACTTCTAATTTTTAATAACTGTTATTTGTATGACAGTCTTTCCGAGTCTTTTTTTCCCCAAGTCTTTTTTCTTTCTTTTTTTCCAAGTGGAGAAATGTTAGACAAGAAATGTAATTTCTTTTCTAGCAAGTCCCCAGCTAACAATTTTAGCTTGTAAGAGCGTTTCCGTAACAATTCCAGTAAGTGACAAAAACGTTAAAAATTTTATTTTGAAAGATCCAGTGTTTTACATGTATTAACATTATTGCTTGGTTAAGAACATTGGTCAAACTTTTTAATTCTGCAACATTTTAAAACATTCCCTCCACAAATAAACAATAATGTTTTATACATATGACGTATAACATTAAGGAAGTTCTACTAATATTACTGCAAGAACATTTTTTGATAACTTGGAGAGAATATTAACCAATGTTCTGAAAACATTCCCTGTTAGCTGGGTCTACGATTGTAATGGTTAGCTGTTCGTTTATTCAGGGGCAAGATTATTCCTTTCAAAGGCCACGCCGCAGGTTTTAGATGATATGCAGGCATTCGTAGGCAGTCAGACCTGCATATAATCCTCAGCTCAGTGCAGGAGGAAACAGTGGGATGTGGGCATGTCAGTCAGGAAACCTGCTTTAAACAGCCAATGACAATAGTCAAGCATGATGTTTAATACGCAAGACGTCAAGCAGTAAATTAGTTCTCATCCGGACTAAATCATTTTTCACTTGCTTTCCGTAAACATCCATAAAACAAACTGTACTGAAAAAATGTACTTTTATTAGTTAAGCATAAATCTAACAGAACTGAGATTCTGTGATGAATCACAAGATAATCACAATTTGACAATGTCAGAAAAAGAACCTAATAATGAATTCATAATAAATGATTAACTATTACACCCACATATTTATACACTACACACACACACGTGCACACACACACACACACACACACACACACACACACACACACACACACACACACACACACACACACACACACACACACATATATATATATATATGCATACTACATATATTCCAGTCCATTTGGAATGTGTGCATTATTTTCACAATTTCCCTTTATCGCTGGTCACATTCTTCGCCTGCTTCCATCCGGTGTTGACATTTACTGTGTTACAGCCTGATAGCATTCCAAGCAGAGCTGGCACAAAACACACCAGCTGCTCTCACCAATCCCAAGTGTGTGTGTGTGCGGGTTTGGTTCCAAACACTGGGGACTCTCATGGTTTTATTTTTGCCTGGCTCTCGGAACAGCGGAGAGCTCTTCAGCTGTCAGGCTCGGGTCTTAGAAGCACTTCCTGCGGGGTTGCGGCGCTTGTGTTTGTGATGTAATGCGAGGAGGGCACAATCTGGGCTTTGTGCTGTAGGCTCTACACTTGCCACTGTGATGGCACTGCTGGGTTGACCCCGGTATGTCCACATATGTCTTTACATTCCTATAAACCATATAGGTGGTTATTTAGAGTATTGATTGTGGATTCTAAAGGTCTCTGGTGGGTTGTATTGATTTGTTGTGTTGTGAGTGATCTTTATCGTGAAAAAACTATATGCACTTACTGTGTTTCTAACAGGTGTGTGCATAACATACTAGTCAGTGGATTGCCTGAAGAACTAGTCGAGTAATTGCTCCTAAGGAAACCTTGCATAATTAGGCTAGTTTGGGGTTTATCTTAGTTAACAATTACATGAGTAAAAAGCATTTGAAAACCGCAAATCAAAGCGTAATGAAATGGAACAGAATGCAGTTTTGGAAATGCAACACTCTTTGAAGTAACACTCCGCTTTATCGGTATAATTTTACAATGGAAACCATCTTCCAGCTAAGTCTGCTGTCTGTGTGCTTATTAAAGCACCACTACTAAAAACATATAAAAATGTTAAAAAAATATACCAGAAATAAACTAGTTGTTGAGTAGTTTACCAATATGAACTTTTGTATTGATCCATGTCCAAAATAAATGTTTTGCCAGTCTGGTTGCTAATTCTTTTAATAAATATTTTATTAAAATAATAATCATTTTTCTTTTGGTCTTTCAGCCACAGCAGGCGGTCCAGGAAAAGCCCGCTCAGGTATGTAAAATAAAGTCAAAACTGATACAGCATGAGTTCCCGCACACAGATTTGTGTCTGTGCATACTATGTTGAACTGACAAAATCAGACCAAAACACGCATCACTAGTGAGAAGCTTTACATACTGAGAGAGAAACAGAGTGATTTTGTGTGTATGCATACAGAAATTGATTTTCTGTTTGGGGGTTTAAGAGTGAATAGAGGACATAATTCCAGGGAAGATGATTTAATAAAGCTAATGTAAATCCTACAATGCAATGTGTGGATTCCTGGTGCTCTTTAGTTTCATCCCCTCACAGATGGATGTGCAGTCTGGCAGACTGGATTAGGTCTGAAGAGTTGCCCCATTTTGCTGTAGTCAAAATTCTTTCACCATATTAACAATGGAGTTGCACTGTGCTGTTTAACTGTGCTCGTGAGTTACAGAAAGACAGACCTCTTCTGCCTCTGTGTGCGCTAAATATGAGCAAAAAAGTATTCAAAACTATTTTTGCACAGAAATAGGTCACACAAAGTAGATTTTTGTAATTCTCCAAAGTGTTCAGAATACCAAATGAGCTGATGTCTGAACAATTAAAATAAACTAAAAAGAAGTAGCCTCCAAACACACATGTATATATATATATATATATATATATATATATATATATATATATATATATATATATATATATACACACACACACACACACACACACACACACACATAGTATTTGTGTGTATATATATATATATATATATATATATATATATATATATATATATATATATATATATATACAACATAGGTATTTATCTGTAACAGTGGAAATGTATGATGGGTTTTGCTGAACTGGGCACAGGTGTCCCAATTTTAATAACTTTTAATTAAAAAACTCGGAAATAAAAGACAGAAAAGTGCTGATCTAAAATTCTCACCTCCCCCCACACCAGCGTCCACACATTTAACAGGAATCTGCTCAGCTCCTCTTGTTCGCTGGTGCGGACCAGTTTACTGTGTGAATGCATAACTGAGGCCTGATTTGTTGCTGTGTGGGAATGCACAGGCCCTGATGGCTTTGAGCCATACTGGAAGCTACAACATAAAAACACTCGGTGTGCACAGAAACACTAGCCGCCCATGTAACACGACTTTCTAACACACTAACATTCTAACAATGAGTACAGGTGCCCGCAATGATTTGCAAGCATTAGATGTTTATCTTCAACAGATCATCCAGAATAATGATGCGGATTAGCCAAAAAGATAAGTAATGACATAAATATTATTTAATCATTTAATGCATTTATTTATTTTTAACAATTGTTCTTAATTCTTAATTCAGCCAGTGGCGTAATTCTTGATTTAATGAGCGGCACAGTTACCTTTCAGCTAGTTGACATTTTAACATTTTGTCCTGGTTAACATTTTCTCTTGATTAACCTATTCACTCCCACATTTTTCCCAGCTACGTTAGTAAATGTGTTTTATAAAACAAACAGTTTTGACTGTAAATAATGGCTGAGTCACTTTCAGAGCTGTTGTAAAATGACTATAGACACACCTGTGACCGCACATTCTGTATTCATCTACAAAGTTTTCATGTTGCTCGGCAACTGCAAACAGCCTGCAGTTAAAGTGATGAGCTATATTACTTGGCAGAAGAACTGTTTATTCATGATATAATTAATAATAAAGGTAACCGTTTATTAAAATGCTCAATGTTGTCCAAAGCTTAAAAATAAAACAAAGTTATCAGAAACATTCTTGCAGCAATGTTAGTAGAACGTAAGTTTTTTAATTATCATTTCCAAACCACTTATTTCATTATGTAAAGACATCCTTTAGAATGCCAATATTAAGATAATAAAAAACAGTTGTATTGCTGAAATTGAAAATAAAAACTAAAAAGAAAACGAATGTTGCGTTGGCACATGTAAAAATGTGGAATTCGGCTGATAGTTTCTGGTCTGTGTGACACTTCAGTTGTAGGCATGGATGGAGAGGGCTGAGGGTGGGGGTTACGAATATGATTAAAGAGTTTTTTCTTTCCCCTCCTTCATTCTTTCTTTCACCCATGTCACACATGGTAGCGCTTAGCTGGTGCTTAACAGCTGAAGTGTCTGTGGCACTAATGAATGGAGGCTGGCTCATATAACACAGGCAGGCTTTTGCCTCCGCCTTTTCTTCTGAATGGAAGCAACACAGCGACTTGGGAAAGGAAGAGGGTTATAAATTGTGTCAGTTAGCCTCACCAAATAAAATGAAGCCATGTGGAAAACGAAATCCATTTCATTCTGAAAGTGCCCGAAGCCAAACGCCTCCCGGCCCCTGTTTCACTGCCTTCCCCTCTCAATAGTGGTCATCCCAACAACAGCTGTGGGACGCTCACTTGTCTTTGTACATGAGCATTTATAATATTTTTATGTGCTATTTATATATATATATATATATATATATATATATATATTTAAAAAAAAAAAAAAAAAAAAAAAAAAAAAAAAAAAAAAAAAAAAAATATTTTTTATAAAAAAAAAACTCAAAAAAAAAATAATCATATATAATAATAGTCAATTGCACCTTGTTCATTTTAATATTTTGCTGTTTACATTAATTACATTGTTTTTAACTACCGTTAACTGTGGTGTACGCTACGCTCAGATCAGTTAAACTCAAAGGGCACAGCATGGTTTCAGTCTGTTCTGCAAAAAATAAATCCACCAAAATGAGGACAGAGGCTGCAAAAATAAACGCAGATTCCATTTGGGCCCATTTATAGTTATCAGTCAGCTACTATATTAGAGATAAGAATTATTCATTCATTCATTCATAATTCTGCCCACGTAGTTGTTCTGTTTTGCTTCAGTTAATACATCTTCTGGTGGTGACTGATTGGCTGTTGTGTTTTTCAGGAAGAGGTGGAGGCGGAGCCAGAAGAGGACTAAGCAACCACAGGATTTCACCTCTACCTCATTTAGCTGTCAGCTCTCTCCAAGGGAAAAGACTGCCTTGACCACTTATTATTGACTTCCCACTTTCGTTTGTTTGTTTTAGTTTTTCCCTCATTTGTTTATTATGGTTTTGTTTCATTTGTGATAAACACACACACGCATACACACACCTCAGAGCGCAAACCCGAAAAAAGACGTAAACGCAAACAAACATCTTGCAGATGACAATTAGAGCCGCATTGTGGTTCCCAGTTCAGCACAAAACTGCTGTAAGCACTGAGGTGCAGGGGTTAAACATACAATATGTGCTACGGCGGTTTACTTGCGCCACAAACACACACACACAACCCCCTCGCTACAGTGCCGTACCACCAAAGACAAAGTTAAAACAGACGGTATTTCCTTCGTGCCTACACTACACCTAGCGTACACACAGAAGTAACTGATTGGCTTAACAAATCCTATCTTAACTCAGAGGTGTCCCAGTTGTTTTTCCAAAGGCTTATATTCCACTAGAGGAAAACAGGTGTGAAGTAGTCCAGCGCCACCTTCAAAAATGGCTTCCGAACATCAGATTTGTATAAAAGATAATCTGTCAAAAATAGTTGGATGCAAAGCTCTCATGTATTCACCAAAATGACAGTTAGCTTTAAAATATTAATCTTAAAATTTTTTACTGGTGCTTTCACCCTGTTACTGTAATTCTGCGAAGGAATACCTGAGACACATTAAAGAAATATTTCACCCAAAAATGAAAATTCTGTCATCATTTACTCTCCCTCATGTCTACTGACATCCTGTAGGGTTTTCTGTCTTACGTGAACACAGAGGGAGATACTTGTAGCAGAACGTCCAAGCTGCTCATTTCTGCGGTGACCATTACTGTCAAGTGCGATTTTTCTTTTTGGGTGAACTATCCCTTTAATATCATCCTGCCCCTGGTGGTGAATTTAAAACTGATTACATGTTCTTTTACTTTTTGTCACGAACAATAAACGACTCGGTGGGAGAGTTTTCAGAATTACTACAGAACAATGACGCAGCGTTCTACTGTACATATCTTCGCAATGTTGGCTTTGCTTAATTAACATACATGTACATAATTGTGTTTTTATTTTCTTTTATGGCATAGCTTTAAAAACATAATTTCCGACAAATAGGGAAAGGGAAATGTATCGACTCAGTCTGGTTCAAGACCTAAACCTCAAGAAATACAAAAACTACAGGAACAAAACCACACTATACCTCAATACACACAAAAATACCTGAACAGCAGTGACTGTGTGATGTCGGGAGACTGCGGGAGCTAATTTCGAGCGGAATATAAAGAATCATAACGTACGCGAGCACTGTCACCAATGCAACGTCTCCCTACGTTTCAAAGCTACCTCTGATTTCTTCCACCAGCTCGAAAGACACGCGCTGCTATACAGTTTTCATTACAAGCAGGGAATGGCAGTGAGTGCCAATGTTAAAAACAAACCTTGTCGTAACGTTGTCATAACGTGGGCGGGCGAACACTCTGCAAAATATTTTTTGTAAGAGTCGGGCAGGTATAACTGAAATCTGAGGTCTGTTTGTAGTCGTTTCTCAAACTAATCATGCAGCTAAGGGGAAAAAGTACTGTGTTTGTTTGTTTGTTTGTTTGTTTGTTTGTAGTTAATTTTCTTTTTTTCACATTAGCATATATCTGACTTGTAACAAGACACTCTGCCTCTACAACTGGGATGTCTGTTTTACATTTTTAACTTGAATATATATTTTGTACTGATTTACTCAATGGTTTCTAAGGATCAAGTGCTTGTATGACACTAAATGAAATTGTTTCGAATGGATATTGGATATTTTTTCTTTCTGTTTTATCTTTCTTCACTATTGCTCTGAATTTATAGTTTTAGTTTCCTCTGAACTATGTACTATTCAGATATGTACCTCAAAAAAATGGATAAAAATGGACTAAAAATCAGCTGACAAATACCTACCTCCAGTCTTGAAAATGGAACGATTTTTGCCTGTTTTGTTTCAGTATGAATTCAACGACATGTACTGAAAAACACGTTATAAACTGCACAGTTTTACAAATGTCTGTAATTGGAATCTTGTTCATCTTAATTCAACTGGGGGAGAAGACAGCTATGAAAAAACACACATCACACAAGGACAAAAAAAACAAGAAAAAAGCTTGAAACTTTCTTTCAGGTTTGAAAAAATATGTTGGGTTTTGTATATTGCATATATGGATATGTTTTTGAAAATTAGTAGATATATAGAATAGAGATATACTTGATTAGCGATTTTTGTGTCTTTTACACAAATGTGATTTTCTTTTCCTGTTATATGGTTCAAACAGATGTATATGTACTGCTTATGTAGTGAAAGAATACACCTTTTTCAGCCTGTCACCGTGACAACCTTAAAAATTGTTCATATGGTATTCTCAACTAGGCCTGAGGTAGAATCTCAGTGGAAGCTATTGGAACTTGGCATGCCTTTTGAACCTACAATGGCATGACCGTCTTTATATGCGGCAGCTTGGTTTTGGCCACAAACCATCATTAACCGTGACTCAAACACTGTAATGCTACTACCTAAACGGTTACAGTTCTTGTAAAAGTGTCATTTATCAAATCGGCCGCTTTGTTAATCCTCTACGAGTTCAACAGATTAAACAGTGGCTTGGATGGGTGGCCATCCGTATAGTTGGCGGTGGTTGCTTTTTAACACTGTTCTGAGATCAGTCGGTCTGATCTCGTACGATGGTTACGATGCGGGTGGAAAGCTGATCGCAGATCAGCACGAACGACAACTTTTATACAAGACCCCCTTTATTTTTTAGCAGTGCCTGTCTATCGTGCACAGCTGATGTCTGGGGAAGTATGTAACTCTGAGGTAAAGAAAACGCTTTCTGAAACTTGCCGTTCAAATATTTTCTCTGTTGGTTTGAATGTGTATGCATTAGAGCCACTGTTCATAGGCTTTCAACTCTGGGTGTCTTAATGAAGATAAAGTTGTATTTTTATAACAGCATGTTCTAGTACAATCGAATACACTTTTCTACCTCAGAGAGGGCCTCTTGTTACCTCATTTTTCAAACTTACTATCTGCTTAAATTCAGGTGCTGGAGTCCAGAGAGAACGTCATAAATTTATATATATAAATATATATTCATAGTTTATTTTTGTGTGTGGGGGATTTTTATCAAACTGTGCCTCTATGCCTCTCAGTCAGTCAAGTTATAGTTAAGACTGGATATTTGACTTTTTAAACCGTTGTCTGTCTTACATTATGCAATGTTATGTAGTTTCTACAGCTGTGGAGGTTGAAAATGTCACTAGTTTGGTTACTATCTCAGCTTTCTTCACTTGTTATAACTTGTTTTCTAACAAATATGGCTGTTTCACATAGTATTGCTGTTTGTGATTTCACTTAAATTGCTTGCTTGTTTAAAAAAAAGGACAAAAAAGTATTAGAGTCCTCTTTATACATACCCACCTCTTTATTCAACACAATAAAAAAGGTTCCTGTGATTGTTGTTGTGTATGAATTGAATACAAACAATGTTACAAGCATGTTCTGTGTAGAAATTTTTAGTCTTCATTACAAAATGTTTTCGATCACAGCTAAGCTTCACCGTTTCCTGGTGTTAAAGATTCTTCAACAGAATTCTTAAACATATGAATCTCTTTAAATATTACTCTGTCTGCATTAAATGTATGTGTAAATATATACATACATTTATTGCATATTTATATACATACTTTTATGTTTATACATATGTATATATACATTTATTTATATTATATGTATGTATGAATTGCTGGTGACATGGCAATCTTTTCAAACTTTTATTTTGACACTCAGCAAAACTCTGCAAAAAATATTTTACCACCACATTCATTATGGACGTAGCTAGTTAATTCAATTAAATGTGTAATATTAGACAGATCTAAAATGTGAAGACCCTCAGGAACGGTTTGATAACCCTTTCATGGAAATGTTTCGTTTTGTTTGCAAACTTAAGCTTTTTGTTATCCATAGTTGATTTATTCCGCAACCATTTAAAATGTACTATAGTAAGTACAAACCGTGTGGTCTGTTTTTTAAACAGTTTAGGCCGGTAATATAACTGCGATGCCCGTCTCAAGTAGGTGGACATCTATTCATTCATCTGTCAAAAGCACTACTAATTTTAATGGATAAAACTTGGAAAAAGTTACTTCATAAACAATTTAAAGCTGTGCTGGAGACCCCAAGCCTGTTTCTTGTACTCGGTACCTGAAGTGTGTATTTGTTTGTGCTTCTACATTTAACTCAATTGCGAAAACAAGATTCTGAAACACTTGCACATATTCTTCTGATTGATGAGTCACATGTTGCTGTGTCTGGCTGGTTGGGTCGCTCAAACAAACAGAGTAATGTTTTGATAGCCACAGTGTTTACATGCTTAAGGGAAACCAGCCCTCGGATGACTTACTTAAAGCTGTCTGTGCATATTAAAGTGGAAAAACAGCATTTTAACATTGAATAGTGACACGCTTCTTTAACGCACACGTACAAGCATTAGTTCATCCACAACGAAGCGTCATCCTCTTTGAGGCCACACCACGGCAGGAGACTGTGGGTTTACATTCAGAAATAGAGAGGCCAACTTCCATGTATGGAACTTCTAGGTACACAAAGAATTTAGACAACTGCTTTTTTTTCCCCTTCCTCCCTCCCCTGTTCCTCTTCCACAGGCTCTCCCCCTCTTCCCAACTCTAAAACATCTCTTTAACTCCAGTTCTTTGGTGTATTCGCGAGGGAGACGTAGCCCACCCCGGAGCCCCTGACCTCTGCTCCACAGCACAGTCTGTGAATGGGACGGCGGCCCCCACTTCAAAGTCCCGCCATTTTCTGCACTCTGACAGGGCCCGTCACTCATCCAACCCCCCCTCCACACACTCTTTCGTCCCGAAACCCCCACCACTTAAGCCCTGCAATTCCACCAGGTTGACCCGGGAGAAGTTGAAGTTGGATGCGAGTGGGTTTAAAATCCGGGTGGAGATTTACTACCACAACCGCATTCAGAGGTGGTCTTGTCACCTCTTCTTCTTTTCCGTGTAAAGAGGGCCTGTCTTTGTGTGAGAGAGTCTTTCCTGCGCTCTCATTAACAAACATCCATCTGTTCAAAGACGAGTAAAGGCCACAGGCAAAACTGGCTGCCTTGCACTTAATGTATTGGGTAACACTTAGATGCATATAATAGAATTCCTAACTGTTTTTTTGCACATTGTGATGTCCCACAATAGTAGTCGAAAAATTACAAACATTTTCTGGTTAAGTATTTCTGTCCTGGCCATCCTTAAAACAAGATACATTTACTTTAGAAGTGAAAAGTTTAAGCAAGAAAGCTAGATTTATGTCTGAAACAAATAAATACATATTTGCAAATGGGGCAAGGAAAACAAGTCTTAATATTTGGCATAATTTAGCATCAGTTCTTGTTTTAAGTGTGTTTACATATTTTTACAGATGTCGTCTCTCTGTCTCCCTCCCTTTCTGAGGTGAGTGGCACATATAATTGTCTTTTTCTTGTATCTTTCACACTAAAGGATGTCCGTTCACTCTGCTGAGCAAATAAAACACACTTCCTGTTCTCTCTCTCTCGTCTGGGTGCAGCTGTTGTAGAGGATCGCCTCAGACTCTGTCTTCCTCACATCCTTTTAAGCCCAATTCATGCTTTTTCTTACAATCTTTACATGCACATATCACATTATAATCATATGTATAAACCTTTTTAAATTATAAATTTAATCATTTTTAAAATTTTATAAATTTTAAATTGTATTATGTATATTATTTTCATTTTATTTTATATTTTTCTTAAGGCAGCATTTGTGTGTATCATTATAATACATGCTGTTTTAGTGATGGAAATATTTTGATCCTGTTGCTAGGGGCTTGCTAGGTTGTTCTGGGTGGTTTCTTACTGATTTAAATCAACGTTAAAAAAAGAGTCAAACACTGTTTTTGATTTTATATTTATTGACTATAAACAATGTCCATCCTTCATTGTAAGCATTTTTGCCTTTTTTTATTGGCAAGACAAATTTGCCTAGTCACTTAGATAAGCAATTTATTGCATCCTTCAGATAATAAGGTAATCATCCCACGTATGTGAAGCAGTAATATTGATGCATGTCCTGGCAAGCACTAATTAGTGAGCTGAACCTGAGCATACTTCTTCCCTTCAGACAGAAGTATGCACTGTACTGGATGACTGTTTCAAGTGTTTAAACAAGTTTTACACTGAAAGTAATGATGAAGTGGCTTCAGGCAGAATGACAGTGTACTTAATACACTCTGAGAAACACAAACGATGACAGGAACCCAGCTAACCATTTTAGGTTGTAAGAACGTTTCAGTAACGTTTCCATTAAGTAACAAAGATGTTGTAGGAACGTTTAAAACGTCCAGTTTTTTAGATTTTAACATTATTGCTTGGTTATTCAAATACGTTATTCAAATACTTGTTAATTCTGTAATGTTTTCTAAATGTTCCGCTAACAACTTAAGAGCAATGTTTTTGATATATGATATATAATGTTAAAAAAGTTCTACTAACGACACTGCAAGAACGTTTTTGATAACTTTGAGAAAACTTTTAGAGAATGTTAGCCAGCATTCTGAGAACGTTCTATGTTAGCTAGGAATCCTGTCGTGAGTGGCATGAATGTGTGTTTGCTGTATCTGTGATTTAGTGTTTTGTTGTGGTGATCGTTCTGTCCAGAAATCTCAGATCTGTGGATTGTCTGGCAGTTGGGAATCCAGAGGGGCTGAAGGGGTGGGCTGGGGGGGTCGTAGCCTCTCTGAGGCCGCTCTACGGTTGGCTGCTTCCTGCAGATGAGTGTTTGGAATGGGTCGTCTGGCTGTGAGGAAGGCCAGAGCTGTCTGCTGTATTGTTCCACAACAGGAGGAGGGTTAAGGTTAGCCACACTGACCTCTGTCAGATTTAAAGTATGTCTACACACACATCCACAAAGTTACAGAGCTGTTAACAGTGACAGAGTGATGTGTTCTCATTCACATACAGCCTACACTACACACACAGATGAGTATACATGCGTACGTACCAAAAGCCACATAAACAGAAAATATACAATGCCAAAAGACCTTTCAAATATCCTGTTGCTCCAAGTATTTCAAATGTGTTTATAAAGTATATATACTTGTGTGTGTATGTGTATGCATGTGTATGAATACATGTAAATATATATATATATATATATATAGAGAGAGAGAGAGAGAGAGAGAGAGAGATGGATGGATGGATATGTGTGTTTGTACATATACACATATAGACATATATATATATATATACATATATATTTATATATATATATGTATGTGGTCTACACACACACACACACACACACACACACACACACACATATATATATATATATATATATATATATATATATATATATATATATATATATATATATATATATATATATATATATATATACATGTAGACCACAGAATTACTTTAATTCACTAATATTAATAATGAAATACTTGTGTCTACAATCTATGTTCTTATATAATGAATCAACTACAAAATTCTCTCTCTGAAGACTTCAAGTGGCACGCCTAATCCAAACTAGCACACTTGGACGACCCTCATCTCATTCATGCCTTCCAAGAGTGTAAGAGCTCCAGTCGAGGTGAGTCAGCAGCAGATTTGTACACTAAATACTACAGTGGTGAGACGTCTGTAGACTCTGAATGGCTCTCTGACATATGAGCCTCTTCCATTCAGAAGTGCCTGTTTATAGGAATGAGTCACTGGACATCAGAACTACAGGCTGTGTAATGCCGCCTGCTTCCCCTTGAATGTGGATCTGGTTTCCTGGGCCGGTGTGTGTCAGAGCCCGGCCGCTGCTGAATCTGTGCCGGAGCACAGCGTGGGCTGTGTTCAAGGTGGGTGTGTGTCCTTCTGAGTTACACAGCCTGTGGAAGTGTGGAGGAGAATGGAACAGGGTGGGTGTTGTTTGTGAGACGGTTGTCTCTCTGTGTTTGTCACTTACGTGTGTATCATGTGCAGTATCAAAAGGCATGTGAAAATGATAGCCGACAGCTTACAGATGCAGAACGGGTGTGCGAGGGGGGGCGGTTTACTTAACCATGTATTATTGGTACCCGAAAGTGAGCAAAACCTGACAAATCTGAGCAAAACAAGGATGTCCTCTTTTGTAAAATCTGTATAATGTAATAAACAAATATAGTACAGACAAAATATAGTAAACAAAGTTTTTATAATTGTAAAAATAACAGTTTTTTGTTAGGGTGGGTTATTGTTTATAACTAGCTGTGGAATGTCCCCATTTAGATAAATAAGTAAATGTGTGTTTGTGGATTGGCTATCATGGGATGATTTATCACATCACATTGTCTACTAATTATGGCTGTTAAATGATGAACATTATCAGTGTTGTATTCGTGTGTCTGTAGTTATGATTGTATCTGAGTAGTGTCATTATAATACAGTTCGGGTGGGTGAATCAGGCTGTTTGTTGTGTGTCTGTGTTTGTGCGCTTCTGTTGGAGGGGCGTGTCACTCACACTGACTCACGCGGGCGGTCGTGACTCATCACCGCATCACCGGCACCGGAGGCTCGCGTGCCGCGCGGCATAATCCGACCACACTCGCACAGTCATCGAGGAACGATTCCCCCCTCCATCTCCTTCTCTCACTCTCTCTCTTTCTCTCTTCTTCTCTCTCTCTTTCTCTCTCTCCTTCTCTCTCTCTTTCTCTCTCCTTCTCTCTCTCTCCCTCTCTCACTCTCTCTCTCTTCCTCTCTCTCTCCTTCTCTCTCTCCCTGTCTCTCTCTTTCTCTCCCTCTCTTTCTCTCTCTCTCCCTCTCTCACTCTCTCTCTCTTCCTCTCTCTCTCCCTCTCTCTCTCTTTCTCTCCCTCTCTTTCTCTCTCTCCCTCTCTCTCTTCCTCTCCCTCTCTCTCTCTTCCTCTCTCTCTCTCCCCCCTCTCTCTCTCCTTCTCTCTCTCTTCCTCTCTCTCTCCCTCTCTCTCTTTCTCTCCCTCTCTTTCTCTCTCTCTCTCTCTCTCTTCCTCTCTCTCTCTCTCTCTTCCTCTCTATCCTTCTCTCTGTTGCTCTTTCCTGGTCTGTGTGACTCATCTTGGTTTCATTTTGCCGCCCTCCTCCACCCACCACCCAACTCGCCTCCTCCCTCGCTCTATCTCTCCCTTCTTTCTCTTTTCTCATTCCTTTTCTCCCTTTCCTTCCTGGCTCTGTAAATGACCTCATTTTAATGAAGCCCAGACTTGGCTGGGAGACCGAACCGCATGGCTGGAAGCTCCCTTTCTCTTTTTCTCTCTCTGGTGCTCTAATCCACCCTGTATTTCAGCTCTGGCTTTCATTCCCATAGCTAATAGAACCGACCAGGAAGTCTGGGAATTCTAGAGTAACTCCAAGAATTCCACGACAAATGTTTGATTGCGTTCCATAACTTATGGTAACAATACCGCATGTAATAAAACTGCTTTCCGAGGCTCCAGCTGCAACATTGTCTCATAAACCGGGTCGGGATTACATTTACTTGGCCCTGCAGTGGGGTCCAAAAGTCTGAGAACACATTGGAAATCTGGGATTCAAAATCTAATATAAACCTGGAAGGCTGAGGATTTCGAGGAGTTTAAAACAAAGAAACATTATTATGTAAAAGTGTAAAGTGCGTTTGTAATTCAGCAGTATTTTTAGGCTGTTAAATTAAATTAAATACACAAATTTGTGGTATTTACCATGTTAAGCCCTTTGCACAAAAGGTCAATTTTTTCTGCTTTCCAGAAAGCACAAAAGATGCTCCCAGGAATTTTTCAAAACATTTGTGAAAGGGATTAGGTGAATCATCAGGTTTGCACAAGCTTGTGAAGTTTACGCAGACTTGATAGCAAGCTGTTGTTAAAGCAAAACGGGAGCATAACAAATGCATTCTGAAATCAAAACATTTCAACTATAATGTTATGCTGATAATGTCATTTTTTACCATTTTAACTAGTGATCTGAGAGTTTGGCCCCTGGTATTTGGGGGCCCTTATAAAATGTAAAAAAAATCTATTGGCTCCTTTTAATTAGTTCACTTATGTACTAGACATCTTGTTATTTGCAGTGAAAATAACTGTATGCCTGATAACTGTATAACCTGATGCCTTTACACCCCAAAGTCACTGCAGAGTAAATCCCTTCAATAAGGCGTGAACATTTTTGTTATGGTCTCACACCTCAGTCTTTATGACATTGTGAATGAAGTTATTTATTTTTTTGGTTGTTACATTTGAGTGGACCTCAGATCTCATTTGATTGCCCGGATTTCCTCTGTTTGACATTAACTGAGGGTGCTAATAGACCTTCAATTACATCTTAAGCTCTCATTAGATAAACAGGATGGATCCATTACAATCTTAACTACATTTTAACCAAGAGATTTTACAGATTACTTGCTCAGGGCTTAACGTTAGTTAACCTCACGAATCAGTCTGTATGTGAAACATGTCCAGTAATGAATCCAATCCACAAACTCTGTGGGCCTCGTTTGTCTTTCAATTCCAATGCTGGTGCAAGTCTGACATCGTGTGGACAAAATGTGCCATTACAGCCTGCCCTGTTTTTTTAATTAATTAATTTATTTTAGAAATTTACATTTATAATTATTCATTTAGCAGACCCACAAAAATTCACCAAAGATCAGATCTGTGTTTTGTTTAGACTGAATACATGGTTATTGTACATATCTCTCTACACTTCCTTCTGCATAAGATCGTAAGAAAAGAAATACAAATTCCCAGCAATCACGTGATCTTCAAGCTTTGAAGAATCTGCTTTCACTTTTGTTTATACAGCGGCCTTCAAATACATTTGAATACAGACACAACACTACATGCATATCTTTGCATTTTATTGCTTTAAATAATATATAAAACTAAGTAGTTGTTTTTGTGGACAAATTTCTTACCTGACAACTTTTATTACCCACTTTTGAAATGACATGCAACCAACTGCTCCCATTAAGGGAAATTTTGGTGTGTGTATGAAATCTGTGTCTAAAATCCCCTCATGGTGACAGAATATCACATGAAGTATAGACCTGTTTTACTGTGTCTGATGACTAAAATATTTCCCAGTACCTTTTGTTTTGATATTAACAGTATATTTAGTACTAATGTAATCTTTCTGTTTTAATTAACTTATGTGCTTGCGTTACCTTTAATGTAACTTGGTTTGATATTCAAACAACAGTATGTTGTTCTATGCTAATTATTAAAAAAGTAAATCAACATTTACAAAGATTATACAATATACCCAGGCTGGTAAATCTGCTCTGGTTTCAACCAAATATCTAAACATGTACCAGAAATCAAATCTGTTATTTGAACTTGAACTAAAAGCATCTAAATGGTTCAAAAGAGACTGAATTAGAGTTGTATAGATTTTTCGCAAACCTCTAATATTTTATATTAAAGATCTCCATAAAGCACTGTGTTATAATATTGGGCTTTGTTTCCATAGTGACTATGACGAATGTTGTGACATTTTCTTATTTCTCTGTCATACTATTATAATCCATGCCCCTGATTTAAACTGTGATTTAAACAGATTAAACTATTGTTTTATCTGCTTTGGCTGAATTAGGTTTCTCTACTGGTGTGTGCACAATAGCATTTCTTAAAAAAGTCATTTAGAATGACCTTTGAGTTTATAATGAGATCAATTGGTTTGTTACACACAACAATCAACTCATATTTTATGCTTAGAAACAATTAGAAACAATTTACGCTGTTGGTTTATAAAACATTTTAGAAAATGTGATTTAGATGATGATCACAATTTCTCACACTGCAGGACACTGTTTGCCATGTCATGTCGAATACCCATTTATGTGTATGTGTGGTCCTGTTATTCACTGCATTATGGGTACCAAATGCCCCACAAGTATAGTAATACCAGTAAATTTTGACCTTCTGGTAACATTGTTTTGGTACCCATGAGGAAACAAGCTTATAAATAATACAGAATGTAATGTTACAAATTGTGACAAAATGTGTAAGTAATTGATTTTAAATGTCCCCGTACACCATAAAAACACAACTTGTGTGTGTTTTGCTTTTGTATGTTATTTGAAGTGAGATCAGACTTTCTTTGTGAGTTTTCCACCATTTTAGCTTTGCCATTATAAATATGATTGTATTGTTGACATGCTGCTCGACCTGTTTGTTTGTGGGACAAATAGGAGTGGTTTGTTTTGGTAAGTTTGGGTATTTCCAAACGCAGCCATATTTACCAGGCCAATGCAACAGACTGCACAACCTCCCCAGCCCTAATCTACCCGACAACACGGTGTCGCAGTTTTTCTATTGGCTGCCTCGTTGTTATCTGGAGGTTGGGCCCGGTTCGGTGCATTTAAGGTTACTGAAGCACTTTCAGTTTTAATCGGGGAAGATCTGAGCGCTGGAGGATCTGCTGGAGCCGCTGAAATAAAAGTGCGCAGGATGAACTCCATTGTGACTTTTGCGCTATTCTGCGTTCTGTACGTCACCGTACAAGCCAAAACCTGTAAGTCATTGACTTTGAGTGGCTATTTCGTATTTTATCCCAGCATTTGAAAGTGTGAAAATGCTGTGCAAAACTATTGTAATAGTAAGCAAAATGGATGTGTTAATATCTATATATTAGATATATCCATATATCTATCTATATATGTTAATATATATAATACATAAATAAATAAACAAACGGGTTATTTAAGAGCAACAACAACAACAAATACTGCTAATAGATAGGCTGTGAAATGTATGATATAAACCGATTGTAGGCCTGTAAACACTTTTTTTTCTTCACTTTTTTGATGGTTAAATAATGTATTGTGTATGAAAGAGAAGGGCTATTGTAATTTTGTTTGGGAACATTGGGAAATCTTTATCTTTCTCTATTTCCCGGTTATCGTTCTCCAAGACTGTTACAGTCTGTGCATTGTTCACATCCATTATATCAAAACTGTCTCTTAAACATACTTACTGTTTTCTGTTATGTTTGCTTCCATGGATTGATGAATTGGTATTTGTTTGATGAATCCAACAAAGGCTTATTTATTTTGGGAATATTTAATTTCCGTCTTGTGTTTGCTTACCTGCCAAGAACTCACTTTCATTTAGGAAGAAGAGTTGTTAAAGTCTTGAATATATTCGAAGACATGTGAAACCCATGTTTTGTTTTATTTTTATATTTTAGCCAGTCCCAAAGTCCAGGTGTACAGCCATTATCCAGGAGAATATGGCAAAAAGAACACCATGATCTGCTATGTGAGCGATTTCCATCCCCCAGATATCTCCATTGACCTGCTGAAAAATGGAGAGGTTATTCAGGATGCCCAGCAGACTGACCTGGCCTTCGAAAAGGGTTGGCACTTTCACCTTACCAAGTTTGCCTCCTTCACACCAGAGAAAGGAGATGTATACTCTTGCTTGGTTCGACACATGGGCAACGACAAGAGCTACACTTGGGGTGAGCGTTGCGTTTAGGTTTTTTTAAAGTTGCCTCACACTTTCGTAACACTTCAGGTACTGACACTCTTGTTTTCCCACAGATTCAAACATGTAAAGCCAACCCACCCAACAGACCAAAGGTAGGTGGTGGCTTGTGTAGAATACAGCAAAATTGTTTTTTTAAACGTAATTTCTTGCATGTTGCTTTTTTTGTGATCACAGAAATGTAAAGATGATTTAATAAGTGTTTCTTCTTTTGTAGGAAATTTTCGTGGACATTATACACCATCTGCAGAGGACATCGCGTCCCTTTTACAAACTCTCAAGATATTGATAAAAGCAACAATTAGAAGTACAATGATCTACCATATTTGTCCAGAGGCACCTTAATTTTATCATTCTTTTTCATGAAAGTACAGTTAATCAAACCAACATTTAGCTGCTTATGAATGGGTTTTCATTGGTTTCTTTCACTCTTTCATTCCTCCATTCCATTGTAAATGCTGTGTACTACATGTATGTTTAAGCAAATCAGTGGGGCAATAGTTTAGCTTATTATATAGATTACAATTATATAGACTTGTACTTTAAACAGACTACAATCAGCTGTCTCTTTTTAAATGATTAGGATGTGTTTTAAACTGCATTTTCTTACGTTTTAGATTAAGTGAGCGTGAATACATTTAAATGATACCATTCAATGGTAAATTAATTTAATTATCTGGAAGTTAATTTGTGCTGTTGCCCCAGAGACAATAATGTAATTTTAAGAGGGGGTAAATAAAATTTAGAAAAACAAAGAGAGCAATTGTGTTTATTGGCTTCAACCATGTCTGAACACGTTTGTTTTCTATCCTTATCATTTCAGTTCAGTATTAGTTTAGAAATCGACGAATTAATGTCTTAAATAGCTTTAATTTGAGCTCAGATGAACATTCATATACCCAAAACAATAATTGAACGCTTGCTGCAAACCTACAACACAAACGTCTGCCTAGCAACTGTGCGACCCGCTCGCTGATTGGTTGAGAGACGGTGCCGTGCTCCGTTAGTTTCACTTTGCGCACAGCTGTAAAAGAAAAATGAAAATGTTGTTTATTGCTCGATTATTTTACTATTATTTTATTTTATTTGCTTAAATGGTTGGCAGACAATGTAGTTTATTCAGTTGTTGCCACTCGCAGTTCGGCTCCGCGCCTTGAGGTGAAGTCACGTGATTTCCTGCCAACCCTGTAATAGAGAAAATGACTTTTTGATCCTGAATATTTTGTTGTCAATAAACTTTAATATATTAACTTTATTTACAACCTATTATATCCTATTAGTACCCTTGCATTTGATTGTGTCCTATTACAATTTCTATAAAAATCCTAATACTAAAATATGTATTTAGTAATAAACGCAGTGGAGGGGAAATTCAATCATTTCTTCACATGCATTCTGCATGTTTTATTTTCTGAATTAATTGCTTGCCAACCACATACGCAAGAAGAGTGCATTTATTTTTCTGTTACACAGAATTACACAGTTTTATGTTAAAAAACCAAAAAGGCAACAGGAAAGAGTTTATTGTTATTATTATACAGTTCACAGTCACAGTCATGAACTAATAGTTAAAGTACACGTTTCACTTTAAAGTGATAACCTTCATTGTTAGTGTGCCAGTGTTGCTTTATGACTTTTAAGGGGTTGTCACCATGGTATCACCAATGTTCAATGGTATAATGCTCAATGCTATAAGGCTCAATGGTATAATGCTCAGTGCTATAAGGCTCAATGGTATAAGGCTCAATGGTATAAGGCTCAATGGTATAATGCTCAGTGCTATAAGGCTCAATGGTATAAGGCTCAATGGTATAAGGCTCAGTGCTATAAGGCTCAATGGTATAAGGCTCAATGCTATAAGTCTCAATGCTATAATTCTCAGTGCTATAAGGCTCAATGGTATAAGGCTCAATGCTATAAGGCTCAATGCTATAAGGCTCAATACTATAAGGCTCAATGCTATAATGCTCAGTGCTATAAGGCTCAATGCTATAATGATCAGTGCTATAAGGCTCAATGCTATAATGCTCAATGCTATAAGGCTCAATGGTATAAGTCTCAATGCTATAATTCTCAGTGCTATAAGGCTCAATGCTATAAGGCTCAATGCTATAAGGCTCAATGCTATAAGTCTCAATGCTATAATTCTCAATGCTATAATTCTCAGTGCTATAAGGCTCAATGCTATAAGGCTCAATGGTATAACGCTCAATGGTATAAGGCTCAATGGTATAAGGCTCAATGCTATAAGGCTCAATGGTATAATGCTCAATACTGTAAGGCTCATTGGTATGAGGCTCAATGGTATTTTGAGGAAGTGGGTGGAGTTTGGGAACTTCCATGTTGTAGCAACAGATGTCTACGCACGAGAGCACAATTGAGTCATGCATCAGAGGAATCAGACACAATCAGACACTGAACACCAGGTAGTTTCAAGAGTCATGGCAGCACCAGCAGACCCGCTGATGTTTCTCTTCGATGTCCCGCCGCTGCTCATGAGTGCCTTCTGTAAACTGATGGACAGCGGTGTCGACGGTCTCGGATGGCGAGATTTAGGTAAGAGAGACTTGTTATCACTTGGTCCGTTATCTGAAAAACACGACGAAACTCCTTAACAACAACTCAGGTTAGTTCTTGAGATGGTTTGGTAGTGCTTTGGTCCTGATGTGGCGAGATCTTCTCGATCTTTAAGGTGACGTTCACGCATCCCTCTCTGATTCCCTACAGCTTCCCGCATCCTTCCCAGTGTCCTGGATGTGAGGTGTACCGAAATGTACGCGGCTGCAGGGAAAAGTCCGACCCAGGAGCTTATGTGGTCCTGGGCCCAGCAGAATAAAACAGTGGGGGATCTGCTGAAAGTCTTGGATCAGATGGGTCACGTTCGAGCCAGGAGTCTGTTTCAGTCGCCAGGTAGAGGACGTGATGAACAGGAGCAGAAGAGATTGTTTACGTTTTACTGCCCTTTTAAACTTCCTTTTTGTAGTCACACAGGCTATAAATAAAACATCATTATACATTTGCAATGTATATTGCTCTTAAAAGAGGAACCTCTCCCATTTAAATATATATTATAAAACCACATAACCTACGTGTGGGTTTAGTGATCCATTACTTGCACAAACCACAGCACATCCTAGTAACAAAATTTTTTTTTTTTTTTTTAGATGGGCGTATGCTGAGTTTACCCTCACCTCCTTCCATTCCCCTGGTAATTTGTTTGTTTGTTTCTTACTAGTTGAGTATACTGGATAGGAAATGTCATAATCTCACTGACTGGTGTTGTGCTTTTCATTTAGTATCTTCTGGATAGTGAAGAATCCATTAAATCCTCAGCTCACAATCCAGAGTCTGTGTTTGATAAAGGTAACATGTTTTACAAATACAAGCACGTTCGTGTTTACGTGTTCTCTTGCCTTTGTATTAATTAGCATGACTGCACATGTAGCTTTCATAACTTCATTTTATACACAGTCAACATTTGAAATTTTCATTTCTGTTTGGCGTGATTTCATGATGTAAGGAGATGGAAGTGGTCTTTTCTTGTAGATTACTGTATGAAAGCTCACTACCTAAAATGAATCTCACTACCGCAGCTGAAAAGCAGAAGTGTCAAATCACCTATTCAGACGTCATAGAGGGAACAAGAAATTTCCACCAGGACTTGAAAATCGGAGGTGGCACGTTTGCAGAGGTCTACTGCGGAAGGTGGCAGAACAAATCTTTTGCTGTGAAAGTTTTCAAACAGGTAGCGCCTGCTAATCTCAGACTTTACGTTGTGAAATTACAAAATTGTGATGCTGTCACATTCTGGAAAAGCACTGATTAAATCTTTGATTGCTTTCAACACAGGTAAATAAGGCTGCTTGGAAGACATTGTGGGAAAAATTCACCAAAGAGATTGAAGTTCTACAACTGTGAGTTCACAGTTTCCAGTCTCTGCATGTTGATCATGTTCAAATGATTGAATACATGAGTGTGTTTGTCATGATGTCATCACTCTGGTTTTGAGATCCCTGTCTATAGTAGTGATAGAAAAAATCATCTTCTGTCTTCTCAGCTACCAGCATCCCAATATGCTGAAGCTCTGGGGCAGCTTTTCACAGGAAGGACGCTTCTGTTTAGTGTATCCGTACCTTCATAATGGATCATTGTTTCACAGACTTCATGAGGTAAACTGCTTATGGCCTTTCACAATGTCCTATCACAGTTAATTGTGCCCTGTTTGCCTACTGTAATCAAAATAGAGCTGTTTTTTTAAGAAACATAATGGGTTTTCATATGCTAATTTGAAGTGTACTTGACCAGTGCCTGCTTCACAGGAAGTGCAGAGGACTCTGTCATGGCAGGAGCGACTGAATATCATCAGAGGAACTGCGAAAGCGATTCACCATCTGCACACCGCGCAACCCTGCATGGTTATCTGTGGAAACATTACAAGGTGCCACTGCGAAGACATAGCCACCATAACCTCTTTCACGCATGGAGCCTGTGAAACTGCAGTAAAATTCCCGGAGTGCTCTTTCCGATAAATCAGCAGGATCAGCACCAGATGCTGTTAATACTTCGTGATTGTCTAAAATGTCTAAACAGTAATTTACCCCTAGTTGTACAACTTCTCATTAAGGAAAATTGCCAGGACCGATTTACAGAATTTCAAAAATAGGTGCTGACCCCAAAACATTAAATTTACAGCAAGGGCTCTATGTGTGAATAGGGCTTAGGTCTTCTTGTGTCAAATAAAAAGACTGTAATGCAATAAATGTGTAGTGAACTGGATTTATGGTTTGTTGTTGACAGTTCAAACATACTCTTGGATGAGCACCTGCAGCCCAAATTGTCAGATTTTGGATTAGCTCAGCTGAGACCTCACACCGTCAACCAGAGCTGCACCATTGTCATGGATACCGCCTCTCGTGGCAACCTCGGCTATCTCCCTGAGGAGTACATTCGTGACGGCAAGCTGTCAGTCAAGCTTGACGTTTACAGCTTTGGCATGGTGAGTTCAGTACACTGTTTTTTTTTAATAAACCAAATGGTTAATTATTAATAAAATTATTAAACAAATTTTTATTCATTTATTTTTACATGTTCGTGTTTAAAGGTTATACTAGAGACTTGTACAGGACAGAAGGTGATACTGGAGTCTGCAAAAAACTTGTTTTTGGTAAGAATCCACCTCAGGTAAATGAAACGAACACATTTTAAGTAGGCAAAATAATATAAACTGGTTAGATCGAGTATAACAGACATCTCATTTTAAAGGGATCATATCATGCATTTTTTATAATTACCCCTGTTGAGGTTAACTTAAAATGTTTAAAAATGCCACAAGAAAACTCTACAGCCATGATTCAGTTTCTGACCCATACAGTTAAACAAAAACATCATTGTGGTAATGCAGTAATTCATTTTCGGTCTTTGTGATGGAGCTTTTGGGTTCCTCATGGTGTGACCCCTGTAATATATGAGTTAAATTATAGACGTGTGTTGTTCACAGACTCATATCAACACTGCTATTCTGGTTTCCTCCAGAGAGATGTAGTGAGATCAGAGTTTGAGGAGAAGGGCTGTGTGGATGCATGCCTGCGGTTCTTAGATCCTAAAGTGGCACACTGGCCTGCTGCTGTGGCTCTTGGTCTGCTCCGGATCGGTCTGGACTGCACAGGCAGCAGGATGAGAGTTAGGCCCGGCATGGACACTGTCAGGAAAAATACTCACATACATAAACATACTGCGTCATACTTGAATGGACAATATTACAAAATTATACATGTTGACACATCCCTATTTTCCTATTTTAAATATTTTTGTTTTTTATACTGATTGTTTTACAAATAAAAAAGTGCAGTGACGTGTCTTAAACAGGTGCAGTACACTGCGATAAATGTTATTGTTGTGATGATTTAGGTGGTTGAGAGGTTAAGCCAGCTTCCGCCAATTCCTGAGTCCCCAGATGACCAGCCTCACACACTGGATGATAGGATCCCTCTTCAGGGTTCTTACAGCGCCCACAGCCCGGCTCTTAGCCTGCCTACAGAAGACGATGAATTGTACAGCCCCTCTGAGAAGTATGTACCTCACAGAGTCTCCAGACTGACAGGACCCTGCGAGTGCAGCCAGTCCGAGGTGACCTTCCTGAGTGTCGGACAACGATTCTCCAAGGAAGCCGACCTGGAAGGTGACAGAGTGGTTTCAGTACCTCAGAGTTCACAGTCACACTCTGTTTCTCACCCGGACATTTATGAAAGTTGGCCGGTGGAGTGCAGCTGTACTGCTGAGGCAGAAGTGCAGGGGTGCGAGGACTGCTGCGCTAATGGATTTCATAACTCTGTCATATGTGTCACTCTAGGCAAGTAGGCATGTATATATGTGTGTGTGTGTGTGTGCATCCATTTCTTCTTATTATTATCAGTGACAGAAAAAAATGATTAACAGTAACAGAAGTATTTGTTTTACTTTTATCAGATGACGGTGCACAGTCCTCTCAGAATGACATCAAAAATCCAGCAAAAGAGAAAATGAGAACTAAAATTCACCTGTACAACCAAGGGCTGATAAAAACAGAGGAACTTCTTTCTCTGAAATCAGACTGATCTGTTCAATAAGTCAAGTATAAGTAACTTTTACTCTGTAATTAAGCAAACATGTTGGATGTTTAATCTAAATAACTTATTCTTATTATGCTTGTATATGCAACCAAAGGCAATAATGTACAGCGTCCTTATTGTTTTATATATATGATGGACTTATAAATGGTAGTTTCATTAGTTGCCAATACATTTGGGTGGTTTTATTAAAAATGAATACATTGATCAAACTGTTAAGATGTGTTTGGTGTGGTCCTCTTTGGAGAAATGAAACTTAAGGCATTTCCTAAATCTGGGAGGATTTCACTTTGGTAAGATCTGATTGGCTGGCGAGTGTTACATTCATATCCTAATTTATTATGTTTGTTAATGTAACCAAAAAACTAACGCCTGTTCTTGTCACTGTTTTATATAAACGATTTAGTTATTTCATTAGTGGCAGATACATTTGATGCTTTTGATATTCACGAATAAACCGATTACGCTGTGAGATGCGTTTGGTGAGTCTTTTCTCTTTGCAGAAATGAAACTTAAGGCACTTCATTCATTTGGGCGGCTTTCGCTTTGGTAAGATCTGATTGGCTGGTGAGTGTTACATTAATGTTATCATCGCAACAGAACAAAAAAAACCCGCTAAAGTGACATTTGAAATCGACACGAAACGGGAAAGCCGTAATGTCGCTCCGCCGTTTCTCCGCTCAATGTAAAACTATAACTGGGTACATTTTACAGGAAAATCGCGTTGTCCTGTCGAAACAGGACGATGTTTCTGATGACAGAAATGAATGTGAGGGTGAGGAGGAGGAGGAAGGACAGCCTGAATTTCTGGACGTGACTGAGATGAACTCCGTCTCATCTGGAGGGAAACTGTTTGAATCTTTTGCGCCGTCTTCAAAACAAGGTGTCGTGTTGATATGTGTTGATATGCAACCCTTGTTTACTTTCCAAACAGTGCACGCAACAAGTCGTGTTTTTCATTGTTTTTACAACAAAATACAATCGCTTTTCTTTATTTCCAGTGAATTTTAAGGCCGGTGATGGTGTTTACCCGGTTACGGGTCGTTTTCCTTTACGTGACCCCTGGTGGTCGATCACCTGCAATGTTCGCCAGTACCAACGCAAATGTTTCGTCACCGGCTTTCCTTCATACAGCCTCCGCACTGATCTGAGACCGGAGGGACGGTCCATCGTGTCTCTTTTTCTTACAGCCTGTGGGGGCAAACCTGACTTTGTTAACAGGTTTATGGAGTGGTTGCCCGAGGACCGACATGTGGAGCCTGTTAATGTGATGGAGGCCCTGCTGGATTTTGAGGAGTCAGAAGAAGAGCATAAAGCCATTGCTCATGAGCTCAGATCACGGGTCAGTCACTCAGGTGGGAGAAATAGAAAATCTTAAAGAAAATCTTTAACACTCGGATTGAAGCCAACCTACTTAAGTAGGATATTTTTAAAGCAATCTGTGCTGGAGTATCTTTTTGTTTAATATTTTGATTAAAATAAAGACCAAGTTCAGAGAAACTTTTGTCCATATTACATGAAGACCAGTATTGTTTTGCCATGATTTTTTTTTAATATTCATCTGATTGTTTTAGAGTTTATATATAACATATGATGAAAGAACAGATGCCAGTGCCGGTTTTTATATTATTACACGTTGTCCTGTAAAAGCCAGTGGGTATATACAGTGGGTATATTTACTTTCTAAAGCAGCCAGCAAAGACGGCACACTATTTTGCAGTACATAATTTAACCAGTTTGCCGTGGTGCTGTGGATTTAGTCGTGCATTTTACGGATCCCTTCTGATTTTTACGCACTTTGTTACCTTGTGATCACTTGAAAAATACCGTAAATGATTTTTTAAAAAACATATTTACTTTCCTTGGTCCTGTATGTTCTTAATCAGTTGCTGGAACACGCGTGAGAGTTGCCACTATGTTCCCCAACATCATGAAATACTTGCCAACATTGCTGCCATTCCAGTTTCTGGCAGTAATAAGTAAAGGAAAGAAGCCTTCAAAAACTTCAGAAAACCAGATTGATACAGAAGAGCTGGCCAAACTGGAAAAGCTGATTATGACTTCTGATGTATGGAAGTTGGGCTTTAACTATGTGAGTAAGATATGAATACACATGGGATGTCTGATCATAGCTGTAATCCTGTTTGTACAATACACTGTGGTACAGAAGTGAAGTTAGAAGGCTCTTACTGGTGTCCCCAGGTGTTACCAACACCTGATTTGGGAGCAGGTCAGGTGGGGGCCCTGGGACCTTAAAATGAAGGGGCGTAAATAATAATTGAGATGCAGATGTCATTGATTATTGGTTATCAGTTGAGCCTATGAACAGATAATGAACATATAATGTTTTTATTTTGTTATTGATTAAAATCCAGTATAAACCCTGTGACTTACAATCATTAGAACAAAAAGGAAAATTGATACTATAGCTTGGTTCATAATTCATGGAGGTCCAAGTGCTTAATTATACTTTTGTACTTGCATATCCCTTTTTTATTTATCCTTCATGTATGTAAGTCTACCACTGTGCCCAGAAGTTAACTTTAACTTTTTGACAGATCATGTTTAAGGAATTTCACCTGATCAGGTGTGAGGCAAAAGTGGAAGCCTTTAAGCTCTGCGATTTGTACAAGAACATCCCAGAGCTGCAGAAAAATGCCCTGCTGCTGTATGAGAAACTGAAGCGTCATTGCAGCTTCACTGGTAGCACTTACATTGAACAGGAGAAGCTGGTGGAGAAGGTAAGAGGCGTGGTCGGCATCGAGGGTGCCTGGAAAGCTGTCTGTTTCCTGGAGGAGCAGGGTGTGCTGATAAGGGAGAGAAGAAACGTGGCTCTTCAAAACTTCTTCAGCTACGAGAACGGCATTGCTGAATGCTTGAAGTCCCTGGTGATGGGAAAACCCTTGAAAATCCATATAGATCAGCTGGAAAGATTAAGCGCTAAAGCTAGTGAGCAAGACCATTCGAATAATGTTAGGAAATCTGATCCTGATGCAGAAACATCAGACCCTGCCTTAAATGACTCCATCTCCTTTGATACTGTAGATTTAGACCCTGAACAGGTAAAGGCCGCATTAATGATATGCGCCAACCCGTTGACAGTGGTCAGTGGAAAGGGAGGTTCTGGAAAGACCACAGTGGTCAGTCTGGTCTTCAAGACAGCCATGCAGCAGCAGAAGAGAAACCTTGACAGCGACGAAAAGCCTCCTTTGGAGGTTCTCCTCACTGCTCCTACAGGGAGAGCTGCGTCACTTCTTACTAAAAAAAACAATTTCAAAGCTTACACCATGCACCAGGTAAAAGCAAACATACAGGTATAGCAAAAACAAATACTGCCTTCCGGAAGTTGATGCTAGTAATTTGTAAATGTCCTTTTTAATCAGGTTTTATGGAGTTTTATGAAGGCAAAAAAAGATCAGTTTGGGAAACCCCAGGACTGGAAGTTCTCAAAGGTGCGAGTTCTGGTGGTGGATGAGGGCAGTCTGGTGTCTGTCCAGATCCTTCACTCCATACTCAGCATGCTTACCAAACATGCACAACTACAAAAGTTCGTCCTTTTGGGTAAGGGAATCTTGCAGGCATATTTATAACAATTCTTAAACAAACAGATAAATAAATGTACAAGTAAACTTCTTGTGTTTGCAGGAGATGTGAGGCAGTTGCCCAGCATTCAGCCTGGAAACACACTGTGTGATCTGTTTGAAGGTCTCAGGAACATCCAATGTGCCGTCGAGATGCAGAAAAACCATCGGGCCGAGTCTGAGCTTATTGTCACAAACGCTGGACTGTGAGCAGATAGCAGTTTATACTCTAACCCAGCTAACAGGGAATGCTCTCATAACATTATAACATCGTTCTTTCAAAGCTCTCTCAAAGTTATCAAAAACATTTTTGCAATATTGTTAGTAGAACAGTTTCTTAACATTATATATTGTATATCAAAAGCATTATTCTTATAAGTAGTGGAACATTTTAAAAATGTTACAGAAGTAAAAAAAATTGCATAATGTTCTTATAACCAAGCAATAATGTTAATACAATGTAAAAATTTTTTAACATTTTTGTTAAATAAAATGTTATGGAAACATTCTTACAACTGAAAATTGTTAGCTGAGAAAATGCTCAATGTGAAATACAGAAAGTTTGGCTTATATAGAAAGCTTCACCCTGGTCACCCAGTCATGCTGATATTTTTAATCAGACTGTTGTTCTTTCCATAAACTTTTAGAATTTCAGAGAGAAATTGTTTTCTCAAGTTTGATGCCACCATAAACATGACAGACCCCTCCACAATCTCACCTGACACACACTTTATTTTTGTCCAATTCGGTGGGGAAAATTATAGTTTTGGTAAGTGAGCAGTTTACAATACATTGCTATGTTAACTATGTTATTGTGATGTGAAGTGTTTAAAATTTTACTCAAAACTTCACGTAAGGTTGTTACTGGAGAATTGTGTGCATGTAGCTGTACTGAGCAAAGCTTTATTTAATCTCTATTTTAAACATATATTTTATATGTTTAGAGCTCCAGAATGCCATTGAATTCTTACTTAAGAACGCTCCTGGGCTTGAAAGTGATAGATCGTCACAGTTTTTGGCTTTCATGAGGTAAGACCTCATTCAGAGTCAATATGTTTGTTTACATGCACTTTAAGAGTTAGTTTTCAATCAGATTAAAGCAATAATTCAGCTTTGTTTGTTCGACTGAGACTGGATAATGCGATTATAGTTTGGCTTTGTCAAGCATGTATGAAGGGGAGGTGAGATTTGTAAACATTCGACTGTCAATCCGATTCATGTATCGTATATTTACTATATATTTAATAATATTCATTTGTAGCTTTACTAAGAAAACCTGCGGTAGCTTGATTATAGCTCAATTAAAATGTTTCCAGTTTACAATTATGAGTGCCCACTCTTGCCGACAATTCGAAACGTAATCGGGTACTGCAAGAAACCGAATCCATTCTGCAGTCCTTCATTCTAGCTGCATGGTAACCCGAATATAACAGAAATCAGCTTAAAACTGTCAACTAAACACTCAACAGATTTAGTTTATTAAGACTATTTTAAGACAAAATAAAAACTGATCTTGAGTTTAATACTGTTTACAGGAAAGACTGTGAGTTTATCAATGAGCTTTGTTGCAAGCATTATTCTGATCATGTTACAAAGTGAGTACAGCACATTTTTAATGTACAAACACAATATTTACTTTCACTTTAATTGGTTGCCTTTTTTAACAACTGTTATCCAAACGTGGTTTAATTTACTTAAGGACTCACAAAAACGAAATAAACTTTCAAAAGGAGGATAAAGTTTGCTGCACGAGAAATGGCTTCATCTCAGAAGATGTCGAGAATGAACCAGGCGAGACTTCCGCCGATCCTGCTGAAGCTTCTGATTCTGCTGAAAGAAGGACAAAAGAACGCCTCTGCAATGGAGAAGTTTTCTTTATTACAGAGGTTAAAAATATTGCATTATGAGCTGCATTTTTAAGTTTAAAGTAGTTTAACAAAGGAGTGCATTACAAAGGAATGGATATAAACTAGTAAACAAAAGTAACAATATTGTGAGTTTATTATAAATTTGTGTCATTTCATATTGTTTTACCTCAACCACAGGATGTGACAAAAGAGGATATGGGAGCGAGGCACAAAAAGACACGGTACCTCACGCTAGATGATGAAAACGGGCGGGTGGTGACTTGTAGCTTCAGAGAGCTACAGAGAGAGTGTAAACTGCGCCACGCTTGGGCAAGAACAATTCACACATTTCAGGTAGTGGGTTCACACATGCATCCCTTATACGTTTTGGTGCTCTCACTTTATTCCTTTGTGATAACGTTTTAACATATTTGGTACTTAATGGAAACATTATGGAAATGTTCTAAAATTGATAGCTGGGGAGTTTTCTGTGGAGCCTATTCTTTGTTGGCTTGCATATAAGAAATGAGCTTCATGCAACTTTTGTTTTCACTCTTTGCAAGGGCTCAGAAGCAGAAACTATTGTGTACGTGCTTGGAGAGAGCAGGGCTCAAAACTGGCAACATTTTTACACGGCGGTGACACGGGGCCAGAAGCGGGTGTATGTTGTGGGTACAAAGCGCAACTTAGAACAAGCCATCAGGAAAGCGATCATCCCTCGTAAAACACGACTGTGTGGCCTTATCAAGGAAAAAGTTGGCAGTGTGGTGCCCAAATGACCAGCTGAGTCAAATATCTGCAGTACAAGTAAATTGTCAAAGGTATTAATAGATCATAACACCTGAAAATGACAGGCAGCTGTCCCGGGAAGCTGCATCTATCCCAGCTTTTAATTGAACTTAGACTAAGAGCAATTTAACCAATACGCAGTTGCATTTTATCTGTCTTCGCATATTTAGCAGGCTGTATTTGTACATTTCTGATTAAGGGAAAACATGCATGCAGTTCATTAGCTTTGACATAATACAGTTTACATGGTTTATCATCATTTCATTTTTATCATAATCATTGTCATTTCCAGATGTAGGGGCGTGAGATCAGTGGATTTAAATCTGAAAATATTCTGCACTATTCAGGTTTAATGATCAGAAAAGCAAATGTGTTACATTGACCACGTTAACTTTTGAACAAGAATGTTTTTTCTTGTTGCCACTGAAGCACACAAGATGTCTTTGAAATATTCTCAAATCATGTATTTCATCATAAGGTTCATACTGAACATTTTCAAATGAAACCTTTCGCTCAGATTACGCTATGTATTGTCTTTTTTTATGTCTTGAGTAATTTTACATGGGATGTCTGTTCAATATAGTTTTATTATAGGCTAATCAGTATTATAACTTTATATAATAACACAAATAAGCAATAAAGCAACACACCAGCATGCAGTCTTTGAATTTCATCATGTCGCTGTTCTCTTGCTTTTAAGACAAATAATGTTTTATTTGTGTGTAAGTAATGAAGCTTGTAACATGTATCTCTACATCAGAAACTCAATATGAGCTGCCAAAGACATTACAAATGCAAAATATAAAGACAAAAATGAAAGGATTTGATATTATGATACAAAAAACAATATATAAAGTTTATTCTGGTTCATAAATGTCTTTGAAATGTTAGACAACCATCTGCATGGAGGGAATACTGGGTAACAGAAAGCAACTTTGGGGTAGTTTTGATCGCCAACATCACCAAAAACAAGCAAATAAAATATCCAGACTTTTATTTTGGCATAATGTGACGGGCTGTTGGAAATCAACCGTGTACGTTCCCCGCGAACGGGCTCTTCAAACAGCCCGTCACCGAAGAGCGGAATGCGGCGTCGGAATCCCCCCGCCGCCGTCGAAACGATCTCCGGACACATTTTACCGGAGCGTCGCGCTGTTGAGTCAAACCGAGATGATCGTTCAGAAACGGAAGATGAAGAGGAGGAAGGACAGCCTGAATTTCTGGACGTGAAGGAAATGGAGTCAGTTTCATGTGGAGGACAGTTGTTCAAATACTCTGTTCCTGGATCAGCGGAAGGTGGAGCACAGCCATCTTGCGTTATTAATTTGTGAACGAAGTTTTTATCCACCTTACAGTCAGCTAAACGTTGTTTAAACGTTACATAAATGTTTCCCTTTCGTGCTGTGTGCTGCACCTTTACTGAGGCACTTTGTTTATAGGATCAAGTTATGTTGTTTACGATGCAACAACCAAAAGTAGCTTCACATAAGCAGATATAGCCTTGCATCTCACTTTAAGAGAAAAACTGCGTTATCTGGACTTTATTCTGCATGAGATGTAATGCATGTGTCGTTTGTCTTCATTATACAGTGGATTTCATGGCTGGTGATGAGATGTACCGGATTGAAGGTCGTTTTCCTTTACGTGACCCCTGGTGGTCGATCTCCTGTACGGTTTGCCAAGGCCGGGGCAAGCTTTTTGTCAAGGGCTTTCCTTCATACAGCCTCCGCACTGATCTGAGACCGGAGGGACGGTCCATCGTGTCTCTTTTTCTTACAGCCTGTGGGGGCAAACCTGACTTTGTTAACAGGTTTATGGAGTGGTTGCCCGTGAACCGACATATGGAGCCCGTTAATGTGATGGAGGCCCTGCTGGATTTTGAGGAGTCAGAAGAAGAGCATAAAGCCATTGCTCATGAGCTCAGATCACGGGTCAGTCACTCAGGTTAGTCCGTCTGCAGTTTCAGTTTCAGTATTACAGTGGTTTTTTAAACCATGATCACTGACCGATCTCTGTTTGAACACATCAGTTGCTGGGACGCACGTGAAAGTTGCCAGCGTGTGTCCTGGAATCATGAAATATATACCAACGTTGCTGCCAGGCCAGTTTATAGACATAATAAGCAAGGGAAGGAATAAACCCCCATCGGAAACTCCAGAAAGAGAAAACTCCACCCAGCCTCCTCAACAACAACCGAATAATATAGACGTATTGGCCAAACTAGAGGAGCTTATAAAGACTGATGTTTGGAAGTTAGGCTTCAACTATGTAAGTTAAAACAGTTTTTTTTTTTTTTCGGATGTGGTATTAGCAGGGCCATCACTAAAAATTATGGGGCCTGGCACACTATTAAAGACAGGCCTCCTTTCTGTCCAATAAGTAGGCTGTACAAGAGAGGACCATGGGGGCTTGGTTTTTTCGCCCTGACTATAACGCTGCAAATGATTATTTTAAAAGTCAGGGAATTGAACTGTAACTCATGTAACTCATCCCTCAGTTTTTAATTGGAAATACTGAGTTGAACATCATGTAATATCAATGTATTTTTGTTGCACATCTGCAGTTTTTGGTTTTTTGTTGAAATGTTTTTTGTCTCTTTCCTCACTTCATTACCTTTGCTAGTTTATGTATTTTATTATTACATGTGTTTTTAACAGATCATGTTCAAAGAATTGCGCCTCATCAGGTGTGAGGCAAAAGTTGAGGCTTTCAAGCTCTGTAATCTGTTCAGGACAATCCCAGAGCTGCAGCAAAATGCCCTGCTGCTGTACGAAGAGGTAAAGCACTACTGCAGCACCACCGGCAGCACGTACATTACACAGGAGTACCTGGAGGAGAGGATGGGGTACGAGCAGGTCTGGAAAGCTGTCCATTTCCTTGAGGAACAGGGTGTCCTGAAGAGGGAGAGGAAGAAGGTTGCTCTTCGGAACCTCTTTGGCTACGAGAACGGCATTGCTGAATGCTTGAGGTCCCTGGTGGAGGGAGAACCCTGGAAAATCCAGTTGGATATAAAAGAGGTCCTCCGCAGAGCTCATCGAGAGAGATTGAAGGCTAAGACTTCTGAAAAAGACATTACAAACTCTGGTGTCAATCAGTCTCTTGGTCCTGAGCAGGAAGATCTTGCTGATGTCCAGCCTGGATCTTCAAGCATGGACCACAATAGAATAATGGTGTCATTTTTATCAGGCTCTGATTCTGTTAAATCCACCTCCTTAAATGCAGATCACGTTACTGTAGATCTGGACCCAGATCAAGTGCGAGCGGCAGAAATGATGTGTACCAACCCGGTGACAGTGATCAGTGGAAAGGGAGGGTGTGGAAAGACCACAGTGGTCAGTCTGGTCTTCAAGGCGGCCATGAAGCAACAAACCAGCGATTGGGAGGAGGTGATGAAGGCCTGTGAGATCTTTCAGAATGATTTTCAGGGATCTAGTAATGGGCTGCAGTCAGACCCACCTATGGAGAAACAAGATGAGCCTTTGGAGGTTCTCCTTACTGCTCCTACAGGGAGAGCTGCTTCACTTCTTACTAAGAGAACCAGTTTCACAGCTTATACTATGCACCAGGTATGGGCACTTTTAGAGTCTTAATGCTTTCTTGAAATTTTTAAATAACTTTGAATGTTTTGATTGAGCAATATAATAAAATCTGATGGACTCCTACAAGATGGAAAAAAGTATTTTGTGACTTCCCACTTTTACTAGGTCTTGTGGAGTTTCATGCATGCAAATAAAAATGCATTCGGGCAACCCCAGGACTGGAAGTTCTCAAAGGTGCGAGTTCTGGTGGTGGATGAGGGCAGTCTGGTGTCTGTCCAGATCCTTCACTCCATACTCAGCATGCTTACCAAACATGCACAGCTACAGAAGTTCGTCCTTTTGGGTAACGGAATCTTGCAGGCATATTTATAACAATTCTTTTATATTAAAAAAACAAAATCAACGATTAAATATTTAAACTTTGTTTTTGCAGGAGATGTGAGGCAGTTGCCCAGCATTCAGCCTGGAAACACATTGTGTGATCTGTTTGAAGGTCTCAAGAACATCCAATGGGCTGTTGAGATGCGGACAAACCATCGGGCCGAGTCTGAGCTCATCGTCCAAAACGCTGGACTGTGAGCAGATTAAAGTTTATACTCTAAATATTGAATATGGTTATAGAAAGTTGTGTATATAACCCCTAGCTTTGGCTCACCAAATGATTGTCGTAGGGTTGTGAATTGTGATGTGTATGTGGGGTATGTACATTTTTAAAGATGTGAATCCTAATGGTATTATAATCACAATTATTTGTTTCTGTAAACATTTAGAATTTCAGAGATGGGCAAAAAGAAACGTTACAGTCCTCTGGAGTTTGATGCCACCGTAGACATGACAAGACCCTCCACAATTCCATCTGACAAAAGCTTTATTTTTGTCCAGATCTGTGGGGAAAATTATACTTTGGGTAAGTTTCAAACAGCTCCAAAGACTTATGTATGTCTGCAGCTGTCAGTAAAATGCATTGACATTACAACTGCGTGTCATACATCAGTAAGTAAGGTGGGAACCTAAACCATACAATCAGAATAACAAAGGGACACCTTCATCAAAGGAGACCACTAGCTGGGCTATATATATATATATATATATATATATATATAACCTCCTCTCCCCAGGAGGTTTACATGGAACCTGTATGTCTAGTATATTACAGCTTCCCAATAGGATGTTCTCAGTCTGAGCTTCTGAAAATACAGAAAAAATCGAACATTCTGACCCACCACCCATAAATTGTCTGGATGCTTGAAAGAAAAACAGAAATGGTATAAAAATAATCATTTGATCTGTCTTTTAATTATTTATTTTGTTTCCTAGACCTCCAGAATGCCATTATATACTTACTCAATCAGGGTCCTGGACTGCAAGAAGATAAAACGTCACAGTTTGTGACTTTTAGGAGGTAAGATCTTACTTAAAGATCACAGACTAGGTGACCTGGCAACAGTGTGGCTGTAAGCAAGCAAAGGCCTTGGCCAAAACAGTCCTTAAGGCCTATTGACACCAACCATGAACATTTGTGATGAGTCAGTATTTTTGCTTCAATAAGATCTAAAACTCCTTGCAATGCAGAATGAAAAATGTATTGTCTAATTAGTCAGGGTTTGCATGAAAATAAATGAATGACCTGAACTGGTGTTATTTGGATCCGTTTTTTCACACCAGTCGTGCTCTTAATAGACATTTTTGATGTTTTGGGATTTTAGTCTTTGCACCAATCAGATTTAGTTAATTCAGTCTGTTAACATCCCCACCCTGTAAAGTTGTTTTTGCTTACAGAAAAGACTGTGACTTGATCAACGATCTCTGCTGCAAACGTTATTCTGGCCATTTAACAAAGTGAGTAAATGGAACAACAAATGAAGCCAAAAACACTTATAAGTAGCCTATTGCTGTTTTACAGGTTTGCTCTTTTAAAAGAATATGAGTTTTGTTTTTGTAGGTTTTAATATTTGTTGTTTTTATTTAGGACTCACAAAAATAAATTGGACTTTCGACAGGACGATAAAGTTTGCTGCACAAAGAATGGCTACATCATAGACAAAAACAAAGAGGGCGCTCAACACAAGACTGCATTCGATAATGCTGGAGCTTATTGTCACGACGCTCAAACTTCTGAATCCCAAAAAACAGAGGACAAGCCTAAAGTGAAAAACGTGCGACTGTGCAACGGAGAAATCTTCTTTATTAAAGAGGTACTGGAGTTTCAGTATTTATTTGTTTTATTTTTGCTAATTCCAAAATTGTACAAAAGTACTTTATCTGAATTGTAGAAGTCACTGGCTTGGTTTTGTTCATCAAAATGAAATTAAATATTAATTGAACTTTTATTTCAATACTAATTAAATTACATATTTTTGGTTTCAAAGTTCCTCAACAGTAAAACATATAGAAAGTCGAACATTCTGTCAGTTTACAAAGAAAATGAACTAGCAAAGGCACAAAATCTGTAATATTTTTATTTTCATGCTATTGTACACCAATCACAGGATAAGACAGAGAAGGATCTGGGAAAGAGCGGCAGAAAAATGCGGTACCTCACGCTAGATGATGAAGACGGGCAGGTGGTGACTTGTAGCTTCAGAGAACTACAGAGAGAGTGTAAACTGCGCCACGCTTGGGCAAGAACTATTCACACTTTTCAGGTAGTGGGTTCACACAGTCACACTCGCTCCTTGATGCATTAACTTTGGCGTGGGAGATCTGACAACATTCAGTTTTACATAAGGAGGTTGGAACACCAGTCATGTTAACAATTCCCCTTTTAGATAATAAATATAAATAAATAAATATATATTTATTTATTTATTAGTAAATAATATACAGTAGACAGTACAATATACAGAAAATATCTGATGAAAATCCACAATTTGCACTTTTTTCATTTTAATTAAAAAAGCTTCATTACAAATTCACTAAAACAGTTGAATTAACAAATTTGAACATGAATTTTGTAATATTTGGCACTCAAGCCAAAAAGTTTGTGTAAAACCTGATGATCTATAATGATGTGAGAACATTCCATAAAACATCTTGCGTTTCAATGGAAACAAGTAAATCTGACCATCTGAACTTGGGCAGTGTTACAAATGTAAACTACAAATAGCTCACAGTCTTAAATATTTCTTGTTTGTTTCTTCCTTCCTTAAAGGGCTCAGAGGCAGAAACAATTGTGTATGTGCTTGGAGACAGCACATGTCAAAACTGGCAACACGTTTACACGGCTGTGACACGGGGCCAGAAGCGTGTGTATGTGGTGGGTACAGAGGCCAACATTGAAAAAGCCATCACCAAACAGATGATCACTCGTAAGACACGATTGGGCGGCCTTGTCACTATGGCAGTTGCCCAGCCCAGCCCTCATAAAGAGGAGACAATGACCCAGTCTGGCATTTGTCAAAGTCAAGCGGTGACCCAAGATTTTGGACCTTCACACTTTACACCAGAAGCTCTGCATACCACCAGCCTGTCCCAGGCATTCTGTAGCACCATACCTTCATGCGTACAACACCTCTCCAAAGACACTGAAGCATCCAATACATCTTTACAAGATGATATAATCTTCAGTCAAACATATTCTTGGTCACCCATGAACATTTGTGATGAGTCAAGCATGACGCAGAATGGAAAGGTGTCCGAATTATCTGATCCTGTTAGAGAGGCAGAATTGTTAGGAGCCATCACCTCTACTCCAGACAAAAGCAGCATGCCGTCAAAACGGGTGGTTCAAGAGGACAACTGCACAACCCCGAGCAAACTACCAAAGGTAATAGATGGCTTTACAAAGTTGGAAAGCTTTGTTGTACAGGTTGAGGTGGAAATGCAATCGAAAATTTCTAAGACTGTCCACAGTAGGTGTCTAAAATGTATATTGGAGATGTAGGATTATTAATGTATATAGAATGTTGGAAGCAAATTATTTGTCAGTTCATACTGTCTTCAGTCTCGCGAGTGCATAATATTCTTTAATCTGTTGCTTTAGCAAACCACTTCAGAAGAGTCTCCATTAGGAAGCTCAAAGATGAAGCTTCTCTCCATCGCAAGTCCAAACTCCAAACACGGCAGGCAGCTCTTCCAAGAAAGTTCTTCTCAAGGGAAACAACCTGAGGAGTCTGGATGATGAAAGAACCAGAGTTGCACAGAACCAAACAGAAGAGCATGAGCACAGATACATTATAGATGATGTCGGGTTCCAGAAAATATGAATGCAGTTTATTGGGTTTTACATAATGGCTAATTATGAATAATTTGTCTGTTTGAAGCAGCATTAAGGGAGCTTTGACATGAAGAAATAATGTTCTCATATTTATGCTTAGCAGTGATGTGTTGGTAAAATTTGTATAGTTTTTGTAAAATATAGTTTTAAAATTGGGTTGTCATGCTAAAGTAATATTCTGCATCCACCTCTGCTCAGTATAATTACTGGTGAGCCACAACAGTTTTTTTTGCATCTTACAAATTGTAAATTATGGTATAATAGTAATAACTGTAAATATATTACTACTAATAATAATGTTACAAAATATTATGGCACTGTTCAAGCAATTTGAATAGCAGCTGTCGTTTAATGTTATTAGTAAAGCCTAAATCATAATTAAGCTCCAGAATATTTAAGGTGGTATTTTAACAAGTCTAAGTAAATCTGTAAACTAATCACATTTGTAATGCAGATTATAAATGGCCCTTTTCATGTTTGTACACTTTTATTGTGTAATTTTCTGTAATATTTTATAATATTTTCTGACAGACTTTTAACAGTAACAGTTGTGCAGGATGTTTAGATACAGATTTACTTATTTTGCATTTTTAGCTTTGAAAAAATAATGAACTTCTTGGACACAAACTCATAACCCTCTCTGTGGTTTGATTGCATGTTGTAATTATTATTGTTTGGTGTGCAGCATGTGATGAATGTTTATTTCGTGCTCGGGGTATGTTGGTCTGATGGCTGTTTAACATTTTAGCTCAGTTATCAAACAAAAATGGCGAATATCAAGTTTCTGCTATTAAACTGCACATTAAATCTGGCACTCTGTAAGACATTGATGTTGCTATTTATTTATTTTTGTTTCAGTGCAACATTTCACGATTCTTCTTTCAAGCCACGCATCTTTTCACGTAAATGTATACATTAATAAATGACAAATGTCGTGTTACCTGCGTTCACAATTTCTTTTTTAAAGGATTATGTGTGTTTACTTCCGCTCTCGTCCACATTAATACCACGTGATAAATACTGCATACGTCATCGTTGACGTCCCGTGGTGCTGTGAAATGATTGGCTGGCGGCGGCGGCGCGATAACCCGGAAGAAGCAGCAATAACGTGAAAGCTGTCAATGTGCTGGCTGGTCAACCCGATTATAATATTTAATATATAAATATAAATATTCATATCCATTTCATCATGTCTGCTAGAAATCCCGGAATGCATCTCGGTGAGTGTTTTCATAATGTCCGCTTTATAACGTCACGGTATGATATAAAGCGAATAAGCTTTTAGCATTGACTATAACTGCCGCGTTTTGGATTTAATTGAATTAACATTTAATGTAAAAAGCTGTAAGACTAAAATTATGAGTGTTTGCGACATAATGCACTACAAACTTGGTACACTTTTGCATAAACGTCCAACATTGCACATGCGTTGCGCAAAGCGTTTCCCAAGTGTTGTGTGTGGTTAATGTATAACTAAATGTGAGCAGTCGTGAACTTACTAACTCAACTTTCATATGCTCTCTGTACATGTGAGAGAACCTCAAATGTAGTTTTGACTTTCTTCTTCTTCTGTACAATCTATGGACACGAAGGTCTCAGTCAATGTCACATGATTTGTTTCCTGTGACTCCCATTGAGCAGATGGGAATAACAAAACAGATCCCGGTTTTAAATGATTGTTTGTCATGTTTTAGATCTGGAATGGGTGTCAAAAGTCCGAGTCAACACCCAGGCTGTTCTTAAGAGAGCCCAGCAGATACAGGGACGAAAAGTTGCCAAAAAACAATGGCAGGTAAGTGGATCAGAGCAGCTGAGATCAATGGTGTGCCTTTATGACATTAATTAATATTGTTATAAGGAGTATACACACACACACACACACACACACCTTGACATAATCGTTTTGTCATTTGCTTTTAAAGTTCTGTGTTGTCTGTAATGTACACATACATGATCCTCTGCTGCAGGCGGCCTGGCTGCTGAAGGCTGTCACATGCATTGATCTGACCACTCTCGCTGGAGATGACACACCATCTAATGTCCATCGACTCTGTATGAAGGCCACACAGCCCCTCCGTCACGACCTGCTGAAAAGCATGGACATGCACGAGCAAGGTTGGTCACAAAGGTGCCGCATTATGGAGGTTTTCACGCAGCTCTTCAGCACGCTAAAAAAGGCAAACTCTCAATTATTAACGTACAAGTTATGCCCTTAAATTAAGCAACAAGATGCTGTTAACAACTAAAGTGAATCATTTTTGGCAGAGTTTGAACTGTTGTTTGTATTAAAGGATAGCAGTTGTACTAGTTATTCTGCAGTTATACTAGCCTCTACTAGTCTTGCATGGTTGCAGATATTTGGATCTGTATAGATTACTTGTACTGATCATAAACATACAATAATATTTGTTTATTCTGAAAGGTTAAAATCAGATTTAGATTAGAATCAGATCTGGATTTACATTTGAGTTGAATTCAGATTTGAAATGAAAACATTTGTCTCTTATAATGTATGAATGGAATTATCTGGGTTAACTTTCTTTGTAGAACTTTTTTAGCAATACTAATGTGTTTGATTATTTGTGAATCATTTGCTTAATTACTATATCATGTAGCTAGTTTTATTATTAATAAGACAACTCTACTGATAACAAATGTGTAGATGTACAATCTGCCCACAAGAGGGAGAAAAAGCTCCATCCACAAAAGTGACTCAGAAGATCAAGTTGTGATCAGCCATTTCAATAATGTTGTTGAATAATAATATTGTTTTTTACTCTTTGTGTGATAAACAATGTGTCTGTGTATGTGTGGTTTTGCTATTCACTATGTTAAGGGGACCAAATGTCTACCATTTTGTTTTTGGTCCCCATAAGGAAACAAGCTTCTAAATCATACAGAATGATCTTTTTTGAAAATCTAAAATAGCAGAAAGTTTTCTGTGAGGGTTAGGTTTAGGGGGAGGGTAAGTGTAGGGGGATATAAGATACAGTTTGTACAGTATAAAGAAAATTAAAAGTCTATGGAATGTCTTCATTAAACATTAAAACCCAACGTGTGTGTGGTATGTCAATTCTTAAAGGTATCACAACTGCAGCTGTTTGTGTGTACCCATCACGAGTAGCTGATGCAGTGAAATCTTTAAAGGCAGCCAACTCTAGTCTTCCTGTTGCATCTGGTAAGACTAAGACTAAGAGTTTTTGTTACAAGAGTTCCTATTATTCTTCATATATCATTCCAGGGTGCATACGCATGGACTCACCTGTTACTGTCTGTTGCTTCTCTGTTCTGTTTGCTAGTGGCCACTGGTTTTCCAGCCGGACAGACTCCATTAAAGACCCGTCTGGAGGAGGTCCGTATGGCTGTGGAAGATGGTGCTATGGAAATTGACATTGTCATAAACCGAACCTTGGCACTTACTGGACAGTGGGCAGGTGAGTGGATATAAGTTTGGCAGAATGTTACATCAGGATAGTTTATAATAATTAACAATAACTGCATAAGCTCAGCAAACAAAACAACAACATACAAAATGATAAAAATTATAGGACAATTGACAATTTATGTTTATTACTATATGGTTGTTGTGTTGTTTAGAATAAACCGGCATCTGTTTTTGAGTTGCGAACCATCAGTTGAGAACCACGGTTTTGCATTATACAAGTTGTTATATAGATTTCACTCATGCTTGGTTTCTGTACTTTTGATTGGATGACTGGTTAACATGCAACTACACTGAGTTATTTTCTCATGATTTCATTAGCTCTCTTTGATGAGATAAAGCAGTTCAGAGAGGCCTGTGGGGATGCACATATGAAGACTATCCTGGCAGTGGGTGAATTGGGAACCTTCAGTAACGTCTACAAGGCCAGTCTGGTGTCCATGATGGCAGGTGAGGACCAGTGAAGGTGGATCTCAAAGCCAATGTAGTTGTAGAACTGCAGAAATATAATTGGATTTAAAAAAAAAAATCTGTACGCATCCAGTATGTAAATGCAGAGCTGTCTTTGTCTAGGAAATGTATATGTAAAAAAAGAATACAGATGTCTTTTAAAATAGCATAATACAGTGTTCATAACCCAATTTACTTCCATAATATGACAGTTTTGAGGGAAAAGAATATATGTTGTGGGAAAAAAACGCAAGTCACTGTCAAGCCATTATCAGACCGGTTTTTAAATCATGCACCACTTCCTGTTTAAACATTAGGATTCACACAAGTCCACATTACAAATCATCTCTGATCAGGATCGGTGCAGTTTGGATCTTCGTCCACAGTGTGGCGCTATTGTTCGTCCTTTTTGTGCTCCAGATGGCCAAACGCACACACACACACACACACACACACACACACTCCCACACGCAGCAGACCAGCGACTGTATGCTTAAATAGCCATTGCGCATTAAGCCGATTACTGTACCCAATTGTCAGCAGCTCTGATAGGGATCGTTATTAAAATGCATTGCTTTTGTCGCCGTGCTCATTCCTTAATCTCCCCTTGTTCCTATGAATTGCGTATGAGGTTTCTGAAATTGAATGATAATTTCACCTATTAATCTGCGACGCCGGAGCTATTTTACTCCCACGCGCTCCGGCAGTGTCCCCCCGCTCCGCCGCAAATGAATAGAGCTTCATTACTGTCGCCCGCGTTTAATAACCGTTATCCATTATCGTGTAATTAAGACTCCCCAGAACGAATCTCGAGGATTATGTCATTTTGAGGAAGAGGCTGAGCGATAGAGTGAAAGTGTGTCTGAGGTTGGAGGAAGAGGTGGGGGGAATAAAAGAATGGAAAAACACATAGAACCATATCTTTAATGAACTGGAAAATGTTCATCTTACTCTGTACGGTAATGAACAGTCATTAGACTCGAGAGGTGGATGGGACCGGGTGTTGGGGGTTAGAACTGGTCCACAGTTTGTGGTTCATCCATTAGAAGCGTCATTTTGTCTTCTATTTTTGTCGTAACGCTGATAAACCGTAATTGGCTATGAAGGAGAGGAAGAGAGAAATGAAGCTTCTTATTGATGAACGAACGCACACCCTCCGCGCCCCGTCGACGGGACCATATGTTACTGTCTGGCCTCTGCAGACCTCCGACTAATGTCCCGTCAGGCCGCAAAATCGGACGCCTCTTCGGCGTGTCTGAATGGAGGTGCTAAAAATGTGCATGTTTATATCAGGAGTGTCTATTTTCTGAGGTTATTTGAGTGAACTTTGACCTGTTGGCCTAAAAGAAACAAAAGTTACAAAAGTTAAAAAATAAGGAGAGCATAAGTAGGTATTTGACATTGTTATACTGTATGCATCTGAGAATCTGATGTAAAGTGTGCACAAAATTGCCCAGGACCGGCTAAAAATGCTGGTTTGAATCTGGGTGGCTGGCTGTGATGCAATTTCCAGGAGACGTAGTTTGTAATGAGTCAACTTGGTTTGGTTGGTCATACACGTCTGTCAAATAAAATTAAACAGTGGACCAGACTTTATGCCAGTATTCTTTGTAACCGCTAGGATCTGATTTCATCAAAACGTCAACTGGCAAGGAATCTGTCAATGCCACTTATCCTGTTGCCATAGTGATGGTGAGAGCCATCCGTGACTACTACCTTAGGACAGGCCATAAGGTAAATGACCTGTTAAACCAGTAAATCAACCTCTTTAACATAAATCATCCAGTTTCTTCACCGGCCTGTTTGATTGACTTGTTTGTTGTCTCGTGGCCTCAGGTGGGTTTCAAGCCTGCGGGTGGCATCCGTACAGCGCAGGAGTCGCTGGTGTGGCTGACCCTGATGAAGGAGGAGCTTGGTGATGATTGGCTGAGCCCTCATCTCTTCCGACTTGGAGCAAGTAGCCTGCTTGCTGACATAGAGCGGCAGGTAACGAAAGCAACTGTGTTTGACACTTTAAATGCGAGTGTACTGTCACTTCAGTGTGTCACAGTACACTCACGAATAATTATCTCACAAATAATTTGCAAATAATTATCATAAATTAATAATTATCTGCCAGTATGGTTGGATATCATATCATTGTGCTATGGAGCCTGTGATCAATCAGGTAGACAGACAGAAAAACAGACAGACAGACAGACAGATTAGCCTTTTATTTTTGTATTAGATGATTGTAAGTGCTTAACACGGCTGACAACATTTTTTAAAGTTTATCAAGCACATCAGAGTAATTTATTTTAAAGTAAATTTTCTCTCCTGTCTTTTTGTTAATGCAGATTTACCACTACGTGACTGGACGTTATCCCGCATATCATGAACTTCCTATGGCCTGAAACTCCACAGCCACTTAAAGCTTTATATGGTTCAAATCAGACAGGAGCTGTATGGAAAAACCTGTTTATGAAGTCAATTCTGATGAAATGTTATGCTGAAATGAAGTGCCATGAAACATCACCTTAAACACAGTGTATTTTATTAGACTGTAAAAGGTATTGATGTCTTTTTAAAGTTCTCTTGTAGAATAATGCAAACACATTTCTGGATATCATGCTGCAACCTGTCTGTGGGACCATCAGAAGTAAAAGGGCTCATTTTACATCAGTGCAAAGGCCTCTTGCATCACCCCGTTCTTTAAGAAATTCACCACAGCTGTTCCTCAGACAACCTCGCCCGCCTCGCAAGCCGCACCTGGAGTTAAGATGGCCCGGACCGAGGCTGATGTTATTTGACTTCCGCAGCGTTAATTTCATTAATCAAGAGCTGGATTTCTGAAGTGTGTGTTTGGGATTAATTAAACAGGGTTAAGAGAGTTTAAATGATCTGATAATGCCGCATGCCAATTTGAGCTTCGTTTGAAGGCGCGGGAACTTTCTTTCTCTTCTCGTCCTTTCTTCTTTAATTAAGAGATCTTGGGCCGTGCCCTTGACTGGAATTGGAGGATAAATGACGGAATTAATTGCGGAATAGGGAATGAGCAGAGAGGTTGAAGTGGAGCGAGAAGGAAACTTTTGAGAAAACTGAGGTATATTCAGCAGAGTAGGTTTAGAAAAACTGGAGCGTGAACAGATTTGTATTCATGGAGAACCGGTTAAAGGTATTCTCGTAAGAGCTCGGTAATACCTGCATAAGCGCTATTTTAAAGCTGGTGTTTTAGCGTTCCTAAGAGGCTCACAAGATCTCTTGTGCAAGCAGCAGCAACCAGACTGAATGGTCTAATTAATGCTAATTAATTTAGGACTTGTTTAATTCCCAGATTTTTGGAAACTTCTCCCACATGTACGTGCTTTTAAAATAAATACGATGTGGCCTTAAAATCGCAATATTTTTACATGTGAGTGGTGCATGCCCATGCAAAACTCGCAGCCTTGATGCTTGGGTGATGTGAGTTGTTACCGGGGCATTGCTGTGTGTTTGTTAGTGTGTTGCTGTGTGGTTACTAGGGTTTGTTGGGTGGTTGCTATGCTGTTTTAGGGTGAATTCCTCTAAGGAATCTTAGGAAGGTAACTACACGCCTCTCCTTAACAGCTACACGATTGTAGATATTTGAGATCCGTGTCTGAGTAGAAACTTTGCAGAATATATATGCCAAAGTTCAATACTTATGGCCGTCTGTCCATCCGTCTGTCTGCTCTACTGTTTTCCTTTCGGTCTGTATGTCTCTCTCTCTCATCTGTCTACCTCATTATCTGCCTGTATGTCTGTCTCTTCATTTGTCTGTCTACCTATCAGTGCAACTATCTAGCTACCTGTCTGTTTTTTCTGTCTGTCTCTCTGTCTGTCTGCCTGTCTATCTGTCTCAGCAGTGTTGTTTCATTAGCAGTGGCTGTAGTAGTTTATGGGGCCTCTCTGGCAGGTGTGAGTAAGAGTGATGAGGCCCAAGCATTCCCTCATGCTCTCTCCTCCTCCCTGAGGCCATGACAGATTAGCTTCACTTACATAAAGGCATGTAGATCATCTGCAATCTGGACCCGTGGCCCGCACCAGCAAGCCAGATAACACTGAGGGATTGAGTTAGCCTGCAGATTGATCTCCCCTCCGCACACAACACACTCTCTCCTTTGCTTTCTTCCCTGTTTTTCTACCTTCTCTCACAGCTCCTTACTCCATCACTTTCTCCGCTTAAGGCACTGTATCACTTCCTGATGAGTTGTTTTATATTTCATACAAGCTGATGAAGCTGCCAGATATGCAGTGGGTTCCAATACGAGACCACCGGTGAATTCTTTTCTTCCAGATTTAATGCTAAATGTTTTTTTGCAAATTATTATCAATATAAACTAAGTGTAAACGTTTATAGGAATTCAAGGAAGTTTTGGTGTTTAGTATGGTCCATGTTTTGCTTTGATGACAGCATGGACCTCAAAAGGCGTCCCAGCGGGATTTGAGAAGGTTCCAAAGAGCATCTCGTGTGTTTTAATGGAAGTGTCACAAATGTGTGCATTTGATGTTGTATTACAAATATGGAATCTTCTGTATTTCTTTGTTTTATGTCATAACTGTAGGAATATGAAATATGTTTTTAACAAACAGCAGTTCATTTTCAGGTTTAAATGGGATTTAAAACCAGATTTTCAAGGTGGTCTTTTGGATCCCACTGTATATAAACATAAATTACACTGTAAGTTAAACATGTAACAGCCCAATAGTGAGATCAGTTTGTGTCATATATATTTTTCTTGTTTTAAAACCAAACAGATCTAATCTTTATGAACATACCCATTTGTTACAGCAGTCTAATTTGATTATGGGGTCATGCAGTGAATGAAATGTAAATGAGTTCAAGAAACATATGAAATGCCAAAGGGAATGACTGAATTACATGTGAATTATTCATTAGAATATGTAGGTCTACTGTTCAAGACTCTGTTTTGCATTTGATGTGTTTCATTACAGTTGACATGCAGTTCCTAACAGAAATCTCCCTTAGAAATCTTTTAATGGAAGAACTTTGTGGCTCCCACGTTTTTCCAACAGCATTCCCAACATTACCTACCTTCCCCCGGATTACTAACTGAAAACTAAAGCACAGGCCGTCAGTTTGTCATATATTTTTAATCCAGTATGTGTGGCATAGATCAGGTGGCCGGTAAACCCTCTTTTGTACATTGTAGCATTAACCTGGTTATTTAAAAAAAATTTGATTCTGTCAGCGAGTCAGACTGCCTGTGACACGCTCTGACAAATCTCTTTTTTCAGATTGATTGCTTTTTCTGCTGTTTTATTCATAAATGTTTCTTTCCCTTTGTTCCTCGAAGCAGTCGTGAAAAATGGCATGCTCAGGGTGATGTTTTGAGGCTAAAAAAATCATGTTTAATGACACACAAGTCACCTGTCAAGCACATTCATCAAACAGGCCGAGATTTTGCTTCCTGAAGGTTTGTGTGTGTGCTTTTCACATATTACCCACTGGCTACGCAATCCCACCTCGTAATCAATTGCTATGGAAACATGTTATTCTGTGTGATTAATTATATACGCGCGTTACGCTTCACTCATTTGTCTCGGAGTGCCTCAGATCCGGAAGGTTTCTTTAAAAGATTTGAGGAGCATTTTAGTCAGAGGAAGTGTGTTGAAATAAGCCATACTGTGCTAGCTGAATATACAGGCATGTCATTTTGTATTATGTCTGTGCTGCTAAATTGTAACTTATTGCAAGACAAAAAGAACTAAAACGACTGTAAAAAGGTCTGTGACAAAATGTCAGTTCATTGGAACGTCTGCCAGACGATGAATAATTGGTAACGCTTGTTCGGCTGACGAATGACGGTGACGCTTTGACAGTTTTGTGTCAGTTGTATGTTAAGATGCTTGTTTTGGCATCCCCGATTTAGGAAATTGACTAAACGGGTAGTGTTGTCCGTTTATATATGTATGTGTGTGCAGTGTCGGGTAAACTACTTTGAAGCAGATTGTCTAGCTACAAGCTACTAGTAATGTAGTTCAGCTACAGTCAAGCACTGCGTAGTATAAAGCCAGCGTAAAGGGAACATTCTCAGAACGTTGGTTAACATTCTCTCAAAGTTATTAAATGTTCTTGTGCATTTTTATAGTAATGTATTTATTAAACATTATTCTAACATATGAAAAATGTCAAGTTGTTGGACGAACATTTTAAAAATGTTACCGATTTAAAATATATTTGAATAATGTTCTTATAACTAAGCAAAGATTGAATGTTCCTGGAACATTTTTAATGTTCTGTTAATGGAAACGTTCTTAGAGCCAAAAATTGGTAGCTGGGAAGTAGCCAGTTACTGTTGCTATCCACATCTCCTATGGTAATGATATGCTATGTCCCTCTTTTGGTTTGCCTTTTTGTTCTATAATATTTCTCTTTTACGCTATTTACGTAAGTATATTAAAACATTGTTCTGCCAAGAAGCAACGATAAATACTATTCTGAGAAAATTAATCCTGGACATAAAGTAGACATCCTTCACCAAGTAGACATTTTACATTTAAGATACTCAGTCGACTTTCCAGTGGAGACAAGTTTGGGTTGAAGGTCATTAAAACTCACACTTTGTACATCAGCAAAACAACAAAGGCAAACGTGACCCAGATGGAGATGACAATTAATCTTAATGATATTAATGAAGCAATAAGAACGTATACTAGCTTTTCCTGCTAAGGGAGGAAAACTGTTAGCGACGGATGTTGTCTGGGGACTTCGCTAGTGTCAGTCTGCGCCCTCTGATGCCGCAGTGATCCGCGTAATAAAAGAGTGCCTCGGCTTGCATAGTGTGGGAGCGTTTCTCGCTGCCCACAGTTGTCTTTGAATGTTGACCTTGGCAAGCAGCTCCCCAGCGACCGAGTAGTAAAGGAATACATGTATACGAGATCAAACCTGCGCTCAGGCCTCACCTGGCACTGGCGGTCTGATGTTTGACTTCCCGAAAAACCTTGGCTCCATCCACTCTGGTCAAACTCTGCAGCTGAAATTAACGAGGAGAAGGTAATTAGCTTTGATCGCTCTCAGATCTGCGGTGGATAAATTATTTGTCATTGACTGATCAGTTATAATCTATAATCCATCAGGGTACTGCAGGGTGCATGCGGTAGAAGTTAAATGCCATTTACAAAGTGACTTTACTGTTTGTGATGTATTTACAGTATAGACAGATGTTTTGGGGGGACCCGAGTGCATAGACTGCAAATTAAGTGTTCCTTCTGCTAAAAGAAATAGTCCCTAACATGTAAATAACAATGGGTTATATGTGGGTGCTGCAGAGTGATATAAAGGGTAGCGTGGTGTTTGACATCATAACTGTTACTGTGTTGTATATTTTAGCATGGCTGGAGTGCTGTATTGGCCATCAGCATCCAGAACTAGAATCTGATTTATAAATCTGATCAGAACTACAGTCTGATTCATAAAAAGGGTTTTTGCAGCTCTTGGCCATAGGAAGAAAAATCACATTTGCAATTAATAAACAATGCATTCATTGTTGGTGTTTAAAGCTCAAAAACTCTCAAAAACTAAAAAAGCTTTTTAGATAAAATGATAGTAACATGTAATTAACAACCAGATATAGATATGGAAGGCTGTATTTCAGGTCGGGTTTGGGTTTACCAAACACGTAAAGGCCAGAGTGTATTCTGTATGGAAATATATGTCTGTGCTCCAAGTAAATTAAAAGCAGAGGAGGTTCAGATGGTGTGATGAGTTTGAGGGTGGGGCACTGGATCCACAGATTTGATGGATACTGCAAAACCATGAGAGTGATCCTTATTGATCGTCTTTTTTTCTAATCAGTGAGTGTAATTATTGATTTGGTTTCTGACTCCTGTGAGGCCATTTGTGCAATTTTATAAATGCCGTTTTAAAATTCATGATTCAGAGGCAGGTTGGACTAATTTTGCGCAAACGCTTTCCACTGAAAAACCATTTCTTTGGCACTTTGCTCGACCATAGATAAATGTCCACCGAACTGAAAAGATTTGGAGAAAATAAGCAAGTTTCCAAGCAGGTGCTGGTGAGAACTTCCATATATAGACATGGAAGTTCACTCTTCATGTGAGGTAGTGAGGCTGTGTTTAAGTAGCCTAGCTGACTGGATAGTTTTTGGGCCCTTTAGCCCAGTGTCGACAGCTTTAATCTGGATTTAAATGATTTGACTTCTCTCAAGATGAAAGCTTGTTTATTTAACACAACTTTCATAGGTACTTGACTGCCTGGAGCCTGCCAAAGATTTAAGACACAAATGAGAGAGAGAGTTTGTACAGTTCTCCAGGCATCTTCAGTTCTCACTGGATAAACTTCCAGCCAGACTTTGGAAATTGCTATTGGTAACTCGTTCTCAAATATTAAACTTTTCATTATGCGCAAATCTTCCAGCAATGGACAGAATTATTAGCAATTATCAGCACGTCCAGTGTTGTTGATTGGTCGAGGGGACCTTTTGATTATACCCTGTACCCTGGGATAAGTTTAGCCAGTGAAGAAGAGATGGAATAATTGGTTGGAATAGGGAATCTCAGCGGACTCTGCTGAGCTCGCTGGCTGGTGTTTGAAGTGTGTGCTGACATTGGAAAAACTCAAGGGCAGAAGTTGAACGGGAAACAGGCTCACAAATGAGGAAGGAGGAGGAAGTGCGGGAAGGAGAACAGGAAAAGGACAACAAAGACACAGGCGAGTTCATTTCAGAATGGTAAGTGGCGTTTTATTTTGAAGCCGGGTGGGAAGTGGTGTTGCTCTTTAAGCGTTTTTTTTTGTGTACATGTGGCAATGGTTTGTTCTTTAACTCTTCTTAAGTATAACTATTTCCCTGAGAGACCTCCGGAAGACTTGAAAAGCATCTGAACCTCAAGGACCCTGCTGAAGTCCTTCAGCTTTGCCTATAATTCAACACTCACAAACAAACCCAACAGCCCATCACTTAGAATCAGCCAACGTGAAACTGGATGGAGAAGGTTATTCCTCTATGTCTACACTCGGGTGAGTCAACTTTCTTCTGACTAAAAAGTGCAGAAGATACAGATGTGGTCTTCTGTTCTGCAGGTACTTTGAAAAATGATATGAAACAGCACAGAGCCCACAAACATCCCTTCTGGGGTCCGAGTGTGTGAGTGGTATCTGTAAAAACATTTTTTCTTGATTTTTATAAAGTGCTGATGTCAAAAACCATTAACTCCCAAAAAAACAAATATTTGTTAATATCCAGCATTTGTGGACAAATGTAAAATGTTGGTTTTAGGATTTATTCAAGGTTTGTATATATACAATGGAAAAACTATAGGCTCCTCTCAACACGAGCTTGACACCGAAGCCTGAAACAAGGGGATAAATTATAACAAACAACAAAAAGTTGCATGAAGTTTCCCAGGGTGTCCTTGTGACAGGCAGTGCACCGCATAAAATGGCACACTGCAAAAAAGAGGACAACCCACCAGACAACGAGACCAAAGAGGAAACAGTCATGAAGTAAACATGAGGCTTTCATTCTCTTCCTCGACACATATTAATCTCGAACAAGGCTGGAAACGATTAAACAACATCTACTGTCGAGGGAAAATATATATAAAACTTTTTCTATCAGTCAAAACCGTGACAGAATTGTCACAGTGTGCTTTGAAGTTAGCGACGGAAGTCAACGAGGGACCTCGTGAGCGGGTAAATAAAAGATGGAGCCGTTCTCCCCTACTTATCATTGCTTGTTGATAGGGCGGCCCTACTGATCAAAAGAACATTAGCTTTGATTAATCAATCAATGCCCCGGCGGTCTGTCCCTTCCTGTCGATGACTAGTGCCGCCAGCTAGTGCGGCGGATGAAGGTTAGCGAGTGATCAAACCTCTCCTTACAGCACGCAAACGTTCACCTGCCGAAATCCCCCAGAATCGATCTTTAGTCCCTTTGCTGGCTTCATTCGCTAACCTTTTCCGGCTAATGGCTGTGGAAAAATAAACATATACACCATATGTTTATTTTTCCGGAGAACAGTTGATTGTATTTTGTTCTTTTTTTGTTGTTGTTGTTTGGTAGAGGATTTATTGCTGTCGTGATGGTGAAGTTAAGCAAAAACCTTGACTTTACCTTGAAACGTTGCATTGAGGGAAGAATTTTAAATGATCTGAGTTTATTTGGCTGAATAAAAACAGACTAATTAAATCACTTATTAAACAACATGAAACGATGAACTGATTTTCCTAACGTTATTTTAATTTGTCAAAAATATCAGTCTAGTTAATTTCTAATTTAGAACAAAATGTCAGTCAGGCAAAATTGTGGATTGGCAGAAGTGAGTCTGTTATCAGCTATATATACAAACTTGTACACAGAGTTGTACACTACTTAACTGATTTGTGGTGTGACATGGTCCACGGTGTTTAATTTATAGCTGAAGTGGTTTGAGAGCCAAATAAATAAATCATGTGACAACAGAAGTACATTCAGAAAGCCAGTCCACTCTTTGGTTAATCCAAAAGAGCTCGTCTTTTGTAGGTTCCATAACCTTACTGGTTTTGCTGGCCTGATATGCTTTGCAAATGCAAATGAATGTAATTTTCTCTGACAGGGAAAGTAAACTTTCTTTTCGGAGTTGATGCGTGTGGGGGGGCTCCCAGTGGGGGACGGAGTGCCGAAGAAGCCCTGTTCCAATTCTGTCATTGTCAAAGTTTGACATAATAAGCGATTGTTCACGCGCCTTTGTTGCGTGATACAACACAGAGCAGAGTCCCAATTCCTCACTGTTAATTTTTTGTTTAAAGAGAGAAACACAAGATGTCTATTCCTTTAAGAGATGTTTGGCAGTGCTTATGCTAAGTAATATAACAAACCTGTCGTGATGTCTGTTTGAGCACCTTTTATCTTCTCGTATCCACAGGAGGGCTCTACCTTTGCCACGTCGAAGAAAAGCAGCGCCTCTGAAATAATTTAAGTAGCCCTTTTTTGAAAGCCCGGCGAAGTTAAGAGAATTCATATCTCAGATCAAAGCTTTGCAGATGCAGTGCCACCAGAGTAAGTATTGGCTCTCCTGCTCTCCATGTTGTTGTTTTGTTTTTAGTTATTTATTTATTTTGTTAAAAGGCTGTCCTAGCTTACCCAGCATTCACTTTAATGTTGAGCATGTTTACATGCCCAGGTGTGTGTGTGTGTGTATATGTGTGTGTGTGTGTGTATGTAATGTCCACCAATGGAAGGCATTTTGTACCAGCTGCTTTATCTCTTACCGCCAGCATTAATGCAATGTCAACAACGGTCATTCATTGTGTTAGTTCACATTATGTTTTAACACTTCACCTGACTTCAGGCAGATTAAAGACAATCACCTAAAACCAAAAATTGTGTCATAATTTACACACTAAATCTGTATGGTGTTATTTAAAAACATGCCATGAGAAACGGCTATAATCATACAATGTTTGTAGTGGCCATAACTCCAACCCCACAAAAACCATCATAAAAGTGATCCAGAGAATCCATGCATGTTTTTGAAACATTGTGCAACAGACCAAACTTATCATTCAGATTGTTATTCACTGATAATCTTGCACCGTCCCAAATCTCACGTCCAGTGTGTGTTCATGTCCCGGATTCAGAAAAGGCGCACATTGTTTGGTTATTGCGATTATCTGTAAATAACGACTAAAATTTTGATCTGTTTCTCAAAGCTATTGTATGGTTATATTCCAAGGAGACCTGGATTGTAGGAAACTGTATGCTCACTTTTATGTTTTCTTTCATACACAACCACTTGGAACTGATGTTGTATGGAAAAAATAACATAAGGTTTTCTTTTAAAAAGTCTGAATTTGTGTTCCCTAGAAAAATTGCAACATGCGGGTTTGGAGCAACATGGGGGTGAGAAAATGCGAAAAGAATTTGACAGAATTTGAAATGTACCTTTAAGAACATCCAGATATCAGATTTCCCATCTGAGCACCAGTATGTGTAAGGTTGAACGCGAGAAAGTTTTTCTGCGAGTTTCTTTACTCATCCTTTTCGTTCTTGACAGACAAATCTGCTGGGATTCTCGTTTTTTTCTTACACAAGAACATCTCTAATTTCATCAGCTCTTCTGACTGACAAGCATCATTACGGATAAAATTATCTTGGTAATTATCCTGCCGAAAAGAGATTTATTTCCCTTTGTGAGGAGGAGAGCGGATCCGTGGGGCCGTGCGGTGATCTGTAGCACGGAGACGCTTCGTTAAAATAAGCATCCTAATGAGACAAGCCCTCCCGCCGAGCGCCGCGGCCCAACCGTTACGCCTAGCAGGAGCGCTCGCTTTTGTTCAGATGTGCATTAAGCAAGCGCGTACGTGGTATCGTCTGCGTTTGGAGGGCCACTTATCGAGGAATTCTCGGTATGTAATTACCTTAATTTGCACCCCGGAGCCACATCCAACGTGAGCCCTTCCGCCCATGACTGCCGTGACGTAACTCGCTCGTAGACCCCTGCCACGGAAAAGGGTCAAGCTACTGTCAGGAATATGAGATGATTAACAGAGTTCAGTGACTAACAGTGTGTTCGTGATAAGAGCAGGGAAGATTAGTTTGCAAAACTTTTCCTGTAGTTACAGTAGTAGAAAATTTAAATATTAATTTGTTTGAATTCTGTCTGGCTGTACAGAGGGAAGCTGCCTCTTCCTCTTAACCTGTTCAGGTATCCTGAAGTTTAAAGCGAGTGGACAACAGTCATAAATGTTATAAAGGTAATAACACTCTGATCTCAATTTCTCTAAACATTCTCATTAACTCCAGAACATAATTGCCTGCTGTACAAAATGTACATTTCACATATGTTAATGTTACTCTTTCAGTAATGTGTACAAAAGTAGGCTGCAAATCTGTTCAGTACACCTTATGAATCTGTAGGTTGAATCTGAGGCAGCTATTTTTCATCTAAGTATGAGTCTTCACTTATCTGTATGTTTAATTTTCATAATAGGTAATTAGCACACAATTGTAAAGGTTGACTAATTTTGCAATTAAATTCAGAGTTTAGGTGACGCTGATGGAGAAAACAAGCCCTTTAGGATAATAAGCACCAGTGTTATTTGCCTTAATTAAGTGTTGAACAAGTGGCCTTTTTTCATAATGGCTCTGCTCATTAGGGGTCATTGTCTCTGGATAGATTGTTGGAACTAAAGATTAAAAGAACTGGGCTACAGAGGAGCTGCACGACAATGTTTCAAAAGTATTATAAGGTTTTTTATTTGTTTAATTTATTTATTTTAAACTAACCACAGATACATTTTAGACAAGTTGTTCTGAGTCACGTAAAACCTTTTTGCTTGCAGGTGGTATTAAGGGGAGGGACAGGCCTGTTCTAGAGAAAATCTGATTGGACAAAAATGTGTGTAGTGCAGGATGAGTCATCAGTATTTTTGGTTTGTTTTAGCAAAGTGAACGACTGTAAATTTAAAATGCGTACATATGTTAAAATTTGACGATTTTAGGAGTCCACTAATACAGATGGCTTTAAAGCTAACACACATGGACTAAAAGCTAAAAAAAGTCTCATTTTGATGCCAGGGGTCAGCACTTCAACAGTGCAAGACAAGGTTCATGACAGTATTTTGAAGACCTCCTAGTGGCTTTCACCATGCCTGTGTGGACAACTTAGTCAATTTAGCCTCTATGCTAAATAGAGGTCAATTTAGCCTCTATGCTAAATTTGCTCTCACCCATCAGTCCTGTCCAATAGGGTCACCTCGACATACCGAATGCATGATGGGAAATTTATGGCATACACATGCATCGAGGCCGCGTATTTGTATGTACTCAGCATTCTGCCTTTGAATGCCCAGGCGCAGTGCATGTGACAGCACAGGAAGAAGTGTAGGCGCCGCCTTGGGTCGATAAAAAAAATGTATGTGCTTGGAGCCTGGGAGGCATTCAGTAATGAAATCAATAGCTGTGCTTGGCTCCTAGCATTAAGATCATTGGTCTGGCTGTTATTTAGTCATCGTTGTCCTACAACCCGGGTGCAAGTTGGCTACCAGTGAAAAATCAATAAAGTGACACCGCAGTCGGCATCCCAATTACTGGTGAGACTGGTGAGAGATCAATTCATGTGCTGGCCATTAACGGGTCATTTTGGGAAATCATACCGCATTATTCAGCTCGTACAAGCTCTTACTCTCCCTGTCTCCCTAAAACAGTGAATTATCCAAATCAACAAGAGATTGTACAGCCAAAGACACAGTTACCTTGTTTTGCTTTGCCTCATGCGACACACACATCAATGGTCCTGCCATATCGTGTTATTAGGTCCTTAGTAGTGTATGCTATACCAGATGTATTTTTATTTATTTTTTTTTGTTGTGAAAAGAAATAAATTGATTTTATAAAAATGGAGATCATTTATAAAAACAGAGATAAATTCTGATTGGATGAATCCTGGTCGAAGCGATTGCAATTACCTGTTCTACGCACAAATGCGACTGCACATTAGGTACAAACTTTTTGCTTGGTTACCGTAAAGACCAACTTATGCTATAGAACTATATTACTTCTCATAGGAATAAGTACCTCAACATCGAAACAATTTAAACACATGACTTTTAAACTGCCTTTATCAGTATAAAGTAAGTGGTGGTTTGGGGCAACCCAGGAAGTGTAACAGGATGCAGAGCTGTCATTCTAGTTTCTTTATTAAATGTGAAAGTGTAGAAAAACAGTTAGCATTCATATGTTAGTAACTAAGATGCAAACCAAACACTAACGATACGTGTCTTCCAGCATTACTATTCTGATGGTGAGCGTGTTGACACCTGCCATAGACCAATCTGTTAAATATCCGGCTGTGGTACGACATCTTCAAATCCCCTGTCCCGCGTTGATTGACATCTCTCATGTCTACCGCTAGCAAAGTAGCACTGCTTCATATTTCTCCCCGGATCGGTAAACACGCGGTAAAACGCATTACTTGGAGAAGCCGGCAAACATCGACGTGTCAGTGGAAGAATATCTCATCAGTCCACGTTTTTATCAACCAGTTCTCCACGCGGCACTTTCTGTAGCGGCTCATGCATATGTAAAGACTGGAATATTTTCCAGCAGAGATAAGGATGTTGCTCGCACCTGCAGTGCCTTGCGAAAGCAGGAGCACAATGGCAACATGACGTGCAGCTGTTTGCTGTGACAGTGCTGTAATTGTGGGAAGGCAGAAGATGTCTTGGTCTTCACTCAGCCTTCACTTTGAGATACTCGGCTGTAGGAAATGACAGGCCCGAAAAAAGACTCGATCTCTTTAGTGCATACAATTACATGACGTTGCCTTAGATTAGCAGTCAGTGGAGATCAGGTAAACATACAAAACACCAATAGTTACAGTAAGTGGCAAAGCATCTCTTGGTTTCATCATAACTCAACTGGTAGAGCAGTGTGCTAGCAGCAGAATGGTTGTGGGTTTGGTTTCCAGGAAACACATACTGGTCAAATGCATAGCTTGAATGCACTGTAAGTGCATAAATATAAATGTATTGTAAATATAAACAGAGAAAATCTGACAAACATGCTAATTTATAAGACAACAGGATGATGCAAAATTCGCTCCCCACCTTTCGTTGTTAGACTGCCATCACATAAACAGTTTTCTTGAAATATTTTGGAACAAGAACAATACGGAAAAAATAACAGCCCTCTGTGATTTTGAGATGAATTAGTATTGATTATTTGAGGAAAGGTGGGGCCACACTGGGAATTACAAACAACCTGATGGTGTTACAGTGAATCAGCAATTATTCACAAAAAACTATATTACTGCCAGGGCAAAGCAGTAAAGATGGTGATTTTCAAGGCAGAGAAGATGATTTTCCTAATAAACTGTGGTCTGAATTTGAATTATACTGTAAATCCACTCTGCTGTGTTACATAAGGTGACAAACAAGTTTGGGGGAGGTAACTTAACCTACAGATACATGCATGAACTCGACAGAAATGTTAAATATGCTGTGTGTGTGTATATATATATATATATATTGTGTTAGGGGCTCTGTGGGTCCTTTGCTGTGTAGCAACTGAAACCCACTTCCTTTTCATCTGTGTGCCTTTCTGAAGTGTTTAAATGTCTGTTGATATACGATTCTGTGCTAGCAGGTTGAGACGGTTGTTTTTGTAACATTGTGGTTATGAACATTTTGAGCACCTCTCTGTTTTTGGTCCTGCACTTTTGGCTCGTCTCGTATCATTTCCTGTTGTCTCAAAAATTCTTTCGGTGTGGTATATAAGCTCATGTTGAACAGAGGACAAACAAGCTGATTCTGGATAGCACACGGACTCTGTGTATGTTTGTTCTCATCTTCCAGGTACCAGGATCATTGCACGTGGAACCAAAGCAGCTACGCTTTGATCTTGTAGATAAAAGTTATATAACGGCTATCCATTTGCACAAGGCCCTTGTTGTGTTGACTTACTGTACTGAGCTGAATGAACTGTACGGATCAAACTATTCAAAGATTACTCACTGATCGAGTGTTACTGTGTAACTGTTGGAAAAAAGAAAAGAAAGAAATAACCGGTCTACAACGTGGAGCAATGCATTGGCTTTGGTCCAAGTAGGCTGTCTTGCACTTTCTCATGCCATACTTGTTGCATATCCTTTTTAAACCTCAGTGCACTGACAAACACTTGTAATCCAAACGAGGCGCCATCCAGGTAAGCATGCATAACCTTTTACGAATTGATCTAATGCCATTGGAGAGAGGGTGCATGCAAAGCTCAGAAACTAACGCTGTAAAACGACGAAAGTGTAACGCAAACTTTATTTTACTATGATCAGCGAGGCTGTGCATGCTCGACAGGCTTATGCATTCATGTTTTTCAACAAGTCGATTCAAATATCAAATATAATACATTTGCGCGCTTGCTGTATCGGCGCGCATCAGATGTGCGCATGTGTAAGAAAGATAACGCAACAAACCCGTGTAGCTCTTATTTATCACAAGAGCTGCTCGTAACAGATAACTGTTAACTCGAAACTATTAAGACATTTCACGCACAACATTTCATGCAAGAAATATCGACGATTACGGTTAAATGATAATGCTGGATGCACATTTTTACTGCAGTTTATATGTCCTGTTTTGCGTTTGCGCAATCTTGGCCTTGGCAGGAAAGTTTTGGAAATGGTCCATCTGATAAACAGCGATGTGTTCCTGGCCTTCACCACATACGCCACCATAGTCATCCTCAAAATGATGTTCATGTCTGTTCTGACTGCATACTACAGGATCAGCAGAAAGGTGCGACTGCTTCCTTACATGTTCAATGTAAATCCACATACAATGAAGTGACTGCATTTAAAACAGTCAAGAGTGTTGTTGCTTTATGGTAAAACTATTAGTAGAAAAACTTCTGCACAACCTGGCAGTGTGTTCACTTCTGTTCTGTAAATCTGTTTTGCTAATCCAGTTTAAAACTGGATCACCAGTGACCTCATCAGACTCATTCATTGTGCATAATGTTGAAATTAGCTCGACCACCAGTAAATCAGTAATATAAATTTGCTGATCTTTGTTGTCGGGGCAAAGATCATAATGGCTAAAACAAAGACGTTGGGGCTTTAATGGTTCAAAAACAAATTTGAGGTCCAGAGCTGAAATCTTTCTGTTTATTACGCAGGCCTTTTCAAGCTGGGAAGACACGACAATGGGTAAAACTCCAGAGGAGAGGAAGAAGATGCTCCAAACCAACGCAGATGTAGAACGTGCTCGAAGGTAATAGCAAACGGACCCTCATGTAACTTAACTTGTCAGGTCACATTCTTCACCAGCTTTTTTCTGCTTAACCACCAGATGCCATCAGAATGATCTGGAGAACATCATTCCCTTTGTGGTAATTGGTCTTCTGTACGCTCTCACGGGCCCTGAGCTCTCCACGGCTCTGTTGCACTTCAGGGTGTTTGTGGGGTCACGTTTCATCCACACGGTGGCTTACGTTATGGCTCTTCCCCAGCCCAGCAGAGGTCTGTCCTGGATGGTGGGGCTGTTTGTAACCTTTTCTATGGCCTACAGGGTCCTCACTACCGCACTGTTTCTTTAAAGAGGCTAAAAGGTTTGGCATTACAATGTAAAACAGGAGGGGCTTTTTAATGTGTTCTGTAATTTTTGGTTACCTCTTTATACAATCTATGCAATTTGCAATAAAATCCCATAACATTTTATCACAATCTTTGTTTTTTAAATATTTATTGGTTTCAGTGAATTTGCATTAACGAATGATCAGCTACAGTATGTGGGTGGTCACATAGCAGTCCGACACTGGCTGTAGGTCACGATCTACACTAGGAGATGTTTGTTTATGGTCAACTAGTCGTTGCAACAATGATTCAGCAAAAAGACAAAGGGTGGAGAGGGGGCTGTTATCTGTACTTCCAGTCATTTTCTGAAGGTTTTGCATGTTTGAATAAGACCATGCGGTTATTGAAGTTGCTTATGTACATATCAGGAGCTCCCTTAAACAAATCAGGTGTGTTTTTAAGTCATTCAACCAGGTCAAGTAGTTTTTATGTGTTATGATTATCTTGCAAAACAGCCTGCAACAGTTGTGTCTACCAGCCACCAATAACAAAGCTCGGATGATTAAAATAAGTTAAAACGAAGTAGTCTAAGAGGCCTAGAAAGTCTGAAATGTGTAAGAAGTACACAATGGAAATGGTGCAAAGCACTGTAGTTTGGTCTTAATTTATGACGTAAGCAGAAAGTGGATTTGAAGCGTCTGGACACGCCCATCATCTCACGTAAGTTCAGGAGCTGCTTGTTACTGTTGCGCAAACGCTGAGCTGGACGAGGACAGCAGAAAAGGTGAGAAAACGCAACAAAAACGGGATTATCTGCTCCTGCATTTCACACTCACACTTTGCATGTGTGCTGGATTAGTTTTTATATTGATCCTTTGGTTTTTATGAACCGCGTTTCGGACATTTTTGTCATTCCACACAAACCGCGTCATTCTCTGATCACTCGATCCCGTTTTGCGGCATGATCAGCATACGTGAACCTACCGAAAGCCTTTAAAGAAACATTTGTTTATGTGTGTGCAAATAAAAAAACAAACCTGATGTCATGTTAATAAGTTGTGCGACGTTCATTTCATGAGCTGTGTTTCTCTTATTGAAAAAGGCAAAGAGCTGTTTCTAAAAATGTTAAAAAAGTTTCCAGAAATGTTTTTTTTTAGTTTTAATAACCTTTACAAAGCTGTTTAACAAGCTAACTACTATTTTTATTGTAGTTAGCTTGTTTTTGCTCACTTTATTTTGTTTATTTGTCTCTGCAGTTTGAATAAAGATGGCAGAAGTTGTGCACATGATAGACACTGAAGTCTTCCTCGCCTTCTCTACTTACGCAACCATAGTCATCCTCAAAATGATGTTCATGAGCCCTCTGACTGGTTACTTTCGCATGACCAAGAAGGTACACTACTTACTGCGTTTGTATTTGTTTCGTGTATTTTTAAATTCAATTCATTTGTTTAATTCGTTTTTCAAAAGGCCTTTGCAAATTTGGAGGACACCGGCATGGTCAAAACCACAGACGACAAGAAGAAGTTGATCAGGGTGGATCCAGATGTCGAACGAGTGCGACGGTAAACACCTAAACAGTTTAATGTAAAGATCTCTGGACTTTGCAGTTTTGGCACTGATCTTCTGACTTGCTCTTTAACCACCAGATGCCATCAGAATGATCTGGAGAACATCATTCCCTTTGTGGTAATTGGTCTTCTGTATGCTCTCACGGGCCCTGAGCTCTCCACGGCTCTGTTGCACTTCAGGGTGTTTGTGGGGTCACGTTTCATCCACACGGTGGCTTACGTTATGGTTCTTCCCCAGCCTAGCAGAGGTCTGTCCTGGATGGTGGGGCTGTTCACAACCTTCTCTATGGCCTACAGGGTCCTCACTACCGCACTGTTTCTTTGATGGTTAGCATATACTTCAATTGGAAACAGGTGTTTTAGGTGACATACTTTGTGTTGAAAGTAGTACAGTAGGATGAAGCTGTGACAACTGACGTGTATAACTTAAAGAGTGCTGCATTTGTGGGTATTTTTTGTTTTATATTTCATTTTTAGTGTGTTTTCTGCTTGGGTTCAGTAATATGCTTCTAGAAACATCCTTCATAGTTTAAAGAAAAACTGAAACACAGCTTTTTTTAATGCGTACAGCTGAACAAATATAACATTTAACCAGTTCTGTATATCGAACATGTTTGAGCTTACAAGACAAGCTTATCAAAATGTGGCTTGGAATATGACCTCCTGTTAAACTACAGTTATGACAGATTAATATCTTTACTGTCTTGATGGTCATTGTGAACGATGGTACAAAGTTCAATAATGGATTGAATAAAGTTTGAAGACAAGAACATTTCAATGCAAGATTTCTGACATTTAAGATGGTGAAAGAATCAGTGCACGTTTTACTCACTAGAGGGCGCTATCTGAAAGCTGTAATGTACTGACTTGTTCTGTTTGTCCAATACAAACAGCGTTGGTAAGCATACACAAAATAATCTCTTTACGATGTTAAACACACCCAAATCAGCTATTTAACAAAATGGAGACGGAATCCCATTTTATTTCTAAAGCACTGCTAAAACACACTGCGTTTAATGCTTGACTAATTACTTCTGTTTTCCTTTTATAATGAATGGCTGTAAATGCATTCAGTTAACCACAATCCATTCATTTAGTGGTAAACAATCCATTTGCTATCAAAATATAGTAGGCTAATTGTGTCATGAATATAATTGTCTGTTTGGAAAAACTAAGGAAACCTGAGATGAACATTCAGCACGAATGCTAAATAAAGACGAGCAGAAAATGGATATGCATGTTTAAAGTGAAAGTGCATTTCCCTCCTCAGTGAAAAGAAATGAAGAGACCAGTACCCTAAACTCGTATACAGATCAGCATATGTTATGAGCATGGGTGATAAATACCCCTTCATCTTGTCAAGGTTGCCATTGACATCTTTTACATCTTTCTATACTTTTCATTCTTCTCTTAACACGGGCCTTCTCCTGGTGACAGTAATTACAACTACTTAGCCCCAAGGTCGCCATGCTTGGCCATGCATATGCCCCGTAAAGGCCTTTTCTCATTTGTTTTGGGTCTGTGCCCAGCTTCGGGGTGTGCAATATTTCAGCCAAGCCATGCATTTTACCGGCCTGCTAGATGAAGAACAGTTAAACCTTGCACTGTGATCAATAACGACCGATCCGCCCACATCGGTCCGTCCGATGCGTCTGCCCGGTCTGGGAAGAGCCGGGCCCGGCTGCCTGCAGCTTTTGAAGTTAAGGATGTTGGAAATCCAAGGACCTGGAGGCTGTAACATGTATGGATTAACTTTCAGAGTCTGTAAACATAGTCGAGACTGACACATGCTCAAATATGCCATCTGTGCTGACAATAGCGGGCTATATATATACCGATAAACAGATGCTCCGGTTGCACCGTCGGTATATTCTTCCCACGCCGTTTCTATATTACAGAAGACATCGTATATTTCTCACATCTTTCCTCTGCCGTATTGTAAGGCTCGTTAACTGTACAGGCGCTTAATTAGGCAGCACTTCAAAGTCCTGGCGTGGGCCAGTATCAAGGTTTAGGAGAGATTTATATCACACAATGGCTCCACGGGTCCTGAAAAATTAATGAACGCTTAGTCGGGATCCGACTTGCAGGCGACGCGGCGCAATATAAATCAATTCGAGTTTGAGCCTTGCAATCCAGAAGCGACCGTATGTGCCGGACCGGGACGTTTTATAAGCAATAATCAAGCATTATAAAGCCGGGTTGCATCCATGCCGACACCGATCCGAAAGTGACGTCGCCGCCGGTCGCGGGTCAGACGCGAACGCGCGACGTCTTGACCTCACCTCAATGACGACACGCGTTTCTCCCCCTTGCGCACGGAGCCGGTGGCGAGTTCGTGTGAAGTAATGGTGGGTCGCGTTGATTGTGGCGCGATGCTGTACTGATCTCGGGTCAGTATCGTGTGCATTGTCTTGGACAGGACAGACTTCGGCGGAATGGTAACGTAATACGAGCTAACGACGCGTTGCTGCCCCCTTCTTGCCCTTTATCTGTACCGAAGCCCATTACTGTGAGGTTTTCTTTTCACACTTGTCAGTGTCGTTTACACGCAGGAAGTCATATTATCTCATGTGGGCTAAAATCTGTTGAAAGGGGCACATAAATCTGACCAAAATGGTCACCGAAGCAGATGCCCTCTGTGGGTTTAATGACTTAAGCGTATTTATCTCAATATATCACCTAATCCGTGGCCTGTAGGCCAGAAGCCAGTGAGAAAGAAGTGCTGCATGCAGGATCTTAGATGTTAGTCATTTCAGCACCTGGATGAACAGGTTACGCCATTCAGTATATAAATATAATAATAAACACGATCCTTTGCGATAAAAGCGTTTTTGAACTATATTCTCTATTGTTTGATTAAAAAATGTTGTTTTTGTAGCACTTTATACTCTGTAAGTTGACTAATTTCATTCCATACAGGGTTTGAATGCCATCTGTGAAAATTTAATTACTATTTGTATATAAACATGATCCCCCTGTTTATATAAATCAGTTTTCCTCACATTGTTTGTAAGCTGCATAGATTCGATTTAATTGTATTTAGCCGTCACACAGCCAAAAAGCATCCAGTGTGAGTTGAGTTCTGAACAAGGCCTTGGTCGGGAAAACGATTTCAACTCCCACCCTGTTTGTGAATCCCATAATAACTGTCACTAAGGTAACACCCTGACCCAGTCCACTCAAAGCAGCGGAAAGCGTGACCTTTACACATGTTTCCATAGGAGATTTTGAGTATTGGAGCTAGGGGACTGTTAGACTTGGCTGGGGTCAGCAGATATCCTATGCTGATCTTAGTGATTGGATCGCAGGTGATTACCATAAGCAATTTAAATGATATTGATTTATCCTTCTGGCTGCTGTAATGGAACACCATGACCAAGCCTCTGCTCCCGTTTCCCTCTTTTTCCTGCTTGCCACTCGCCTCCTGTTCCTCTCGCGCTCTCGCATTATCACCTAACGAAAATACATTTGGTGTCCTGAGGAGCCGCCAATAAGAAGAAGGGATCAGACGTTGAACGGCCAATCAATTGGCAGTTTGCCATGGCAACAATGGAATTGTTCAATTAATATCCTATCTCAGGTTAATTTAGCTGCTTAGCATCCTGGCTCTGTACACATTATACACAGGGAACATTAAGGTAGCAGTGGGACCTCTTCCAATTTGGATGCAAACGTCCTCCATGTTTTTCATCTATCAAAATAATAGAAGAAAATGCTGTTTCTTTAGCGCTCCTTGCCAGATAAACTCCCAAGTGTAATAACCCGGGGAGTTAATCAACTTCTTTTAAATCAAACGCCTAATTTGGACGATAATTATAATTTGGTATTTTGATAACATTGACTAAGCACTTTATTGAGGTAACAGGACAAAAACAGGCTAATGGCAATTGTTCTCATGAAAGCACGGTTTAATAAGTTTCCGTATCTACAATATTCCGCCACACTCTTGTGCCAAGCTATATTTGGTGCTCGGATCAATTAATGAATGGAAAAACTCCACCTGGGAGACACGTTCCATTGTTCCTCATTTTTCACACACCTTTCCAGCACCTCAGGAGAGTGCGCAAATTTCTTGTTTTAATATTTTAGCGCTCTGACTTAAGCTTCTGAGTTCTCTGCAGGTAGCCTACTAGATCATCCTGACATTCCAAAGTACTGAAACCTTTGGAATAAAGTGTTTTTTATTTCATTCTATTAACATAATTTATGTTTGTCAGAGAGCCCACCTCTGTAGAAGTCAGGTGGGGGTGTTGCCATAATTCATCCTCACATGGCTGTGTGTGCGTGCATGTGTGTGTATGTGTGCACATATGTTAGACACATGATAACAGCTGTTAGTGAGACGTGAAGAAGACATTCGACTTCATTACTCGGGTCTGAAACATTGATGAGGCAGAGAATAGACTCAGCTGAAAGCCAGCCATCACCATTTGGAGTCTGTTGTCATGAAAAGACAAGCCATTTTTTCACACTCTGATTGAAAACTCTTATGGCTGTGTGTCATTGTTGATGTGATGTAATCTCAGTTTTGGCCAATCACGATCAGGACCTCTTTGGTGGGTGTTGCTTTGTTTGAAATGTCCCAGAATTCCTTGTCATATCTTTTTAGTATGTTGTACATTTATTGATTTATATTTTTACTTTTTAGTTCACATGATGGGAGAAAAGGTGGAAATTACATCTGGTCACATTGCGAGCCAGACTTGAGTTTGAATTGCCTGTTTGAGAACCGCCACTCATTGATCTAACCACTAGGCCATGGCTCATGTACATTGTCCATGCAATCTGAAAGTAAGTGCGACATTAAAAGAACTGTACACAAAATACAAAACTTCAACTAGACGAAGAATAGATTTAAGTTATTTGGCAATATTTTTGTATTGATTAAAGCATATAGATTCTTACCACAGTTTTGTATGGAGCCATTCAGTTAGTTTTCCACTATATGCAGTAGACCTTCAGTACACTTGTTTCATGACCCCATTGGGCATACACACATCACATCAGAGGCCTTGTGCTGCTACAGTGGCTGAAGATTCAAATGATTTAGCTTCTCTGCAAGAAACTGCTTAAAATTCTTTAGTGCGCATACAATGCAAGTTCACGCTGCATCAGGTCGTATTGATTTTAGTGTTGACGGTGTGCTACAAAGTAAAGAACAGGAATTTTTGTAAGTTGACATTTTTTATTGTCAACTTACAATTTTTCCAAAAGTAGAAAAATTTTATGTAATTTAAATTTTTCGTAATTTTTAAAACATTTTGAAAATCTTGCATAGACGTCTGTTGACCAATGAGAATTTCAGAGAGGAGAATTGTGAATTTTCTAGATTCCAGCTTGATTTCAAACGGATCAGATTTTTTCCTCCCTCACTTTGATTTTTGTGCATTCTAGTCTGTCAGAGTTTTCTCAAAAGTGTAGGCGTCCTTAATGTAAGTGTTTGTAATGTAACTCGACTTGTGTGTCTTCCACAAACTGCCTCCTGTCTGGAATATTCTAGACTTTCTCAGGCTCTGTGACTCACCGCTCATTATGTTAAACCTCACAGTTGCATTCAAAGCTCTAGTGAAATGGTACCGTTGCACTCTGCAGTGAGGGTGCAGCAGGATTGTCTCACCACATCAGCTTTGCCGTGATCAGAAACGTGGCTGAAGCTGTTTGGAGGCCTGTGTTTGGAGCTGCGCTGCCTTCTGAAGGAAAATCAATAACCTGGAGGCAAGCTAATTAACTGAAAATCATTTAACCCTGTCTCAGCAATACATAAAAATGTGGCTGCTATGAGGAGCAGAGTTAATAATGGATAAATCTGCCTGGTTTTATGAAAGAAATAAAAGCTCCTACAGAGGCTGTGAGGGGCCTGAGAGAGGCTGTTTGCAGTTCAGTCACTCTAGAAATATCATTCAAATACACCCTGCCAAAAAACTTCCTATTGGGGTAGTCAGCACTGGACACAACTGATGCTAGATCATAACAGTACAGAAATTGATATTGTCCCGCTCTGTCAGTTACGTTACGAAGGTGTTGGGGCATCATGCACAACCTTAAACAAGCATAGACAATCCACACTCAATCTGGCACAGAAAACATATTTTGAACCAACAGTGTGTAGAAGTTTGATTTTGTCTTGACGCAATGAGTAATCGTGGTTTTAGCATCCATATTACCATTGGAAGTCTAGGGGTTCGAAGGCACTGCCTGAAATGTCCAAACAGAGATTTATTTGGTCTTGGTGTTCTGTGCTTTCACTCACCCTGTGGCACTGACCAATCAATAATTGAACAGAGCGAGGATAATAGCTTCTACGTACACCGCACCGTTTCTGAACACGCAGGAACATGGGAGAAGCTCATCTAGAGGTGAAATAAATTGCTTCTTGAATTCCAAATGCAGTCTCTCTTTGAGGGAACTTCAACGAACTGCATGCTAAAGCTTGCCAGCTCTTCTTGGAAAGCTATGGCAAATTTATGTCTGTGGATTCTAATTTTGTCATACTGACAGTTTACTCATTAAGCAAATATCTAGAGGCTGTTTACACGGTCCTAATAAACGGCGACAAGCACCATCGGCTATTCGGTTAAGAGATCAGTTTGTTTGTTGGTGAAGTGTGAACACGCTCATGTGTTCCAGTATTCCAAATTCCAAGAATAACTTTAGAACATTTGAAATTTTTTACATTTAGGCATTTGGCAGACACTTTTATCCAAAGTGACTTACAGTGCATTCAAGATATATAGTTTATCAGTACGTGTCTTCTCTGGGAATGAAACCCACAAACGTTGTGCTGCTAATGCAGTATGTTGGGTGCAATGGTGCAGTACTGTGGTTTAGATCTAGCTCAAGAGATTGTGATACAAACAATGTCAGTCTTCAAGAGACAAATAAGGATGGACTGAGGGAACAGACAGACAGGTGATAACTGAACACCATTAAGCGCAAGGCCTGCAAAAGCTCCCATGAGCTGTGAAAAAGCTCCATTACTTTAGGGTAAAAAGGGGTGAAACGCAGAAAGCCACTTTTCTGCTGGGAGAAAACCTTAATGTGGTGCAAATGGCCAGGAGTGCATTGTCACCTTTAGGCCTGATGCACTCCCGTTCCATCTTGACAGACAAGATACACTTATTGCCCGTATGCATCTGCTTTGTTACCACTGACACCGAACAACGGTTCCAAAGAATGGAAGGTGTAATATCCATCATTCCTTTCAAGAAACCTCCAGTGTAGATAGTGTTTGAGACTTTTAATGCTTTATCTCAGGGCTAATGTTAAAATGGACATGCTAGTAGTTAAATCGAACTGGCGGTCTTTGTAGCCATTAAGTCTAACATGCATCACGGAATTGTGGTCTAAAAAGCAATGGTTCCTCTCGCTGGTTCCGTCAGTCATCCAAACCAATTGTCACAGGAAGGGTGCGTGGTTGAGATTGCTCTGGATGCCGGGCCTTCCTGTGGTAAAATTTTCCTGCCGAGACCAAAAGCAGATTCCAGGGAAGAAGGGAAAACTGGGAGACAAAGAATGAGTAAGAATGAGTGAGAGAAAAAGAGAGAGGTAGTTACATTCTGAGTGCTTATTGCTGTACTCCTCACAAACCTTTGCAGAAAATCCCAGGCGCGGGGCGGCAGATTAATTTTTGACGACGCAATCGATCGAGAGAGATTTTTTTTTACCTCCCTCCCATATCCCTAACACAGACCCATGTAATTTGTTGCTTATCTTACATTGAGTTCTGAGCATCGTTAAATCACACCTTTCAGCTGTTTAATATCACCCTGTGTCCCTCGCGTTCTAGAGAACGTAGGCAAATGCCTGATTCCTCCCACCCAGGGTGTGATTTGGATCGTTCTTGCCCTAATATGGCCCCCACCTCCTGCTCTAAGGTTCTTTCATGAATGAGGTGCTTGTGTGAATTGCTGATGTGGATTCTCTCTGGCTTTCTCTCTCCCTCAGGTCTTTTTCTCCCATCCCTCCCCTGGCGATAGATCCATGCTCCTCAGGGGAAATCATTACATGTGGCAGCCCTTGTTTCAACCTCTTATCTTTTGATTAAGTTTAGGGAGAAGAATGTAGAGAAAATGGAATGCTTTAAATGGCAAAGCTAATAAATAGCTGCTAGAGGAGGTTTTTGTTGATTGGGTGCTCATTGGGTATCAATAGTTCTGTACTGTATAGAGCGGCGCTCTGTCCCCCATGTGGAGAGAAACTCTGTGATTGTGGGTGGAGATTAGGCCTGGCAGATGTTCTACAACTCCATGCTGTATTACCAATGGAAATGAGTGTCGTGGGTTGCTTCAGGAAGGTCATTTGTAGTTAATATTTCCAGTTACTGTTACTTTTTCCATAAAACTAAACAACAGATGGAAAATGAAATAGAATTTTACAGTACTTGACCATGCAAAAGATGTTTTGTTGGTTTCCAAAGCATTTCTATGGATCAACCAGTCTATTCTAAGTGTGTTGCTATGTGGTTGCTAAGGTGATCTGGGTGGTTGCCAAGGCATTGCTAGGGTGTTCTGAATGGCTGCTGAAGTTAGAAGAACCCAAGATTTCTTCCTCTGATGTAAGACGGTTTCTTTTGCTTATTTTATTGTTCACCAAAAAAAACCTGTAAATCTTAACAAATTAAGATCCATAACCATAGATCTGAGCTATAGTAATAATGATTCTTAAGTTAGTGAGTGTCCAAATGTTAAAGAATGTTAGTGTAAAGACTTTGATATAATATCTGACACAGCCTTATTCGTTAAATACATTCCTGTGTTCTGCTGCTCGTTGCACACTGTCAGGGTGCTCTGTGAATTGATCATGTTCTTTGTTTCTCTATTAGGTGTTCAAAAGTGACACGGAACAACAGGAAATAACTTTGAGCTTTATTTGCTGAAGCCTGCAGTGGGCTAGCAGTAGTAAAGCTTTTAGACAACCATCCAAGAACTAATCACACACATTTAGAATTTGCTTACGAGGTACGACACACACACACACACACACACACACACACACACACACACACACACACACACACACTCTTCAACTCTCAGCTGCTCTCATTGCCCAGCCCACGTATCTGACCTGAGACCAGAAAGCACAGCAGGAGAGTGGGCGTACTTTTCCAGCCTCATCCAGAGGTCACAGGTCACCAGTTGAGAAGTAAAACAGTCGTCTTTTATGGCCATTACTAATATAAACACATTTAACTGATAAATAAACAAACAAGCAGACAGTGTCGTCTTCTGTTTTGCACAACGCAGGCTTCGAGTGAGACGCCAGATGACGCAAATGTAGAAGGTGTTTATGACTAAATGAATGAAAAGTTTTGAATTTCCTTCGTTGAATTCATCCTGAGACAGCATTATTAAAATATGTTATTGCGACTTAAGGCCTGTTCACACCAAGCACAAATTCATTATATTGTGAATACTCATTACAAAACAAAATTTTTGAAGACACAATTAATTCCTAAGGACCTATTAAAATTATGCACAAACATTTGTTCACTGAATGCATGTGGGACTAAATTAGTTTTTCATTTAGCCTGTAGAATATTTGTTTTGGCCTTGGTTGCAAAAACAAAGGTCAGATCCCTTGATCAGCAATTTGTTTATTTTGGTTATTTGTTTACCAAATGTGTTTCCACGTGGTGTTATTAGTCCTTAAAAAAAACTTTGGTTATTTTTCCCACAATCTCAAATCAGTTTAAATCTGGAACCAGTGTCAGTGTGAATCCAGAACCAGAGTTTTGTCAGCTATTACAGCTGTCACTGCACAACAGTGGGCAGTAATTACACGCTTCCACTGGCCTGTTAAGATTCCTGTATCAGAACAGACGACGCAGATTGGCAGGATCCACTGGCCCGAGGTCTCCTGAGTGCCCATTAGAAACATGACTTACTGGTCTGATTAGCACCCTGTAGTTTTGTCTTCTGCTGGCACTCTGTGTGGATAACAGGCCTGGTGTTTACTTCGTTTAGAGCTTGTGATGGCTCGGGTTCGAGCAAGGTCACTGTTTCCTAGTGTTTTCAGCGTCAACTCCCCTCACATCGTCGAGGTTGGTTTATGCTCGGTGATCCAACATCTCAAATCACAATAGTGTGCCAAAATCCTTGGGCGCCAAATGTAACCTTCGGAGATGCGGTTGTGCACAAGTAGTTCCCCACTAAATAAGGCCATAAAAGCCCGGAGTCCAATTACGCACCTGAAATAAAGCTCTCGCCTACCGAAGGCTTCCGTTCGGCGCTCAAGGCCACCGGCCCAGGCGTTCTGGCTCTAATACCTATCAGATCAACATTCTTCTCATATTGCCCATCGGGCGTCTCACGGTGCGCTCCTGAAATCACAAGCCCACCTGCAGTAAATAAGTCTCAGAGGAGGGTTTGTTTCTGAGGTTGGTGGAGATGAGGTACCGCTGTTCTTATCTCACCGGTCTTCCGTTTAACAGGCTTTAGTTGGTTCCCATAGCAGTACAGCAATGTTTGATTACTCCTAAATCACCTGCTGAGAGGAACCTGGAGCTCAGCTTCCCCTCAGCAGCCATTTCAGTCAGGCAAAATAAGATGTTTCAAGTTGTTACGCCTGTCCCAAACACGCAAGCTTGAGGTGGGGACGATAGAAAATTGCCTCGAATAATCTCAAATATTCGTTTGAAAGAGCTGGTGAGGATGTTGTCAGGAGTTACGCGTGCCTCGCACCCCCCGCTGAATACAATCATCTCTCCAATTTAGTATAAATTAGGTCAAATGGGAATAGCCCGTCATAAACGGCTAGAGCTGTTCTCAGCTCCAGCTGTGTAGCTTTACTTGAGAGAAGGTGTTAACGAAGACACAGAAATAGCCATTAGCAGAGCTCTGCATGGGTGAAATGCTTGTAATCCTCCTTCTAATCCCACACATTTACAGCCACATCTGTGTGACTGAACGTTCTCAACTAGAAAATGATGCATGGTGTCAATGGTATAGTACACTGTCTACTGCATACTTCATAGTATACACTTGTACTTCAAACATTTCAAACCATAGGGTGCTACTTTTTATGTTTTATCACACCAAATTATTGCTATTTCATAATTGAAATGGTTATTTTGCCTTTTAAAACCAATGAAATCCAATTGTGTAATAAATAATAAATGTCTTAAAAGGATTAAAAAAATGAAAATTTAGTTTTTTTTTCTCAGCCTCATTTAAGTTGTGATAGTCAAATAATGTGTCAAATTTAAAATAAATTTTAGGTGTGGTTTATTCATTACAGTGAAACTGGACGGTCAAATTAAGTGCATTGTGGGTTTGAGTTTTCCACACTGTGTATACACTGTTGTATACTGCTTGTCGTATACTACATTTGATACATGTAGTCCGTAATGTAGTATGTACTGTATAGGGTATGTGAAAGTATGCATCCTGTATACTGCAACAATATAGTAGTATGCTAGCATTCTGTTCGAAACACAACCGTGGTGTGGTGAACACAACAAAATATGGATCTTTGTGCAAGTGTGTTTGTGTGAATATGTCTGTATTCTTATTTCTGTGTCTGTTTCTCCACCATGTGTATTCTGATGTCACCGCTGGGCCTCTTTGGTAGACCAAACCCGGTCCATCTGGTACAGGTTAGTGTGCCACATCAAAAGGCAGAACTTCACAGGACTCACTCACTTTGAATCGTTCTCCTCCGTTTGTGGGTGCTGTGCTATTCAGCACGCATTACTGATAATGGTGGGCCGCTTTCTGTAGATCCGTCTGTGTTGATAAAACGTCTCGCATTCTTTAAAAAGCAGATCACAGATCAGCTGAATGAGCCGCCCGGAATAAATTGCCAGTGACATTTAAGTGTGCTTAAGGTGAAATAACTAACATTCTTCCTGCCTAACAGGGTATGATGTGCGCCACTTATGCGCATCTGTGGAGTTTAGTTTGATGCGAGGATGGAGAAACATGTTTGTGTATGTGAGGTCGGAGGGGGATTTTCATGGTGTAGGCAACTTGGTACCTTTAACGAGTCTGTAATCATGTCCACAGCCTGTTGCGTTAATGATGATGGTGATGGTTTATGCATTGATAACTTAATCACTGCATTGTGGAATGACCCCACAAATGACTCTTCATCTGTGTGAAGCTAGTGAATCAGCCAGATCTTCAGTGAGTAAATCCTGAATGTGGTTGTTGTAGCTTTCTTATATCTTATAGCACCTTATGAAATATCACTCTTAGCCACAGTTGTGCTTGTTTGAGGATTATATTTTTCCATACTTTTCCTGGTTATTATATCATTTTCGTGTGTGTGTGTGATATAATTTTCCTGTGTGTATACAATTATTATTCAATTCAGCTTTATTTAAAAAGAATAGCAGTGTCAAAATCTCACTTTTAATGCAACAATCACCACTATTCAGAGACTTTTACGATGCCGCTATCAGTTTTTTTGCAAATGTAACTGTCATTGTGTTTTGCCAATACCAGCTAATGATCTGCTAATCAGGAAAGGGAAACCAATCCTTGAGGATCTTTTCCAGCCGTAGGCCAATCTGTCTCGAGGCTGTTTTCCACTGGGTAACATACACTCGAATTGGACTAAAAATTCTTAAGTCCGTTATCGGCGCAATAAAGAGCTAATGACCCAATGACGGGAGAATATTTGTGGTGGCACCCATCTCTGTGAAGAGGCCGAAGGATACGGGGTCATTAAAACCTGTGTTATCTGGTCCAGATAGCATTGGCATGTCTATGAAGATCATTATTTTTGCCCCTGGAGCCGTTTGCAGAACGAGAGGAATCGGACAAGCGTGTGCTCATTCTCGGTCAGTTGGGAGGGGCGAACAATACGGGATCTGGCAGCTAATGTGCTTTCCTAATGCCAGTAATGACTGTTTTATAAAAGAAACAGACATTTTGTTTCTCTCTGGTCAGCTAGCTGATGCTACCTTTCTTAAAGAGTAGATGTTTCGTTAGAAGTTTACTCTAAAGAAACTCCTTGTTTTTTTTGTGGTCAAGCACACATTTAACAAACACTAGCACTTGTGTTGTCGGTGGATGTTTCTGAATAGAGAGAATAGAGACGATGTTTACGAGAAGAAAAACAGCTTTTGTATGGTGAAGAGTTGAGACAGAAGAACAAAGACAGGAATTCGGACTATCAAAACTACAGGTCACTGTAGGGTCCCCTGAGGTCTTTGCAGTATATGCGTTATAAATCTCGATGCTGATATCTTACATTATCCAGACCAACATATAATATTGCTTGATTGCTTTCATAGCTCTTTAGCTCTTTCAAGTTTTGTTGAATTTGATTGTTTGATTTAGATGTTACTATTATTTTGAAGAATGCGAAAGACAATATGACAATTGTAGACACAGCAAAAGTATCGAAGTATAAAATTAACGTGATATATATATGTGGATTATAAATGTTTGAGGTCACTTTGAAATCTTTGAGGTTTGATTGCTGCCTTTGGAATATTGGTAAATGTAAACCCAATGTGAGATGTTGGGATCACTTCTGAAACGTGAGATTATTAGTGCCTTTTTCTCAGGAGAAACATTTAAAAACTTTAGCTGAAATCTCCATTTGCTCTTTATTCCATGTCATTGTTACAGTATATGGCTGCATTGTTGTGGAATAAATGATCTGAAATGTGATTTTTTTATTTTTTTCTGTCCTACGGGCAAAGTTCTGCATTTAATTACACGTTCAAACTAAATGTTTTATTTTTTAAATCGCATGTAGGCATCATTTTCATTGAACAATTCCTGTGGTACTATTCTAAATTATACTTCACAGACAGACTGTATTATATGTATTTTACAGTGCTTCAATCAGTAATTGGCAAAATGCATATTACAGCGCGGTCACATCGGTCTAAAGCCGTGAATAATCACAGCATTACTGCCAACCGTACTCTCTCATCATATCTGTCTTCAAACGCCGCAACATATAAGACAATTACTGTAAATTAGGGAAGTACATCTCCCCTCTTCCCTTGATGACTGGATTGTTATCTAGTGAGGGTTCAGAACACTGTCTGCTTTTTATTGAAGGACTTAACAGCTTGAGTCTAATCAAAGACATTTTTTCCCACTGTGTTTCAGGCTAAAGAAATTCAATTAGTTTAATTGGTCCGCTTATTATAGGCTGTAATGTGATGTGAGTGCGGCTGTTGTCAAATTTCACAGGCTACTTTAAACAGCCTCCTTAATTAGAGAGAGAACTTTAATCTCTGTTTCAATTGTACAGTGAAGAGGATCTTCAAACAATATTCTGGCTTTGCTTGCAAAGTAAACTACAAAGGTGCTAAACGGTTTTACCGTGGGCCTCAGTGAGAGAGTGGGAAGCCTCGCTTTGGGCTGTGGGCAGACAATATTTTTAGTTTCAGTTTTATTTTTCAAGTGCCGTCAGAGTTATTTGGACTGTGGAGTACTTGGAAAGTGCTTGACAGTTTGTCGTTTCTGGATAAACTCTGACTGACTGAACTGTTGTGTGGAAAAGAGCCACCAACAGGTTCTTCCAAAGTTCTCTCGTGTTCCACAGAAACAATAACAAAACACAATTTAAAACAACATGGCGGTGTATAAATAATGACAAAATGTTTGTTTTTAAGTAAAATATTCCTTGAAGTCCAACTGTTTGCTACAGTTCTGTTTCTCAGATGCTTTCTCTCACTGTTCAAGCCTGAGAAAGACTCTCACCCTTTTCGCCTTTCCTTAGACTAAAGGGGTGGATATTTTTGAGGTGCAATGACAACAAAATGGCTTCCCAAATGACAAACTGCACTTATGATCAATCATGGAGCAGGACTTTCAGCATGGTCTGGTGGATGGGCTAATGGAGTGGAGACCTGAAGGTTCACCACTGGCTGCTCAGCTTCTACAGTCGCGCCCTTGAGCGAAGCACTTAAGCCAGATTGCTTCAGTAAACACTGTGTTGGAGAAACGGATGACTGTATGCAAACCAGCCTGTCTGCTTTCTTAAGAAAGAAAGAGGTCTGATGTTTTTTAACCAGATTCTGTGAAGGCCCTGCAGGGCCTCCATGAAAATAGATGTATATAAAAATGTAAGATTTTCTTTAACAAACAATATTACCTTCTATTATACGTCACAAACCATTAAAATAGAAAGACCTGGAATAGTTTAAGTTAGTAATTAAGTTACTAAGTCATTATTTATGCATGTGCTGCCAAGATAAACATAACTTTTCTTTATATTAGGGGCCTTTGTGAGTCCACATTGTGGGGTCCCTGGTTGTGTAAAGGTAAATACGACTTTTATAGGAAAATAAACAGGCAAGGAAAAGCAGAGAAGCCACCACACAGTGTTAACACAATAAAACTGTATTACATTTGTGCTTAAAATGGTTACAGTACAGTATTTACACAGCCTAAAAATAAGCATCTCATGCTGAATAACACAAAAAAGAAAATCCATATACAATAGCAAGCAAAAAAAGTCTTTTTTTTGTTTTTTAATATGTACAACCACCATATACAAATGAACTTTGTCCTTAGATTTTGTCTAGGCTATGTCCTCCGTTTTCAAAAGTAGCCGAAGTCAATAAAAGGATCATCAAGGAATACCGGTTTAACTTAGTAGGTTATACTTGCTTGACATGATAGTAAACAAAACCTGGTGATGGCAAATCCTCACAGCAGGTATTCAGGTGTTCTGTTAATGCCAATAGTTTATGCGACCTGATTGTTTTAAGATTATGTCGGCAGATTTTTGGTGCCGCACAAAAATCTGACATTGAGAAACAAGGTGACACTCGTCACGTCTGGAGATACTTGGTGACTGAGCAGTGATTAAATTCAGGTATAAACATGTCAGGTACAAAGCCTTGGAATTACGCGCAATGACAAAAAGCCTATGAAATAAATACAGTGAAAGTAACAAAGCCCCTTTTTTCCCCAGCCCACCAATCCCACGAAGCCCCATAACATACAGCCATACCCAAATGTTCTTAGTGTTGTCTTTTAGGTACACAACAGGTTAATTGAATTTTTGGAAAATGATTTTGAAACAAAATCGTTTTGATATCCCTGTCAAAGCTCAAAGATCCATTAAAAACTCTGCTCAGCTGAACACTGTCTTAAAAAAATTACACTCACCAGGCGATAAAGTAATGAGCAATTTATAGCTTCCATGTAAATCTGAGTTTTTATCCTAGCCTGACACATTTGTGGTGACATTTTGTTGCTCGTTTGTTTTCTATTTCTGTGCTGTTGTGCTAAATAGCTCCGCCCACTGAGAAATCTCATTGGTCCAAAATTCCACTGCTCATAACTGTGTATTTAAACATCAAATATCTTCTTATTGGCTGCGAGTGTGTCACATTATGTAGTTGTTTCAAGTTAACAAATCAATTGTCGCTGAAAACCTGTTGCATACTGCCTGATTAGCGCTCATGTTAAGATGACTGTGTGTGTTTTGAAAAAGAAAACAGTAATAGAAAGGAAAAACAAGAAAACTCATTCAACCAGAGATGTCACCCTCTTCTGATATGGCCCCTTTTCTTGCGAACGTATTTACTCTTTTACATTAATAAATATGTTGCTTAATATTTTCTATTTTTTAATTCTGTGGTGCTGTGAGGGAAAAAATGGCGTTGATTTAGACAGGGGTCTTAGTTGTTGTGCATGTATGTTTACAAAAGTTGGGCCAACGAGTCTTCAATAGGTTATCGGCCAGAATCATTACGACGTCAGTCGAGGGTCCAAGACAGTCTTTCTCATGACATTTCCTAAATTTTCTCCCACTTACAAAAACGTCTCTATGGCTAATCTGTACAGTTCTGTCCCTTATCTGGACTCTTTATATATACAGTGTGATCAGGGACAGGGGCTGGAGTGGACGCTAGTGCTTTGTGTGTCTGATTGCATGTCTCTTTCAGGTCCTCTCTCAGCTCTTTCCCCTCGTGTGCGTGGAGTCGTGGAGAGGGGAGTCAGCGGACCTGCGGCGCATACCCCTCTTTCATCATCCCCTCCTCATAGTCTGTCTGGCACAAGATCATGTTGTTCTTCAGAAAAAACTTGTCTCCAACACAGAACCTGCACAGACAAAAAAACAGGACTGTAATCATGTCTCTTCAACTACAGACCTAAATATATCTCAGGTACACAGATTCATTTTAAAATGTACTTTCTTATAAGCTTTTTCTTGCTGTTTTAATAATGTCGTTATGATAAATGACTTGTACATTGTATATTTTTTTGTAAAATTTATATTTGTCTGTATATATATGCTTGTTGCTCATTTGTGGTGAAATTTCCACCATGACCCACAAGTTTGCCACTAATAAGGTCTTGTCGAAGTCTTAGTGTACTTGGTTACCATGGAGACAGGAGTGTTTGTGAAGAGAGCGTGCTTTTGAAATATGAGATGAAATATGAGACGTAATGTGTGAGAAACAACAACAAATCAAGGTAACTATCTCATGCGAACAGGTTTCTTTTTATTGTGAGAGTTATCTAGTCAAGCTGTAATTTAGTCAAATTAACACTGTGAAAATAATTGTGCCTTATTAGGATGCACAAAATGCTAGCTATAAAGCTTTTATTAAAACATGGCAAATTGCAGGTTTACGCTGTAATGCGTTGAACATTGTTAGTAAACAAACAAAACTAGTGAGAGTGTGAGAAGTGTTTTAAAATTCCACAGGGCCAAAAGTGCCCACAGTTAACGCGAGGGCCGTGAAGGAGCTTGGTATTAATGAGTATGCTACACTTCCCCGCAGACGTATAAAAACATGCTAATTCCTAACAAACAGAATCCCACCCCCTCTATACTGCTGTTCATCTAGAGGACTTGTCCTGCGGGGACACGGCTTGGATAGAGTATCTCTAGAGTGTAGCGCAAGGGTACCCGGCATCTTCTCCACCTGCAGCGATTTGGTAAATAAACCCCACAGTCTTCACTGCTTTCACGCTGCCCAACGGGCCACTGTCTCACTTGACCTTTTGGAAGAAGATTATGTTGGTCAGGCAGACGAGGGAGAGAAAGAAAAAGAGGGAGCGAGAAAGCTCTGTGTGTTTAGTCGTCCTGAGGGTTGCTTATCTTGCTCGCAGCGAGAGTTCGACAAGGTCGGCGCGCCAATGAGGGCTTGTGTTTACTGGTGTGGCTGCCTGGTGTTCCCTACCCAACCCTCCCTGCTCTGTTTGGAGTGTACAGGATGGAGAGAGAGAAATGGCTCAGTTCTAACATCTAGTGAGCTGCTTACTGCCTAGATAGGCAGTATGTTTACTACAAACAAACCCAGTAAGTGACTGATTTGGAATGCTTGTACATACAGTCAGCATTAGTTTGATGTTTGTGTTTTGATGTTCCCTCTGTAGGCAGCACCTTAGGTTTTGAAACAGCTTACCCAGCTAACAGGCTAATGTTCTCTAAAACTTCTTTCAAAGTTATTAAAAATGTTCTCGCAGTAACATTAGTTGATCTTTTTAAATGTTACGTATCAAAAACGTTATTCTTTTTTGTTAATAGAATGTTGCAAATGTTACAGAATTGAAAAAAGTTGCAAAAATTCTAATCAAGCAGAATATGATCAAGCAATAATGTTAATACAACGTCCAAAATAATTCCTAGAACAATTTTAGCATTTTTGTTACTTCGAGGAAATGTTAGGGAAACATTCATACAACCTAAAATTGTTAGCTGGGTATGTGTTTAAGTACATTTCCTCGTAACTATGTAAGTATTCCAGTTTTAACTCACAATTTAAACAAGTCTATGTTGAAGACTGTATGGGAATGTTTTGGCAAATAGCACAGAGCTCTTGGATTCCTGTGAGTCCTGATCTTTCACCAATTAGTAGCTGTTAAGTCCGTTAAGCATGTTACTCCCGACCGTTTTCATGCAGAGGGCATGTGAAGACCGACTCATCTGAAAACCATTATCCTTTCCGTCATTCCTGAATATAATGAATGTGCACGAGAATACTTTGTAAACTCCTTCCTCCCTCACACACACACAAAGACACGCACGCATACAAACACACAAAAAACTCTGTAAAACTTTCTTTTCGTAACACTAAACGTGGCAATGTCAAGCACGAAAGCGCAGCCATTAGTTTCGACCAAGTATCAACAAGTAATATCCATTAATCGTGCTTGTTGACATGGTGATTAACACAAAGCAGAGGTGTGCTTAACGTAATGGTGTCATTCGCTCCAATAAAAACGTCCTGTTCAAATGACACATTCTTGCCAGGAATCCATTAGTGTCTATCTTATTTGACATCCCGGCCCTCTCCACCTCCTCTTCTGAGCACCTCCATCTCGCTCGTTCTTTCTTTTTTCTGTCTCTCGCTTTCTCGGCTAATAGGATCTTTCTGTTTATTTACAGACCGTGTTTTCTGTTGCCTCTTACCCTCGTCGCGCGCCCGTTTCGCAGCGCCAAATTGTTTCTGCTTGGTGAAATGTCAACAGCGTTTGTGACATCTGCGTGCCAATTATGACGAGGATATTGCAGTCTGCCCATCAGAGACGGCGGTAATAAATGCCCTCGCGCTGCCCTTCGCTTTTCTGCTAGCGCAGTCATTACCGATCGCCACATGTTCCGCGCACCTACATTACCCTTAGCTTGATGCATTCCCCTTTGGCCTCTCCTCTCAATCTCTCCTCCCAGATGAGTTTAACTTTAGATTGCTTTAATTGCTTTTCAGTATTTTCCGTCGAGCCAAGAGAGAAAGTAAACGCATCTGATACAGTGTTTGCTCAGGTTTGACCACAGATTTTCTTCCGACCGTTCGTTTAAAAATGGTTGCCATTGCTTGGGCTAGTGTTAAAGAATGTCCCGTAGGAATTAACAAGATTTCTTTTTTAAACAGTGCTTAAAGTATGAAATTAAAAAGCATCATTTATCCACAGCTTTTCTGAGCTTTTTTGAGAAACTTTGTAATTATGCAGTAACATGATTAAAAACTGTGGCTTGGGGCGTAAATAGATATCCGTACTGATAATGTAGATGCTCGTCCAGGAATGAGAGGACGATATACAATCCCTGTACTGTACTGAACTTTTGTATAATGTCTGTAAAATTCTATCTAAACAGACAGACAGGACTTTCACACACTTAACTGAGTTACAAAGAACAAAGGCTTATATGATAATGTGTTGGATGGCAACCATTGCTAAGGTATGATTGGTCAGCAACCTTTATTTAAGGCGGGGCTTAGTGAAGGGTCAATGAACAATTCCTCTACTTTCTCTCAGGCTGTATTTTCTTTCTTTAATACAGCTCTCTCTTTCCTCAGGTGTGACAGTAATGATGAATATGTCTATCGAGACCCATCTTGTTAAAGAAAAGATGGCTTCCATAGCAATGGACTTAATGATGTATGGCTTCGTCAGCTATTTGCCTCTGAGGTCTGTGTTAACTAGAGGAGTAACATTCCTCTTCTGTGAAGTTACATGCTGGAGCTGAGTGGGAGAGAGAGATAGAAAAACAGGACAGAGACAGAGAGAGAGAGAGAGAAGGGAGGGAGGGAGGAATAAATGAATAAAGAAGGGATGTCTATAGATAGAATAAAAAGAAAGCTGAAAGAAACCCTGGGTGATGTGAACAAGATGTTATACAACAGAACAGAATTCAATATATAGACTCAAAAAATGACTTCACACATAGTATAAGTGGGAGAAGAGAAATCGTATAGGGACTATAGGAATAGAAGTCCCGCCTTTCAAGAAAAAGAGCCAATCAGCTCGTTACAAGAGGCAACTATTTGTTTGCTTTAGAGCAAGCAGATGCAGTAGTTGATTAAGCATTTTGATCAGGGTTATTATAAAAAGTGTCCATTGTTTTTCTGTGGCACCTGAAATTTTGAAAATTGCAATCACAGGTTATTTCATGATTGTAGGAACTGTGTTACAACTATTACAACTAGTTACAACTATTGTCTAAAATAATATTGCTGATTCAGAACATGAGATTTGAATGTAATCTTGAAACAAACAGTTTCTTTGGTCTTTCCCTATTCAGGTAGCTGTATTGTATCACCAGTGCCTAGAGAGGTTACCAAGATGGCCGCCGAGTGAACTGACTTCTCCTAAAGGGACTTTGGGGACTCGCATGCAACCATGTGGTATCTTCTATCTGGTGAAGACTGGAACTAAGGTGTGATGAAGTCTCTAAGGGAAAGAGTCTATTGTTTGTGGTATACAGTCCTGAAAATGGAATCCCAATTTGCCTTACGCTCTTCAGACATCTCGACAAGGACAGCGACCCATTGCCGTGACCTCTCCGACCTGCCACCCAGGCTTTGGCCTTCTTCGAATCTCCCGAGGGGGCTCTAAGCAGCGTTGCCCAAGCTCATCACCAGGAATTGGGACCATGGACGACAGACTCATTGATTAACTGTCTCTCCAGGGCTGATCTGTGGCTAACGGCCGGCCAGAGTCTCAAAACCACACAAACACGCACACGTGTGTGCCGCTGCTGCCCACTCACTCCGATTCCTGTTAACCGAGCGGAGAATATAACCTCCAGCCAGGTGAGCAAATTCATATCCAACTCGTGAGTAATCACTCCTAGATTAGGTCTGGCTGCATGGAATGATGGGATACGCTACAGATGAGACAGAGCATGACTGATGTTCCCGCCGATGAGGTGTCATAATATTCCTGTAACATACTGTTCAGTGTTCAGCCAGTAATTAAAGCCAACACAGAACTGCATTTGTGATCCACTTTACTTGTGTAAAGTGATGTTTTTTTCAAGTAAATATTCTGAGGACATTAAAAAATAAACCCAGAGTCCCAGATAACAGGGGTAAAAGTTATTAAAAAACATTCTTGCAGTAATGTTAGTATAACATTATAATTATTCTTAGTGTAAAATTTTTTTAGCATCATATATCAAACATTATTCTTAAGTAGTTAATGGAATGTTTTAAAGTTACATAATTTTAAAACATGTTTGAATAATGTGTGTATAACTAAGCAGTAACGTTAATAAAACAACTAAAAAATGTTTATAGAACATTCAAAATAACATTTTTAATGTTACTGTTTGGAATCGTTAGGAAAAAGTTTTTACAACATAAAATTGTTAGCTAGGGAGAGAGTTGATAATGAAACGTGGGTGATGCCAGACAGACCAGATTGATTTCCTTTGTGTAAATCAAGCTAATCACGTCCAGTATTTAAGATTTGCTTGTTCTAATGGTGTTTCTGTGTGGGCTGGACTGACTAATGAAACTGCTTTGTAGGAGATGATGGCTTTGCTATTTGTGTGTGGAAAAAGGAGGGGCAGCCAAGCTGTATTAAAACCTTTATTGTAATAATTTAAGCATCTAACACCAATGTCGGGCCATTTCTGACCCTCATGGAGGAGAATAATTATACAGAGTGACCGCAGTGACCCGGTACCCTGTTTGCAGCATCAGAATGCCTATTTCACGTCACTAGTGTCGAGTGGAGCATTTTGTGAAGCGTTTTGTAAGATGGATTAGATGGCTCTTTTAAAGGCCACGGCCTCTTTAATAATCTTTGAGGAAGGGAAATGAGAAGCGCGAGAGCAGGGGTGGGATGTATATAAAAGCGGACAGAGGAGGAACAAATGAAAAAAGCCAACTTCAAAGCTTTCGAAGTAATGAAATGATCCCTATTTAAATACCCTGTGGAATTGCTAGACGTGCACAGCTTTCTGTTTCTGACCTGTTTATTGAAACAGGAAGTTTGGGCGGGAAATGTAAAACGGTTGACCTCTTTTGTTAAAATAGCCAATAGAATTTTGTTATGCCACTGTCCATGAATATACCATGAATTGCCACTTGCTAGTCAGTTGCAGGTGGTATTAGAGGGAGGGGCGTGCTCATTCTATAAAGAATCTGATTGGATGAAAATATGTAGTGCAACATGAGTCATCAACATTTTTGTGCTGTTGTCTGTAAGAGAAAGACTGTCAATTTTAAAAGCATATATCTGCTAAAAGTGAATTTTGTCAGTGTGTAATAGTGCGCTAACATATAGATGGCCTCAAAGCTAACTGACATGGACTAAAAGGTTTTTTGAGGAAACCGTGAAAATGACTAAATTAACTTTTGATTCAATCAATGACATTTTATTCAATGGCTAAGTGCATACTGCAAAAAATCCCCACCCCAGAAAATGCATTAAAGAAATGAAAGCTTAATTTGGCCCAACTGGCTATTCAAAACAATGACTGGCATGATTGTGTTTCTTCAAAATATCCATTTCATCAAAAGCTTCAGAGTGAGTGTTGCTGTTTGTGTTGATGTTTATTAAAGAGCATCGCTGGGCTCAATCTGTGATCGGCTAATGTGTGAATCTGTCAGGATGACGGACGTGTCATGAAAAGCTTGGCCATTCATCTTTTCTTCTATTGGAGTCCATCAGAATTCGCTCTGCTTTCTCAAGACACTGACGGAACTACAAAGTGTCTGAGACATGTCGGGTGGCGTGTGTCTGTGGAGATAATGTCTCCTCAGCTTGTTGACGAATGAATTTGCTGGTGGTCAGATGGGGGCTATTTGCATATCAGCCCGTTGATGCGCTGTTCTTTTGGGTAACGCTCACACAGTGGCGATCTGATGCAGAAAACTGTTTCTAACCCTAATAGATCCACCACAGATTGTAAAACACTTGGAGGTTTTATACACACACACACACACACACACACACACACACACATATATATATGAATATATTGTCTGAACACATCATATTTAGAGGGCGGATCTTATGCTTTCAAAGGTAGCTTGCTATTACTAGCGTTTCTGAAATTGCCTACCTCACCTTTAAGTTTTCCAAGAAGACCCATATAAATTCATTACTCTACCAAAACATCCAAAAGTGTTAATAAACTGTCAGGAAACTCAAGCTCCGGTCATATAGCCAATTAGCACCAGCGCCGTGCCATAAATCTTTCGGTGAACGGCAGTGAAATTGTGACGGGCAAGTGAACGATGCAGCATCGCATCGTCAGAGCGTGCACAGCAGACAGACGCCGGTTTTATTAAACAGTTGATCGGCTGGCCTAATGCGAAAAGAAAGATTTGCCTGGGTCTAAATGGGCTTTAATGCTGGGCAAGCGGGTAGAGCTGTCTGTGGTGGTGCTGATGAAGATTAGCTGACTTCTTAGATTAGAGGAGCGTGCCTCGTGCAGTCAGGTGAAGTGGCAAGACAATAACCTGGTGTTAATTGAGCGTAACCAGATCCTGCAGTCTGCCTCTCTCATGTGTACTGCTCTGTGACACCTGTGTGTTTGTCTTTTTGTGTGTGTATGAAACAGATATCTGATGAACAGCCCATGCATGGTTTTTTTTTTTGTTTGTTTAGCCTTGCTTTACCACGATTTCTGCAGATTCTAAGACAAATGGCCTCTGTTTCTTATTGTGAATGAGGACAAACAACACAATTTGTTCAATGTGATGAAGTAATCACATTATGCAATGAGAAAACTGCAGGGCATACAGTATTTAAAGTAGTATATTGCAGTTTTTTTGCATAAACTGCAGCAATGACAAATTCGTTTTGTGTTCCAGACTAATTTGATACAAACATACAGTTGTATTTGCAAAGCAATTATAAATACAGCTGTTGACAATTAGTCATTTCGTACCCATAGAATATTAATGCAAAACTGTTTCAAACCTGATGCAAGAATGAAGTGGGTAATTGTAAACAGCATATGCCAAACCCAGCTAACAGGGAACGTTCTCAGAACATTGGCTAATGTTCTCTAAAAGTGCTCTCAGAATTGTCAAAAAAGTTCTTGCAATAATGTTAGTAGAGCGTTTTTAACATTATATATATCATATATCAAAAATGCTCTTAAGTTGTTAGGTGAACGTTTTAAAAATGTTACAGAAGTCTAAAAGTTTGCAATAATGTTAATACAACATCTAAAAACCTGTATGTTTTAAACATTATTTTTTATATTAAACAGATTTTTTACATTTTGTTACGTAATAGAAACGTTATTACAACCTAATTTTGTTGTGTGCACACCTGCGCTCACGACCTGAAGGTTGCTGGTTCACATCCCAGTAAGGCGATTCATATACTGAAGATTTATCCCCCATCACTGTTGTGCCCTTGAGCTATGTACTTTTTGCTCCGGGGGGATTGTACTGTAGTAAACAGCCTGATGTAATTTCAGATGCTGTAGATAAGGAAGCGCCTGACAAAACCACCTTTTGGTGGTTGAACAACCGGGTTTGTAATCCAAAGGTCATTTTTCAAACCCCAGGAGGGGCCATTTATGAACTTGAGCGTTGCCGGGATTCCCTATCGTAACTGTGTCCTTGAGTGAGACGTGATATGGGGGTAAAGAGGTTACCGTCACTGTAATATATTTACTGTAAGATACTTTGGATAGAAAAGCGTCCGCTAACTAATAAAGATTTGTAATTCAAGACGATATTCATTGAGTTGTGAATGGTTTTCACACATCTGCTTTGGCACATCTGCTCACTCATACACATATATACATAAGTACTGCAGGTTTGCTTGTAAAAACAGAACATGTCCGCCAAACACAAAATGTTCCCCTAATGGTTCCCGTTTGGTTGTTTGGGGAACCAAATAAGAACGTTCTGAAAAGTTTCTGTAGGTGTTTTGGTAGCCCATAGCTAACATTCCCAGAATGTTCTGGGTTAGCTGGGTGAACAGGAGTTCGAGGTTGGTGGGTTTATATGACTTACCTCTGGTTACACAGCTGGCAAGCAAAGCAGTCCAGGTGATAGACGTTCTCCTTGGCTCTCATGACCATCTCAAATGCTGGAATAAGTTTACTGCACGCTGCACAGTTTCCCGTCACACCGAACAACCTGTTTCAAAAAGAGATTTAACTGTTAGGAGCGTTAAGTGATTGCTGAGGTCAAATGTTAATGTCATGTGTTATACTTTTATAACAGAATTTCCCGTAGTGCATCCTTATAAATTATTTCAGGGGCATGGATGGGTTAGGTAGAGTTTTTTTGGCTAGCTGATGTTATGGTCACATGACCCATTATTTTAGGCATATCACATCATATACTTGTGATATTAGTCTTTAAACACTTAAAGGTTTGGTTTTCAACATTCAACATTGTTGTCACATTTTCAGCTGCTTTAAATATGTTACCATGGTAACATCCTCTAGCTGGCTAATATACATGAAGATTTGTTGACGTTCTTAAGATGATTTTTAATTGTCATTAGGTATAAAAACAATCAGTTAGAATGAAAGTATTATAAACAAATGTCATTGTTTATCAGCTGTTATGAGTCTATAAATGCACATTTAAAAAATCATTTGTTGTGTCTGCTTGTAATGAAACATATACTGTATACTGTCTTTCTGCCACATAAAAATTTGATGCTACAAATAAAGATTCAATTTTTGTGGTGGGGCAAGTAGAAATATTGGCAAGACAAGTGCAAATGTGAACTCCTGGCCCGAGTGAGCCAGAAGAAAAAAAAATCTTTCTTGTTAAGCAACAGAGTCTTAAGAGACGACTGTTTTTGCTGCCCAGGGACGAACCTATTATTCTGCAGTCGGCTGGCGGGACATTATGGAGAGCGCGTTCATTAGGGATTCATGACTGTTACTGCACTGCGACCTAGTGAAGGGGGTAAGGGGAAAAAAGAAATATCTGATAACGAAATCATATAACAAAATAACCTATTAGGCCGACTTCTTCAGGCACTTTTAGCCGTCGTTGTTAAAATGATAAAACTGCACGCCACTCTCCGACTCTGTAAGAGATCGCAATCTGATAAATGATCTCGGGTCCTGGATATGCAGGGTTGTTTATTAACCTTCAAAAACTATGTTTCCCACAGGCAAATAAAAAAAGAGAGAAGCAGAGAGATTTTGCCTTCATGAATACCTACGAAATTAAGGGCTACTGTCAACACACCTTGAAACAATGAAGGATATCTCCCATTGCATTCTGGGTAACCGAGTGATACTGTAAGAAACGAGACTTAATGTCCCGTGAATCGTGCCGATTTAATTAAAGGAATTATGCTGTTTCCTTTGAGCTGACTAAATATAGACGCGTTTGTGTTATCTTGTCTGGGAAAAGTGCATAGCCGGAAGGCCTCAGCGTGAGACTGATGAAATGACGAGGAGTTTTTTTCTTTTTACTCACATCTTGCAATTGTTCTAAAAGAACTTTTTGTAACTGTACAAATTTCTAAGTTTGTTCCACCTCATTTTTTGGTAAAATAATCTTTACTTTTAATGTTTGGCTGCTGCCGTCATTTAAATCTTTGGCCGCTTTGTGAAGAACATTTTTGCTGGCTGATTAAAACGACATCTTGAAGACCAAACACAAGCGGCTTCTAACTGGTTTGTGGGCTAAATGGTTTTATGTATTTAGATCTTTAAATAATGTGCTTGAGAGAAAGACATATTAAAGTTACTTTGGATTTGGCTTATAAATAACTAGATAAATATTCATGAGAAATAATGATGCTTGAAGGTTTTATTGTCATCAGGTTGAATCAAACCAGCATTATTTTTTGCCACTCTAGCAAACTCAGAGCTCAAACTTAATACCTTGTGAAACTTTTTAAGTAACCAATCAGTTTCTTTCAACAGGACATTGATATATTTTGCATAGAGCTTTTGAGGAGAGATCTGTGCTTTGTGAATGCACAAGACATTGAGTAACGTGGGTCTCAATATAAAAAAAATCATTATGTGTTTTTATTTAGAGACTTCACTGTTTTTTGTGAAAGGTTTCTGATTTTTCTGCAAAAAATGGATTTGTTCCATCATGCTGGCAAAGAATATCAAAATACTTCCTTAAAATTTTTTTAAGGTGGATCTCCAAGAACAGGATTGCAACAGCAAGACAAATTCAGTGCCTGTTGGTTCAAATAAATAAAATATCTTGGTCTGCAATGATCTTTTGGGGATTTATTTTGTAATGTTTGCAGTTTTCCTGACCTGTGTTGTCACAGAGTATGTTGCATTATTTTTACATTTTCAGCCTAATTTTTTGGATTATGTAAAACTCTTGAGTTTTGCCTTTTTACTATTTTACCAGCAGATTCATAACGTACGTGTGCTCGACTTTACTGCAATGAGCAATATTAAACACTAGACAACGCAGCTGTACAGAATCGGGTACAGAAATGTAAAAAAAAAAATCACAAAAACAATAAATCTATAAATAAATCACCTTCAACCAACTGAATTGTATTTTTGTAAAAATACTATATCTTTAATATGAGAATACATCTGTTTATGTATTACGGTTGAAATTCCTGTGGGTGGAGTTTGTGTGTATCGCCCCAAAATTGCAACACAGCTGGCATTGATGGCATTGCGTTGCCATGACAACGAACTGGAAAAACTAATATAACTTCATAAGGTCAGTAAGTAATTATATCACAATAATCCCGTGGAGCCAAATATAATGTTTTCAGTGGCTGTGCTTTTAAAATGTCGCATATTTGACTGACTTTGTTCTTTAAACAATAGAAGCTCCTGCCGCTGCTAAAATCAGAGAACCCTGTTGAGATCACCTAACATCTGTCCATACAGAAGACTTCCAGAGAGCTTCTTCCCACAGCCCAGCAGGAAACGGGGAGGGGCAGCGAGATGGATGAAGCTCTACCTGCCACTTGTCTTTCATCGGTCTGCCAGTTTGATGCTGCAGACGCTAATGGCCCTCAAGGGAGGCGGCAAATTAAGCGTGCTTGGCTTGTAATGAATTCGGAGGTACATGTTCTCTAACTGCAGCTTGTGAGAAAATAGTCTCACGTAGCCTTTGACTAAATGGTCTGGACCACAGTGCCGCTTATTTTGGCCTTAGAACTTAGCCAGGGAGAAACCGTATGACCAACATGCAGAGCAGCCAATTGCAATTGACTTTTTGTTTATGTGGCAGTTAGGGAGTGCTGTATAAGAAATGATTAAACTCTGATAGGACCATGTGGGGAAAAATGTATCCAAATAATAATGTGGTGGTCCCAGTCAGTGTTTGTACAAACTGTTACAGAACTCAGAATGTCTTTAAAAGATCTGATGCCACTAACCTGGCCAATCTATTGATAATGTTACCATCTTTAGGGCTAATGGTATCAGCCTTGTACATTTGAAACACAACTGTGTTTCCTTTTTTGCTCAAAGTTGCCTCAAGTCAGCCATTAGGCCAATCAGATTACACCTAGGAACTGTTTTAATATTACGTATTATACTATTTAGTGACTAGCAATGCAGAGTCCCAATAGTGGAAACAGTTGGAGACAAAACGTCTTTCCAATGCATGTTTTGTAGTGTCAGTCAACGCTGGATGAAGAGAAAGTACCACAGTTTTCTCTTTACAGTCGAGTTTATTGCTTTAGTCCGGCTTTAGCCAGTGGTCAGTGCCTGTGTAATATGTGTCAAATATTACAGAGGAAATCACACTCCTCCGACATAAAGGCTGACAAAATAGCATGTATATTTTAACAGGCTGAAGAAATTAAAATTCCTCGCCGCTCAGATTCGTGAGTTAAAAGAGAATGCGAAATCATAGCACCTGATTGGACACAAAAGGTGTTGGAGGTGCACAACAGCTTTTCACAGTTGACTGGCACCTATTTGATGAGAGGAAAACAGACACCAATTAAATTATTCCACAAGGCTTTATTCCAGTGGTCGCTAGGCGAGGCTGAAGCGTGCAGCTGTGCTGTAATCATTAGACAGTTCCCCAATGGAAAATGCATTAGTGATGTCACCGCGATATTGTCATCGAGCTACGAAATCCTTCTAAATGACTCTCTATCAAACAAGAACCCTCTGGGATTCTAACAGGCGAATAATTCCATCAGAAACGAGGAACAGCCGGAGACAGTGTTATGATTCAAACTGTATCATTTTTGGAATCCCATATGCAAAATAATGAACAAATAATGCTTGCGCACCTGGACAGGGAATTATTTTAATGATTCTGATTTCTTAACAATTCCATGAATGATTCTTTTGGTTCTGTAGAGGACACAAAATGTGGAAATTTGGAAAAAAAAAATGTAATTGAATATGTCGCGGAATGATTTTAACAGAAAGATTTTAACTTATTTCAATTTAATAAGAAATAAGTTTCAAGCGATTCATTTCAAAAGCTTGTTTATACAAGCTTTGTAATTCTAAGTCAGACTGCGCTAGTTACACTGTATGGTTAGTGCTGTAGATTTGGTCACATATTAGTAGCTGATGATCGTATGTTAGTACGGTGTCCGTTGAACCCGAGTTTGCACTTATCCGAGTGTGTTGAATAGTAAAAATATCATAAAGCTGGAGAGACCAATCCCACACACTACAGCATCTTGCAAGAAATCCAATATTTATTGAATTGATAATAAATAACGGTTACGTGGCAAAGCCCACATGTCTGCCAAAGGTTGCAGGAATGAAGCATTGCTGTTTTAATAAATATTGTTTTTCTTGCAAGCTGCCGCAGTGTAAAAATGTTTCTTCTTTCTTCGGAATCCCCTTATACCAAAAGTAAATGATATCAAAGTAAACAAAACATCATGTTATCTTAAACGTCAGGCCTGTATTCTTTCCTCAATTGTTTAGGTATTCTCTGAACATCACGGGCAACAAATTAAACATTACTTTTTCGTTTTTGCTCCTTTTTGCCAGGGAAAATATGATGATAACCACTGCCACCTCCAGAGGCATTTGAAATTCTGACAATGCCTCTCTCTCTCTCTCTCTCTCTCTCTCTCTCTCTCTCTCCTCTTCCTCCTCTCCCTCCGCCACCCCCACGACTTCAATCGCTCTGGCCGCAGCGTGCATTCATCAGCTGCCGAATTAGAATTTGTTTCCTCACAAACCATTGATCATCGGCCTATTACCAGGCAAATGACAGTTAATTACCCACTACATTAACCACCGGGACCCGGGGACCGGCTGCCTGTGCCATCAGTCACCGTGATGAATGTGGCAAGTTCAGTAATGCGCGGCCGTTTTCGCGTCCGCCTGCCACGCTGAGAGCAACCCCTGGATCTCACTTCTCGGCACCCAGGGAAAATCTATGGCAATCTGCATAATTACAGGCTCAGGGTTAATAACAGACAAATGATTTGTTGCGTCTCGAGCAGCAGGCTCTCTCGCTGCTAACATGCGGTGCTGTGTCTGCAGCTAGCATCGTCGCAAACTTTTAATGTCAATGTTTAGCGTAGAGTGGGGTGGGTTTGTATGCGCCGAACTGCAGAGCCTAAAAAGTAGAAATGGTTGGATCTTTAAATACCAGCACTTTTGATGTTGATGTTGTATTGAGAGAATTGATTCTCATTTAAATAATCTGGGGAAGGGCACTCGAGAGAGCATTTGATTGGACAAATTGTACAGTGCACGATGAGTCATCAATACTTTTGCTTCATTTTTTTAGATGAGAAAGGCTTTCGTTTTCAAATGCTTCTAACTGCTAAATATATATTTTGTCAATATAAGTCAAATCTATAATACTAAAAAGCATGGAACTCGAATTTGGATACTTTAAATGAAAGATTATGTTCAAAAATAATTAAATTATAATTAAAAATAGGGCCCTGTTAATCTGCAGTTTATGCCTATTTAAAGTTAGTAATGGCTTTTTAATGTTAAATGGTATAATTAATGGCTATAAATTGGTGTAATTTTATTTAGAAATCACAAAAACTTTGCATTTCATGGAGTTGTCAGTATTGGTATATATGAAACGGACTCTAATAGTGCCTGTTATCAGATTGAAAAAAAATAAATCCCTATGAAAGCCAGGAAGGGGAGGGTCCAGTTAGAAACAGAGGGCTGACGGGGTTGGCAGATGCGATCAGTCGTGTCCTCTCTTCAATCTAGCGCCTCCACGTGTGATTTTGGAAGATTAAACAACTCTTGGGGTGAAATTATTTCAATTACAGCGGGCGTGACCTGGGAATTGTCTGTGGGATAAGATTTTCCTCCTTGAGTGCCCTGCCTTGCCTGGCTGCGGGCTCAATCAGTTCTAATCTGCACCTGGACTCTGATATCCTAATGATGAATTATGGGCCTCTCGGCTTTCCACTGCAGGGCAGATAGAACAGCTCTCCGCTGACCTGTCAGCTCGCTTAGGCTGATGCAGAGACCCGCGATAATTAGCCAGAGAGATCGCAGGCGTGTTTAAAACTTACGAGCGTCACACGGACATCATTCACTCATTACGGTTTTTGCCGTTGCTCTGCTGAGGTTTTAACGGAGAGAGAAAGGCAGAGGTGATTTCACAATCCATGCATGAGATCCTGCACCGAAGTGGCTGCTGAAAGCAAAGGGTAATTGTGTTCTGACATCTAAAGTTACTGCCTCTATCTGCCTCAACAGGGTAATTACTGTAAACAGCCCTTAAAGACGACAGCAACTTAAGGAATTGACTTGAGTAGCGGTTATTATGAGATGATAACGCAGATAGGCATATCAGTAGAGCGACTTTAATTGACTCCCACAAAAACAATGGCGGTCAAATATTTTCATGCATCTGTGTGTTCAATAAACAGCCGAGATGAAAGGTGCGTCAGCTTTTTTCAGAGCTCTTTCAAGTGAAAATCACAGCGAAACAAAAATAATTATGCCCTCGTACCACACGACCATCCAAAAGCTTTGGAGGGCTTTTTAGCAAGAAAATCTGGCAGTGGCGAGCGGGGAATCTGAGGGTATTTTGAAGAGGGGTGTAATGAAAGTTTTCAACCCCCGCAGAGCCCAGATGTGCACTTTGATGGGCTCTTCTCTGTGCCAACCCACCTGCAGTTGCAAGCCGGGCACCAGGGTGCGCCACGTTAGCCCTGCAATTATCTGCACCAAACATGCGCAATCCCACGAGTCATTGCTCTTCACAGCTAATTAAGCTAATCTCAACTGGAGGGGACCATCCAAAAACATAATGTGTCCAGGCGAATGATCTCGGAAGCGTTTAGCTGAAATGAAAATGCCTGCTTTGTGAGCATTAGGTTCTCGAATGAAAACAAAATGGTGGAGAAGAGAGAAGAACGGTCAACATTCGCTCATACTATCGCTGAGACAACCCATTCAGCCGACAGGGCATTGTGGGTGTGGGTGTCAACACATTTAATGGATTATTCTAAAGGTCTAACTTCATAAAAAATGTTAGGAAGATGCACTGTGGTGTATGTGGCCTCTGGTGAATGATAGAAATGTTTTGGAGCATACATCACCCACCAGCAAAAGTCTTTCAGGAAAGAGAGCAAAATAACTTCTACTGCTTTTTAAAACTCCTATTTATCATCTGTTGGAAAGATCATGTCTTTTTGAAGAACAGGTGCCCTTTGCTATTAAGAAGTTAAAAGAGCTCTCAAAAAAAAACGAGCGTTCTATGTCCGTTCTTTAGCTCATGTTCCTCCAGCAACCGGAGAGAGAGAAAACAATTGCGTCGTACCTCTGACCCATTCGCGTGACCCTGACCTCGTCTGTGGCACGTTTTAGTGCGGAAGAAAAATAGAAGATTAAGTATTTGCACCTCAACTTAAAATTCGATCGATGGTGATTACAAGTGTCCGTTTTGACCTCTCCGTGATTTCAGATTACATGTGAAAAGCCCAATTTAATTACAGGAAGTCAAGAACACACACATTTGCAAGAATGGAGCATTATTGGCCACGTAATTGCCAGACATGTGAAGTGAATTGTATTGAGGAGGGTTAATGGTGGCGAAGCTTTTTTCCGAGCACAACATAGCAATTACGGGACGCCTTCAGAGCTTTTAACATCTCCACGCCATCTCATTTAACACAATATAGAGGCGAGAGGGGACGGCGGATTTCTTTGTTCGGTAGCTTTATCTATTCATTTATTTTCTGAGTACGCAAGACTTAATTCGGGAACAGATGGATTTGTTCATATTAAGGAGGCTTCCTGCTTGAGCAGTTGTTGGAGAAAAAAGAAAAAGGTTTTGGGCCACACTGAAGGATTGTAATTATTAGTTTGTTAGATAAAGCCTAAACTAGCCACTTAAACAGGAAAAAAGTCACTGTGGTTTCTTGTACTGTAATACTTTGTATGGTTCTGTAGAAAATCGATTTATATTTATGTTCTTGATAAGTTGCTGTAAAAAATATTCATGCTTATTATATGCGCATTGAGTGACCTGTTTTTGTAGCGTCTTGGCTAATCTGCTTAGATTAAACTTCATGGAAATGTCTAAGACCAGGCCAGACTGTTATGTGATTTGTAGGTTTGTCAAAAATGCATATAAAGTGGGGCAGCTCAAACACAGCCAGGAAATGAAAGAGAGAGGCCTATGAGTATTTTAGCTTTGTTGAAGCTTTAACTAATATAGCTCATGCTATGTTAGGGTGACTATCTAAAGCTCTACTGTAGACAAGCATTTTCAGTTGTAAAAATGTTTTGTATCATGTCTGTACAGAATTTTAAGAGAGCAGTGTATAAAAATATCTTTGTTCAGCTATTTCTTAATGAATGGTTTCTGACTGGATGTTAAGTTCTGATTTATTTTACATCCTGAATCAGAATTGTGATTGTCAAGCCGGATTCTTCAGACATGTTAATAAGAGTTTTTTTCTGCTTCTAATATTGTTTCAGACTGTAAGGTTTTGTACTGAGTTTTTTGCGGATGGATGGACAGGCTGTTCAGATACCAAAGAAACATATGTTTTAAAATTTTATCCTTTTGTTGTCGAAGACATTTGCCCCATTCAATTACAATTCATCATTTAAACACCTTAGCAAGGTTGCTAAATGTTCAGCCCAAAGTTTTACCCAATGACAAGTGAACAGAAACTCTTTATTTACTGACTGTTATAGCTGAATCTGCAGCAAAATGTGGAAAAGCAATAATCGCCCCACTAGATTTGTGGAGCCCATCTGGGAAAGTGTCTTCAAAACCAACCTGATTAATTTCCCTTGCCTTTCTTTTCATGAAAAAGATAATTAAGAAATATTTAATGTAGGATTTTAATTAGAGTCCTGAAAGCTGCCCCATACTGAGCTTGAGGGATGTTTTGTGGACTGAATGATTGAAATGTTTTAATCACTGATAGAATAGATAGATTGGTTGTATTATTTTTTTTCCCGAAATTCCCACTGGCAGTTACAATGAAAAGCACCTTGATATTATTCCGAGTAAAGTAATTAGTAGAATGACGATAAAACCAAATGAACTCGTGATCAATACATTAACCGACGCCCCTCTATCTCCGCCCACCTCCCTCTTTAGAAAATCAAATTAATTATACTCACTCTTCGCTTTGTTCCGGGGACATATGGGTTTCAGAGTAATGCGTTACGGACAGCAGCACCTACACTTCCCGCGGTCTGATTCTCTTTTTTATGCAGATTTGTGGTAGAGAGTAGCGAATCAGAGCGAATGATCTTGCTATCCGAGCTGACAATAGAGAGCTCTCTAATGAACAGACCAAGAGCAGACCGTTTCTGTTTTTTAATGAGAGATTACAAAGGCCATGGATCTGATCACATTTAAATACATGGATGACAAATGTGGCAGTAACTTTGACTGGAGGAAAAATGCTTTAAACTTTTTCTTTAACAGCAGGGCTGTACGTTAAGAAGAGCCAGGGGTCAGCAAGAGAAAGAGCTTGGGGCCAGACAGAGCAGTCAAAACTTACAAGATTTTTAAATGCTTTGAAAATTGAAAAATTATAGTTAATCTAGCTTGATAAAACTCAAGATTTTGACCTAACTGCAAGAGGGACTTGTAATAGTTTGAGAAGCATAATTTAAAACGGGTTGAAAATAATAAAGCAAATCAGTAATGTTTAGCATTGTATGCCATCATTTTCCAGCAAAGGAAATTTAATTATACATGTAGACATGAAGTTACATTTATAGCAGTATAATTTCCAGCTGTCCTTGCAAATTAAAATCCTAATCATTTTTTAATAGTAAAAAAATCTGCCATATTTTCAGTAAATTCATTCTTTGTGAGGAGGCCAACCAGTTGTCAAAGCACGTAACAATCTGAAATCTGCCTACATCCTTTCATCTCACTGAAAAGTAGAATATTAATTCTGTAAATATTGTCTAAATTAATGCTAATTGGTCAATACTATCCGACATAAAACACAAGGCTCCAAAATTTGGTTCTGCACTTTGGCCGAGTAGCTAGACAGTGATGGTGGTAAGCCTGCAAAGTGCAAAGCATTTAGCGTGCTGTGCTAGGTCGAATCTGGCACGTTTTTAGGGCAGAGCTGCCATAAAAGAGCAAAGCGGTGTGTGTGATTGGTCGAGACACGCAGGGCTAATGCAGGGGAGCTGCGTGAAAAATCAGCAGGGCTGATGCATGCAGACACACACGCCTAATGCGGATTTCCTTTGATTGCCTCTTTAGCATTTCAGAGAGATTAAATGTATATGGAAAAGTGTCGTAGATTCAGCACAATCAACGCTGCAGCAGGGCTGACAATGGCCTCGTCTGTCTTTTCTCCTTTCATATGAACGCACGCTGTTGGAGTAATCCTGTATTTCTGCATGCTCAGATATACATTAATGAAGAGGCTGAGTGTGATTTTAGTATTCATTGACTGTATATAGCCCTGCATCCATCCTTCTCACAAATACAACTGCAATATTCACAACATTCGCAAGTCTGAAATATATCTGAAGCGCTTACTAATCTCAAATATCAGTTTTACTGCTGATTCTTACTAAAGTTCATACAAGAAAGAAAGAAAGAAAGAAAGAAAGAAAGAAAAGAAGGAAAGAAAAGAAGAGGAGAGAGAGAAAAAGAGAGATAAAGGAGAGAAAGAAAAAGAGAGATAAAAGAGAAAGAAAACAGAGAGATAAAGGAGAGAAAGACAGAAAGACACAGAGAATATGAGTATTGAAAGAAAAAGAGTGAAAGAGTGAAAGAAAGAGTAAAACTTCTACAAACTAGAAAACAAAACTGTAGAACTGAACAGGAATACTGCAGTCATGTGCAGTGAAGGCTGAACTACAGTTGCACAGTAAACACCCGCCACACTTCCACCGGATCTGTTGTCAGGTGATTTAATAAAGTTGTTCATTCTTTGGGTGAGATGGACTTGTTTGTGGATTTGTCCGGTTCAAGGGCAAACCCGAGCTCCTCATTTACATTCCTCCCTTTCTTTTGCTTCTCTCATGAATAAATCAAAGCGTTAAAATGGCCACATTTACATCTCATTTTACACAAGCACAGTTCAGCAGCCGGGTCTGACTGCTCTCACCCACGCCACTCATATATAGTAAAAAAATGCACTTTTATGCAACTTAAATATAAGGGATGCCACATTTTGATACCGCAATTATAGTCCCAATAATCAAATAATTTTTAAAGCCAACCGTTTGAAAGAGTTTTGCTGGTTCGTGTAATGCATTTGAATTTAGCAACAGCAATAAGAAAATGCTGTGTGCCTCATGTGCTTTTCAGTCGGGCAGCGCTCTGGTCTGCTGCTTTCGATAGAAGCATGTGTATTGATGTAACATCCACGGCAAAATAAGCCTGACCATGTGATCATATGAGATATTTTGGCAGATGCTGTGCGCCTGGAGCTGAGGGGCTGAGGTGAGAAGCATCCAGCAACGTTTCACGGTTCCGCTAGGCAGCACACTAATTGAGAAGTCGCTCAGGGGTTGCGCACGGGGGGCTCGCTGCACTACGCTCCCAATCCAAATCAAGCCCCTGTAAGTGGTGCTGACATGGACCAATCACCATCTGGAGGTTCCTTTGCTAACCACCCCTCCACTCGCCCCTCCCCTGGACACTTCCTGATTTCCATTAAAGGTTTAGGATCCACCCCTTCCTCCTCCATCTCCATAAAAGGAGACCTCATTACAAAAGGGGGTGTGGCTGAGGGTCCAAGGGTCCAACTGTGGTCTAATTGCCAGTGAGAGCAGCTGACTGCGATACGTTGATGAGGTGCGTAAGGCTGCCAGTTATATGCAGACAAAGATGATGAGGTAGACTGATGCATGCAGAATTCCAGAGTGGACATTGTTAGGAGACTGTTCTGTACCTGGCTTACCCATCCATAACATCCATAATAACACAGAGCCCTAAAGCTAGCATTTCAGAGGAGGTTCTGTGCCTGAGCTGGAGCTGCAGTGCTTTGTTCTGCTCAGTTGTTAAACTTGTATGTGAGAAACATGGCAGAGAGGCAACTTGACCAAGGACCAACCCAGCTCTACTAAATAATTAGAGAAACTGACTGTTCAGAAAGCTGGGGGAGTGAGAATGCCTTAACGCAATCTAATATGAAGACGGAGGTCTTGTGTTTTGGACATCAGCGTGCTCCTCAGCCAAAGAACCGCAAGATGTTTTTTTGCTTTTTTTATGACTACGCCGTTTGCACTCGCATGCCAACAGCACAAGGGAGAAACATTATATTGTGGGGGGTGGAGATGGGGCAGTGGGTAGGTGTTATAAGAGATGGGCTGTACTTTGGCAAAATACAGCACAAACAGGGTTTACACCTAAAGGCAAAGTGTTAGACTCTCTCCCTTGGCCTATTTAGTCAGCCCAAAGAAGTTTTTGGTACATGTACCTAATCCTACAATATCCCGGTTGTCTTTGCTACTGTTCACCATAAATAGTTTAAAAGCTAGCAGGCCGTGCAAGGCACCACTTCAGAGGAGATTTTTCGGCCTCCCTCTCAGGGCAGGGAATCAGTTTCTGTTTTGTTTGCTGAACTGGGTCTGTTGCTTTATCACAGGTAAAAGAGGAGTTGGTTTTGGAGGGATTGTACCGGCAGTTTGGAGAACGAGCCGCGAGGTTTTCAAATGGCTGTGTCGTGAGCCAAGATGGCGGATGGCTTCCAAGCGCAGAACCCGGAAACAAAAGCCGCGTGGTGTCTGCCAAAGCTCCGGGGGCGGCAGAGAGGCTTGCATATCTCAGCGTGTCAAGCGACAAGGTTGGTTATCGCTCGCTTGCATGCCGGGAGAGGAGAGATGCCAGCCAAAGACGAGGTGCCCCCCTCCTCCTCACAAACCACAGCTGTGCCAGCCAAGCCGAGGTGAGCCTTCTTTAAAAAACAAACAAAAAAAACAACTTCTAATTAAATTGGAAATTAAAAAGAAAACATGCCCTTTTCGCAATTAAAAGCATAAGTCTCTCCAATTCCTCAGTTAATACTCAGTGAGGCCTCCCTAAAATGATATACTTGATCTTCAAGCTTTTCTCCTCAGACGGCAGATATAATATATGGCTGAAATTCTTCAGCTGCACCTCCAGTTTAATCTGTAAATCCAGGCAGATCATGGACACACTAGAGGCAGAGAGGAACTAAAATGTGGTAATATATGCATGGAAATGACCTATGGCAATCCTCACAAAGAGGGGGCTTGGAGAGGTCAAACAACCTCCAAACTGTGCTCGAGTTTAATTAAAAAGACAAAGAAGCGCAGTAAGTTACGTACGCTCAAGCCAGATTAAGGCTTCTCGTGTGGAAGAGCCAGGGCCCGAGATCTTTCAAGAAGCCCCCAGAACTCTTCCCAGAAGGCCTTGCGCCAGCTTCGCCATTCCTTTGATGTCAATATAGACCATTTATTAAGGGCAAAAAGGTTAATCTCTGAGGAGCAAGGATATCAAATGGTTTGCAGGGAAGGAAAAAAATATATAAATGTCTGCTGGAGAAAGTTAAGTTAGGGTTTTCTGAGGGCAGGCATGATAGCTCAGCAGAGTCCAGTCAGCAGGTGCAGGATTTAATTTTGTCATTAAGTGACGGTCGCAGTTTCTGAAAATTAATGTAACGACACGAGCGTTGGGACAAAAAAATGAAGCGCCCATATGCTCGTAACGCCCGTGGAAGCGCTTTCGACAACGAGATGTATCGCGACAACTATTTCTGGAAAATCATCTCATCAAAAATGAAGCCCATAAGGTGATTCAAGCTTAATATAACCTCGTGTGCGCTTTTAGGGTCTGGAACTGAAATAAGACGTCTGACAAAATGGGAGGGAGAGGATGGATGAAGATGACTACGGTATTAAAACGCCCGCTGTACTTTGCTTAAGCCAAACCTTGTCGTTGGGTGCAGGTAACATTAGAGCTGTGAATCTACAGAAGATTTGCTCTAGCTGTATCTGCTGTGGTGTTAAAACAATTTGAAACCTGGAGAACTGTACACATGTACAATAACAAAAAGAAAAAAGTGAAGAAAATTTCATAATAACAGGAATCAATACAGCCAAATACGCATGTGTAGTACGCTGCAGAAAAACAGCTCCGTCAGTGTTACAACGAGAACAGATAATATCACGCCCAGCAGGCAGTCGTGATGTAAAAGCACATGTTCTTCTGCTAGCACAATGTTGCTCCACGGCCCACAATTTTAGCCGTAGCAGTCCTGCACTGTATCACCTGCTACTGTGAGGTGTCATGAATACAAAATAATGGCTTTCTGCAAAGACGTAATATTTCAGAGCCGTTTCTTTAACGCATCATGATTGTCCGTCTTGTGCGTGACTGTCCGGCCAATTTCACTCTTGGGAAAAAACTCATTCGTTTGGCAGGTGCAAGGTGAGATATACAGTAATACAACAACCATAATAAAAACCTCCGTTGAAGCAAAACGCATTAAAATAAAATCGCATTAGAGGTACAAAGCAATAAAACGAGATGATCAGGACGCGGGAATGTTTAACTTTGGTGAAAATAAAGGCAGAAGTTGGACTAACAAAGAGCTTTGAAGTAGGAAGTCTATAGGGGTTCCTATTTCAGCCAGGGAACCATATCAAACCCATTTAAATCCCTCAGGTGGCCCTTTAAGATCAGCAGCAGGGTCAAAGTTAACATTTAATTCAGCCTTGGACTCGGGTCTGTGCCTGGCACACTTGAAGCCATCCAACAGTTTGTTACCCATAAATCCACGAAACAAACAGAAATTGAAATCATTCTCTCTTTCCCCCTCCCCAGCTTATTACAAGGTTCCCAAATGCAGGCAAGTGAGCAGCGGTGCCTGGAGAAAGGTAGGGCAACGGATTAGGTGTTTATAGTCCCCTTCCAGATTAGATGGAAATCATAACACAGACCAATGCACTGAACTCTGACCCCTCCAAAACCAATTTCATCTGAAGAGATTGGAGTGATGTAGCAGGATGTCTATGTGGTACACAGGAGAAAATTAAAGCAGGATTTGTAATGCATTCAAAGTAAGAGTACACGGAAAAGGAGGTGAGCACAAATAAATTGCTGTCAGTCCCCTCCCACACACATCTCCGGTGCCCTGTTACAGTTATAACATTCATTTTAATGGAAACTTGTTGGATTAGACGTGTTGGAGGGAGATTGGAGGAACACTTATTTGGAATTACTCTGACCACAGCAATGCAGCAATGCAGACGACGACAACATGCGCCGCTTCAAAAGCAGCAGCCCTCTGTAAAAACAACTGTCACCCAGTTAATTTTACACAATCTTTTAACTACAGGCTAATATGTAGCTTCAGAAATGAAACATTTTCACATATGAACATAGATATAAATTGAATTAATTAAAAGGAAAATTAAACAGGAAATTAGTTATCGTAATGATGATTTTTTTTTGTTAAACACAAAATGAGACATTCAGCAGAATGTCAAAGCTGCTCTTTTCCTAAGATCTCTGCCACACTTGTCTTTTGAAGGACAAAGATAATGCTCTGTTGTAATGACATGGGGTGGGCACTAAATGATCCAAAAAAGATATTTTTATGTAAACTGTTCTTTATATTTTTTAAGGAATTAAAGAGGAGGTGACTGAAGATTAGAGACTAAAGGTGGAGACATGAAAGAAACGTACTGCCTTTGGCCTGTCCTGCTGTAATAGATAACATCGTATTCTGGCAAAAGGTATGCTTAACAGTGCCAGGTGGTGACATCTTAATTTTTCACGGCTGGAAACATGGCCGTGCCCTGGTCCCCAACGGCTCCCATGCATTATTCCTGCCTTAAGCACTCCTCCTCTGGGGAAGCGGAAGGGGGGAGGGGGTATTGTTTTACAAGGCGCCCAGCTGCGGCCTAGTTGTCTTGCCCTGGGTTCTTTTCAAGGAGTGGTCGGGGGTGACCCCCTCTGGCTGACAGTTATTAATAATAACGCGCAGCGGGAAATAGTTCACCTTGTGGTGGTGGAGCGGCCGATGCTGTTTAGAGGCCCGCTGTGTGTCCTCCGGGGGCAGGAATCATACAGCACACCACAGGGAACAAATACTACAACCAATCAGCAAGTGCGCAAAGAGATGGCAGAATTTGTAAACTTTCTTTAAGAAAGCCGTCTAGATTAATGGTAGTCGTAAGTTGTTACTTTTCACGAACTCCCTGGGGCTTATGTAGGCATTTGAACACAACGTCTTGAATTATACGTTTGTAAGCGTCCCAATTTACAGTTCAGTGTGTGTTTGTCATTTTAAAGGGATCATTTTAGTCACTGTTGTGGTATTACAAACTCAAAATGAGTCATTCAAGAATGGGACAATTGGAAAATAGTATATAGACCATATGGACCGCTTGTATAATGCTTTGGTTTCCCCTCTGAAGCTTGTAAGCTCCAGTCCCCATCCACAGTAGTTAGAAATGTGTTCCACAGATAAAAAATGGAGGCATGTAGACATATTAGCCTTTTTTAAAACATTTTGTTAACTGACAACAAAAACCTGAGTGGCACTCTAGTCATCACCACACTACATACACAGCACTATCAAAGACAGAAGCTTAAGAGAAAAGACCAGAAGATGGTGAGGGGTCGCCTAATGAGACGGAGGGGAGAAGGAGGTAAAGTGTCCGAAGCTGCAAGACCATTAAAATGTTTGCCAGGAGAAACCCTTTTGTACACACTGAGTGCTCTGCTGTAACGAGTGCCTGAGAGACGGCCGTCCGCCCCATCCACACCTCGAGTGCCCGGGTTCCTGCAGTAGTAAGGACCACTCCTACTGGAGAACCTCTCTGTTCAAAATGACCTCCTTTAGGTCATCAGCTGTCCAAAAAATGCTGGTGGGATAAATCTTACTCTCCAAAAAGTGCCATACATAATCTGTAATCGTCATGTACAGTGTTGCTTTAAAAATGTTTACCTGGCTAATTAGACTGAAATCAGACTGTCTAACAGCTTTGTAAAGCCATCAACATATTAATCACAAAAAATCTCTGCACGTGTTAAGAAGCACAATAAGACTTTAAAACTGCAATAAAAATGTTTTACACCACAAGTGTGTAATAATAAGAGACAATATTTGTCTGCACTGTTTTATTATCTTTTAAAAAAGCCGTTCTTTAAGAAACAGCAGAGAAAAAACAATTACAGCACAGGTGCACCCACAGAAAACAGCTTCATGCAGGGTGCAGCGTGTTTTCAAAAGCCGACCCTGCAGATGTTTCCCCCGGGACCCAGAAATTTATCAGCTTGACATGATGCTGCCAGCAAAACTAACACGGGCTGCTCATTACGAATCTTAATGTTATGAATTCAAAGAACCTGTGTTTGCTGTACACTGCAGCATGTAAATCAAACTGTAGCTGGACGTTAAACAATGTTTCATTTTCAAGTTTAATTTGTTTAAAGATGTTTGCTGTGCATGCCCATCACAATTGTTGTTTAATGGAAAGTCTCTGTTCACATAAAACATTTTCCCTCTTTTGAATGACAGCCTGTGATTGTGGCAAACTAGACAGTGGGTGTACCAGTTTTACTTCTAAATACTATTTACAAAAAAACAAAGAAATTACAATCCTGCTGTAATCCTACTTCATTGTACTCCAACAGAATCATTTATAAAATATTGCTCATTAAACACAAGATCTGGCAACAGTAGAGATGTGACACATTTACAACCCAATCTTTCAAAGTGACGGGTCATCTGTAGAGCAACCTCTATATTTCACACTAAAGCGTATGAGGGTAACCAAACAAATTAGCATTTTTATCTTCATTAGATGTCTGATTCCATCTCCAACCAGCTCCAAATAAGGTTTGACCAATCTCAAGTCTGTTTACAACTGGCTTTTAGTGTGGTCAGGTGCTATCTGTCTGTGATCCGAAAGCAAGATGTTACTGTAGCGAGTTTTTTAAGTCCTGCCCTTCACATTGCACTGTTTGTGAACATCTGCGCTGGTCATTAGAACAAGAGATGGCCTCGAGCTGGCCTTTCAGTCAGCTTCAGAAGCATTCTGAGGAACACATGACACTGGGCTGCACCCGCTAGTGCTGCTGTACACATCAGGCTACCCAGCTAACAATTTTAGGTTGTAAGAACGTTTTTCTAACATTTCCATTAAGTAACAAAAAGGTTCATTTAAGTTTAGTTTAGTTTAATTTGAGATCTTTATTTTAAAAGTTCTAGGAATATTTTATGTCAGTTTTTTACATGTTGTATTAACATTATTTTTTCAATATACGAACATTCAAACATTCATAATTCTGTAACTTTAAAACGTTCCACTAAATACTTTAGAACAACATTTTTGATATATTATATATAATGTAAAAAATGGTCCTACTAATGTTACTGCAAGAATATTTCTTTTAGAGAACTTTTAGAGAACATTAGCCAACATTCTCAGAACGTTTACTGTTAGTTGGGTAACCTTTAACAGACAACGTGGTTATTTCACTTGTCATGTCAACACACAGCAAATACGTTTGTGAGAATTCCTGCTCTTATCAGGTTATGGTGCAAACTGGAGCACTAGAACCCATGAACCGTGAAGTTTTACATGTTTTGACCTCTTTGTGAATACAACAAGGACAGTGTATACAGGATCCCTTAGAAGACAAAAAATGAGCGTTGCGCACCTGCGCGGCACCCGAAACATAGATTAAAATAAAATAGCTGATTGGACATAGTTTTTATAGAGGTCTACATGCTGCAGTTTTTCTAACAATTTGTCTCTGTCTTCTTAGGTGGTGACTTTTTGGACCACTTGTTGGCACAGACCAAAATATGACGCTTTTGCATGTTTTCAAGGGCGATGGGACCCAAACTTCACTTTACGTGGAAGATATTCAAATGCGTGCGAGGTACACTTTTGCTTTGAGTAAGTATATACAGTAAACCACAGCGAGAAGTTTTTAATACAAAGTTTTGTAATCTTTAACATGATCCTCTTTCTCATAACAGACATCCTTCGAAACTATCTTACATCTGGTTAATTATAGCAAATTCTAGCAAATCTCATGAGCGTGTTCTATGTGGCACAATTTGGCATTAAGTCCTGACTTTAAAGATTACTCGTGTTGACCTACAGTGTGACAGATAAACATGCCCCATACATAAATGCATACAATCTACGCTTGACTGCGGTATGACAGATGCAAATATGAAAAACTGAAAGATACATTTTTATGGTTCATTTCTGAAAAAAGTTCACATAGTGCTAGGTAGATGTGGACCACAAAGTGACTCCTGAATGTGCGGGCGAGAAAAAATACAAGTTATTACAACCAAACCGTGCTTTACATGTTGGGTTATCTTCCACTGATAGCCAGCTTTCCAAACCGGTAATAAATCCAGTCATGTTGACTGTGCAGTGAGTTTGCTTGCATTTACAATCTTAGTAAAACCACTGTAGAGGAAAATTGAAGTTGGATTAAAAAAATGAGTGAATAGATAAATAAATAAGTGGTCACCATGTGCTGTCTTTAAAATGGATGCCTGAAAATTTACAGTTTTCCATTAACTGATTCCTAACAGATTTCCCCAGCCTGCTTGCATCCTTAGCTTTTCTGTCTGTGGCTACTTCCTGGAAGCTGGGTTCATTTTTGCCCGTTTCTCAACTTAAATGTGCCCGTCTCTTTTTTTTTTGTCTGGACCTTTTAAGTTTATCGTTCCCTGCTATGAAATGCAACCGCATTGGCATAAACATTGCCGAGGCAGTTATTACCTTTATCATCAGTGGAGATGTCCACGCAGTATCAAACGAATCATTTGTTGATATGACAGGCAGTAGCATTTACCCATATTCTGAGTGCAGTACAAGCATTGAGCCGGCCATGATAACGCTTTCTGTCAATAATTACCTTCTCAATGCTTTGAATGTGAATCGAAAGATATTCTCTCCCCAGTAGCTGACAACTAAAGACCAAATAATTCCCGTCTCTCTCTTGCGACTACAAAAAACCCCACATCATATTTGATAAAGCGTACAACGGGAGACAGGTCTGGGAAGGCATGAATCTCTTTTTTCCTTATTTAATTTGTTTTTGTGTGTGTTGCGATAGGGATTAATATTTCTCTGCTGGTGGGATCGCATTGCTCATGGTTGTAGACCCCTGAAGAATTCTATTAACCCTGGTTATGTCAGCCTTAATAATATGCCACACGGCTAAACAGGGCTGGATTGATTCTGTGTGCGTGTGGGGGTGGGGAGTCTTGTATTATAAATCCAGGCATAATTTACTTGGAATAAGACAGCCGAAATGGAACACAGAACAAAGAGGAAGGGATTAAGTCTCTTATCATGCCGGCTGATTCCAGCACTAACTTAAGAAAATAAATAAGGAAACGATCCAATCAAATGGAAGTGTGTTGAGAGTGCTTTTGTAGGAGTGGCAATTGATTGGTTCATCAATGGAGGCTGCTTTTCTTTTGTTGCGTTGCAGATGTGGTTTGAGAAACTGGGCTGGGCCATATTTGCCCCTAATTTGCTGCTGGTAAGGAGTTGCCAGGTGAAGGGCTCAGAAAGGCCGCGCTGCTCGCGTGATGGCCGGAATCAAATCAATTCGGTCACCTTGAACTTTAAAGATGAAAGAATCACATGGATGCTGTCTGTCTCTCTCTTTCCCCCACTATACTCCTAAAACTAAAGGTTCTTAAAAGGTTCTTCACAGCTATGCCATAATATAACTTTTTTGGTTCCTCAGAGAACCATCCAGTCAAAGGTTCTTAAAAGAACCATTTCTTACCTTTTTATAGTCTACAAAAACATTTTCCACGACAAAAACCTTTTTTTAAACAGAAATGTTCTACGTATAGTACTTAAAGGTTCATGAAACCATATAGCCAAAATTCTTGCACCTTTTTTAAAGAGTGTAGCACTAAGGTATGTTATTTAAAAATAATAAAAATAATTATTAAAGAAATTGCACAACAACTTTCACATAGCCCAGGTCTGAGGTTTGGAAGCTATTTACGATTCTAATCTGTCGCACCCAGTGCAAACCGTTACCGTAGCGCAATGCTGTACTCCTGAAGACAGATGTATGAATTTCCAAATGTTGTCTCCTAATGACACATCTATCTCATCTCTGCTATTGTTTCAGGCACAAACTCGCGAGTGTTGCCATGAATGAAGATGCAGTTTAGCGGGGCACAGTCAATGAGGCTTGCTGTGAGATGGTAATCTCAGCCTGCCTTTGGCCCTCTGGCAACGCTTTAGAGTCGCGTTTCCCCAAAGTCTGCTTGTGTGCTGCGCCTAATGGAGACTCTCTCATCGCCCATGCCAAAATTAAATGAACTGTGCCATTTCAAAGCGCCTCCTGCCTACTGTAGCTTCTAGCACGCTCACAAAACCGTGACTCCCTGGAGCATCCCACTGAGCATTTATATAATTTTATATATAAATATATATAGCACAATAACATAATATAATATATTTTTTATATATATATATGTGTGTGTGTGTGTGTGTGTGTGTGTGTGTGTGTGTCACAAACACAGATGCGCATGTTCACATGGGTTTCTTGCATGAGTATGTGTAACTACTACTGAGTGAAGGCAGATGCGAGTTCTGCTTTGTGGATCTCGGTCATACACAAAAGCTGCGCTTTTAAAGGCCTTGCACCTTTACTCATTATGAAAACAAATGAAGCTGTTTAAACCTGCAATCCATAACTTTTTGAATTAAAGATGAAAAAACTTATTATTACTTGTTATTGAGCTAGTTCATCACATATGACATCAACAGTCCTCTTACCCATATTCAAAACAGTAAATTTATAATAATGATTTATAATTTGGGCTGTCTGGTAAGATTTCCCGGGAACTTCAGTTTGACTTCAGTTCACTTCCACAAACGTAATGAAAATTACATAAAGTAATCTGCAATTTTATAGTTTCAAACAAAGATGGCAGTAGAGAGGCAAACGCTATGAATTGCAGCTTTAACTTACAGACTCAGATTTAAGGGGGAGACCAGGCGTTAGTTATAAAGAATAAATCACCCTGTTTTTAGTACGAGTCAAAAATTATCTTTTTACCAATGATGTAATTGGCTACGCAGAATATTGGTGGACGGTGGACTTTCTGCCTCAAAACGGCGATGTTTGTTCACAAAGTGACACAGATACAGAATAACATGAAATCGAGAGGTTGGGTTTCTACGGCAACCCTTCCATCAGTGCACAAAGGTAAGCTGATTGAACGGGAACCAGGGTGGTCTACTGCTAAACAATACCCTTCCATCAAGACTCAGTGTGCTGATTGGATCCAACAAGTGAATTCATTGAAAGCTCACAGAAATGGCAGCAGTTTATAGGCTCATAAAGATCTCCTTTGAGCTCCTTTTCTATTATTAAGAGCAAAGGATATCTAACAGCATGGGAGAACTCTGGGCGTTAAGGGCAGCCATTAAAGGCAGTGTTAAAAGCAATATGGCTTTATGTGGCTCTTGCTGTGTTTGGACATGGTATTTGACGCAGGGCCCTTAGAGGTCTCTTGTGAATGTAGTACTGATTCAGCTGGTTTCAGGCTCAAGATATAAAAACAGGCCAAGTTAAATGTCTCTGTTTTGATAACCTGTATCATGTTACAACATACAACGGGGTCCAAATGTCTGAGAGCACTAATAAGAATTGTTAAAATAGTAAAAATAATACAAATGATATCATTTGCATAACAATTTCAATGAAAAGTAAAAGTAAAAAATTAAAGTTTTGAATTAATTTCAGAATTTTGCCATATTTGTTATGCTTCTCTTTTGCTGTAGGACAAGCACATGCAGTTTTGAAGTTTATGCATAAGCTTATTTTATCTCATAACATTTATCTGTCAATTTATAGGATTTTGAACCTTTTTTAAAACAATCACCTAAGAATCACATTTTTTTTCCAGATTTTCAATGTGGATTCAGACTTTTAAACCCCGCAGCATGTGATATCAGTTACAGTATACAGTATCTATATTACTGCTTAGAGTGTATTACAGTACAGTTTTTTTGCCTTACCGTAGATAGTCTCTCCGACAGAGGATGAGATTGGCTTTGGTGTAGAGAGTGGAGCCCACCTCGCCCAGTCTGCAGTCGCAGCATGCGCATTTGAGACAGTCTTCGTGCCAGTATTTGTCCAGGGCCTTTAGCAGGTACCGATCCTTGATTTTCCGGTTGCAGCCGGCACAGCCCTTCGGCTTGGTGTCCGGCTGGACGGAGAGCATTTGTATACCTGTAAATGACAATGAATCGTGCATTACATACTGTAATAATGAGATCCACATGAATGCGCATATCCTTAGCTACTGCCCAGCTAACAATTTTTGGTTGTAAGAATATTTCCCTAACATTTCCATAAAGTAACAAAAATGTTAAAAATGTTATTTTAAAAGTTCTAGGAACGTCCAGTTTTTAGACATTGTGTTAACACTATTGTTTGGTTATAAGAACTCTATTTCAATTTGTAAAATTCTTTAAAAAATTGTAAACATTTAAAACATTCCACTAATAACTTGAGAATAACATTTTTGATATATATGGTCTATAACGTTAAAAAAGTTCTGCTAATGTTACTGCAAGAAAGTTTTTTGATAACTTTGAGAGAATATTTGTCAACATTCTGAGAACTTTCCATGTTAGCTGGGAATTGTCCAATAAGGTTTTATCACAGGATGAATTTTTAAAATGACAATATAAATATCAGTTTTGGATTATTAGACATGGGATTTAAATTAACGTGTAACCTAGAACTCTGTTTATTGTCAAAGTGGGCAGGGTTATTAATCTCAAAACAGACAAACATACAGTGTAGCTGATACAGTAAATCTTTCACTAATAAGAAGCAAATGTTGCTAACAGCCTCTTTATTTCCCTGACCCCCGCTTCTTTAGAGTCTGTCTTCCCCCATCTTTAGGGGAGGGGCCAGGGAAAGCTTGCCCCCAGAGCAGGCTATTGTGTAACCCCATACAGGGTGTGAAAGGGCTTTGTTGGGACAATGCGGGCTCATGCTGAAGCTCCGAAATTAGTATTCTCCTTCCATACAGAGGATGCAAGCTCAACCCCTCTCCCCATCCCAGCTCTCAAGCCTCTCCTTTGTCCCGGCCCCAAAAGTTTTTGTCCTACATTACAAGTACGCCTGATTCCGCCTCATTGTCCTGCCACCGCGAAAGTCCCCATTTCTCACCTTGCGCAGGAGAAGCTGTCAGAGCCATAGATTCCACCTAATGTATATGCCGCTCTGGGCAGGGTGGGAGCACGGACGGTGAGAAATTGCGAAGAGAGTCGCTGAGAGTTTTCTCAGCTGTGGTACATTGAGTGTTTCTGCCTGAATTGAGGACCTCCCTCGGGACAGTTATAATGTGCCCGTCACCGTGACGTGTTGTCTGGGCGATCTCGTGGAAATACATTTATAGAGGAGTATGCGGTTAAAAAATCCCTGTTTGGGCTGCATGACATTTTGAATCTGTCTTGATTCAAAGAACAATCTGCAGATCATCGAACTTTGCAAGTGCATTTGGTAGAACGTTGAAGAATCCGTGTAAGATGCCCTATACTGTGTTTAAGTACTCGCGTATGTCAACACAATTGGAGAATATAAGAGTCTGCTCTACCTACGATATAAAGTGAGTGTTTCTTTCTTCCCTTTTCAGCGTGCGGCCTTGACGATAATTACTTTCAAAAATGATTTGCCAAAAGCGTGGCAGTTGGCCCTCGCAGAAAATAAACAAGACAGAGCACCAATTAGTAAGACTGAGGACAGGTGTGAAATTGTTTCAATTCAACTGAGCATTACAATGCAGGAAAGGAACAGCAGGTAGCCTATTCCTCTAGGGTCATAATTATAGCCTAGAGCAAATATCTGATGCAGTACCATAGGCTTAGACTGTGAAACAACTTCTTTCTGCTGTAGGACCGCGCTCATTAGGGTGTAGGAGCATTCAATGAGAAAGAGGTAAGGTGTAATAATGATTATAATAAATATTCGTTCTTAGCTCACCGCGGATTTCTTCGACCTCTCTGTCGTTTTAATGACGCTTTTTTCGAGCTGATTCAGGGGAGAGGTTTGATTGGGGGAAAACAGCAAGGAGACACATCAGACAGGTAGCCGGTTGCGGTAATGAGCGAGCCCTATTTTGTCCCATTGCGCTTAAGCTGTTGAGCTTTTAATTGGCTGGACCGGATTGTGAGGAGGGCGCACGGCTGAGCGCCTCCGCTACGCGTCGTTGTTCTGTCCCGCTCATCCGCACCGTCCCAGCTCGCATGGTTAACACAACAAAGTCACCGCCTCTCATTACCAACCCAAAGAAGTTAGAGTTTCGACTCCCCTCGGTCCGCAATCAGGTTTAGTCCCAAAGGAAAAGACTGAGCGACGGTACAAACTCGCTACCCCTCCTATTCATAAGCACGGACGCCCCGGTCTGTGTTCCCAAACGCATTACGCGGCGCTACGACTTTGCGCCAATCTGCGTGGCGAGAAAAGCCTTTGCTATTTTCCCATCGCAAACGGCGAACAAAAGATCCGCAAACGCTATCTGGGGCCTGGGTTTCTTTTTTGTCTTTGCTCGCTCGGGTCTTTCATTACGTCCCGTTCACACGGTTACAGGACGGTGTTCGCCGTTCGGTGCGTCAGATGCTGGCGGGGACATTTCTGGCGAGACTCCGGGCACAAACGCAAGGGCGCAAAGTACCAATTTGATTTCCCCTTTCAAGCACATCACGGCTGTGCGAGCCGGAGATGCTGACATTTCACCCTCTTATCAGTTTAATTACTGTTGCCATGGCAGCGTGGCGCACGGAAAAGGCCAATGAGATTTGCAACAGAGCGGCTAATTTTCCAGGCAGCTCGCAAAACGACGAAATGAAACCGCGAACCCGGAGGACCATTAACGCGTTGGGAAAGACGATGCCCAAAATAACGTTGTTTGCCGTTCCCCACGCAGACCCCGGTCATTCTCAAGCATGCAATGAAAAAGAAACCGGGAAAATAGGAAACAAGCGCCAGCTGCGTCGACACATTTGGCCATCGTGTTGCTGAACCGACACCGTGCGCGTTTAAAAACATCCCAACTATTCAGCCCCGGATCCGTGCGTGCTACGCTCGCGTCGACATGGTGCAAAGCGAGAGACAAAACGTGGCTCTTACCGAAACTTTTCTCCCTTTTCTGCATTGGTTGATCCGCTCCGGCTCCCAGAAGCACCATGCGACGAAACGGAGACGCGCGTCAAGTGAGCAGCTGTATGCGCGGTGTGAGGGTGGCTCGCTTTTGTTACGAGCAACAATCCGCCTCGCGTCGTCGGAAAAGAGCGAAAACGAGCAAAACGGAGAGCCGCGAAACGCAGGAGGAGGGCAGGAGGCACCGCGGCGCGCCGCACGCTGTTAGGGCTCCGTTTGGCACGACGGCGGTCGACTGTGAAATCGCATCGACCAGCAGCCGTTGCGAGGCAAGTAGAGGCGAACAAATGACAGCGAATGACAAAGGCAAACCACTAACCCCTCCGTGCGCGCCGTAATCTTATAATCCTATCGTGCCATTCGCCTATTCAGTGTGCTTACAGTAAAAGAAACGAAGTTTGACGCATGCGACGGACTGAGCGTTTGGTAAACGCTACCAGACCCGTAACATTTTTTTTTTTTTTGGATTTGTTTTGATGTTTGCCATGTTTTCAGAATCGGTGCGCAAACGCAATTCTTGCTGCATTATCCACACGTTTGGCAATCTCTTCCTAGCTGTGGCCAAAAGTACATGCAAAAGCCCCGATTTCAGTATTGCAAAATCCATTTATCTCCATAATGCGAAACACACGCAGCATCCATCAGCATATATACGTGTTATCGGGATATATAAATAACCACCCAGCGCGAATGGTAAATAAAACTCTGGATGTTGCATTAGACGTCAAAAACTACTGACAGCAAAAGCGATTTGTTTGACAGCTTTAACGCCTCAGCCCTGAGCAATGGTTTAAGAAATAGACCAAAGATGAACAAGCCCGGTTGTTCGGAAACCAACAAAACAATTAAAGCGCAACCCACTCACCTTCCTGACCAAGTTACGCAGAAGGTTAACTTAGGATAGAGCACCGTCGTGCAGACTCCAACTCAATATTCCTCGGTGCCAAAGTTCACGAATCTGACATTGCACGGCGGATAAGAGTGATCTTCAGGTTGAAAATAATGAGGTCCACATGGATCATCTACGAGCAGTTGTTCGCACCCAAAGCTACAGGTGTTCTCGCGCGAGCCGTCATATATTGGGTATTGTGAGAGGGCTCGGAACAACTTGCCTATCAGTGAGTGAGGAGCGAGGAATAGTGAAGCCTAGCTTTATTATCTTCAAACCCAATCCCTCACCAGTGAGACATTACACGAGAGGAAAAGGTCACTCAGTTATTACCGACAGCCGGAGTAACGGAGCGCAAGCGTGCGGGTGCGCGCTCCCCAAGACGAACTTAACGCTCACCTCACCGAGACGCGCGTACAAACAAGCTATGAGCTCTGCTACACATTTTTGACTTTCTCTCTCTCTCCCTCCCTCTTTGTTTAAGCAGCTGGGTGACAGCAGATATGCATTGAGTTTTGTGACATAAACGAGCGATGCACAACACGGACGCAGTCGCGCACATGTGCAGCATGCATGCGCAGGCGTCTGCAATGCAGGCGTTTCATCATAAATTACGAAGTGTTTGGGAAGTTCGCTCCTAGATCAGTTTTTACATGTTCGGGAGCTGACAGGGCGTATATTAAATGAAGGAGGACAGATCAAATAAACTAATAACACTTTAGTCAGGCAAACTAATCGGAGATGCCTTTAAGTGCTGCAAAGATAAGAACTCGTTTGGGCTCCATCACTGATTATCCTCAAATATAAAATGAATGATTTAACATTAGAAAATAATAATTAGGCAATAAAAGAAAAAGGGAGAGGGGTTAGAGAAAAGTGACGATTTTCCATGGCTTACGGTTCAGACAACAGTGGCATGAATATTATTAAAAAATGCCATTATGGTGTCGTGACGCTTATGCATTACACACATGTTGCACTTTGCGTGTGATCTCAGACTAATGCGACGTTCTGCTTGTCTAAATGCGTGAGTTACATGTCCGCAGTCACATACAGGCCCAAATCAAATCCAGCACCCCAGGCCAAGCAGTAAACATGGTCTCTTTATTGATCATAAACGTTCATGCTTAGGTGTGTGAATTCTGGACCAAGAGTGTCTATACTACTCTATACACTATACACACTTCTATAGACCTCTATACACTTCCCTGTGCTTGTTGTTGTTGTTTCAGGTATTGGTCTTTTCGTGCACAGATTTGATCTGACTCTCAAGCCGTTCCTTGCCCATTGGTTACACCTGTTTGCTTTCATTTGCGCTGCTTGATGCCCATGTTGCCGAGGTAGGATGAACCGCATGCCCCCCCAAAATAGACATATATATATCATACACACACACAGTCTCACGTTTATCTTCCGTCATGCCCCAAAAGCAGTCAGTTATTGTTAGCCTAGTTCGGAAATGATTCAATGTGGAGACGCAGAAGTGATGGTAACACCACCAGAGTTGGATAGCGGTACGATTGCGGCCCCACGCCAATCACTCTCTCCCTAAAATACAGCGGTAATGAGATGGGTCATAAAATGCTCCTCGCTTTCATTATGAGTGATGAGATGCATTAAAGCTGACAGGGTATTACCTGCCAGTAATTAGGTTTTGTCATGGATTGAATTATTTCAAAGCGGGCTATCTTGGTAATCATGCAATTTGCGGGGGAGACGCTTTAAGCGGAGTAAAAAGGGAGAGAGAGAGAGGGGACGCCATAACCCCCTTCTTCTTTTCCACCCTCCCGCCGCCACTTCATCTCCCGCATTATCACGTCAATTATTCACCGACGATATCTGAATTATTGGGGGTGATGAGCTAGAGAGGGCCATCATCAGACCGTGCAGCTCTGCGTGAACTCCGTCCGTCACGTTGCGCGATGCGCTGCGCGGCGCGGTGACTGCGTGGATGCGGCTGCGCACGGACGTCGTAAGAATGAAGAACGGCTTATTATTTTGTCTCTCTCATCCACCCACCCTCTCTCTCTCTCTCTCTTTCTTTCTCTCTCTCTCTCTCTCTCTCTCACACACACACACACACAGGTGCAGTATAACGTCAGCGAACAGAGGGATATCCGACCACCCCGTTTCATCCGACGGACGCATTGAGCGCAAGGAAATGCAGGGCTCGTTTTTGTGTGGTTGAAATGAAAGCGGAGTTTAATTACCGGGCTTCACAAGCAAAATCTTTTCGGAGAGGATTGGACTAAAAAGATATTTCCTGGGTACTCTTACCCGGCTTTAAGCCTCCTTTGAGCATCTCCAGCGACCATTCATTTCACGGAAGCTTCAACTTAATCCTAGTTTTAAACCTCTGCTACTAATGTACAGAGAATCTAATACTCCAGCGCACCCACAGCAGCCGCTGGCATTACAATAGACATAACCCAGTCTAAACGTTAAGCTCGTTTCATTATTTAGGTTAAAACAAGTAAAAGCCATTGCCAGTTATCCAGAGATCTTAACTGGAGCAAAAGACCTTCCCGTTTAGAGTAGAATTACAATTCTGCACAAACACTTAGATGTTTCCGAGCTCCTCAATGAGGTCTCTGCTCACAATATTTTTTCTTTGAATATCTGAGGGAAAGATACTGTACCGAGGAAAAGTTGCCACGTAAGACGAGTTGGTAGCTCAAAAATAGCCGCGTCCCTTTTCAAGTTCCAGGCGCCTGGGTAAAAGCATACAGCACGCCTCGGTGCAACTCCTTCCCCGCTTGCTCTCTGTCTCACTCCCGCTTTAAAAGATTCCCCTCCTTCTCCCCACAACGGCTGTTTCTTCTCTCGGTCTCTCTTCTTCCCTCCCTGGCAGCAAAGCAAAACAGACCTGAGCCGGCCCGCGCGTCTCCTCGCCTATTTAAGCACCTTCACCAGGTCCCTAGTTAGCAGCACACTCCAACTCATCCAAGAAGCTGACAAGCACCGTTAGGGAAGGCAGCGCATGTTGCTCTAATGGACCTCATTAAGTTCTACTTACAGATGTTCTCTTAACATAATTGATCTGCAGCGAGTTGAGAGGACGGCAACCTATTCCCTAGCCCCCAATTATGGCCCGGTAATTAGATCCCCAACCTCCAGTTCTCCGCATTCACCCTTATAACATTCCGAAATATCAAAGTATCTCTTTCTCTCAAAGCAAACCCTCCTGCCTCCCCCACCATCTAACCTTCGTGTCTCCACCTCCTTTGCTCCCCCCCTCCCTAAGACTCCATTCCTCTGACAGTATTGACAGTCAGATCTGCTAACCTTTGTAGTGAAGCCAGACTTAGTTGTGCACTCACTCCAATTGACAGAGCTCAGTCTAGCTTTTTTCCCTCGCTTTTTGGTCCCTCTCTCTCTCTCTCTCTTCTTTCTCTTTCTCTCTTTTTCTCTCCCTGTTGAAATACCCAGGGAAAGAGTGAAGGATGGAGCGTGAGACACATATGGAGAGGGGTGGTGTCGGATAGATAAAAAAACTAGTTTGCACTTTTTGATAAAAGGTTGTAATGATAATATCTGTCAGGGGAGGATCTTTTTTTTTTCCACAATGCCTTTTTATCTTGTAATAATTCCTCTGATGGTTACTGTGAGAGTGAATGAGGAGCGGAAGCAGGTGGTGTGAACCTGCAAGCAGCGATGGCATGGCGTTTATAATGCCAATCAAAGCCACTCCCTCCATCCGCTTAATTATCCACCTCGCTAAAACACGGAGCACTTTAGGGAAATGAGGATGTCACGCTTCCTGCTTAAAAGACAAGACGGTTTCGTCACACATGGAGGGAAGAAAACCAGGGTGGGTGTCAGTCATCTGCGGGTAGATGTTTCTAGATCATCCAGTTTTTGATGTGTGCATGGCCATTTTGAAAAACATAAACGTGTAGGCAGAAGGTCGTGACCCAAGTTCACTTTTTTTTTACACACTTTTAGCTTGTATGCTACAGGCATGTGCTTTTCTGTTAGCTGATGGCTTAGGGCACTGATATTCACTTAAAGTTCTTTGAGGTTCACTCTCTAAATTTCCTTCTCGGCAAAGGTCTGAACACTCATAACTTGCTCTGATTTATGAGCCAATATGATGCACAGCTATGCTGTGAAATAAATATTTATTGCAGGAGTAATTATAGGGTGTTTATTGCAGGGGCGATTTCAGCCAATGGGGGCTCAGCGTGTAGTGCTGTGATGTCAAAGGAATGTTTCTTGTTTCCAGTGCAAAACGGTGAGTTTATGCCTTAATTGACAATTTTGTGGAGCCAGTCACAGATTTGTGTATTGTGATGAAAGATGGGGACTGAGGCCAACTTAAATATTGTCCATAATCATTCATGATTTATTGTAAGGTTTCAGATTGGCAGAAATACATATTCTGAATAGTCAGAATACTTTGAACAGCACTGTTGTTTTGTCCAGTTCTAGAGACTGTATAGAGAGAATACTAAACCATCGTTTTTAAAAAGCAACTGCAGCATGTGATTCTGTCTATTTGCCACTGTGATGGCAATCAGTGATATGTTATTGTGATATATTATAAAGATGGCTTAAACGTCTTGGTTTATGGTCTGGATGGAACCAATCAGGACTTTGGACCATGGTCTGCTAATTGGCAATCTCCATCTTAGAGTGTTTAGTATGTATCGTCTGCAGTCATCATATACTATATATTAGTTTCCAGGTGTCTCGCCATGTGGCGTTTTATATCCATTTTTTACTGACTCGGCTTAGTTGTTGTCCCATTGAGATTCTAATGCAGGGTTTGGACCACTTTTATATTCTTATCCTAGCACACTCATCATCTGTTCCTATCACTTCCAAATTGTGCTATCCCTAATTACATATGCTACGCCTCTACAATCTATTAATCATGCCCAGACTGTCATACAGATTCACATTTTGGTGCAGATGGTGTAGATTTACATTCTGGTGTAGATTCACATTCTGGTGTAGATTCACATCCCGGTGTAGATTCACATTCTGGTGTAAATTCACACTCTGGTGTGGATTCACATTCTGGTGTAAATTCACACTCTGGTGTGGATTCACATTCTGGTGTAAATTCACACTCTGGTGTGGATTCACATTCCTGGTGTAAATTCACACTCTGGTGTGGATTCACACTCTGGTGTGGATTCACATTCTGGTGTAAATTCACACTCTGGTGTGGATTCACATTCTGGTGTAAATTCACACTCTGGTGTGGATTCACATTCCTGGTGTAAATTCACACTCTGGTGTGGATTCACATTCTGGTGTAAATTCACATTATGGGGTAGACATGCGTTTTGGTGTAAATTCATATTCTGGTGTGGATTCACATTCTGGTGTAAATTCACATTCTGGTGCAGATTCGCACTCAGTCTGATTCTACATATATTCCCAGAGTTCTCCCGCTCCCAATGCACAGAGAGACACATGTGACTTTGCACTAACGACCACAAGAGCCTCTTCTTCAAGAGACACCCAATAATTGCTTCAGGTAGGGTGACCCTCAGTTCAGGTCAAGGGATGCCCAGGTTTTAATGACAACTTTCTTACTCTCACTCTACCAGCCTCACTCTTTCTACCCTGTAGACCAATTTCAGTTTTTGGCACAGAGAAACTAAAGCAAATAATAGAGACTCTTCCCAGCAAAGTCTGAAGAATCACCTTTAGTAATGGGCCTGAGGGGACACCTCTGAAGTTTAAGCACACCCAGGCCACCAGGTACCTGTTTCTGGTATTGTCACAGAGGGAATGGCTGAAAATTACTTAATTCAAACAGCAATTAATTTGATACGTCCAGCCTGAGAGCTACAAAATCCAAGAGCAACATGACACTATCGGAGAAGGAGGGCGTTTCTGAATCGCCCGAAGGCAGGTGTAAGTAGGTAGTTTGGAATGAGATTGGTACATTTTAATCTACAACTACCTGTGAAACTGTTGTGATTTTCAGGTCTTATGTTCATTGTGTTTCAACAGCATTATGTTTAGATGGAACTGTCTGTTTTCTTTTTTCAAAGTTTGCATCAATTTGTAGGCAAAATAAAATCGAGACAACTAAAAAAAATGCCTGTGTACTCAGTGTCTCTTGTAGCTGTAGACAAATTTGTGCATTCAAATTTGAACGTATTGTGCAGAACTAACACATGTGGGGACAGCTAGTCTGCTGTTTGCAAAACGTGCTTCAGTTGTAGTATTTCTCATAACGCCAAGTATCAGATCCCATAATCATGTTTTTCTTGTGATAAAACATCTTTAATGCTGAATGTTTCATTGTGTTTTGACACTTGAATTTCCAGGTCAATTCTAGTTTTGGAGGTCACTGTTTTTAAATCTTCCCTCACAATGGAGCCTTAGAGCAAATACAGTCAGTATCTTGCGAGTATAAAGCACAACACATCGACATGCGTGTTTTCAAAAGAGATGAACCTTTGAATAATATTTTCTACAACCCTTTAATGATAACCTTGAGCAATACAGGTACCTGCTACACAATATCTATTGATTCCATGCAGCATGATTTTCCTTGAGTAGCTCGGCTGAAATGACTTGTGTTTGGAACGAAGCATTTCAAACAGACTGCTGTATACCTCTGCGGCAATCAATCTGCCTTAATCCAAAACCAATTTACTCCGCCTGAAGAGGAAAATATCTTTTAATCTCTTGCCGACAATCCCTGATTGCAGTGTTGAGCGTCAGTTGACAGTAAAATGGAGGCTCGCGTGCGATGGAACCGCTAGTTTATGTACTCCACCAAACAGCCTTCACCAAGAACCGCGGTTGCTTACTGTAGATGCGATACAGGCAAACAGATACGTTGTTAGTTAAAGAGATTCCATTAGTGAAGCTGTCTGTAGTCTTGTTGTCTTGCATTTGGAGGTAAACACAAGATGTCTTGCTGCTTTAAAACTGTAATATTATTGTAAATGTATAGATTATTTGGGGCAAAATGTTAATGCAGTTTGTTTTTATTGTCTTGGAAAACTCAAATATTCTATTAAATAACGAATTTCAATGGACAATCCGCTTTATTTGAGCATTCCCTTTTGTTTTTCACAGCCCTAAATATAAAATTGCAATCTTTTAAATATTCATACGAACTAGCACCATGCCATCTGTCGTACGTAAATCCCATGTACAGTTTCAGAGCTTTACTGTACATCTACAGAGACAGTGAACATATTTAAAGACAGAAAACACCCCATAGCCAACTGCAGCTTGGCAATTAAATGAGACACTTAACCTCTCCTTTCATTGTGAATGTGAAGTGTCAGTTACTGCCATGATAGTAAATTAACAGGCATGCATGGCAAAATGTAGTGTATCTTTATATCTGTGTTGAATATTGTTCATGTGTTGAACATTGCATAGCGTTAGTTAGCAATGCAAAGGTCATAGGTTTAGATTCCCCAGGAAACACACATATTGATAAAATGTGTACCTTTAATGCATTATAAGTCACTTTGGATAGAAGCGTCTGACAAATGTAAATTTTGTGTTAAAGCTCAGCTATTCAAAGCTACAGTGTAGCTTTACAAGTTTTAAATCTTTGACCAATCAGATCTGGCTTAATCTTTTCCACTTTGTCTCAATTGCAAATAAAAGCAGCCATAATATTAGTCAAAATGAATACATTTGCCTCACTGTAGAATGACACCAGAGGCCTGGGAACAAAACCAGACATCTTGCACAAGTTTTGGCTCTACTGATGCTGTTTTGGGGGCTGTGGGGTGGGAGGGGGGTTGATCTCACAGTCTGTCAGCCAGTTAGATGAGGCTCTGATTTTCATCTGCGTGTATATCTGGGAGCACTAATTGGCAAGATGAAGCGACGATTGATGTCACTGATGTTCTCATACACTCTCGCTGCAATTTCCCACCCACACGCGTCAGTCAGTGTAATGACACGGTGTTGCTACCGTAAAAGTTGCCCTTTTACACTGATCTGAGATCAGCTCTGTGCCGTTTCTTACAATAATTAAGCCCGTTACTCGGCGGGGGGGTGCCAGACCTTGATCGGTACACGAGAGGCACGCGACGGCCCGTTCCCGTCTGCTTCGACATTTGTACAGTCTGTCTCTTTATTCAAAACGTCGAAGGACATCACCTCTCTGTTTAGTGCCATTAGCCTCTAGTTCATTCTCTTCCCCGTCACTAATTGACTCAAAAACAGGCAGGGTGGAAAGGAAACATGCGCATAGACAGAGCTCACAATGGCCTCATTACAAAATTGAGACGAAATAGAGTGTACAATAAAGTGTATAAAGTGTACAAACTCTTGTTGGCCATGAGGATAGAAGCGTTGCAGTTCAGCGAGCTTTTCAAAACATACTTAGCATGAAATTAATTTGCTGCGCATCAATAGGTAGCATTCTAAGCACCTACACCTCTATTCGAAAGAGAAGCATTAACCTTCACCTTCGATAAGGCCTGTGAATTTGGCAGATTCCAAAATGCATAGGCTTCGCACATAAAACTCGCTAAAAGAGGCATAGTCTAAGCAATACACTTATTTCCACACTATTGAGTGCTCTCAAGGTGAGGCTATATGAGTAATATTGAATAGAAAAATCAGCTAAAGTGGCTTTTAGATATCATTATTTCTCTAATATTTTGGACCCTGACAGTGAATCTCTCCGATACAGCCTTGACTAACTTTCGATCTCCAGTATGTAAATTGGATTTATAAAAAACGTTTCAAAGACGATTGCCGCCTCTTTGCTACAATCGATCCTCAGAGAACAATTTTCTATCATGCAGAAGGACCTGAGCTAGAGACGACAGCTAATTAAGATGGCTAATCGCCACGTTTCACAGCAGCAAGAGCAACCGTCGCTCTTTGCATTCCACTAGGAAGTGCCTGGTGACATCATCAAGCCACGCCAATAAGCAGCTGTTTGGCAACCCAACAAAAGTACTTACACAAAGCACTAGGCCTAAAGGTTTTAGTTTCTTTCTTAGCCTAAGAACTAGCGGGTGGTCTAGAGTCACGAATTTTCCTCTAATGAGCGGTTTAGCTTTCTAACAGCACTTGCTAATTATCTAATGTTCTCTGATTGGTGGGCTTTAAGTGGTGACACAGTGCAGAATACCCTGCAAGCAATCAGTTGGTAGAGAACACAAGGATGCCTGTCCCACCGGAAATCCCCATATCCAGTTAACAACCAGTCTGTCACGTGCATGCAGTCCCTAGTACAGAATACAGAGAATAAAGGGCATAGTAAACATCCACCAGACATGACACATTTGTTTCTGTTTTTTCTTTACAATTTGGTTTTTCATGTCACAACCCCTGTTAGCTTGATGGCAATGTGTTCTGGCATAAAACTGCAAATTAGGTGTGTAGTTCAAGTTTCTTTTGGAGGTTCAAAGCCACCCATTCAGGCTTTTATCCCCCGATTCATATAGTACACAGCCACGAAAACGGGGTTGATGTACAAGCCCAACCCCTCTCTCTTTTTGTATTTCTCTCCGTGTTTTTGCATCGGAGCACAAGAGTCCCCTCCTTCATGTTTTAATTGGCTGCTCTTTTTGCATGTCGGGGGACCCGGTGGAATAGTTTCTAATTCTCTAGTGATGATCAGACCAGATTTTGTTCTCGGGAGGGGTGAAAAAGCGGGTGTTTCAGACTCCCTCCTCTCACATCTCGCTCTATTGTAGTTGAGATGGCTCTGACGCATCTTCACAGTGGCCCAATCTGAACACAGAAGAGGGAGGTGCTTCTACTACAAACAAACCGAATTATCACCTTTAAAAACAACTGCAATGTAAGAGTGCATCTTCTTGCTTGGATAGATCTGAAAACCGTCTGATCAGGCAGTATGGAGTCTTTTTCACCAAATGTAGAGACTCTAATGGCAGATGAACAGAAATGAATTTCATTTAGACAGGCAGCAATTTCAATCTGATTTCATTTTTTGTAGTCTAAACAGCCAAAAACACATGAAATCTGATGTTTGCAAAAATCCATATGTGGTTTACAATCCAATATGTGTGTTTAGCTGTATCCAAAAATCCAAACTTTTGTTCTTTCTTTTCTCATTGAGCAAATTATGTGACAATCACTATTTAGTAAATGTGGGAACTAGTCATACATTTTGGACAGTATATTCATATGCATTAATATCCAATATGGCTCTTATATGGCTTATATTCTGTCATTCTTCTCAAAGATTTAGCACAACGAAGTGCTAAATGTTTTCCATCCTCTCTTTTCACATTGTTAGCTACGATCTGTTGTTGAATGAGAAAGTCTCGTGACATTGTGCTGATGACATCATTACTATAGCAACCAATGCAGCGTAGATGCACCGGATATTGACTACAATGTCTGAAAAAAACAGATCAGAATTCATTACTCACAATGATAGTACAGACGCTGGTCCTAAAGATCCGATTTAGAAACCAAATCGAATTTATGCGCAGTGTGAACAAAGCCATAGACCTAAAACAGGAAAAAGTCATTTGGTGTAGAGGGACCGAATGGCCCAGGTATTTAAACCTCCTCTGCACAAGACCTGTTCTCGGTCCATTATTTTCCAATATAAAGCTTTGTGTCTTTGAGAATTCTTCTTTGTCATGATAGGAGAAGCAATATTGAAAATGGAAGTGGATGCACAACTGAGGTATTGTGCCCGCCAAATTGAAGGCGGGAAACTGAGGCCTGTGCGACGGCGTCTCATCAACTGGCTCATGAGGCCTTAAATTTTTTTCTTTTTTTGCTAAAGCGATTTGCGCATCCTCTGTGCAGAGATGAACACCACCCTGGCTAAGCCCTGACGAGTGCTTATAAGAGAAAACTGTTTGGGAGTGATTTCCCATTTGGATTCAGCTCGGATAAGCAGTTTTAAATTGCAGTAGGACTTATACCATTGACTACATTACCAAGTCCGCCAGGCCGCAATATTGCATCACCTGCTCATTGTCTGATCTCAGAATACAGCTAAGGTAAAAATAAATAAATAAATAAAATAAAAATAAGGCTGGCAAGAAGTGGATGTACCCATTTCAAAAGAGTACAAAGTATATCAGAAACTCGCTCAAACTGGAAGAAGTGGGCTGAGGTTAAACTAAATTTCAGAGGTTGTCCGTATTTGGAAGATTGAAACATTCAATGAAAGAGGCATAATCATAAAAGGTCTGATTGATCTTTATACTTGGGGAATGTCATCTGTTGAAGCCACTGTGATGTTCTTTCAGTTTTAGGTTTCTCTCATATCCTAGCTGAGTGATTCTCAAATGCACCCTAGCCATGAGGGAGAGAGCAGGAGATATTTACGTGCAGCTAGGGGACCAAGTGTTCTTTCTGGCAAATTTTGAAAGTCGAAAACTGAATGTGAGATTCTGAATGTGCTGGGAAAAGAAAACTCCTGGAACACAAAACATGCAACATGAGTGTTTCATTCGCTTCATGAACTGTGCCACGCGCCTTTTTTGTAGCTTATGCTCCTGCAATTTTGGAAAGGATAGCTGGATATCGTAATAAAAAACGTTGGTTATTTAGTTTATTAACTGCATTGTAAATATTCTAATTATGCATTTATTTTTTTATCTGCAGATGCTGCTTTTATGGGAGAAAAAGGTAAACTTACTAAATTGTTGGTATTCAGTACATTAGTGAACAAATACAGTTGATGCACACAGTTAAATTAGAGTAATAATGATAGTTCATGACCATAAAGCTTTACACAAAAAAAGTTTACACAATGTGGCATGTTAGTCTGTCATAGTAAGTCACAAAGCCCATGACTATCCTGTTTTGATGTTATGCATTATCCGGATATGAGTAAAATGGAAATGAGATCCTACATATTCTTTGCAATCTGAAAGGTATGTGAGATCCATCCATCACAACATTTTACCTCAAACACCCCTAGTGGTATGTAAACATAACTGGAGTGAGAACCATCCAAAGATTTCTTCCACAGCGGGACGTCCTTCTGTATTAATGCCCTTGTGCTGTAGAAGAGTAGAAGACACATAATGGCCACCTTGAGCACTTCAATCTCCATTTTGATGTGAAGGCCTGGTCCACTTACAGGGCAACACTGCTGACTCAGTTTCTTCATTTTTGAGATTGTTTTTCTTTCTATTGCAATATTCTGTTATAAACAGATTGGTTCAGACCTGAACACTATAAACTAGAACTGCTACCTGCAAAACAAAAATTGAAACGATGATTCTGGTTTGCTGCAGCAGGTATTTAGCGCTGGATACTTAGACATTTTACAGTAATTTCTGTCAGTAAATGTTAGACCCTCACGCAAATGATAGGGAAGCTTTTCGTATTTGTAGAATTTCTAGAACTTTCCGGCACATTGTAGACTAAACAGTTTGTGTAAACGTGAAGTATAATTGACTGTTTTGATGCGACTTCTATCATTTTAACCAGATTTAACCAGAAAAATGACCCACAATGCATTTGGCACCACACTGGCCGTGGGCGTGGCCCTGTACTGCAGTACCGCTACCTTAAGTTGACACCAGGATACATTGAACACTTGTTGTTTGTGGCTTTCCAGTCTGCCTCCGTGAAATGAGTTTCATTCCCATCTACAGTTCCTTGTGTCCTTCAGTCAAATGCATTCTCCTCCAAACACGGTATAATCTTCCCGTTTGTGAGGGCAATGCTCAACTCCAAAAAGGGGTCGCCTCAAAATAATTGCTTCAAATAAATGAGCTCTTAAAGGTCCATTAGCCCGGCCTCTTCCTCGGCTAATAGCGTTCAGTGATATCAAAGATTGCTGGAAGGGGTCTTGCCACAGAACAGATGGGGCCTTACTCTCCTAGCTGTAAATGAGAATTCTGAATGGATCCCGTGCCTTCATCATTACCTGGAACCTCCTGATAAAAAGAACTCTAAACCTCTCAGATTATGTCACGCTTCACAAAAAGTAAATGCCCTTCACATTGGTTCAGTCAATCATTTTGGTGCATTTAGATGTAATTGCATGCACAAGTGTGGGGGAGGGTCTGTTTCTATCGGCGCACAGGTGCAACCTAATAAGTTCTTTCTTTACACTTAACAGATGTTAGTTTACACATTACTCTTCTGAATGTGATTTTTACACTTGGTTTGATTACTTAGCCCGAACCCGAGTTTGATTGCACTCCCTCTTCTGATGTTTATTTTTTGTATTGTAAATTTGGGTTTGAACTGCGATGTGTTTGCATTAGCAACGTGAGTTTTACTGTAATTGGCTAATGACTTATGATACAGTGCAAATTTGACTGTTTTCTTCATGTTTTTGTCACATTGGAAACTTTACAGAATGCCACGGATGCATTGATTACAAGGTGCAAAAATGCGAGCTGCTTTCCATAAACAACATGTTGTACAACAGTTAATTTAAATATTTAGGGATGTGATCCAAATTATATGTTAATAGTTTAATAATCATTTGCAGTTCACTTTTGCGATTTAGGATAGACGTATGCGATTCGTCAATGCGACGCCCACCCAAGTTCAAAAACCCAATATTACAGTGACCATAAAAACCTCACGACTCACGAGTTTGGCACCGAAAGCCCTTGTGCGAAAGCACTTTTACAGAATACATTGAATACACCGAACATACGCAAACAAATCCATTCTTTTCCTTTAGAAGATGTAATTTATTTCACCTCTGACAGATTTGGATCACTTTAGAGCAGAAGAAGGGAAAAATCCACCTTTTGAGGGAATGCATTTTTCATTTGCCACATTTGTGTTGCATTTATAAATGCAACGCAGTCATTAGCATGTTCAAGCTGATGTCAGACTGGTAGAACATCACTCAGTCCTCTCAAGTGACCAATAAATTCCTTCGGGCATCTTCTTCGTAATCAGAATTTAATCTGTTAGCTGCCCTCTCCTTCCCTCTAGGTGTGTGAGTTATGTTTTTGGGGCGGGGTGGGGGTGTATTGGTCTCTTGGGGTCAACACCCACATTTCCTCCCTGTGACCAATCTGGTACTGATCTAAATATCCCGGGGCCCTCTGTCATCTTCATCTTACTCCTCCCGTAGTAAAAGCACAATAATTTCGACCCAAAATATTTCATGACGTGTCCTCAGACAGATTCCATAGTTGCAGTTTGTTGACAGCAGAGCAAGACATGAACATAAGTGTATGTGTGTCTGTGCGTGCACAACAGAGGGACATTTAAAATTTGCTTTTAATGAGAAAAACAAATAGCATTTCAAGAGAGCGTCACGAGAGGAGGGCAGAATGACAGCAGTGTGTGTGTGTGTGTGTGTGTGTGTGTGTGTGGTGATGGGGGGTAATGATTTTTTTAAGAATTTCCCAGGGTGTAGTTAGAGAGGCAACAGAAGGCGGCCCTGGCAGAGTTCTCGGCTTCGATTATGTATACTCTTTTATTCAATCATTGCATCTCTCTGTGCCTGACATTTGGTCAATAGTGCAATCTTCTAGTGATCAGAAAACGGCAGACAGCCTACCGCACAGAATTCCATTAGTTTTGCTTTCAGTGGATGCACTTGAACAAGATAACTGGATAGAGCGGCACACGGACTGATTCTTTTCTCACACTTATTGAATGGGGAACATCATATGAATGAGATATTTTAATTGGGCCTTCTTATACTCCGAATGTTGTTTTTAATCTCTCTCGCCCTCTGTCTCTCTCTGTCTGCGTGGAGAAAGAGCTGAAAGACTTCTACATAATATATAGTTTGAGCTTTCTTATTAACACTCCCTAAAATATGCCAGTGTCAGTAGTGGGTGTGAATCAGGGTCAAAAAGAAATCAAAAATGACAAAAACCCTCTTTTTTGATAGGCTTTCTGTGCTAAACCCATTTAGTTAGTGGAAGTATTGTGTATTATGAAGTATAAATGTGGAGTCAAATAGGTAATAATGCCCTTGAAAAGAAATGCCAGGGGGCAAATATCAGCCTTAGTAAGTAAAAAAGTAAGTAAATAAATTCCACAGAATTTTCACCAGGTTAACAAAATAGTTTGATGAACCTTCAAGTCTATCTTACTGCCTGAAAGAAAACCGTGAAGCATTGAAGCAAATTTCTGTCAATTTTTTCCATACTACACCTTATATATATATACAACGAATATATGTGAATACAAAAGAAAATAGGACAATCTTAAAAAACTCAACAAACACGATAAAAAAGGACACAATCATGCAACTAAATAATTTATGGGATTTTATGAACAATTAATTGCTTTTATATAAAGCAGCTTATAGTGAAGGATTTTATTAAGATTCTATACATCCTTTAGTATTCAATCGCCGTGACAGCCTTGAGATTAAAATGAGGCCATCTTGAAACATCTCGCACACAAAAGCGACCAAAATAGAGGTGAAAGTAGTTTTCAGTTACAACATATGCCGCTTGCATGGAGGTCATGTTTTAACCATCATTTATTGAGCCTCCGTGCCGCAGCTTACAAAATCATGCCTCAATGCCTCAGTGATGTTGTTGCATTGCTGTTAGCGGCTTCCACGCAGCACATTTGACCCGCTGAACAGAATTGCGTTTAACGCTACAGGTTTGATGACGGCAGAGGCTTGTGGGGAGTTAGTGATTATTTTTGACATTTTTTAATAATTAACTGCTGCCGGTCTCTCTCTCTATCCTCTCTCTGTCTCTCGTCTTCACATCACTTCGGCCATTGCTCAGGAGACAGCCAATGAGTCTCTGCGGATTACCACTGTGTGAATATTTAAAGAAAACAACATGAATAAATTAATGACCCACAGCTACTGTGAATGCCTCGTGAACTTGGACAGTACAGTGAAGCAAGAACGCTTTCTAGTGCTCTGCTAGATGAGACACTGAAGTGAGAATGAGTTTGCTTCTGCTTGTATTCTGAGTTCTGCACCTCTGCAAAGTTAAATACTTATGATTTCAATGGATTTGTTTGTTTGTTTTTTATGTTTTTATTTTATTGTCTATTTTACTTTTATTTCTGCCTATACTGTACTTGTTAAATGAGAATACAGTCTCTGCTAGAATAGTAAATGTGCTGCGATTCAGAGATTATCTCATTTGCTTAACCTTACAGTATGTTGTTATAAACCTGTCTGACTTTCTTTCTTCCAAACTTCGTAAAAAAGGAGATATTTTGAAAAATGTCTTGGCTTCATACAGATGGCAACACAATACTTAACTTGATTTTCTAACAAATGAAAATCCTGTTATTTACTAGCTCGTGTCATTGCAGACCTGTATGGTAATATTTTTTTACAAGGAGAATTTGAGGAATTCATGCATCTCTTTTCATGCATCTCTTTTTATACAATGAGAGTGACCATATATGTCAAACTCTAAATAACATAATATATAGTACTTTTAAGTATTTCGTATGCTGATCCTGTATATGCTCTATATTCCATGTCTTATAAAGTCATGTAATAGCTTTCACTGTAAGGAAACCTTTCTCCTAGAGAAAAATATAGGTTTTAGAGTAAATAGGGTTTTAATTTTGGGATGAATTATTCCTTTAACATTTACACCTCTGTAATATGTCCCCCTCAAATCTGCTTGCTTTGACCAGAGCTTGGCACTTTTAAATGAATGTTAACTCTTTTGTGTCCACAAGAGATAGAAAACAAATTTCAGCGGACACAAAAACATGGCTGTGCACCTTGACTCTGAATTAAACGCCAGTCACTATGTGCACAGGAAATAGTGGCTGCTGGTTAATTCTTTAACATCTAGTTTTCATTCAGAATGTTCGACCTTTTCATGTTAAGCCTACAGTTCCATTCATGGACACATGTGCATGCAAACAGATATAGAATTACACTATTTTTCCAGTGCTGTCATTGGTTGGCAGATCAAGCTGTTTTGTCCAATCAGATTCCTCTACAGAAATGGGTGGAAACATTCTCTTCTAGCATCCCAGACAAGTTAGATGAGCTCTAGGGTCAAAAGCCAACAGAGCGAATCATCATGATCGTTTTTCTATTCATACGACGTATTTCTCCAGTTTGTGGCTCATCCACCAATAATTTGCTGCTCACAGGGATAAAAGTGTTAATCTACTGTATAATCATAATCCCTCTAGGTGGCCTGCAGGGAGATACAAGCCCTAGTTACAATAAGAGAACCGCTGACACCCAAATTCTTTTATCATCTCATTTCAAAGTTTTGAAAACTTAACTTTACGTCAAACAAAGACAGAGCACGAGTCAGATTTAGGCTTCATAATAGAAGTGTGGAGCTATTTATGGAAAAGCAAAATAACAAATGATTTGATCTTAAAATGTCTGTTGATTCATCTAGAAAGAAATTAAATTACTCTTTCTTACGTCTTTTGTCTCATGGGAAACAGAATTGAAGAATCTTATGTGGCTCTCTTCACATCATAAAGTGTGAGATCTCCACATACACTCAAACATTTCTCATCTGGGCTCTGCTATCCACATTATTGTTAGACTTTAAACTCTTGGGCCTGGTTTCACAGACAGGGCTTAGATTATGCCAGGAGTACGCCTTAGTTAAATTAAGACATTTAAATAGCTTTAATAAACGTGGGTATCTATGAAAGAAAACAGGCCTAACTTTGATGAGCCCTTGGTTCATGAAAACCCTTGTGCATTATCATTCATATTAAACTAAACCCAGTGGCACTTATTTTTCTGACACAATCTGAGTGGTCAATCAATAATGCATCCCAGAGTTCAATTTGAGATGGATGGATATTCTTTGTCCTGCGCATAATATCGCAGACGCTCTTTCCTCTGATAGCGCAGTTGTTGGCTGACGGAATTACCTGCTGCTAATCAGATGCTAAAGAGTGAGCCGCGATATTCGCGTGCAGGGAAGATGGCTTAATATTACAGGGGGCGTTAATGGAAGGGGAAAGGTAAGCAAATATCCAGCCAGATACCTGCTATCAAGCAGTTAAACAATTTCCTCAACAGCCCGCATGTCAATAATGCAGTGCCCTCAGCAGTTGGGAAAGTTCTGCTTTATTGCCGATTTACATAGAAATTGCCTTATTTTAGACTCAATAGGTTTTTTTTTAATACATTATCTGCTACTGTGTTATCTATAAGATGGTAGGGCCCTGATTGGAATTATACACAATCAGTGCCGAAAAGCCTTTTAATGTCCAAGAGTTCTTTATCTGTTATTTATCTAATTAAAATGCAAGGTGAAATCACAGCTAAGTGCAGATATTTTAACGTAAAGAAAGCACAGACGCATTACTATGAAAACAATGATTATTGATAGCAATGTGATGGTGGATTTTTTTGCACCCTCACTGTTAAAGTGCATGCACACAGACCATAAGAGTAATTATTATTTCAGGAGAACAAATATCACCCCTTGGGCTCCAATTATTTTCATGCATTGTCTCTCTTCGCTTGTGACTAGGTCTGCTTGTTTTGCCTTTGTTCTTTATTTAATTTTATTTTATCTTTTGTATTTTTATATTTAGCGATATCTTGGAGGGTTTGCCCTGTACTTTTACAAGTTTAACCCTTCGTGTGGTTGCTTTTCGGCCAGGAGAGTTTAATAAGTTACTAAATACTGTAACTTGTAAGATATTTAATGTTATAAAAGAGTGACAAATACCCAACCATGATGAAAGAGGCACAACTATTGATTTCAAAAGCATGTAATACTAAACTCAGCAGCTATCACTGTGTTAAACAAGTACAGTAATAGTAAGCCTGTCTTTACAATAGATATGGTTCTGTGAATGCTTTTATCTGCACTGTTTGAAACTCATTCCTTATGTTTTATTAGTGTTTATATTTATATACAAGTAATTTTTAGATTAAGTTCCCTTAAAAGGTGTGAACACTGCAGTGCTTTCCTTTGTCTGAACTGTCAGCATAGTACACTGGCTCAAACAATGATTGTAAGTTTGGGGCGGGACTTCCTGTTGCTCGACCAATGGCAGAGGGGGCGCCTCAGGGAAGTGTTTGGACACCATTATTTCTGCAGTTACATCTAGTGCCTCTAGTTATGCAGAAATTAAAGCAACTTTAAAAAAAATATTAGTTAAAGATCAGATTGCTGTTCATTTATCACCTTTGAATGAATGCCAGAACCTCCATCTTGATTCCCTTCATCTTGCCACTCGAGGACCAACCTGTGGCAGATCTGCCGTCGTACAAGCATCCAACAGGCATTTGTTATGCGAAAATCATCATCGTCAAAGGCAACTTAAAGTTTACACCGACTAATTGGCAGCAACATAAAAGGGGAATTGAAAAATGACAGGAGACACCCAGCCTCCAACCCCCCTTTTGAAATTTGTCAAAATGTTTTCTCTTATAACGGGAAAACAAAGCAGTCGCTCATTAACGATGAAAGACTTGCCTAAGTCCCCTGTTGATTGACGATCACTGAGATGTATGACATCTCTCAACTTGTCATGGAGGAGTTATTTGTACTCGGCTGCGATTCGTTCTGTGAGGAGAGACCAGATGTCCCGTCTTAATTAGGCCTGCAGTGATGTTTTTAATGACTTCTTACCCCATTACGGGCAGAGTGTGTGCTAGTGAGATCTGGGGAGAAGTTTCAAATCTTTCCCCCTGTCACTCTCATATGAGAGCATCTGGAAGTTTTGTGCTTTTTGTCGTATTGTGGCGTGTGATTTGAGGTACGCGAGATCCCTCTGACGAGGGAGGAACCAGGGCTTCGGAATTTGGCGAACAACCATGGTGAGAACAAATGCAACTTTTCCGCCTAATCTCCTCTCTGTTTTCATCTTGCGTGCTTCATTTATATCTATGAGGGCACGTATTGTGTCATATCTTTAATTAATGGTGTCTGTTAGAGAAAACTAGGCCAGACTGGTTGATGGGAGATGTCTGTTGCACAAAGAGTGATATAAAACGCCCGGAATTTAGTTATTCATTCCCATAAGGTTTATACGGTAGACTACTGTTTTATTGCACCTTAGATCTCCAATTCTGATTTCTCCCCACAGACTACCGCGCAGAACAAGGAACCAGTTCTTTTCCCAAAGTCTGCGCTCAAACTCGGAGCTTCACGATAGGCCGCTGGTGCACAGGGTATTAGAGCCGTAACTTACAATGCACAGATCAAATATGAATTTGGCCTATATTAAATTACATCCCATCCTCTGATGTGTCAGCGCGATATATCTGGAGAGCGGAGCGTTAAGACGTTCCGAGAGCTGATGGTGCCGTTACCTGCCGAGGAACAGGCGTGCAAACCACCTCAAGGTAAAATCGAAGTTTCTGAATAAATGTAATTGCTTTGCCATAATGAGGGTATAAAATGTTATTAATATTTTAGAACAAGTCCTATTTTTCATTTCTGAAAACCACTACGGGGCTCCTTTTCAAAGGCTTTCAGTCAAAACCCGATGGGAGATTCAATTGACTTTAATCTTGCATTCGTTTGAAAATTTGAGCCCATTAGTTAACTTTGCCTTTTCTGTGCAGTTTTCATTGCATTTCAATGAATCCGCTTTCCTGTGGTGTTAAAACACTAATAGTTGCTTCAAATAGTAAATGAGGAGAGGATATAGAGGGAGAGAGAGGACGATGAAGAAAGAGAGATAGAGGGGTAATAGACTTGATGACCTAAAATATTTATATTAAACATCTGTGTTTTTATGGAGGTTGAAAAAACTCAGTACACAGCTACAGGGTACAGGAATCAAATATTTATATGCTTTAGTGAATAATTTGGGGATTGGGATGCAACTATTAGGTATTCTGCACCATACGTGCGGCCCTGACACCATATCAATTGTGGCCAGGTGCACAAGCTAATTGGTGAAATGCATTGTGGTCGCTGGCAAGGGGAAGTCAGGGGACGGCCGTAATCAAATAAAGGGAAGTCCTGAATTATTCTTTTTGAAGTGCTGCGGCCCTTATGAGCTGGACGAGCGATAATTGCCTACGCCAACCCACTCTCCAGCAACCCACTACACAGCTAACAATTTTAGGCTGTAAGAATGTTTCCCTAAAGTTTCCATTAAGTAACAAGAATGTTGAAAATGTTTTTTCGAACGTTCTAAGAACATTCAAAACACCCAGTTTTTTAGCCATATTAACATTATTGCTTAGTTAAAAGAACATTATTGAAAGTTTTTTAATTCTGTAACTTTTTTAAAACGCTCCACTAGCAACTTAATGTTTTTGATATATGATTTAGAACATTAAAAATGTATGTTACTGTAAGAAAGCATTTGATAACTTTAAAAGAACTTTAGAGAATGTTAGCCAATGTTCTAAGAACATTCCCTGTTAGCTGGGTATACACATTCTCTGGAGACATGTCGGGTTGCAGTGACTAAAAATGATTTGCCTTAACTAATCTTAATTTGCTGTTGTTTTCAAAGAACAATTTCCAAATAACAGCAGCATGATGGGGAGCACAACTCCAGCCTCCACTGACCTCATCTAAATGACAATGCCAGCGTTTCATCTAATTCTTACGGTAAACCATGGAAACAGTTTTCTTGCCGCTATTCTTTTAAGTCACGTAACGTAATTGAAATGCATGTGAAAACGACCTATGAAATGCTAATGCGTAATAAGGCACTTTTCAACATTTACTTTACATCTCCTAAATAACAACAGTGCTTCCGTTAAAGGCTGACCAACCTCCCTAAGGGTCAACATTTGGAATCCTGACTGCTCCACTTTGAATAAATAAATTGTGTCATTATGCTTTTCATCGTCTGATAAACAGCTCTTTTTTGCACTCAGAATCTCCATTAAAGAAAAGTAGGTCAAGAGCAGGAGCTTTAAAAGGCAAACTGATACACTTCTCCTCTCTTTACATTTCTCCTAAAAAGCTGCAGAGCAGCGAACCACCCCAGCGGTTTATCTCGCGCCTAACTCGGCACTCGCACCCGTTAAATACGTGTGCACATCAAAGGATACGACCAGATCAGGTTATTTTGGATAAAGTTATGGTATTATTGTTTGCCACGAGTCACATGAAAGGCTAGCCAGTGTCAAAGCTTCTTGAACGTTGTTTGATGCGTTTTTTAACTTAAGAGCAATCTTTTGTGGTATAGTTGCTAAATAGATGCCATTGTTTCTTATTCCCTGGTCCTTTGCAATTGGTTATGACTTATTGCATCATTCTCTGGAATTTCTTGATTCTGATTGGCCAGTCGGGGCTGCTGCACATATTCTTGTAATGGCTGCCAAGCATCAAAATTGACCGTTGTCCCAACTAGCACATAGCTGATAGTTTTATGTTTCTCCTATAAGTCTATGATTTCAGCTTGCATCAATATTTAATTTCTATTTTTTATTTATTTATTTGGTAAGTAGCCATGTAATGAGAAGAAAAATTAATCAAATGAACTCCTTCAGGGTTACATAAAAACCCCTCCATTCTGCACCCGGGTCCTGAACATCCTCACTGTACATTATCTCTAACCCCGCTAACAATTTTAGGTTATAAGAGTGTTTCCCTAAAGTTGGAAATGTAATTTTGAAAGTTCTAGGAATGTTTAAACCTTATTTACTCAAACATTTTAAAATCCTGTAACATTTTTAAATCATTCAAATAACAATTTAACAACAATGTTTTTGATATATGTGACATATTAAAAACATTCTACTAATGTTACTTCAAGAACGTTTTCTGATAAAGTTTTACAGAACGTTAAGAAACGTCATACAATGTTCCCTGTTAGCTGGGTACGTACTGTATTTCATACGCTAAACCTAAACTGCCAATGGCATGCTTACAAAATAATGTATATCACTTTAAATATGAAACGTGATTAGTGATTTCTGCTTTGTTTACACAGCGATGTGCAAATGAGTGGAAAGCCAGAGCTCGCTCTGTCAGCTCTGGGTGTATAATGGAGCATCAGAGAGCCAAATCAACAAACAAATGCCTGTGTGCAGGATTGAGAGGATGATGGGAAAGAATACACCACTCTGGTAAGTGTCTTAGACAGTCTAAGCTCAGGCCTGCCTTTGCCCATCTGTTGTGAACCCTGGCCAGCACAGGAGGGGGCCGCACCAGGACTGCAGTCAGCCAATCATGTGTCATAGGTGCTAGTAAAAGAAGGGCAGTTGATTTATGTGCTGATCCTTATCAGCAGCAGCCCTCTTAAAGGGATAGTTTATCCAAAAATGAAAATTCTTCCATCATTTACTCACCCTCATGTCATTCCAGACCAGTATGACTTTTATGCTTCTGCTGTTTTGCCATATGATGTTTTACCTCGTGTAAAACACAAAATAAGCTGTTTTAAGGTACGTTGAAAACCAAACAATCTATTAACTTCCACTGTATGGACACAAAACCACTGAGACATTTCTCAAAATATCTCCTTTTGTGTTCCACAGAAGGAAGTCATTCAGGTTTGGAATGACATGAGAGTAAGTAAATGATGGAAAATTTTCATTTTTGGGTGAACTATCCCTTTAAATGTAAATAGCAAAAATCAGAAGTTTGAATGGTTCCCAGGTCTGTGTTTGTATAAAGACATCTCATGTCTGGCCTTTTTACTAATGCGCTCATGAAGTATGCTTTTTAGGACCCTGAACTGATTTAACTGGTAAACATCCTGCTTTATAGCTGAGAACTGCCTGTTTCCATGCAACAAAATGTCTTAATAATCTCTTGCATTACAAGAGTCCAGCATTATGCACAGTGTTTGCGTTTCTCGACGGCGTACTTGGCAGAACAGAAGAGCGGGGAAACCGGTACCTCAAAAATGAGAACGACACGAACATTTACTCAGGAAACAGCTTTAGTAGGGTGTAAACATAGAGAACTTCAAATACTATTTGATTTTGATGTAGCTAAACACCTAAACAACGTCACTGTATGTTCGTGCACCAGGTATCCAGGAAGTATTGTACTCTTCTTGGGTGTTAAAGCAGGCCTCGGGGGAGGAAGATGAGGTTACGTTAGACCAGTTACCGCGTGGGGTCCATATCAAAACCCGACCATCGCGTCACTATCCCTGTCTGCATCCAATTCCAGCATGAACATTTCCTGTTAAACCCCCATCAAACAGACACACGGCAGCACAAAGGAAAACCTCATCTCCACAGGAAACTAATCCGTCGGTGTGCGCTGTAAGCCTGCCTTTTTTATTGAAAGAAGTCATCACTCATTTTTGCCAAAGATTAAAAGTATGGCTAAATTGAGAAAATCCGCTTAAGAATTTTTCAGAATTTAAATTTGGAACGAGAAGTGAGGTGGCTTCTTGGTGAGTTGCGTTCCAAAACGGTGCATGAGGTGAGATGCGTTGGAACGTGCAGACAACGTGTTTGTGCTCCCCTTTTTTATTTACATTGTTCTGATTCCTACATCTCTTTCTCGAATGGAGAAAAAAATAAAGGGGGTGACAACGGCGAGTTTGTGGCGTTTGCCTTAAAAGCCTTGATTGGCTGTTCTGGCATAAGAGACACGCATGTGAAATGAGTTCTCCGTCCCTTTAATTGCATCGCCACTGGCAACAAGGTGTTTTGGTGGAGGGAATGACAATTACTGGCTGGCAGGAAGGGAAGGGGGGTCTCAGGCAGGCTGGGTCAATAACTCTTTCACATCTACTGTGCAACATGTCGTCCCTGCATAGAGTTTATTTACCTAAAGGTTGTTTAGCATTAACCACCAAATAATTACAGGCAATTTTATTTAAAAGCATTTTTTGACTAGTCTCTGACTTAATAATAGGCCTAATGAAGACCTTTTGCAATGCATGGGAGCTTATTTTGGTCTTTTTAATAGTAATTAATATTGTCCGTTTGTTGTGTGTTTGTTTGTTAATGGCCTTTACTGAAAAAAAGCAAAATATGGCAAAACAAGACAAATTCTTTAATTTCATTCTGGCTTAAAGGTGTAATGTTATTCAGTGTTAAGATATTGTTTCTCCTTTTCCAACTTAAAACTAGAATGTTTGTAGATATATTTCCCTTAAATGTCTAAACACTGAGACACTGAGATTTTTTACATTGCTTTGTTTGTTTGTCTGGCCGAACATAGTAGCACTGGCTCAACCAATGATGTGAGTTTTAGGGTGGGACTTCCTGTTTGTTCAGACTTTGAGTTTGGGGGTGTGGGGTGTTGGTGGTTTGATTTGGTTTGGTTAGGTGTGTGGGAAGCCTTACTTTTCATTTTGCTTCACTAATGGCACAAAATTACACACTTTTTGAAATTACAGTATGATACTCCATGCTTTTGTTTATACTGTATATATATAACACAAATACAGTAAAGGCAGATGGATACTGTAGAGACAAGCAGGACTTTAACATGCAGAAAAAGGAGCTAATCACTGCCAAATGCTTGGCCTGTTACACTTTCCTCTCCCATTGTTACTGGCTTTGCTGGTTTGTACTGAGCTTCTAAGTTGGTAATTATGTCAGTTTCATCCTAAATGATTTATTATTTATTTTGCCAGACTGTAGCCGGAGAGACAGCTGCCCCTGGAGTGGTCATTAATGTGCTATCTGGCCGGGCAGGGCGCGGCTTCTATGATCCTGACCCAATCTCAGATCCTAATCCAAGGAGGAAGGCGGCTTCAGGCCAGGATCTGGCGGCCCAGCTATCTCACTCTCTATAATTGATAGGTTTTAGGCGATTATATGCTTCACGTGATAAAGATCTATAACGATGTATTGATCGGACTGTGCTGGGATTCGACCAGGGGGTTTGAGACATCCACAACTAGGCGCTCAGCCCCCTCCCACTCACCAACCGATGGTATGACATTTTGATATCTGACATTAGATAAAAGTATGCGAGTGTGTATCTGTATACGTGTGTATGTGTACGTGTCTTTTCTCCCTGTACGGTAAACCAGCAGATGAAAGGCATGAATGATGTTCAAGTTTATGAGTACATACATATTTACAGTGCACGCACACAGAAACATGCACATCTATCAATCCGAGGATCAGAAGAGCGGTTGGATTGGATTTTGAAGGTTAGGTTGCGAAGCCTGTGGGTGGGTGATTATTAATTATGATAGCTGTAGACTCCGATTTTATCCTGCAGTCTGAACCTGTGGGACGTCAGCCGAGTTGGGCTAGCTGACACTGAGACAATCCGAAACGGGATGTTTCACCTGATGAGAAATGAGTTGGGTAAAGGCGCAGTTTGTTAGCATCAGAGATCATTTGTAACGCAACTAGCATAAAAATGATATTTCATATAGAAGTGGCATCTTTTAGAATAGATGCACAAAATAGTCACATCGATTAAAGATTAAGCAAAAACAAAACATTTTGCACTGTACTGTAAGCTAGTAGATGGTTTTATAATAATTTAACAAGTTGGGTCTATGTCAGCCAGTTTTGGGTCACATGACTTCATTGTTTTTATATATATATATATATATATATATATATATATATATATATTATTTTTATATTTTTTTTTTTTTTTTTTTTTTTTATATATATATATATATATATATATATATTAGCCTCAAAACAAAATTTGTCAAAATAGCATTAGAATAACTAATAAACTAATCATAAAACAAACTAGTTGTGCAAGCCCCACTCCACCATACGGCCTTTTTACAGTGTCTGCATAAGGTAAACATCCAGTCATTGGCTTCTTTTCTGGACTGCAAAAGTAACTAGTTGGGCAAGCCCCATTATAATACGGTTATTTTATGATTGAGTCCAGAAAAGGGTCAGCCCAGTTATCCTCAGGCTCATGCTATCTTTTGATGATCTAAGCTCAATCCATGATGGAGCTTTTCAACAAACTCTTTGGCTATCAACAATCTACCCCGACACCGATTTGCCATGCAAGAATCCATCCCTCTCGGTAATAAACAGTGCGCAGACGGGGAAAAAGAGCCAGAGTGAGGAAATTAAAGAAAAGCAGACAGAAGCACTTCGAATTCATTCCTGCATTATGGCGCATTACCATTTTTTCGCTTCAGTCTTAATCTCCATTGAATGACTGTCATCACCCTCCGGCTGTAATTAGGAACGGACTTTGGACAACAACAGACGAGCCGGCCTAGCTTGTCTAAAGCAGCAAATTACCTTTAGCTTATGGTAAGCAATATTCTGTGCCAGGCAACTTTTACTGCTGATTAGCAATTAGCCCAAACTACCGGCAGCCGAAGAGCTAATGTTTAATTTGGTCTTCTAATGATAGACTCCCATCCAGTGTGTGCAGACTTGGAGAGGGTACGCGGGGGGCTGGGTGTTGAAACATATGGATTTCTGCTTAATTCTTTTTCATTTACAACCTGACAGGCCCGCAGGTAGTAAGGAGAGGAAATTTCTTAGCGATTAGTAATGGCTGCCCCTCAAAGTGGCAAACGAATGCTAATGCTTCACTTCAAGGCCTTCCCCCAGAAAATACTCTCCTTGCAATTACTTACTCTGGAGGCTAAGTAATCATAGCGTTATGCTAGCTCTCTCACGAGTGCAAAATTGTCAGTTTATGTATGTCATCAACATGTGACAGCAAAGAAATTAGCTATTTAATTTCAGCACAGTGACGACGGTGTGCTGTAGCCTGCAGGTGACAGACAAACCAATTCTCTCTGTTTTTTTTGGATGCCATGATGAAATTCTAGAATGGATCATTTTGGTCCTGGATGTTGATTGTTCAATACAGGCTTCTAGTTGTGTTGTGATCCTCCAGTAACAGTTTTGGCACAAAACACCCGTTCACTGTACAGAACCTACAGCGGGTCATTGTTTTTGTTGCATTGCTAGCAGCGCTCTGTTATGTAAGGGGACTATATTGTCTAACATTTAATGAATTTGCTTTATGAAATGAAGTATTGTTTTGTTTGTGTCAAGACAGTTGTTTGACAAGTACAGCTTTCTGTGCTGTGTTTACATATTTTACACTCAAACAGGAAGTTATGTCAATAAACGTTTAAAAAAGAAATAGAGAGTGTGTGATTGGACAAAATTCTATGTAGTGCAAGATGAGTCGTCAGTATTTTTGCTCCCATTTCCTGGAAGAGAAAGGCTGAGCATTTTCAATATGTGTATCTGCTTTAAAATTATTTTCTTAGTTTTTAGGAGTGTACTAGTTATAGAAATGGTTTTAAAGCTAACAGGCATGGACTGTACAGCTACAAAACTCCAATTTCATTTTAATGGGGTTTGTAACATTTTAACTTTTTTAATGACCAATAAGGCACTCCAAGGCATGCTCAGTTGTGAATATAGTAACAGCTGAAGTTTTAATATAACCTTATGTTACACTTCATGCTGCGCTTAGCAACACCCTGTAGCCACGACTATATACCTAATAAAGCTCAACTTCTCATACTTTATTGCTTAAATAAACATCGTTTATAAAAGCTTGAAGCATAATTATTCTGAATTTAACACGTCACAGAGTAGTGTTTTCTCAAAAGGTCATTGGCTCATTTCCAAAGACGACTGAAGCATCGGTCCCCCGCTTGGCCGCTAAATACCTTGTTTTCTGTAAAGAGGCTCAGCTTTGTTTGCAAACACGAGCAAGTGGTGTCATTGGGGGCTTTAAAGTATTCCTTAAGAACCAGCTAATCATTCTCATGTACCAGTGCACGCTTGTGGGCTGAACCAATCAGATCGCGTGGACCGGCTACAGTCGGTAGACTGTCGGTACAGTCAGCGTAGACGCTTGTTAAGAACGTGCGATGGTTACCGTGGGAATTATCTCATCCCTCGGGGCTTGAGAGTTCTCTGCGCTAACGAACACTAAGGATGAGATTCGTTATCCTCTGTCTGTCTGATTTTCAGTCCGCCGTGTCTCATCTCTCTAGTAAAGATGGGGGATTTCTTTCTCACGTGGACCAGCACTTTAAGATTCATCCCCTGTGGTGGAGTTCGAACGAGAGGAGATGATGTTCCTCAAGGCTTGGCAAGCAGTTAAGGGTCGTCATTGGCTGGCTGATGATTGCGATGATTGACATGAATAAATGTCATTTCTGGATTTAAGAAGCAAAGGGGGGAAAAAATCAAGTGAATCAGAAGAACATGTAGATTTAGTTGTAGTCATTTTTATCATGTTAACTTATATAAGTTATAACTTCTGTTTAGTTCAGTTTTAGTTTAATTTTAAGTTTCATGCCTTAACACAGCAGCACAAATTGTTTATCTGTCAGTGATGACACATTCTACACTTATCAAAAACTGCATTAAATACGAAGACGTCTGTGCCATTATGTTCTGTAAGCTGGTGTCATTGGTAATTTTTGTATTTATAATAATTTCAGGTTTGTATAATAACCTTGAATGCCCCCCCAGGGAGTAACAATGTAAACTTAAGAGAGGAAAACATTGTCCAGTGTTGTATGTTGTTTGTTTACTTTTTCTCTCTTCTTTCTTAATCCTTCCTTCCTCCTCTTTATACGACACGTCCATGATGTGGCCAAGGTGTGGCTTTGCTCCTGGAGTAGTTCAAAAAGCAAGGGATGTTTTTCATTTCCTTCCCAAAGTCTCACTAACCCAACTTTTTCAAACCTGTGTTTCTGATGTGTGCAGGGCTCTGGGGAACGACAGCACTGGAAAGAAAAGGGAATCTGTGTAAAGGAAAGGTAAGAAGGGACAGAGAGAGCGGGAGAGCAATGAGAAGAGAGAAAGAAAGAGAGAGAGAGAGCACTAAAACAGACCTCTCTCTTTTTCATACACACACAAACACAAAAAAGACAGACAGACTGGAGCTTCAAAGCTTGGGCTTCTCTCTTTCCTCTGGTGTGGAATTTTAATGCAGTATTTCATTTTTCATCGGGGGGTTGGGGAGGGCGAGAAGGTGTGTGTATTCTTTCAATGAGCAACTGTTGTCCCACTGCGGCCCCTCGTATAGTGGTGATGCGCCAAAGTTTAAACCAGTAACAACACATCCACAGTCATGTGGAAAACGTGACCAATGGCCTAATTCAGATTTATAGCATAATAATTTAACAAAACTGATAGTTTGTTATAGTTTGTTATACTGATAGACATCATACAGTAAGTACAGTAGTGGCGTCAAAGGTTGAGAGACTGTCATGTTTTGTGCAAACTTTTGTTTGTACAAACAAAAGTTTTCTTTTTGTTTTGTTCCACGGGTCACAACAGCACACAGGGATTAAGAATACACTAAAATGTGTCATATTTAAACACTAAGTATTTTTTTTTATGTATGTTTAATTGCTTAAAATTATAAATTAACCCCAGGAAAAAAAAAATGAAAACTGATAATTCTCATTTTTTAAGAATGACCTGAACCTGATGGTGAAGGTAAAGATACAGGCACGGTTTTGTTTAAAAACTTTTTAGGTTTTAGAAACATTTTTATTATTCTAAAATATGTACAATGATAAAGAATAAGGAGGTACATCTACATTTTTTACTGGTGGTGAACATGAAGAAACATTATCTTTAAAACCTCCAGAATGTGCCGGACTAAAATCCTGAACTCATTTCTCTGTTTTTTTAATACAGAATGTTTTCCTTTCCATCTGGTTGGGGACGAGCTGCAGACCCCTCTGAGCCACCATTTTTTTTATCTAACACACTTAAAGGTCTGTAAGATCCACAAGCCTTAGAGGGTCAGCAGTGCCTCTAGTGGCGCATCTGGAAGGTGAGAGAAGGAGCAGAGGTTAATGCTCAGGGGTTCCTCAGCTATCTCGACCTCCTCCTGGGGTGCTGCCCATGAGGACGTGTCAGCGAGTTCCGCTCTCTCTGCCTCTGATAAGGAAAGGTCAATCTACCATCATCCAGGAGCCCGGGGCCTGCTGAAAATACCAGACAGAGAAATCACAGAGCCCAACACAAGGTATCAAGCTTTGTCGATGTCTTGTCTCCTGATTGTCTCTTTGAGCCTGTGAGCCCAACATTGAGTGACATCAAACCAAGTAATAAGGTGTGGTCACGCTAGACTTTGATGTGCAAATTGACTTTTTACGGACAGGATGTGATGTCACGCTTTAGGGGATCTGTTTTTAGTAAATAATAAATCACAAGTAACAAATGATAATTCATTCAGCATGTTTAAAAATATACCCTCTACTTTCTTGTACCACTGCAAATCATGCAGCTTTGAAGTTTGTATGCTTTGTGTTGAGCCGGGAGGTTAATCTGTGACATTTAGATTCTGTGTTGGTCAAACATTGTTTTCAGTGTGTGAATTCACAGGGCAAAGTTCACCAGACTTGAACTTTTATCCACATCGGACGTCACGAACGTTTAGCGTGACCGCATTCTTACAACACAGCTACGTTTTTCCAAATGTCCCCTCCGTGACGTATCTTTATCTTCCCTCCTCAAAGCGCACAATCGCGGAGGGGCTTCTCTTCCAAGCCCCCGCCCCGTCAACCATCTCACTCTGTTATTCCTGATTAGCTGTAAACGAGCAAATATTTTCCCAGTGTTCGCCAGGTTAGATCCCCATTTAATTAAACTGGCTCATTATGTCGCTCTCTGATTAGTGGAGGGGAATCAATTATTCAATTCACAAACATGGGCCGCAGGAGCTCGCGGTGCACAAAGAACTGCTCATTTAATTCCAAGGACACTAATTAGCTACAAAGCAAAGCTGCAACTTTCTGTCTCTGTCTTCACCGTCGCCCCCTCCCCGCCCCTTCCTCAATTACTGTGTTCCATAGGAGTCTGAGTGTGAGGACTGGGAAGGAGAGCTCGACGCAGACATGGAACATAGAACAAAAGAGCATGATGGAAATGTAGAATAGGTGAGAATGGGTGGGGCGGGTCAATTCGTTCCTCCTTCGGCTACGTTCGTGTCTAGTTAGTGGGGTCGAGGTGTTACGAGCGGAGGATGGCGGTTTTATTTGCTGATATGTAGATCGGGGGAAGAACTAAGCATTCAGGAAACGACCCGAGGGATTTACAGCTGCTTCGAGCTCAAAGGCTGACACTTTTGTTCTCTGCAATCAAACGGCGGGCAATTATACGAATTATTGACAGCAGATTTCTCATTTCAGCTGCAAATTAAGGCTATCAATAAAGCCTTCTGATGCAAAAGTGACTAATTAACCAACGGAGTAGAGCTCTGAAGCTGCGTTATAAAAAACTCCAGTCGGTAGCACGTAGTGGAAACACAGGGGAACTAATTAGTTTAATTATCAAAACAGCTAATTAAAATTACACAGTTGCCTAATTAGTTCTGTGCTTCTTGCTGTCTCTCTTTCCCTGTGTCTGTTTTTTCCTCTCTGCCCTCTTACTCTTTAATTGACAGGTTGAAGTTAAATATAAAACAGGACGAGAGAGAGAGAGAGAGAGAGAGAGGGTGGTTAATGAAAAAGCAGGCGTGTGGTGGGGTAAAAAGAGTTTAACTGAATATCTGTTGATGTTATCTGCGCAAGTGGCAGCTATCTGGTGTGGGAAAACAAATGACTTTCATTCAGGCAATTCCAAAATTGCTCTCACTAATGTGTCCTTGATGTAGGCAACTGAGGAATTTGTCTTGTTCTCTTTTTGTTTAGGAGCAAGTTGCCCTGGAACAAAACTAGATATGAAACAGCGCAGAGTAAAGTCGACATAAAAATTAAATAAACCCAGTATTTTATTTGCTTAATGCATGATGCATTTTTTCTTAATGTGCACAACTCATCAGGGCATATCATTCCAAAACATGTTTGTTTCATATCGTTACATCAAAATGTAACAACCGGCTCCGCCTCTGAAATTATTTTTTTCTCTGATGACATCACTAAGCCCTCTTGTTTTTCAGCTCCTCCCCTGCAGTGATACACCCTCATTTTTACCTCTCATATAGAGAGCTTTTCACAATCCAATGAAGTCCCAGTGGATACAATCAAGACCCGCCCTACCTTTTTTCTATCTGAACAGCCTCTTTAAAGCCACTTAATGATAAAAAGGAATACAGTTAATAGAAATGTGAATTAAAAACAAAACAGGACCATTCCTCCGTGGGCGTTGAATTTGGTGGATGTGCAAAAACAACATAGCAGCTGATATATGAAGGGTGTCACAGTTTGCAATACAATACTGCAGCCTCTTGATGGAAACTTAATGTTTCCATTAAGTTCAAAAATTTTATTTTTGGACTTAAAAAATAACATATCATATGATACTGTAGGGACATTATCATATGATATGATTGTGATTAAAATGATCTTTCCTTTTGTATGAAGGATCTCTACGTTTAGGCAATCAGTCCCTGAACATGCAAATGGGCCAGAGGCCCATTCCACCACCTGGCCCCTTTTGGCCATACTGATATTTTTAGTAGCGCTAATCAGGCGGCTTATTATTTCTGGAGTTCACAGAAACTTTGAACTCCAGATTCCTCCTGCCTAAAAGATTCATGAGGACCAGGGCATCGGGGGACCTGCTTAAGTTTGCAATGGGGTCAGAGATCGCCGTTATCCCTTCGGCAAGTGCAGAAAAACAAATTGCATATGTTAAGGGCATGTGCCTGTTACGTACTACGTTCTTCAATGCAGCGTTGCTTTTCCCAGTGTCTGTCTGACATCTCAAGCAAATATACATTCAACTAACAATTTTAGGTTGTAAAAACATTTCCCAATGTTTCCATTAAGTAACAAAAGCGTTAAAAATTTTATTTTGAAAGTTCTAGGACGTCCATTTTTAGATGTTTTATTAACGTTGTGGCTTGGGTATAGAATGTCATTCAAACATGTTTTTAATTCTGTAACGTTTTTAAAACATTTCACTCACTACATAAGAACAACATTTTTGATATGATATAAAAAAATCAATGTTAAAAAAATAGTTACTGCAAGAATGTTTTTTGATAACGTTGAGAGAACTTTTAGAGAACGTTACCTGTTAGCTGGGTAGGCTTGTTTAGTATTTGCAGAACTAAAAATGCAGTGCAGTACATGATGATTACAGATGGCCCTGTAAGTCTGATAGTCATGAAATATAATATGACGGATAGGGATGTTGGACACTGTTAAAACTGTACGCTTATGGTGAGCGATCTGCCATTGGGCCTTTTAGCTTGTAACTGGTAAAATGGAAAGTGAAGGTCAGTGATATAGAAAGAGAGTAACAGAGTATCTCAGAGCTATACTGGGAGAGAAAGTCATTATTTACTCACCCTTATTTCTATACAAGAACAGTTTATAATGTCTGCAATAGAACCCCCCGCCCATCTATGATGTCATTGACCATGTGACGTGAGAACCAGTGACATTTGATGATGTCATTGATGTCCAACCTGATGTGATATCAGAAAGCACCATTGATTTAAAAGCTACAATCTGTATTGCTTCTAAAGACTTGACTATGTCATTCTTACTTATTTTATGGTTTTGTTTGTACTTTTTAGAGCTTGCAAGACATTTTCACTATGTACTGCATTTGCATAGAAAAGAAAATTCCTTTTTTTTTATGTTACACAGAGCAAATAATAACAGGTTAAGTTTGTTATGGTAGGTGATGTAATAAGTCATATTTTCACTTAGGGGTGAGCTTTTCCTTTAAGAAATTAAGTTAATTACCATTTCGTGGGGCCTGTTGTTTTTCTGTACAGCAGTGGTGGTACACTTGTAAACCAGGCTACATTATTCGTAAGTGTGAGTGTATGAAACGCGTTCTGAAACGCAGACCTTTTGCGTATAAAATGCAATCTCGTCCCGCGCTGCCTGTGGGGGGAATGCATGTAAATTACAGTGCGAATTGCCTGCAAAGCTGCTGTCCGATTTGAATTGTCAATGCGTCGCTGTTCCATCTGACTCATAGGGAGACCACTTTGGCTCAGATAGTGTGAAGACAGATTCCATCAGGTCCTTATCTGTTACAACCTGCATTGCTTGCAATTGGATTCAATAGCTCCCAATAATAGTGTTGTTTTTTAAACGTTAGGATACCTGGGATTTTGCACTGGTCAGCAGTGGGGTGTGAAAAAAGTGTGGGAATGAGAAAAGGATATAAAAGAGAACCTTATTCTACCTTGTTTTTCCACCTCCTGCCGCCCAATGCCATGAATAGTGTATTATTCCGATCATTTTTCTGACTTTCAGGAGGAAAAAGTAATTTTATCTCCTAAAGTACGTCTTTTTTTCATCCGGCCCATCCCCAGAGTGGTGCGCAGTGTGGTCGGATGAAGAAATCCCATCACTGCATTGATACATCACAAAAGCCAGCCGCAATCATCGTTTGAAGGATATCCTCAGAGACCAATTTAGACCCCTAAGACTTTGACCATAACATTTAAATCAGCAAAACTGACTAATATAGTGTTGGCTATGATAGTTCTGAATACAATTATTGTAGCCTCAACATGGCAGTATTCATTAAAATGCCCATATAACTGATATCAATGTTGGTCCAATTTTTCTATAATTTCTTCGCTCTAAAATAATTGGACTGGATCTCATTTTAAGGCCACGGGAGAACTTTGATGGGACTCATTTGCAATAAGGGTGTCCTTTTTTATCTTCTTTTTTCCTCAAACAAGACATTAATTAAGTGAGAGTGGCCGCTCTCATATGCTGTGTCTGCCTTATACGTTTTTTTGACAGATTTAAAGGCACAGTATGCCCAAAAATGAAACTTGTCAAGATCATTTGCTTATCATTTACTCATGTCTTTCCAAACCTTTATGACTTTTCGTCTCAATTAGAACATAAAAGGAGTCAAGAAGGAGAATGAGATACTCTGAGATGCTCTTTTCCGTACAGTGAAAGGTGACCACGACTGTCCCAGTCCCCATTCACTTCCGTTGTATGGAAAAGAGCATTCCACTATAAATATTTTACACAAGAGTCTTTTGTAATGACATGAAGGTCAGTAAATGATGACAGAATTTTAATTTGGGCTGAACTATCCCTTCAGATCTAATTTCTTGAGATTTTCCACTGCAAATAGTGCGTAGTTGGTCCCAGTGCTCATAAAATGGAATTCCCACGTGAAAATGTAATATGAAGTTCTCCAAACATGTCATTATGAGGGTTACGAGTCATAGTGGTGCTATTCCCAGTTTCACAGCGTGGTAAAGAACGATAAAAGCGAGTCTCAATTTGCCTTCATGTTAAAAGTTCAAGTCAAATATTCCTCCATTTGCCTGAACCACATTCTGCTTTTTCTCCCGTAGAACCGAGTGTGTCGGTATCAAGTCAAACAATGTGTGCATCTGTTCAAAGAGTGAGAATAAGATGGGTGAAATCTTTAAGAAAGGCTTTTTTGATTGCTTCAGATGCAGACGTTGTCTCTTGGAACAGAACAGAGCTGTCGCAAACTCCATCTTATTTACATTTTCTTTTTCTCCCACCCCACACACACGCCGCGCCGTTCCAGAAAAGCAAAGGGAAAAGGAAACAGCCCAAAAAAAGAGAGACTGTTTTTCAATGCCAAGGTGCCACGGCCTTCTTTTAAGCTGTAAATGTTCTGACGAAGAAGAAGAGAAGCCGATAATGAGCACTGAGCTCCTTTCCAAGCCGTCCGTATTGTTTTAATTGTTCAAGTCACATAACGGAAGGGAAGAGAGAGTGAGCGAGCGAGCGAGAGAGAGAATTCTCAGAGCTACAGCGCCAACATTTAAAAAAAGAACAAACCTGGCTCTTTCCAACGTGTTGGAGCAATTATGTACAAACCCTGTAATTATGCATATCTTTTTGAAACATATAAAGCTATATGGAAATGAGTCTGGGCCGATTTAACTTCGCACTGTGCACCCCCCGCCGGCTGCGCATTGTTTGATATTTCAGACACTTTTTGGGGAAGTAATGGGACTTTAAGTCGAGGTTTTGTGCGAGCGAGTGCGCGTGTGAACGTGAGCGCGGGCGTGTTGAGCTAAAAGGAGAAGCTTTAGGTCGTTTATTGCAGGGAAATGGTGAGAAACAGCTACATAAACACACCCGTTTCACAGTCTCGCGTGTGATGCTTCACTTCACACCTGCGTCTTTTCCCTTCCTCTTCACATGTGAGGTCCCACCCTTAATTAAGTCTGCTGGGGTTTTAAAGTGTTAAAAGAGACCATCTTGGCATGTTTAGAGGACTGCGTGTATGCATGGTAATCAGGCCATCCACTGGCATTTGGGTGTTGGCCGAAGATCTTAATTTCAGACAGATCTTGTCCCCCAAACTTGTTTTCTTGTGATTTCAGAAAAGATGCGCATGGAAATGAGACACCGCACGCGCAGTTGTTCCCAGCTGCAAGTGAGAATATCTATACGTAGCACCTCCGTTGCGTCCAATTACCACTCGTTAATCCTTTCAGAAAGAAATTCAATTACGTTTATCAGGTTATTTCATACATGATAGACGACACTGATGCAAAACCCTAATACGGGTGTTGGATGAAAGCGGGTGTTTTGTGTCTGCATGCTGTTTCAAGCCAAATAATTGAGCTGCGCTTGCTCTTCCAGGAGAATGGTCTTCCCGATGGCACGACAACACTTCTATGAGCGCGCAATAATGGGGGACATTATTCCGGTTCACCGAGAGCTAAGCACCTGTTACTGCTCTTCAACGCAGAACCCACACTGACATTTAAAATTTTCATTTTCAACATTGATAACATGGTATTGGCAGGGCTTCAAGCCGGTAAACTGCTGATGGCTCTTTAACTGCTAGCAAAGTGGCAAGATTAAAATCAAATTGGTGATTTTTTTTTCGTCTTCCATGCCCCTCCCTTCCTGCATTCCCTCTTCTTTCTGCTTGACTTGACTGGATTTGTTACCCTAGAACCTCTTTTAGGCAACTACTGTATAGAGGATTGTGGGTAACCCCCCTCCTCCCCCCAAACAATTACCCCTGGATGGATTTTTTTGGAGTGAAGCTGGATAATTGTGTAATTATCTGGGTGAAATGGGAAGTCTAATGTGTTAAAGTGGGAATTTTTTTAAGCCATGTTGTGGAGAGGAGGAGGAGGGTGAAGCCTACCTGTCAGCGATGAGCACGCTCGACCAAATTGATAAATAAAGAGATAAGACTGTAGACACTTAGCTGGAGTAGGACCAGTAACCCCACAGCGGAGAAGGCAGGTAGACCCAGACAGGGAATTTTGCACGAGGAGAAAGATTTACAGATCCATTCACATGAAAATAAGTAGCACCTCTTGGAATCCAATTTGGTTTAATTTGATTGTTTGCAGGACATTGCAATTACAAAGAGAGGACAGATTACAACTAAAATAAACACAAATGCAGAGATAAATTATAATTTGCAATACTTTAAAATCTAATTTGGTTTGGTGACAGACTGAAAACTTTATTGCTGTTGATATTTGGTTTTATCAGGCTCGTCTGGTTAGAAAGCTTTTGTTTGACTCATATGAATCAGTTCTGTTTAATGAATCAGTCTCAAACTATCAGACTGACTCACTCAATGAACCCTAAGTTGATCTTAGTGCTTTTAAACAACCATTTATAGTGAGGGATCCTGTAAATTGGCTACTAAAAAGTAATTAGGCTTCTAAATGTCTCATTCTAGTAGACATTGACTCCCAAGTCATTTTCTTAGTCTGGTGCCTTTTAAGAAATTAATAAAAAATGTGACATCATGTCTGAGACAAATATGACTAATATAGTAATAATACACAGATGGTTCTCTTGCATTCATCGTTTTTAATGGCACATTTTTATTCATTTTAAAACAAATTGAGCCAGCCTTTAAAATACAGGAATTCCTACTGGAATTTCTACTGGAATTCTAGAATTCCACTGGAATTCCGTGTCGGCCTATTACCATTTAAGAAGCGCATTATTGCATTGACCCTTTCTGTTCACACATACGGTTTCTCACTGCCAGTTCTGAGAACTGGACTCCAGGAGAAAGCTGACTGTAAACAGTGACTTGTGAAAATGGGGGTTCGGAGGGAAGGGAAACAGGTTGATGAAAATTCAGGGAAAAGGAACATGAGATATGTTGTCCGCTTCAGCGGCTGTTAGGAAATAAATTGCTTTTGAAAGTAGAAATGTTTACCTCAATTGAAAGACGTTTTATGCTCTTGACAGGAAATTATTTCGCGGCTTCTCTCGCGGTTGCTCTTTCCATTGGTCATGTTTTCTTAACCTTACAAAATAACTTGGCCTCTACATTCACCTTGAGTATAAACACTTATTCTGTGTTTTCAGGCCTCTCTACGGGTACCTTAACTAATTTCTTTCTTCTGCGGTGGACCTGCCAAGACAGAATAGATGGAAAAGAGGCATTCTGCTAGTCTGACTACTGCCCATATTTGGCTTTTGTGTTGAGTATGTACCGAGTGGGAGAAAGTAAATCGAAAGTAAAATTGCTCTGACAGTCAAAAAAGGGACGTTTTCGCTCTTTAAATTTGTATTAAAATGATGCACCTTGTTCACATAATGTTGAAGTTGTTGTTAGCAAAACAAATCATATGAACGGTACAACTGAGGGTAAAATTTGTTTATGGTTGTTAATGTTTGTGGTATAGCCAGCGTACATCCATTGTTGGGTTCCCAGCCAATTTGGAACTTATCACTACAGTTTAATTGAGTTTGTGGTGAAGCATAGGGGACAGACGGAGGACTTTTGAGCCAATAAGGTAAAATCTAAAGATAGATCGCAAAGGCACATTGTTGCTATTCTTCTATAGTCTGTAGCTCTAATGATTCATTTTCTGGAACACATTTTCACCTGAATGCCATTTAAAGAGTTTTGGGCCAAAGACTTGACAAACAGACTGTAACAATGATTACAGAATAACAGAGCAGAATAACAAGTTCAGCTTTGATCCACTAAATAAAAGAGGCTGGTTAATATACAGACCTCTGTGTATAAATGTATATATGTAAACAACTATGTGTACACGCTCTGTATCTTTGCATGTTTGAGATTAGATGTCTATTTAGAAAATATAATAGTGATGACAATGGCCTTTGCCAAAATGTTAAACTTGAATCTGATTGGTTGGCTGTTCTGTTATTATCATTTGTGTGACTTATTGCCTGATCATCAGAGAAGTGTGTGTGTGAGAGAGAACCAGTGTGACCAGTTTGACCATCAGAGTGGGGACAAAGAAAGCAAAGTGAGGACATTTTGTCCAGTCCTCACTTTCTGACACCCCTTTAAAAGGTTGTTAGTTGGTTAAAACTTGGTTTTACTACTTGCAGTCTAAGGTTAGAATTAGTTTAAGGTTAGGTTTAGGGTAAGGGATTGAAGAGATTGCATTGTGTCAATAAATGTCTTCACAAAGATAGATGTACAAACGTGTGTGTGTGTTACGCTGTAGTGCTGAGGGATGCTCTCTGACACGGAGACTGGCTTTGGGTCCAGATCTCCAAAACAGCTCTTATCAGGAGCCTGAGAGCCATGAATTCAGCCTTCCTGACAAACCTGCTTCTGTCTGATTATTGCTCCTTACCCAGGACCGCTTAACTGATGGCTAGTGTCTGCAGTCTGCAGGGCCAAAGGTAGAAGCCAGTGAACAGACTGATACAGCAGGCAGCAGGGTATAAATATAGAAATATATTCTATATCTAAAATATAGAAATTATTAAGCTAAACAAATGGCTATCTATTGTATTCATTTTGCTGTGATAGCCATCTTGTACATTGACTTAACTAAAAAATGCACATATTATACTCTGTTCTATTCTTAGAAGGCTGTGTAGTTATGTTGCTCAACAAAGCACGTAGTAACCGCCAATTCTGAGTTTCTTTCAGATAACAGTTATTGTATTTCTCATGTTACACATTGTAGTGTAACACAGGTAAACAGTTCCTTTTAGGCTTCTCGTTTGACTGGACACATACTAAAAGTTTTTTACTGTAATATCGCTGGATCGTTTCATTGTATTCTGTGAGTGTTTGTGCTTTGCTGGAATGTTCCTGTAGCTCAGCTGGTAGAGCGCTGTGTTAGTAGTGCAAAGGTTGTGGGTTCGATTCCCAGGGAACACACATGCTGTTGCTTTGGGTAAAAGTGTCTGCCAAATTTATAAATGTAAATGTATTTGCAGGTCATTCAACAAACTGCGACATGACACAACTGATACTGCTTCACCTGACAACTTACTTGATGTGAACTTGTTATTTAAAGAACTACATGAATTACACAAACTACAATTGTTTTATCGATTGCACTTTTTAAAGCTGTACAGCCTCTTTCAGGACTGGCACTGCGGTTTATTGAAAACCTCTCATCCACAAACACACAGGTAAACAAAAACTCAATGACACTCCAACCAGAGGACCCCGCGAACAGCTGACCTCACTGGATACCGACTGTAGCACTTCCTGTTTAAAAAAGAGCCGCGAAAGTGGAAATAATACTAAATTATGCGCAGAGAGCTGTGCATACTCCTGAAAGCACTAACAAGTTAAATGTGGTACTAACATTTTGTTCCCTCATCACTGAGAGTAAATGTTAAATTAACTTAGATGGTCCTATCTAAATATCACAGATAGATTTGACTGGATTAATTTTTTAAGTGTGAGTGTGACACAGCGCTACCAAATTTCCAAAACTCTCAGACCACATTGCAAATTGTTTGCTTCTCATTCAAATCAGGAAATGAAGTTTCTGAGGTTTATGAAAAAGTGTGTTTATATAACTTAAATTGAAAATAATCTACTAGATAATAATAATGCAAAACAGAAGCATTTTTGCTGGTGGTCTCAGAATGTTGGATCCCATTGTGTTTGGCTGAGAAACCACAGTAAGTTGAGTGTGATGAATGTGATTGAAACCTTCGAAACAAGATTCTCAACTTTAAAACTTGGAATTTAGATTAATGCCACCGCAGTGAAAATGCAACATCCGCTTGACAACATCACCAATAATCCTGATTGAATAGTCATGATGACTGTCATAAACGCTACGGTTGTCTGATCAAGTTACCGCGTTCCAACTAACGACGACAACTGCGTGAAGAAAGAATTGACGATGGCTAATTAGCAAATCCATAATGTTTCCCTCCTTTTAAGCAGTTCCCTCGAGGGTGTTTTGAATCATTATGCAAATGATGTTGTCAAATGTCAATTAGTGCAGGAAGAAACTCTCAAGATTTATGATTTTCAAGAGTACTTCTGGAGAGGGAAAGTTCTCCCAATAGTCATCAAAGAAAATGAAAAATGAGGTGTATGTGTGTGCACGAGTGTCTCTCACACACGGAGGGAAGCAGAACCTTCATTTGTAGGCAAAAAACAAGGGAACATTTAAGTGGTCTACTTGGGGACCGCACCAAACAGACCTTTGACACACAGAGCAAGCAATTGTTGTGTTCCGGGCTAACATCAACAATTCACTCCGAATTGTTTCAACTAGCCGGGGCTTTCACCACAAGGACTCTACACTTGGACAGATTTTTCAGCTTTTTAATTCAACACAGATGTTGTAATTAATGTCAGAGACAAAAGATTCTTTTTTTGATATGCTGTAATTATGAGCAAGGACATAAACACATCAGAAGAGTTTCTGTTTGACAGATGAAGGACCCTCTTATGTTTTTTTTAATCATTTTTTCCCCAGTGCATTTAATTGGCATGACAAGAGTTTTGCTTCCAAACCTATTCACAATCGGGGGTGAAGGGCATTTCTTAGTAGCAGCGCAATTACCCAATAAATCAAGCAATAAAAGACAATGTCACTTGTCAATTAGTTTTTATAATTGAATAATTATTGGACAAAGACCCAAGGTAGGGTGATTATGGCAGTGGTTCTCCAAATGTCAGAAAGCAATTGAAATGAATTACACAACTCTAGAATGACTCCCACGATTAGCTGCTATAAAGCCGGGCTCCATTTACTTTGTTTAGCAAACCTTCGTTTTCATTCTCTCCAGTTTCTCTCTCTCTCTCGCTCTCACTCTCTCAAAGACTTTGGGGTTTCATTGCCATGACTGCATCCTTTAATAAACCATGGGTGTTTGTATGTGCCCAATACACAAAGTTACAGGCCAAGTTATTATTAAAGAAAATTCCAATTAGTTTATTTTTTAATACAACTTGCATGGCCTGTGCTGTTTATTTTATAGATGTTTAAAGGCAAACACACCTGGATGCTACACAACCTGGCCAAAAGCATGGAGACACTTGCTTGTAATTAACAGGTTGGTTGTTTCAGCTACATACATTACATACAGGCGAATAAAATTACCTTCTTGGCAAACGTTTATTAAACTGTAGAATGGAAAATACAAAGCACAAAGTGAGGTCAAAAAGAAAAGGCTTTGGTCTGAACTTGACCTCATCACCAAACATCAGTGCCCGATCTCTTTATCAGAATGTTGGCAGAACGTTATCTCGGTGATCTCGGAAAGTAATATATCATATATCAGAAGCATTATTCTTAAGTGGTTATTCTTAAATGTTTTACATAAATGTTTTACATTTAAGACATTTAATGTCTTAAATGTTTTTGTTGCTTCATTGAAATTCTTACAACCTAAAAGCAAAAGACCCAATAAGTCTCTGTTAATTAATATATATATATATATATATATATATATATATATATATATATATATATATATATATATATTATAGAACAGTTGCAGGCCAGCAACAGAGTTTTCCTTTTTCGAAACCCAATTAGGAATCAGTTGTTATGTGAATTACTTATTCATTATCCAGAGGTACATTTAATGGGCCAGACTCATTTACATGCTCATTATCAGTCTTGGCAACAGATCATATTATCCAGACGTTTTGATCTTTCCAAAGCACCTCTGTGTACAGAATGAAGGTGGAGCTCCATGAAAAACCCAACAACATGCCAAATCCTGCCTTTGATTAAACATTGAGAACCGACCTCTTGCAGAGAACAGAGTGGTACAGTTTTACCAGACTGCCCCTCTAGTAATTGTTCACCTTCACTGAGACCAGACGAGCCCATCAGCTGTCACAGCTCTTAAAGTTTCTGAGAAACAAGCCTGAACTAAAATGGTGGCACCTAATCACTAAAGCATCATGCATGTTTAAACTGTTTCCCAGCCAACAATTTTAGGTTTTCCTAACGTTTTCATTAACATTATTGTTACTTAAGTCCATATCCAGTTTTTTACACATTGTATTAACCTTATGGCTTGGTGGCAAGAACATTATTCAATTTTTTAAATTCTTTTAAAACAATTTTTTTAAATGTTTCAACAACTTAAAAATAACGTTTTTGATGAATATGATATATAACATTAAAAAAGTTCTACTAAACATTACTGCAAGAATGTTGCTTTGTTCATTTAAGAGAACTTTAAAGCCAAAGTTTAAAGAAAGTTCCCTCTTAGCTGAGACTAAAGGCAAGTTAATTTTGAACGCAATATCAACGAATCATTTGTCATTGTTATAATGGGGGAAAGTGTTTATCTGTTTAAATTGTGTGTTGGGTTGGAATTTGAACCTTGGCCTCATCAAAATAGAAAAATTACTGCTGAACTAGCAGTCTTCTTTTTGAAAAATATGTATAATAACACAAAATATAATACAAAATAATAACTACTTTAAATAAGTAGTTTTGTTTTAGTGTGTTTTGTAATTTAATAACAGCCCCACTGTCATTCCCTCCACAGGAGCATGACACACCTGTCTCAACATCACAGACAACAATCAACAATTAATAATCCAACTTTTTGTGCCAAGAAAATAAAAGTCACACAAGGAAGTTTGAATGGGGGGTGGGATTTTGACACACTGAAAATCAAAGTTGGAATAAATAAGATGATGCTATAGATCTGTTAGGTCTGAAGGGACGGCATCTTGATATAAACCGTGTCCCATTTTGGTGAAGAAACACAAGAACAGAATGAATACATAAATGAGGGTTTTGGGTGGATGGCGCACATCTTTATGGGTAATTTATGGGTAAAATATTTTATATATGTTTTTTCATTTGCTTGATATGCATAACAAGGCATTACAATATTACTCTTAAGAGCTTACCCACATGTTGTTCAAAGTTTTACACAGAAGATAAAACTGCGGAAAGTATGATCCCAAAGTAGGATAGAAAGTTAGTGATACTTTTATAACAAAATCTTTTGTACAACTGGATATTCAACACATCTTAGTCTATTATTCTCCAACATTTGTGGTAATATTCTAACCCAAATAATGTATTATATAACTTATGAATTATATGACTGTGGCTTATTTTGTACAATTTTGTATTCAAAAAATGTAAAAATTTTAGTTATGTGAAATTGAGACAGGGTAGGCGACCTTTTCTATAAACTTATGCTGGCTGAAAGTTTCTTCACATCCTGATAGCAATCACTAAGTAAAGTGGTCTGAATTGTTTATATAAATATATATCATATGTGGAAGGTGCAGAAGCATAAAATGTTCATCCAATCATTGCATTCAGTACAATGGCTGTCAAACTACTTCAACAACTGGAAGAGGCGTGGCTTTAGAGAGCGCTCTGAAGGGAGGACAGGATCTCGTGTTCAAAGCCAGCTTGCTATTTCTGGCCTCTTTAAAACTGCCTACCTTATCTTTAAATATTTTACAGGTAATGAGTAATTTTGAAGTCTACCAATAGTGGAAAATTTTGTAAAAAAATAAGTGGACTTATTTTTTCTTTCTCTGATAAATCATGCCCAGAATGTGCATTAAGAAAGTAAATGGGGTCAATTTAGATTTTATGTTGACTTTAATGTTGTAGGATATCACAATAATGGTATTCAAATCCCTGCCCTTCTATTTCAGAAGTTTGGTGTGTTGCCTTAATTGTCACACTGAATAACTGTTGTTGGAAGCCTAAGCTATCCAATTATCCCCGACTAGATCTTTATGATTGTACATTCATTGAAATACTTAAAGAGATAGCTTTAAATAAGAGCCCCTCTATTTCTCCTTTCCATCCGGTATATGTGCTGTTAGTGAGCTCTATCAAGTGGTATAAATCTTTAATTTTAGAGATCAGCAGTAATGGCCGAAACAGCGTAAGATCTCGGCTTCTTCCTTTCATCCTCTCTGTTGGCTGAATTCCGGAGGGGCCCGCGCTCAATCGTTTGCTCCCCTAAGTACACAAAATTAGCTGCTTATCTGTTGATCTTTGTACATGATCCCTATGAAATCCTTTCTGTGTGTCCATGGCTGCCGCCTTCACAAGAGCAGAGAAACCTCCTTGGTCCTGCTTGTTCTCTCTCTCACTCATTCTTTCTTTCTCTCTCTCTTTCTCTCTCTCTCTCTCTCTCTCTCTCTTGCTTTTTTGGTCCACAGAGGGAAAACTAGCCTAATTAAATTGCTCTCAAAGACAATGAGAGCCCGGCTTCTACCTCTTACTGCCTTCAGTGTCACTTCCAGGGGCTTCAGGCAGACCTTAAGCTCCAGTCTTTTAGCAGGCTGCTTGGAGGGATTTTGCAAAAATTGAATTGTCATTCACCTCCTTTAGCCTTAGCATAAAACAGTCCAATGGCTAAAAAGTAGATAGCAAAACATACAAAGATACAAAGCAAAATGTATGTGGATCCATTGCAGTATGACGAGACAAACAGAAAAAGAAAGTTTTTAAGATTATTGTTAAGTTAAAGGGACAGTTTAGCCAGAAATGTAGAACAAAAGGCATTTTAAAGATTTTGTTTTTCCATACAATGAAAGTGAATGGTGACTGTGGCAGTCAGTCAAAAACATTCTTGCTAACATCTCCTTTTGTGTTCCTCTTGTCTTCCAGGAAAAAAATCGCACATGACTGGAACAACGTGAGGGTGAGTAAAGATGCCCTATTTGGATGTTTTTATTTTTGAGTGAACGGTCCCTTTAAGTAGTCGTTTTTGTTGTTGATATTTAAAGTTGTGAAAGCTACATCTTTGAGGTCCAGTCAAACACATAATTTTGCTCCGGCTGTTTTGGATTCTTCAGAGCCGCTTCTATCTGTCCACAAACTGCCCCTTAATCTTGCCGCTGTGCTGTGTTAATGAGCACAGGCCCTGGAATTAGGCTCCGCCTCTGCCTGTTAATGCTGTCTGTGAGATCCTCCGAGTGACTAGAGCCCTCGTTAGCGCTGCCTGCTTGCTATTGATTGTACTAGGCCACTAGGGGCTCCCTACCTGCGGTTGACTTTGTACTTCTGCAGGAGTTGTAAGGGGCTGCCGAACAACAGGGACCACGCACATCTCAAACAAGGTCTATGAAAAGCCTATCAATTAGGCTTTGAAGGTCAAGCAAACTCTCTCTGTGCCTTCTCTAACCGTTCTCTCTCACCCTCCCCTGGCCGGACTTCCTCATCTTGAGTATCTTCAATGCTCTCTCTCTCTCTTTCTCTCACTTGCATCGTTCTCTCCAAAATACATCTGAAGACCCCATTCAATTAAATATCTCTGAGCTCCAGCTGCTACCTAAGTGAAAGGTCAACTAAGTCTAGGAGGCTAAAAGAGAAAGGCTTGGCTTCTTCAGAAAGATCCCCCCTTATCCCCTTCACAACCCAACAAAGCCTCCCCCAAGCCTGGGCTCTCTTAATGATTCCCACTGGTCAATCCCTAACTAGTGATGACAGTTCCCCCAGAAGCACCACTGCGGACGGGGGCCAATCGATCAGCTGGAGAAAAAAACACACACATAATGATAACCCGCAGACATAATGTCAAGCCCTGTGCTGGCCCAATTGGTTGACATTCAGGTGGGTATAGGGGAGGGCCCAGCACAGAGACATCAAAAGGGAGGTGCAGCGGTGTGTGCCTCCACTCCGAGTGAGGTCTGTTAACCCCTCTCTCTCGTGACCTCTAATTACCCCAGATGTGGCCTGAGGGGGTGTAAATACAGTTGCCATCAAAACAAGCATCAATACTTGTACCTTGTTACTAGAGCAGTAATCCAGCTATGCAGGTGTAGTCAAATTCTCATCAACTGTTGAATTTAGATAAGTTTTTGTTTTAGGAAAACTATTAAACTTTTAAAAATCATTCTTGTCTTTTTTTAACAATATTTAGCCATGTTTTTACACAGCAAATCAAGTTTATTTCAAAACTCAGCATGTCTGCATTTAGTACGGTAGCAAAAAAAATGTGTAAAATATATACCATAAACATGATAAAGTTCATAGAATTGCCCCACGATCTGCATCTCCGGTTGTGACCTCTAGGTCTAAAGAACTTGCTGTCTGCTAAATGTTACGACTGATGTTGAGCTTCTGTGAAACGTTTATCATCTAGCTGCTTGAAAACGTTAGCACAACATTTCTTCAATGGCCTCCAAAACTATGGCATTAAACTGCAGCTCTGCACCTAAAACCAAATTAATAACGTTAACACCGAGCATGTGCGTCTTCTTGTTCACCTTTGGAGGTGCAACTGCCTTTTAACGCTCGAACTTGGAAAACAAATGACTCCGGAGGGACCGAGCACCCGTACGGGTTCGTCTTACCGTGCAATGCTTTGGCAATCTATTTCCCCCTTTAATTGCAAGCAGACAAGTGGAACCATACATCTGCTGTATACTGCTCGACCCAATACATAAGCGCCATTGATCAGTCTGGCTTAAACAGTGGTGCCACTTTCCAATCCCTCACTGGTGGCAGGGGATGCACTATCAGAGGAGTTGATATGATACACCAACTCCTGCCTGCCACCCCCTCTCCATTTCAGATTAAAGTCAGGGTGTCTCATTTTGGATGGGAGGCGGACAGACGTCCTGACTCCAGCTCGAGATGAGAAAGTGTTGGGTTGGGACGCCCCCCTGCCCCAAAGTTTCATCAATAGCCACTGAAAAGGCAGCCAAGCTGTTGTAACACGGGGCGCCTTTCGCTTGTATGCTGATTAGAACAGAGCTCAGGGATAGACAGCAAAATACATACTGGCATGGGCTCTTGATCGAGACTCTCTCACTCTCTCTCTCTCTCTCTCTCTCTCTTCTCTCTCTCTCTCTCTCTCTCTCTCTCTCTCTCTCACTGTGACAGACTGATGGGGGATCGTATTTCTTATCATATCAATACTATCTCTATCTCGGCCTCTGCTGCTTCCAGTCGCCATTGGTTTCATAACCTTGCGGTACACAGTGTCGCCTTAATTAAGGCCATTTTAATTTGAGAACCACTGTCTCTCTGGCCAAATGAAACCCATTTTTTATTTCATTGATTTGATGTAATTGTACCCATGTCATATTTTGTTATTATTAAAACAGCAACCTGTATTTTTTTTCTGCTTTTCGTCCATGACAATACATATTAAGCCATTGTTACATTATTGTACACCTACAATTTAACAAAATACTCATTCTTATACATATACTATTTAATATACTGTTAAGTTTATCTTTTTTAGTAGAGATGCACATATTTGAAGTGAATAATGTCTAATATAATCTATTCAGGGAAAACGGGCCAAAATTACTGATGACTCATCTTGCACACAAAATTTTTGTCCAGTCAAAAACTTTCTAGAATGATAAAAAATAATATAAAAAGAATAAAAAAATGTAAAAATTAAACTAAATAGAATTAAATAAAAATACATTGCATTAAATGTATTTCTGCCAAAATTATTCATGATCTTCCTGTAAAGTACTCTATTTGCCTGAAACTTAGTTGTAGTGCTCGTAGGAGCAAAAAGTCTCAAATATTAGTTCAGCAAGAGAGTTTAACTCCGAGAGCCAGCCTGACTCTCTTCCAAAGATGTGACAGATTTATTGTCAGTAGCATTCGCCACCTTAGGCGAGTGTCAGGTAACACATTAAAGGTAAAGTTATTGAAGCAGAGGGTCATTTATTTTCAAAAATTCATCTCATGTGGGGAAATAAATGGAAAAAGACAACTTCAGGTTGTCTTAACTGTGGGATATTAAGTACATAAAGATGACAATATTCAGCTTGTATCAGTTACAGTAAACTGGAAAAGTGCTTCGTAAGTTATGACAAAAATTGGATGCTTCAATCAATCTTTTTTGTCCCTCATCGATCCGAGGGTCATGCTCTCCCTTGTGTCAAAAACAAAACAAATGTTGCAGAGCTCTATGATCTCTCATTAAGTCCATGTCTCCAATGGTCTCCAATGGTCTGCAGACACGCCCACAGATCAATAGCTCAGGGTCTCCATGAATTGTTATTGTGATGATGAAAAATTGATCTTTCCCCTTATGGGAATGTTTTGTATGACAGAGAGACTGGTTACATATTCAAATATCACTGCGGCGTATGATTTCAGTAAACACTAAATCTATTGCTGGATTTAAATTTCCCATACGGTATGGTTAAAAAGAAACAGTATACCGTTGCATAAGTGTATCAGTTAGCTAAATAAGTCCACTACTGTTACCAAAGCAATAGAAACTCATTGCATACAGGATATTTTGATATTTCATTGGAAGAGTCTAAATTAAGGGGTATTTAAGCTTTGGTGGGTGTTGTGTTTGAAGCCTGGCCTGTTACAGCATGCATAAAGTCATAAGCCATATACAGCAATTAATATACAGTGTTAGTTTTCTATACTGTTTTAATTAATACACATACAGTTTTAATTAATACATTTTAAGTATAGAAATGCTTAGCTGAACTTTGGCATTGGTTAAAAATAACTTTTAATCATTTCATTTTTTGCAACAATTAAACATTATACATTTTTTTAATATTTTCTCAGTATGTGTGTTACCCAGGCCTCGAACCAATGACCTTTGCACTGCAAACAATGCTCAACCAATGAACAACAGGAACATCAGTCCAACATCTAAAAGTTGGATTATCGTAAATGTCTCTGTGAAAAAACAGAAGCACCGCGGTTTTGCCCCAAAGCTCCGGCGTTACCAGGATTTTTCCAGGTGCCTCTCTCAAAGTCAGTCATTTCCTTTGGCTCTTCGCCATTTGCTTGATTTCTGAAAAGTCCTCGCTCGCTGCCTTTGATTGAACTCAATGGGATTACAACCGAGTTAATCGCTTCTGGGTTTGTCCACTTATTACCATGTGAACTCCCCCTTGGCACCCCATTGTTTTCCAGCCTTCCATAAAGATTACCTTGAGCGCGGTACGGAATTGCTCTATTGTCTCCGTCTGAGTGCGGGAGCTTAATGAAAGCGGAGTGGCAGACTTCACAATGGAGACGTTTGCCGTGGCGAGAGGTGGCCGCGCGCTCATTAATGGAAGTGCGACGAATGCCTTTAAAAATAGAAATGTCGGTCGGCCTTAGATTGAGCTATTAGGAACTTGTGATTGTATGTATGGCCCCCCCTTCATCCTTAAATGTTCACTCAAACACTTACCAGCAGGAAATGGAGAAAACTGCACCACTGGCCTCCTGCAAGTACAGTAACCCAGAGGAGGGAACTAGAGTTTTCTTCATGCACCTCAGTTCTACAGCAGATGAGTAGCTAATGGCTTTTGTTATACCTGGTAAAATTAGAATATTTTCATGTAAATGAGTCGCAGAGTTACGGCACTGATTGTCTGCACAGACACTTTTGAACAGAGTGAGGAATGTGAAATGTTGGATTAGTGGTGTGTGTTATTGCTAGGTCATTTTAAAGGAAATCTTTTTCCCTGTCATTGTTTTTGCACCCGCATGTTGTTCCAAACTTGTATGCTGTTGTACTGTGCATTTAAGCTATACAGTTGATTAATATGCGTGTTCTCTGGGAATCGAACCCACAGCCTTTTGCGCTGCTAACGCAATGCTATACCAATTGAGCTAAAGGAACATCCTGTACTTAAACATTGTACTACTCTGTTGGTGGTTGTATGGAGCTTTTTAATGCTCTTTGGTCTATACACACTGGTCTATATGTCATTGTATTTACCATAATAAATGCTATGAATAGTCTTGTGTTGTATAAATACTTTAAATACCAAACTTTTGTATTCCTCAGAAAGACAGCAGCAAATTGGTTGTGAAGGAACATGAGTTAACAATGACAGATATTTACATTTTGGTTGAACTATTATTATAAGTTTGTACGATTACTCCAACTATTTTAAAAAAGCATGTAATTTTGTATATTTTGGATTAATAGATCATTGCGCTCAAATTTATGTTGAAGAAACCACAACTACCACTAACAAGACTGACTGAGATGGTTAAACCAAACACATGAATTGAAAACAGATTCATATGGGATCGCTTTAGTGAACTCCCGTGAATCAGTCGAAACTGACTAACAAAGAGGAATGTGTCCTCATACCTGAAAGGTCACAGTTTAAAGGCAACGTAATGAGACATTCCAACATGCAACATCGGAAAATACTTCATTACCAGCAGTGTTTCAAATGCACTTCTTGGTTAATAGGGACTAGGGCCCTTGTTGTACTGAAAAGGTCTGTGTTTATTGATGATGTGTTATTTCATCATAATTAAAGCACGCTTATAAACGCAAGACCTAATAAGAAATAAGAAATATCTGAAATTCTTTTAAAGCTATTTTTAATAACATTAACAACAAACACATTCTGGCTGAACACATTCGCTGAACAAGTATAGTTTATTGAATCCAATTTCACAATGTTTTATATGATAGAATATCTCATTTAATAAGATCTAATTATTTATACACTTGATTTCTAGTAAAAAATCAACAGAAATCAATCCATTGAGAGTATTGGCTGAACCTGAGAAAGTCAAGACGCATACTTTGTTTTGACACTTTCGTTTTGTGGCTTTCACAGGTTTAAATCTATAAATGATAGCTGTTGTTTCATAAACAGCCTGGGCAGGAACAGCTGAGAAGGTCAGGCTGTTGTTTTGGATAATTAACCATCTAACAGCCCTTCGGCTGAGCCTGTCATCTGGGGCTTTACGTTCAGTCCACCTGAGGTGCAGAAAGCCAGCTGTGAATCTTCCACCAAACATTTCCTTACACATGCGTTCAATGCTGAGAAAAGGTCAGGTTTACTTCGCAGCGAAACCTTTAGTGGACTTTCTGCTTTGCCACCAGGAAGGGCATTCGGTGAGGGACTGTCAAAACGGTTCGGGTCTTTGCAGAGAGAAAGGTGTGCAACCTTTAGTGTCCCTGCGCGAGGAGTTCGGCCCACCGCACCCAAACATCACCTTAAAGGCCATATATTTTGTTTACTTCCTTGTATTCTTTAGTTCTGTCTCTGTGGGTTTAAAGAGCAGTTCTCTGACTTGAATATCTATCACCTCATTGAACTGAGAACTGTGTTGGACTACAAAGTTTGGAAGACCACAGGATAGTGAGAGGGGATATTAAATCAAAAGCTTAATGAATTATAAGACGTGAGATCAGACACATTTAATTTTGGTCACCTTAGAAATAATTTATAATAGGAATAGTTAAACCGAACATGAAAGTTGTAATTTCTTTAAATTAGTCTCATGTTGTTCCAAACCTTTCTTTCTTTCTTTCTTTCTTTCTTTCTTTCTTTCTTTCTTTCTTTCTTTCCAGTAATACAAAGTAGCACACAAGTTGTTTGGAATTTTATGGACATTTTCGTCCATTGTTAGCCTCTGGTCACTATATATGTTCTCATTCTTAAAACATTCTTGTAACATTTCTTCATGTGTGTTACACAGATAAAGTCCAGTGGGTTTGGAACAGTAGGAGGGTGAGTGGTGATTTTGATTTGTTTCTTTAAGATTTGGGATTTTCGCACAGTTAGCATGCACACAGGGGCTATGTAATTTGACATTTTTGAATGAACATTTTAATCTACTCACCTTGGAAGATAAATACTGGTAAGCTAATGTTTCAGAACATCCAGTACTAATATGAGAACTTCTGTAGTTTTGCACCCTTATCGTGACCTTACGGGTTAAAAAAAACAAACATCAAGTGGGGAGGGGCTTTATAATTAACAATGTTTTGCATGAGTTAATTGATCCTCATATATGCAAAATATCCACAAGGTATTAATTACCTGGTAGCATATCACCAAAACCGACTCAAGTGAATTTTGTCATGTTTAAAGCGATAGCCTCTCCACCATAAAACATGAATGAATATCCAGGGTGGCCTCAACTTCGAACAATACCCCGAGCCAGTGCCTTCGGCGAAACGTTTCCACGGTTCATTTCTGTACAACAACCCTCCAGCCAAGAGCCGCTCTCTTTTCATGTGTGCAACACAAAGTGGAAATGTTGAATACAGAAAGGAAGGAGAACTCCACAACCACAGATATGTGAATCAAAGGCATGTTGGCAACAGGGGAAAAGAATACACTCACCTTAATCAAGACAAGTAACCATATTTTATTTATCAGCTATTTATTATTGAGTATATATCACACATTAAAAATTTACAGAGTATTGCCTCTTTCTTTCTTCGCCTTAAGTTAGGTCTCAGTGCACGATACCTACGGGGTATTCTGAAATTTTTTCTTATTCACAAGTATCACTGCTAACATTAACTCCAAACTTTTCTAAACTACCTCAGGAGTTTATGCTTGATAATTCTCACATAAGTCCTTCAAGGTTATAAAACAAAAGAACAGAAGAAAAGTTGTGTTCTTTCAAGTTAAATGTGATACTTCTGTGTGATTAAATGTGAATGTGATTAAATGTGATTGTAATTACAGTTGACTATTCAAATGTGAAAAGCTATTCCAAAGCTTGGAAGGGATGGTCTGTTCAGTACAGTTAAATGGCAGGTACGTACGTACTTTAAATGTTATGATTTCAATTCATGTGCTCTTTAGGTTAAGACGATATATTTCATCACCAAATGGAAATGCAAGTATGACTGTTTTCAAAAAGTTTCCCATCTGCCATTGGTCAGACATGGAAAGCCTGCCCAAAATTCACACTATTGGTTACGCCAGTGTTGCTGTGTCGGTTTGGTTGGCATGGTAATGCTTAAACAAAGCAATGTTCTTATTACCATTGTTGAAAAACACTCTTTTCTATTTTCCATAATGCTAACCTGAGTCCTTTAAGACTATAAAAAGAAGTGTCAAATTAAATGTAATTTACAGTTCAATTATCTTTTAAATGGGAAAACGAAAGCTTGACAGATGGTAAAGGTCTGCCGAATACAGCTACATGCCATAAATATCAAATAAGTTACGTACATGTTGAACACAAATGTATATTGTGATTTGAAATCGCGTGAACTAGGTCAAATCAATCTGTAGCTTTACACGTGGCGTGCCTCTGACAGCATGCAAAATCAAAAAAGACCTCCCTGGAAACTAAAGCAAATGAACAAACAGCCCATTTGGCCAGCCGAGCTGCCTGAGAGACATTTTAATTAAAACTGTGACATTGTATCATAAAAAGCAGGAATCTAATCATGATGGAATAAGTATAATGTAATTATCACTCAGGATATAAATAGCTTTAATTTCATGCTTTGCGAAAAAAAATTGAATTGGAAATGGCATCCGGGTGTTTACACAGCTCTGTGCCGCCAAGAGACAGGAGCCAGATCCAATTTCTTCTCTCCCGTTCCATGTCTGTCCATTCATCTATCTCTCAAGCCCTTCTCAATCACTTTCTCATGGCAATCACCATCAGAACGGCACCTCGGCTGGGTTTTCTATAGCCCTATTCGGACAGAACTAGTTTATCCTGTGAAGTTTAGGGAATTTGACGTACTTTGTGATTTTAATAGTGTCTGAAAGGAACGTGTTTTTTTGTTTCTCCCACACAACCTCTGAAAAAATCACGGCGCAAATGGTTTATCAGGTATCGTTGAAGTCCTTTTAGTCATTTATGGTGTCTGTTTCGTTTATTTTAACATTTATGGAACACCATTACTTCAAAAATGAATTTCGTCATTATTCCAAAACTGTATGAATTTTAACAAAGGTTGACACTATTTTTTATGAAGTAAAAGTGAATAGTTACTGAGGCTCTTAGTCACCAACATTCTCTTTTTTGTGTTCCACAGGAGAAAAAAGTCACAAGGATTTGGAACCACATGAGTAAATGATATCATTTGCATTTTGGGGTGAACTGTCCCTTTAAGACGTCACGAAAAGTGGTAAATATGCCCCTGCTGTTCCAAATAGGAAAGAAACTCAAAATGTACTTCTTTTTAAAAACACAGAGGCAGATGGCTGAAGGCTCACACCTACACATTAGTCACATGGGGTGAGAATGTTCGTCTGGGAAACACAAACGAATGCCTAAGCAGAGCAAATAAAAACGTCTGCATTTTGGCTGTCTTACAGCAAGCGCGCGACACCCAGACAAAACAAAGAAACAGCAGACTCACAGAGGAGTGTGGAGAGAGAAAGAACACAAGGTTTTAATGACTGGCCTGCAGAAGAAGATGGAGAACACGGTGAGATAGAATTCCTGATGAGGAGTCACTTGTGGCACAGGTGCACGAGGTGAGAATGAGAACCATACTGCGTCTAATGATCAGGAGAGGTCTGTGAAGTGGTCCTTGGGGAACCCCACTACACATGGAAGAAGATTCATATAATGAAAGAGAGCCATGGAAGGATTGAGGGGGAGGTACGGTGACTATAATGATGGCATGGTTAGATCTTTGTGAGGGGTTACCTGAAAGGCAAGGTTTTGGGAGCCCATAAGCGATGCCTTAGTTGGTATGCAAATATATTTCAGTCTAGTTTCTCTTTTAGACAATAAGTATTGTGGTGGAAATTCTAAGGGCAAAATGCTCTGAGTTTGTTTGATTGTTTGACTTGAGTTTTGACAATTGAGTTTTACAATTGAGCGAATAAGGGAAAACTAGAGTTTAAACTAGTTCCTTGGTTTTACCGTCTGTAATCTTTCGTCAAAATTTTAATAATTTTAATTTTAATTGAACTTGCTACACCTCTGAAACAACATTGTTTCTCATCTGATGTCACCAGTCCCGCTTTTTTCAAACCTTCCTCTCACACTGGTTCTGTTGTATTATGCGTCCACTTTTTACAATCCTACTAATTCCACATCCTAGTTTTTTCTTTTTAAATATCCCGTTTCATTCGAAAATACATGGGATCATGGATACACATTGGGTTGCAAAAGCCATTCCATGTTGCCTTCAGTGTTGGTCCTCGGAATCTGTATGGAATGAAGTTAATACTGTTACAAGAGACAGATTTTTAAATGATCCATAAAGCCAAATTAATGTCCAAAGGGAGTAAAAGGGTCATAATACTGAGCTCTCTTTCTGTGTTTTTTATTTCAACAGACTAAGTGCAAGAAAGTTTTAATTATAACTGTCAAAAATGTGTTAACCCTAAAGGCATAAATGACCTCAGCTATCGATAGAAAAATTTGTATTACATGTTGGGTCATGCACCAAACCTTCATTAAACAGAAGTTTTAAATGGTCATTAAAAAAAGCTGTATTATTGATGAAGTCGTTTTATTGCGTTTTATAGTGACAATTGTATAATAGAGCGACAGAAGTTTATGCCTACGACAGCATTAGCCTCTTAAGACTTATTTACTTATATTATGTGTTTCCGTCGGAACCTCATTTGTTTGGTATTGATGCCGTCGCGTTAATTTCCCCTGAAGTGACATTCTGATAGGAGCAGAACAGATGGAAATACGGGATTGTCCCAGCAAAATTCATCATGAAAAATGCATCCGACACCTGTGTAATTTGCCTAATCATCTTTTCCTAATAAGCTCCCTCCATTAATTATGCACGACTTCCACAATGCAATCAAGATAAAAGTAAATCTGATGACTTAATACCCTTCAAAATAATTGGTTCAGCCAACGTGCCCCACCCCCCTCACCACACTCCCCCTTCCCATCATGCCACACATCTGGGACGGCTGATTCTCTTCTGATTCTCTCTCTCTCCATTACCTCTCCTGGACATTGAGATTAGGGATAATGTGCACTCGGAAGTATGCAGTGCAGGTCTGCCTGACAGGAAGTTAGGCCAGCAAGGTGTTTGAGGGCAGTAAGTTTACTGTAGGATTTAAAAATGGCACTCTATCGTTTTTTTAACCCCGTATTCTCTAACTAACAACTTTTGCTTGCCGTCTTGTTGCAGGTTAACAGATGCAGGTGTGAATGAACGTACACCAGGAGGCAGCTGCGAGGGCCTGTCAGCAGGGCTTTAAGAAACCTAATGAGAGTCAACCTTTGCGAACTCGCTGTCTTGCCGTGCGTCCCACCTGTCGCTTTGTTACAGTTGGCGTGTGCCTTGAATTTAGTGGGCTAAATGAGTGTGGAAAGGAGGCTGCTGTCCCCTCACACTGAGGCTTAAATCTGAACGTGGGGTGCCCAGCGTCTGTGCTTAGCTGAAAAGACTGCTACAGACAATACGGTCTCTGTTTAAATACGGGGGTGAAGTCACTTAATATTTGCACAGTATTTCAAAGCCAAAACCTGCATGTTATTTACCATCCACCGGGTGCTAAATGCATCAAAACAGCACTGAGCTGCAAATATTTAAACCAGATTTGAATCTGAGATCTGATTTGTGTGATTCCTAAAGTGAATCTGACACTTAGACAATGCAGATTGCACGGTGTTATTAGTAGCCATCAGGGCTGACGTTCCATGTAAAGAGGGGGTCCCAGTATGGACCTCCATGTTATAGTCTACAGAAAGGGCCTGGGAAGGGAGGGGACAATGAAAAGATTTGTCCAGGGCCCTGTGAATTGTTGTGACAACCTTGGCAACTTAATTATTGGCGAGTTCCCCCTGCAGCTTTTGGACTGCATCAAAACAGGCAAATATATGTTGTGTTTGAATCCCCAGCTCTGATCTCATGGGTTCACAGTCTATGAGAGCTGTGTCTTCAGCCGCATCTCAGACCTTTGGCTGACGGCAAGTCTTTGAGCACTATTCTTCAGTGTGCTGTTGCTAATCCATGCCATAATTAAATCCCTGCTACTTTTGAGATATCTGAACAAAGCCCACATTTTCTGATTCCCCAGTGTTTCACCTTTGATCAGCTGCCTTATTCCTGGTGAGAGGCTGTAGTTAATGGAAGTTAATGTTTCTCTCGGCCGTGCTGCCCACAGAGTGCTGCGTTAAGCCCACATCAGTGGTGATTAGAAGTGTGTTTGTGGAGATGTGCTTTAGAACAGTGGTGCTCTTTGCATTGAGCTGGCCATAGCGAACAGTATGGTGCTGTTTTACGTGGTTGCTTAGATATTTAACTGCCTTGAAATGAACAGAATGCTGTGTGTTTCTTGCTTGTAATTAGCCTAAGATCAAGTGAAATAGCAGGTTGTTTTATGTGGAAATCAATGGATTAAACACAGAAAAATAGGTATGGAGGATTTTATTCATTATTTACCCACATCTCACATCGTTCCAAACTATCTGTGAGGTTTTTTTTGCATGGAACACAAGAGGAGATATTTAAAGCCACCAATAAATCAAAATATACTATTCTTAATTTTGTTATGTAAGACAGAAGTGTTTACTATAATTGATTTACTTGTATCAGTATCTTTTTCTCAAAATCTTAAATCTTAAAGGCTTGGGCAGAGCCAGAGCCGTTAACCACTCCCCTCCAACGATTGTCTGCTGAGAGCTTTGAAACACCTACTTTTTTAAAGCCAATCAATTTTAAGTAACAAAAACAAGCCATGCCCTCAATTTTCTTAGCACACTGAAGTCATTTGCAGCTTTCAGTTCTTTAGGAGAATGCCTAAGCTGCTTTTTCTTCATTCAATGACGGTGGATGGGGACTTGTGACGGGCGTGGTCACCATTCACTTTCATTGTGTGGAAATGAAAGAAGCTTGCACATTCTGCTAGGTAACTGCTGGATAAGTCATATGGCTTTGGAATGACATGAGGGTGAGTAAATGAGAACTGAATTTCCATTTTTGGCTTAATCGACAACAGGGTCCATTTAGAAAGCTGGTGAAGAGATTCAAAATGATACTGCATCACAATTTTCTCTTGCAGATCCGGTCCAGAGGATTTAAGATAAGAGGCTGTAAGAGGCTTTCAAATTAAAGTCTACATTTCCAGATATTAGCGACTCACAGAGAGTACGATGCCACCTTCCACCTGCAACATGTCCATCCCATGATGCTTTTCTCCCCCCAGCTCAGCCATTCACACTACAGCACCTGCAGAACGGAACTGATGCACCAGTGCACTGAGTAGCTGTTTATAGGAGCTTTTACCTCATTAATTTGGAGACTGTTGAAGTGTTAATCAATGCCGCTACCATAGTAACAGAACAAACAGCAGGGCCCGATTCCCCCGCTAATTGTGCTTTATTGTTTCAGACAGAGCAGGCGGTGCAAAAGGGGCTTCGTTTTGACGTCTGCTCATAAAGACAATATTCTCATTTTAGCGTTGATGTCTCTCCATCAAACTTAGCTGCGTGATGGCGTTGTTTCCATTAACCGCCAGTAACACCTTTTCACGGAGAATGTTTTAATCAATTAGAGTTTGACTGACTCGCAGCTTATGGAGAGACACTGAGCGGGTTTACGCCTTACCGATCGAGGTCTTACCCCGAATCGGCTCAAGCGTTGTTAGGGCCATCCAAAAGTGCTTTTGCTAGTTTGAAAGCTAGAATTCGGGGATTGGGGGGGTGTAAAGTGCGTGCATTACGACACCACACGCATAATCGGGTTAATCGTGCCCAATTACATTTTTAAATGAAGTGCACAGAAGTTAAAAGCATGAAAGCGTTGTTTGCGTCTCTACTTATGCCCATTATGTGAGCAAGGTTGCCTCCCAGGAATATAAAAAATGGCAAACCAGCTGCGGAAAAAGTCTTGTTTCAACAGGAAAGATCAATAGGAAGTTTTAATGGATTTTACGCGGGTAATGATAGAGAGGGTTAAGAGGCTAGGGCATGGGTTAATGGTACTATCAGGACATAGACCACGTTAAGTGCAAAAGAAAGGTCTACCACCAGAGGTTAATTAACCTTTTTAAACCCCAAGGTGTCGGAACACACATACATATTGAATAGAAGCTGCCACAAAAAAGTCTCTAGGTCACGGCAAATACATTTCGCGAGTTACAATTAAAACATCATCAGACCACTCCGCATCTCGATTTAGGAGCCATTTATGAGGTGAAAACTCAAGGCAATTTATTACAGTCAAAAGCTATCTGAGCGGGGGCAACAGGTCACCAGATATATAATTTGAAGCAATGGCACATGGTGTACAGTCACAAGAAGGCCTGTGATGTAAGCCCAAACACATCTACTTTTCACTTCTGTTTCTTCATTTGTAGGCAAAGTATTAAATATCTTAGACTTAAGACTTAACGGAGAAAATGCCTGCAAATGATCAGTGTGTACATGATGATTTATTCAATGTGAAATATAAGAATATATAAAGAATATAAAACAAGAAGAATATAAAACACACACACACACATATATATATATTACAAAAATGAACAATGATAAACAATATATATTAAAAAACTAAAGGAGTGCCTCAGATTAAGATTTTAATCAGATGTAAATAAATGTGACAGTTTTTTCAAACTGCTTTTCTAGAATTAGTTTCTTCATACAAGAAAAGTAGATATGAAAACATGGCACAATCTTTGGAAAGTTGCCGATGCAGGTAAATATTTATTTATTTGGTGTAAGAAAGAAACTTTTTTTGAAAACTCTCGAATTACCTTGAATTCCTGCAGTAGCCCATTAATGATATGAAGATACAGAAGTTACTGCTGGTGAGTTTTACCAGCATTTCAAGGTTAGCAGCGAGTTAAACTTCCCCTGTGACTAAGAAGCAAGTCTGAAACGATGTAAAGCACAAACTTATGATAGACACAAGTCTGATTTGTGATAAATAGCATACCGAGAACCCTGCTGATGACTTCGACTGTATACGATCAAAAACTTCCTACAATCCTGCATGCACGTCTTAGCATTCCCTTAGTGACTGGTCTCCCTCCTAGCACCTCCATTTTGGAAGTTTGGCGTTCCCCAAGGCCAGCTGTCCCACAGGGAACACAAGTGAGAAGCGAGTGCATCCCTTCTTTCCAAGAAACCTTTGCATCTAAGACGGATAAAGCCCATGTTTTCCTGTTCTCTCCTGCTGTTTTTTCTCTTCCATCTTTTCCCAGGAGCTTGTCAATCCACACCCAAAACAGAGACTACAAAGAAAGCCCCACTGGAACCAGACCATCCTCAGAAGCTCAGAGTCGAGAAGATACTCTCCACGCCCATGATGTAACGAACCAGCAAGGTCCCCCTGCCCCCTCCTCCCCAAAAAACTCAAAACCTCTTTCCCACTCTTTGCTGTTTTTTGGATGCGCTCCCTTTTTCTACTTTTCGGAGAAAGTTTTTTCCACATATTCAATGCGAGCCCAGAGTTTGAGAAGGATCACTCTGAGCCTCGCACCCACTCTCCTGCGATGAGTGCTGCAGTATTCCCCAGGTGCGTTCTTTCCAAGTAATTGCCCTGTTTTTCTGAATGCACCCGATTCGGCGGCACACTGATGCCGTGCTTTAATTTGTGGGTAAATAGGCTTTCTGCCGAGTTTAAAAGCACGGCACCCGTTAGGGGAATTAGCTGTGGGGGGAATCGAGAATGCAGGGAGGCGAATTATTAGGCCAAGGAGGTACCTTGTTTCTGGCTGTGCATCGAGGAAATTAAGCTGGTGGATAATACAGCAAACAAGGAAGCCTACAATAACTGAAACTGACCCCGCATCATGCATTTATTATACTTCACTGACTGAACGTTGCTGCCAATCAACAGAAACATTGCAGGTTTCTGGTAAACAGTCTCAGAGCTGCAGGCAAAACTCGCCACAAATAAAAGCAGCACGGCAGAGAAGCACCAAATGTGATGCGAATTTAAGTCAGAACTAGCTTTACAAGTTAAATATGCTTCTTTATTTGAGGTTTTTGGTAAGTTGGGGAGAGTTTGGGGGACACACTGACATGTGCACACAAATTAAATATGCAAAAAGTAAATAACTCACATAAAAAACTTTTATTATTAGAATTTAAGAATATTCAGACAGTGTTTCCACTCTGGGGCTTATAGGAAATATATTTTTAATATATAATTGGGCAGATGACGTGAAATTTCAAGCAGTTTCTCTAATTATGGTACATGCAGTTTTTATGAACGCATATTAATTTACAGACTAAATGGAATATTTGTATGTTTAAGAATTTGTTTGTCACACTGCAGGAGCAAATGAATATGTTTAGGAATAAGACAAATAAGGTTAATAAAATGGCAAAAAAGAAATTATTGTACAAAGTAAAGTCTACTGTAGAAGTAAATATTCTTTAAAGACCAAATGCATACATTTATAGCTCGCTTATGTTGAAACATGAAATGTGGATAATAAAGTTTAATCAAATCCAAATGATATAATCAAATAGATATGACTGTATGGTTAGATTTACTGTAAACCTTGTGGCTGTGTTTCAAAAGTTCGTCTTGACATACAGAAGAAGTTAATAGGTTGTTTTTGACATCGCCAGGAATGCCTGTCAAATCACATTTGAAGGTGGATGAATCCTAATAATCAAAACGGACATATCAGGAACAGCGGCGTGCTAATAATATGTTCATATAAAACAGACAACATGAGCTCACCAGCCTCTTTGCATTTAACCACTTTGAATAACAGACAAAAAGGCACCTCAGGAGAATAAACCAATTATAAACAGACCAAAGAAAGCTAAAAATAAGGTTGCTGAAAAATGATGCACTGCCTCCGTTTTGCTCACTATGCGTTGCGCTGCTTGCGACTTGCAGTATATTCAGTCCCATAGGTCTGAGTGCCGGATAAAACGCATGCAGTGACAACCCAACCATAACAATAAAAAAACAGTGTGGACATTTAGTGTCATGATACGAGTTTAAATCGTGACAGCCAGTGCAGAACAAACTTTTATGCTCTAATTTTCATTCCCAGAAGCGGATGCCAGAAAACAAATGAATTGGTGATGGACGTCCACGTAGCGCAAGCACAACACCGACCGGCTCCCTGGTGCCGTACAAAACACACACAAACCGGCACAAAACATTCAATAGAGCCTCTTGTCGTAATTCGTGATGCTTGAATGACAGCTTTCAAGAGAGTTAGTGTCCCCTATCGTCAATTAGGAGCAAACCTCATTGACACGCATAAAACCCTGCCATCCAGCGCTTGCGGTAATTGCGGGCATGACAGTTTATCATTATCCATGAAAACCGCCGGGTTTTGCAAGCGCCACGTGTTTTTTTTCAATGGTCCTCCTCGACTGGAGAGTCACTCCATTTTTATGTCTATTTGTTTCCATGCAAGTATTTTTTTCCCAGGGCCAAACAGTCATTTTACTTTAATGAGCTCGCCGTTTTCAAACATGCCGAAACATCGTCAAGTACACAGAGAGGATGCGGGGGCCGATCGAGAACTTGAATCAAAGCGAGCAGAGGCACACAATATAGCCAATTACAACCATTTCAAATGCTCTTTCTGTTTGTGTGTTTTCTATGACTTCATTTTCCTCGTAGCACTTAATATATAATTTGCCTTTTAAGCCTGTCAGTGTATTTATAGTTTTATAAGATTATAAGGTTAAATAAAACCAGAGTTTATGCAGATCACATCTTTGATGAATACTGTATATGTCTGGCCTCCTTCAAGACCCTATAAATCACTTTATAAGCAGTTTTCCTTTGTTTTAACATATTTACTTTTTAAACAGGAAGTTTGGGTGGGACACATCCGTGAAGTTACAGCATTAACCTTTAGTTTACGTTAGCCACGATTTTCTATAGGCAAATGCTAGTAGGCGGTCTTTTCGTGCGAGATAGCGTTTGATTGGATAGAAATTGTAGTGCAAGATGAGTCATCAATATTTTTTGTTCGTTTTCCGGAAAGAGAAAGAGACAGTAATTTTAAATGTGTGCATCTGCTAAAAGTTAATTTTGTCTTTGAGGACTGCAGTAGCATGTAGATCAAAGCTAACACACATAGACTAAAAGTGGTTTTATGAAGTCTGTAATATCACGAGAGAAACAGCCCAAGAGGCGAGGGAAACATTTTCTTCTCTCAAACATCCTCAGTGTATCACAATACTCTGTAATTATGACTAGCGAGAACAATCGCAGACTTCGGCTAAAAAACGTTCACAAGGGCACAAATGAGCCATACTTAACGTCCTGTCACACAGCAGGTGTCTTTTGTAAAAATAAAATGTCTCTTTTACTCCCCTTATCACAGCAGCTAAATAAGGATATTGACCTGTAAATTCTTCAAAGAGCTTCTCACGTAACAGCCCTAGAACTGTATTTGTTGTGATCGGGATTGTATTTGTTTTTGTCTGAGTGATTCAATATGTTGTGGAGTTGCACTATAGTTTCTTATGACATCTCTAAGCTTAGGGTTACCTCTTTCTTTTCTTCTGAATAATTCATGAACAGAAATCCAATACTATTGAATGGGAGTGAGAGGGACTCAAAAAAGTTGAATTACAAAACATCGCATTCTTTCATCTGGCGAAGTTTTGCGAGGGGCAGGGGTCAATTAAGAGTCCTCTGGCAACAGTGAGTATGAATAATGCACCACAGGGCTAAAAACCTTGGGAGAGTTGCTTTACTTGTGTAGATTATTGACGCTCCCGCCGTTTTTTTCTCCTCTCTCCTCAGGTGAAAAAGGACCCTTTGTCTGCTGTGTCTCTGACTGTTCATGCCTCAGTAGCCTGGAGGCAAAACGGGCCTAATTTGCACAGGTCTGTTTTGGGGCCAATTATTATAATACCAAATGTTCTGGAAACACAATAAAATTGAAAACAATAAAGAGCAGAGCCGCCAATATTGTCATACACTTTACATTTTAATGAATCTCTCATTAAAGATGTATTTTAACAGTTTGGCAGTTCGCAATACTTTTCTTTCTCACCCTTGTGACTGTTGTAAGACTAAATGCTATTTTAAAGGTTGTTTTTGTGTAGGTTTTATGTTTTGGCACGTAATGTCAGGTGTGTTTGGCACAACTGGGACTAGATTCCAACCCTACAGACACGATCCAAGAACGATTCCTAAAACTGTGAAAATACGGCCCGTATACTGGAACATTACACACTGTAAGTGCTATCATAACAATAAGTGTATGTTGGGTTTTTCTGTACTATATATTCTGTTGTCTTTCTTATAGAGCAATTGTATAATCTGTGATCAACTGCAGCACAATGCATCTACATCAACGTCTTATTTTAAATCCCTTAATTATGATGAACTGATTGTTCAGTGTCAGGTTTGTTTATTTACAAGCAGAATGACTATATAATAATGCCTTCAACACGAGGTGGTTGTAAAATCAATCATATAGGAGGGAGTGAGGCTAGACAGCCACGCAGGAAACACTAGATGTCAGTGTTTTTCGCTGATGTCGGGGTTCAAGCTTTTTGTTTGTGTCAAAAGAGAAGTAGTTGGATTAGTTGATGCTTGCACTTTATAACTTGGGGGTCCTGATGGATTTCCTTATGTTAGAGAGATTGTCTGGGAGGAGTTGGGGGCTATTACCGGCCCGGCCTGATCACAGGGCTTCACTTTCATCTTGCCAACACTCCTGCATAATTAGCAGAAATTTGCTGAGATGTGTTTTCTCCTCCCTTCATTTGCTAAGATGTATCATCTAGAGTATAGACTAAACTCTTTTCTTAAACTCCAAGGAAGCAAAAGATACCGTAGATGAATTTTATAGATTTTTTTTCTTTGAAGCCTTTGGATTCATCTCACACGCCTCTGACTCTTCTGAAAAATAGTTTGAGGTTTTGCAAACACTGCATGTTAAAGTGGAAACGCTGCTCTCATCTGTGCTTCCTTTCGTTGCTAATGAGTGCAAACAAATAAAGAAACAAAAACCCTGAATAATGCAAACGAGTACAAAACATGTCTCTGGTCAATAACAACAAGAGTTTTTATTTGGACTGTTTTATTTGTTTTTCTTCTGTTGGTCATCCAAACATATAATCAGTCAATAAAATCACTTATATGTCAAAACAGGGTGCACAAATATGTAAAAAAAATAAATAAATAAATATGTAACAAGTAATAAAAGAAAATATATAAAAACTGGTACGGGAGCATCATACTAACACCTTAAAATCTTCACGTAGGAGCTGTAGCATCTAAATGACGTCATCGGGGGCGGAGCAGCGATGTTCGCGAGCACCAATCACATCGCAGAAAAACCCGGAAGTGCTGAGGACGTAAGAAAGAGCGCCCGCATTCAAATTGAAAATGCGATCCGCGTCAGGTATGTCCATCATTTTATACATTTAACATTTATATCGTTTAAACCAACGCGCGAATATCCAACGACCATCACCGACAGTATTATTAAGTCAGAAATCATGCAGGTTTTGCGGCTCAAACACGGAAAGACAAATCCGTAGTTAAACCACGCAAATGTGTATTTATTAATGTACTTCCTGCTTAATGTGAGACGCTAGTACGGTTTACTCATAACTAAAGTTTAGTTTAGTCGTCAGCGATGATGATTCACATTGTCGAAGTTTTGTTTGTCAAAGTGCAAAAACAATGCACTTCATATTTGAGCGAGAATCTGCTTTTAATGCACTGACAACGTAGTTTTAACACGATTTCCTGGTTTTAGAAAAATGAATCCCCTTTTGGTTTGAAAAACAAAACAAACACTAGACCTGTACGTGAAGTTGTTTCATGATGCCGTACCAGTTCACATAACATCTGTAATAACATCTTTTGATATGTCAGTGGTTATTGTCGTGTTTGATTGTTTATTATATGTGACTGGCAATAAAAAAATAAAAATTATTCATCCCAGTAAGCAAAAGTAAACATTTAGCCCTATTAAAAGTTACAGGTAGGGTAGGCAATTGTGAAGAGGATAGCAATAGCAAGCTAGCTTTAAAAGCATATGATCCCACCCTCGCTTCAGAGCCCCCTTCGAAGCCTCCTGTAATACACATTTCAAATATGTCCTTTGACAGGCAAGTAGGACATCCTATTATTGCATTCAGACCAAATGCAATGATTGGACGGAGATTTTATAGTCCTGCGAATCCCACAGAAATTATAAATATATTTACACCACAGAACTAACAAAAATGTTTCTGGAAAGAATCGCCTCCCCTGCCTTTAAAATGTAAATGAAGTGTTTTTAAGGGATAAGGTGGGATAAGTGTATGGTGCACGTACAAGTGTACATGTGTTGTGTAATATTTATGTATTTAGGTGCAAGCAAAGCTTTGTAAAGAAAACCCCTGTGCATGTACGCATGGTTGCAAAATGTTGTGGTGTTCAGAATCTTATTTCCAACAAAAGAAAGTGATGTTGTTTAATATAAGCGCTGAGTTATGCAAACAAACCCTGCCGCTTGCTCCATATTTAGTCTTTTTAACTAGATCCTCCTGACCCCCAGTCTTCCTCAGCTGGCTTTTAATTGGCTTCACTGGGCCTAAAATGCTGCAATATTTCTCCAAATTGACTGCTTATTTGAGTGTCGGGAGTGATGCAATTTACAGTAAGTTGCTGGTAAAAATGGACCCTAGCTTCACACACAACACTTAGCAGAGGCTGCATGGGGTATGTATAACTTCAGGCTATGCGGTTCACTTTTGCTGTATTTCTGTGGTGGTTTTTGCACAGACCTGGGCGGGGGTGGGTTCTCGGCTCTTTTCTAATGTATTTTTTACTGTTCGAGGGTACATAGCTGGTAGCCTTCTCATGCACGCTGGATAGCGCACTACGCCCCGTCTTTTGGGTTGATCGAGCGGGCTTGTTTACAGTGTGTTACAGAAGGGCTGACGCCAGCCTCCCCGGGGAAAGAACAAGGGTTAATTGCTGTTAAAGTGTTGGTCTCGTCCCACTCTCTGGCCCTGACGCTCCATTAGAGCTGACGCTAATGAGGCAGTGTAAAGAGGACACCCTGGAGTCGAGGGACAACACCGGAGGCTGGGGGGAGAGAGCGGTGATGGAGAGACCTTTACTTAGAAGTAGAGAGAGAGGGAGAGAGCACATACAAAGTCATAGATCATGAGTGTGTGCTGGTCTGTGTTGTCAAGGATGTGTGTGGGTTTGGCTTTTCTTAATTGGTGGCTTACACTCTGCATATGTTGTTTGTTTGTCATTAGCAATTCAGAGGGGACACCATCGCTGGTTGTCTAGTACCCAATGGCATTTACTTAGTTATTTTACTGTATTGATTGTAATTAGCAAATGTCAAGATACAGATTTTCGACACCTTGTTGTTAAAATGAAACTGGCCAGATATTAAAGCTGAAGTTTTCTTTTTCTCAGTGTTTAAGGCTGCAGTCCGTAACTTTTGCCTCTCTGTCGCCATCTCCGTTTGAAACATAAAATTGCAGGTTACACTCCCTACTTTACGTATGTTGATGTCAAATTTATTCAATCAGCTAACATTTCCCAGGAAATCCGACCTGACATCTTAATTTACACATCATCATTATAAGCTTACTGTGCGAATTGGGGTAAGGAGACAGTGTTGAACACTAATCTGTCATGTACTTGCTCAATAACTGATTTTCGTTCATTTCTAACCCAAAAAGTTACAGATTGCAGCTTTAAATGTTTTGTACTATCCAATTTAATTTGCTTACACAACCTCGAGTAAGCTATAGGCATTAGCAAGCTGCAGTATATTTACTTTAATTTAAAGAGCTTAAATAAAACTGTTATTGAAAACCTGTCATCTCAACTGCTTATGTACTATTTTAATGGCTTATTAATGATCCTTTGCGGTTTTATAGCACTGATCTGAAATCAGCACCCTCAGCGAGTCATGAGTTTTGCTCCAGGTCCGAACACTCCCATGGGCAGTCGTGGCATTCAGGATCAGCGCGACCGCTGGGAGAGGAAGAGAAACCGTGTGGCCCGCGAGCTGGTCCAGAGTGAACAAAGATACTGCGAACAGCTGGATCTAGTCGTCACGGTCAGTGTCCAACATTACATAGCCATCTGTAGTTTGTATGAGTTGATTTTGTTTCAAATGATTTTATGATGGTTTTAAGGCCTGGAAAGTGACATTCTAAACAGAACACATGCATATAAACACAATTCCGTATTTGTTGCGAGGTTCTAATCGTTACAATGTCTTAATTAATGAAACAAACACAAATTCTAATTAACTTGCCTTTGTTCAGCATTTCAGCACCACCGGGTTTTTGTTAAGCGAGTCCTTGACATCATAAGAGGTCTGTTCGTTTGAAATTCTTGGTTTATAACATGTTCAAGGATTTTGTTGTGTTTTCTTGCCCAATTATTTCTACCTCTACGATAGGTGAGACCTTTTCTGTGAGTGTTACGTAGGTTAGCTTACGCTTATTAGCTTGCGTCTCACCCTTAGAGGTTACGTATATCATAATAATTGGTGTTTAAACTTGAAAAGCTAGCATAGTGAACCGGCACGTCCATCCTGTTCTGTAACGCGGGAGACTAATTAGATACTTGAATATCTATAACTTCTTGTTTTCTTTTGAGAAACTACTGTACATATTTTCCTTTGTTTTCTTCCACCACTAGTTAAATTGCATCGGATATGCGCCACATATTTAGCCATTGGAAGTAATTGAGATGTTATGGCCGCAAAATGCTTTGCTCTCCACAGATTTGTTCTGTCTTTGTCTCAAGGGTACGAGACGAGAGGTGACACTTTCAACCAGATGAAGAGTCATGTACGAGTGGCATCTGAAAATTTAATTCTCTCTCCTCTGCTGTCTCTCTCTCGCTCTCTCTCTTCTTCTCTAGTACTTTGTGGAGATCTTGAAGGCCAAAGGAACCCTCAGGCAGGACATTAGAGAAAGCATCTTCAGTTCAATTAAATCCATTCATTTAATAAACCAGTAAGTATCCTTTAAATAATTAAGCGAATATTCACGCTCAGGGGAGAGATACAGCTGAGGGTGGGTGGCTTTGATACAGTTTAAAAAGAACGGGAGGGTAGGGGAGTATTAATTGGGGTCTAACAGGAGAATCAAGTTTGAGAACTTTGAGATAGCCTGGTGTGTCTTATCTTATGTATTCTCTTTAATTGGATTGTGAATCGATGTGGAGGCTGGATTTAGGCTTACAGCTGCACTTTCTACCCAAAACTCAATTGTAGCCCAGCACGACGGCCATCATCGTGACAACTGACTGCTCATAATGGCCGCAGTTTGCGTCTCGAAGCCTGATGTGTTGATAAAAATAATCTCTTGTAATTGCTGATGTTTAAAGCAGAGGTGCATGCATTTTTAATGACTCGCGTTCGTTACCAATGCCTTGGCTGCGTCCGCAACCAAATGCAACTGCCTTGCTAGTCAGTCAGTTAACAGGCAACATTTTTATAAAAGGAAACTCATGCAGGCTTCCAAGGCAATATAATGCTATATTTAATTGTGGGATATCACATATACGCTGCTTTCAAAACCAACCAGATGGAGGCATCTTAGTAGACAGGAAGTTAGTCAAACATTGGAGTAAAGAGATAATTAAAAATCTTTATCCAGTAATCACAAACAACTGGAAAGATTATGGAAATGTATTGGTCCAAAATGTGCGACATTGATAGTAGAATGGAGCCGTGTGATTGGAGGGAAGAGGGATTTGTGTCATCAGCTGAAAATAACTTTTTTTTTTAAGGCTTTTTGGAGCTGGAGCAAAATGTTTCATTTTATAAAAGATTATAAACGCTACTTTGAATAACAAGTGGATTGTTTACAATATGTAGTAAATAGGGTGTTGACTTTAATTATGTCTAATTATTATTCTTTTTTTAAAGTGTAATGCCATAGTACTAATTTATAAAGTTATTGACTTCTCTCTCATATCGGCTCTCTGCTTGAGGGGATCTTTGCTTCATGACAGCTTGCTCGAATGAAAAACCAGAGCTGCAGAAATGGGAAGATGAAATAATACATCAGAAAAACTGTCCTGGAGAACCGTCGGCATTGATCCGCTCGCGCAGGCAGGGCAGACTAACAACAAATTAACTCGCAGGTGTCAAGAAGCCTGTTCTTGTTAATTTTATCTGAGGCTATCTGTGGCACGGGGCTCTTCTGAAGCGCTTCGTGTTTTGATGTACCGCTGCTTTAACGCATCTGAACGCAACGAGCAGAAGCCCTCTCTTAAATTCCAATAGCCTGAGAGCAAACAAGCTTCCAGACTTTTATTAAGACCTTCAAACCTGCATTAGAAAGATCGTCCCTACTCAATGCAGGTGAGCGGCATTTGATGTTCTTAACAACCTGATCAATCTCTGAAAATTTGCCTGACACGCTCGGAGAGAGAGACAGCATTGTGATTTCATTAGTCCCAGACTGACAGAGGTTCTCATACACGTTTTGTTGCAAAACTACTTAGAATCACCAAAACAACAGAAAGGGGATCAACCGACTGTCTTTGAGGGCCTCGTCCATGCGCTGATGATCGAGAATTATAAAACTGTCTGAATAATGAGTCCCTGTGGCTCTCATCACCGCTTGACTGACGGGCTTTTCTACAAACAATGGCTGAATGAAGATGGAGGGCTGAATTTCAGGCCCATGTATTGGATAAATCGGTGCCTGGTTACCATATATCATCATTAGGATCGGTTATTGAAGCACCGAGTGAAGCGTAATGGCAGACTCTCAATTTAGATCTCTGAACAGACAGTAGGGGCTGACTGATTAAAACGAATAAAGTTCTCTCGTACTCCAAAAAGCGCATCGTTATCAGGAACCTCCCGTGGATGTGCACTGATACCAGCACTGCGCGATGAAGGTTATTTGAATTCTTAGCTGAAATCGTCAGTTTTTATCTTGGATTAGTTACAACAAAAAAGCATAATAGATTGTATAGATTGTGTTTGTCTCTGTAGCTCTGTAACTGGTAGAGCATTTCATTAGCAGCACAACAGTTCTGCGTTCGATCCTTAGGGAACACATACTGATCAAATGTATAGCTTGAATGCACTGTAAGTTGCTTTGGATAAAAGCGTATGCCAAATATACAAATATAATGTAAATGTATTAGACACAGCATGAATTATTTTACTTTATTGTAAAAACAGCATTGGAATGCATAGATCCTCGTGAATTTTAGAAACCGTTGTTTCTAAACAAGTTCATCATTAATTTACCTTCAAGGGAGAAATACCAGCATGTCCTTTTCCATACAGTGCAAATGAATAGTGACCACAGCTGGCAAGCTAAATTTCTGGTGAACAAAGACTACATTGTGTTTTGTTCCACACACAAAGCTAAAACATGGCTTCACAACACTTGGAAAGTAGTGCGTGTGTCATCATTTTCATATGACAGATGATGTTTTCATATTGTTTTTTTGATGCTTGACTGTGACAGTCCCCATTCACTTCCATTGTATGGAAAACAGCAGCATTAAGGTTCTTCAAAACTTGTCTTTTCCATTTTCTACTGAAGAAAGTCTTTTGGAGAGCATTTCACTGATTTGAAGTTTATTCTTCGTACGCTGTTGATACACTTGGGTTGGCAACGAGTTAAATAAATCCTAAATTCATTAAACTCTGCTGAACAAAACAAATAAATAAGCAAAACTTGAATATATTGACACACCGGCGACATTCATCACAGTCGTTGCTGTTTATCAGACGACAGTGAGAATATTAGTTAGGAAAACACAGTTATCCCAAAGCGCACTGTAACAAACAATTATCACCTTTTTGAAAGGGTTGTCACTTAATTGAGTGAGTGGCACCATCATCAAAAAACATATTTCTGAGAGAAACCCTGGGAAACGAGCGCATCTTGCGGGTTTCTTAATGACGGTAAGGGCGGCATGGAAGAGATCAAAAACGATCTAATATAGAGGAGGAGGGCCCTTGTCACTTTTCGGAGGGCTGTGGCATCTCTTTTCTCATGCTTTTGGGTTCCAAAACATCCTGTTATTTCCTTTACGGATTTCTGTTGTTACGAGCATTTGCGTCGCTGCGAACGATTCGGTGACTAATTAGTATTCGTTAGCTTTCGCCTTCTCTCAAATTAAGCCACATAGGCCTCCATTGTTTGGTCGAGTCTGTGCCCGGTCCAGATGTCGCAACTGCTCCGAATTAATGTAGATTAACGTGATGCAGAAGGAATGCTAATGTTATCTTTGTCATCTTCCTGACGGCCAGAGAATTTAATTGCCCTAAAAAAGAACATAAAAAATGTAACTCGTAATTTCATATTTATCATAATAGCCTCTGGCTGTGAGGAGGAAAAGGGAAACGCTGCTTTTCCCGGCCTTTGCCCTTGTTAGAACTTTCCCAGCTGCTCTGGCGTCTCCTGATTATGAACAGAGGCTACCTTGCCTTGCAACTTCATTAAAATCTATTTAAATCAACTTCAACTGCAAAACGCTCCTTCTTCCAGCATGTAAAAACGTTAAGTCTCAGGGAACATCATTAGAGAGAGGGTGTGTGTCTGTGTGTGCATCGCTACCTGTGTTTCTGTTTGGTCTACCTCGTCTAGTTTGGATAATAAGCTCCCTCACAAGTGTCAACACCCTCACCCTTGAATTATACCCATGTCACCCTAATGTGCCTGACAGGTAGAGCACCAGCTCTTCCATTCCTCTTGAAGACCTTGTTTTGTTCCCGGTTTTGCAATGAGTGCGTTCCTGCTACAAAGCGCCAGTCGCTTGCCCTTGGGCGCTAGCCTCAGCACCCTTGTCTCAAACAAGTATGCCACCCACAGGGAGGGGCCTTTGGATGACACCACACAAATAAGACTAAAAACGCAAATAGATGCATTCACAAATACACTGACTTCTGAACAAACCCCCTCATTATTTGTGACAAGAAGCGCCTTGATTTCCGAAACAGAAACAGGGTTATCATGGCAGTTTGATTGCAGGGTAAGTTAATGCACCAATGAATGACCGGATTTGATGACAACACATTTGAGCTTTGATAGTCAATGTATTCTGGTTACATTAAACCTTAGATTGTTTGATGTTGTGTTATTTTTCACACACTGCTTCTTTTTTCTCCTTTAACTTTTCAAATGTATGTTTCCAGTTTTTCTTAACTTCTGGGTCTAATATGAAGATTTATTTTCTTAAAACAGGTCACTGCTCACTGAAATAGAGCAGGGGAGGTTTGGTATGGGGTTCGAGGAATTTTGCTCTCACCTCCAGTTGTACAATACTTACGTCGACAACATCCAAACTGCTAAAAAAGTTCTCATGGTAAGTTCAACGTTTTGTTGTTGGATTTGTAGTTAATGCTTAATGTGTACTTCCACTAGGGAGTAGACAGGCAGGTGTGAACTGAAGTTCTGTTCATACAGCAAATATAAACCGAACTTGCTCCAAAAATTCAGTCGTGAGTCCTAAACATTTCTGCTAATCACTTCCTGTTTTGCACTTCCGTAGCGTGATCATTTTCCTGCTTGCTACGTTATCTAATTTAGCGTGCCCTGAGTATTGACTTCCTGTGAGTGAACACGTTCTTTTGCCTTTGAATAAAAAACTGGACAGAGGTCATCTTACGCAAGAGCTGGTGTCTACGTCTGTCAATATGAAATCATGAATATGTATCCATTATAGATCTATGGTAATGCGCACAATTGACAGTATGTCATGCTCCAGTTCTAATTAGTCTAAACCTATTAAGTCATTGTACGACTCCTCATCCGCGGTATCTTTTCGTTGTACAGTATTGTTTCGTTCAACCTCGTGGGAAATAAAAGGAAGACGCAATGTCGGGTCAGTAACTCCCCGTTCAAAATGATTGACGTTTGGAACGGTTACAAAAATGGAGTCACCTGTCTGATTAAGGTTTATAGTTGACACTTTGTGCAAACTGATCTCTCCCAGGCAAAGCCCAGCGGTACCATTAGGCCCAACACTACCATCTCATTACGCCTGACTTAAGCGCACATCCTCCGTCAGTTGGCCGAAAAATCTCTCTCTTTGCTAATTAGCTTCTCCCTTAGCAAGGCACCTGTACCCGAATGCACGGATGACTGATTCCTTGTTAGACCAAATCAGTTAGCGCTTAAAAAATCATCGCCACACTAGGCTAATGCTAACGTATGTATCCAGAGCGCTCGTGGTGAACTGAGGGGGCATTTTAAACTGAATTTCGAAGTGGAGATGTTTCACACTGTGCGAGTAATTGGGTTTGACACTGAATATATATTAGCAAAAAGGTCGTTTAGAGGGTTAGCATCACATTGAAGCCCCACACGGCTGCAGAACTGAAGGGCCACTAACTTTTGCTCATATTTATCTGAGGGAAGCCTTAATCCTCACAGATATTAATGTGTTAATTAAAAGGAGGAATACGTTTGCAGAAAATTGATGGTTTTCCATTGATTGCACCTTGAGTTAAGTTAGCATCGATTCTCCAGCCAGGCCTACATGGATGTAATTGCAGGGACATCAGGTCGCGTGTTTGCCGTAAAATGTGACTAAAACGTGACAGGTCTGTCCTTCAGAACCAGATCTATCACCACCAAAAAGTCTCTTAGTTTTACAGGCGTCTGATCCTTATCTTCCTCATGCCTTGGCGTGTACGATTATGTCTGATTTGGCTATGAAATTACTAACACACATTTTTATAAATTGAAAATGGAAGCCAGCATCTCAGTTCCTTACTGTATAAAGTATTTTGAAAGTATATATAAAGTAAAGTACTATTGTATGTATTTTATTGTATTTGTATGTTTTTTTATATGTCTGGATTTGCACTCTGTATGTGAATTATATCTTCAAAGAGAAAGATTATTTTGTGTATTTCATTTATAAATAATGAAAAATGCTATTTGTAATACCAATACAGTATTAAAAAATCAACCTAATCAGCGATTTCAAGTCAAATTAAATTAAATGTCCGAATCCTTTTCGTATTTTTTTTTGCAATTTTTTTTTTTTTATTGGCTGGTCTGAATAAAGGATTCCTCTCACACGTGTCCAAACATGCTGTGATTTAATGTGCAGTGCTCTGCTCAGAGGGAGACCCCAGCTGCCTCGGCCATAAACGCCAGCCGAGCAGGTGTCGCGCGCCGCGTGCGCCATTTGAAGATGATAAATCGTTTCGAATACCTGACGTGTAAATTTATTATTTACTTAGCACTCAAACAAGGCGCAGACCCACATTTTCTCAGAGAGAAGCCTGATTCAAAATTTGACATCTGTGAAGATAACATTAAACGCAAAATCAAAAAAAAAAAGTTATGCTAATGTGGATGCTGTCTGTCGTTAGCCTGATGGTTAGCATGACATAAGAAAAAATTCCACCTAGAACCCAAGACTTACCTCAAAAATAATTCAGACAATTTTACAGTTAAAAAAATATAATATAGTTTTTCATTAAATGTATTAGATGCGTTTTCTGCCTTTGTTTCACAAACTGAGAGATGAGACAAAAGTATTGTCTGTCGTAATCAAGAACGTGTTAAATCCATAACGTTCCTTAAATGTTCTGAGACAGAACCAGATCTTAGCGTTGATGCATAGTTCTTTCTCTCACAGGTTCAGCTAAAGAAGAGCAAAGCCTTCAGACGTTTTAAGAAGCTCCAGGAATCAAGACCTGAATTCCATCAGCAGAAACTCGAAGACCTGCTTCCACTTCCTCTTCAGCGCATCCAGCAGTAAGTGCAAACGTGCTAGTACTTGAACTCAAATAAAATTTTAATTCCATGTTTACAGCACTGGCTAATGGACATCTCAGCCACTTGCTGCAATTGACTTGAAAAGTTTTCTTTTAATCTCAATAAATGTCAAAGTACCTCTGTCATTGAATTTTCAGAGAAATGCGATGGACTGGTCAGTGGATGTTTTTTGTGTGTATGTGTTTGTATTTAAACCATCTGATTTCTTGAAAAGATTAGGGGATCGACAGCATCAACAAAACACCAGCATGGATATGCAATCATTTCCTGAAGGGAATGTAAACATTCTAGTTATGCATGAGTATTTTTGACACAGGCCGGTCTACTTCACATGACGTGCTACAATATCTTGAGTTGTGCTGTCAGATCGCTCTAAAGCTTCACGTTTTGTTGATGGTATGGTGTGGATTTTCTTTAAAGAACAAATTTTGGAATCGTTTGATACCATCATAACAAAAACTGTCACCACCAGGGCACGATTTTCATGCTTGAATTTTTCATCCGTATTTGGTCGCTTCGGAGGGGTTCACTGCATGCCACATACCGAGACTCAATGACAGACGTAATTATTGTTTGATGTCGAGCTCACGCTTGCCTCCAGACTACCCAAGAACTGTCAAAATCCCTTTTGTTAAGCAGACGATTTTGTTGGCTGTAATTTCATGCGGTCTTGGTCTCAGCTGTTAATTAGCGTAACAGGGTGCGAAATGAACTGGAACATGCTTAAGAGCCAGCGCAAATTACATGGCATTCCTATATCAAGCTGTTCAGATCCATCTTAATTAGGCTTTTGTGTCACTCCTACTTATTAAACGTAGTTTCCGACACGAAAGAAGACAAACAAAATGTCATTCTTGCAATGGAGATAATTATGTCTTTATTCTTTAAAAAAATATTCCTCTGCCGTGAAAGCGCCCTTCATGTTTTCACCAGCCGGTTTTCATTAAAGGGACCGTTCGTATATGTACTGTTTGTCAGCATTTGCTTCCCCTTGTCTTTATAAACCCATATGTTTTGCTTTTACAGAGCACAAAATGAGATGTTCAGAGGTTTGTTGAATAGTGGATGGTGACCAGGGGATGAAAAAGACACACAAACTTATTCTGTCTGACTTGTTCTGGATTCTTAGAACATCTGAAGCTCTACGGTAGATTTGTGTGTTAGTCAGGCCATGCATGTGGCTTCCAAGAACGTAATATTTTGTGTAAGAGTTGTACAGACTATCTTTATGGTGCATTTTGGACCTTGACCTCTAGTCTCCATTCCCTCCCTTACTTACTACTTAGCATCTTGCTTGGACATCTCGTGATCACAGATATAGTGTTCACTTTTAAATGGATTGTTATTTTAGTTTAGTAAATGGATTCGAAACAAAATGTTGGTGGTTAACATGACATTGATAATTTTACAATTAATCATAATGTATATATATTGATTGACAGGTCAGTAGGCAGTCCTTTGTTGTTTTCCAGGACACATCCGTTTTTGACTTTTTGCATGTGGTTTAAGTAAATGTTTTAGATTCTGTTCACACTTGTGTGTAAACCCGTCTAATTCAGATATGGACTAAATCCGATGTCAATACCAGATGTGTAAACAGGATCACAGATCCCAGCCTTTCATTTCTCGCTGTTTTGTCGTCCAGCAAGCCGCAGGATTTAGGGCTAAACACTCCCTCTGAATGCACGCAGCACCCTGATGTCTCTCCACCCAGTTATCACACACACATCCTCTAATTTCCCTCAGAAGCGCCGAGCTCCGACATCTCAATCAGTGTGTTCAAAGACGCCCTTGATCTGATCTCATCCTCTCAGGCCCTGATCACTGTGTTTCCCATTGTCCCCCCCATCGATTCTACCTCCCCGCTCGTGGAAAGCGAGGACGCGCAGGGGCCGCATAATTGCATGATGATCTTAAGTGGCACGACAGAAGAGCTCCGTGCTCCGAGAGTGCAGATAATCAGAAGTACCGCCTCTAACAGGGACTCGGGAGGAAATTGTTGTCACTTATCCGGCTGGAGTGATGATGGATGGCAAGGGTGGGTGGGTGTGTGTGTGTCATGGTGGCTACTTAAGACATGGAGCGGCACTGGAGGATAAAATGATTCCTGTTATTAAACGGCATTTACTGGAGCTGCCGAGAAGATATCTTGGTCTCTCTGTCACTTCTTGCCTCCCTGTGGTCTTACTGACCAGTGAAGGGTCATAAGTGTTCAACAATCGATTAGTGTATAAGCAAATTTCATTTTGTTTATCTACATACAAATATATATGTTTTTTAGTTATTTTTTTAAAAGTAGCAATGCTTTAATTAGCAAGCTGACAGCATGATGTGCTTTAGTTGTTTGACAGTTTTCACAGTAAAAAAATGATTTTTAATTAATGAGTTCTATAAGTTGTATAAATTCATAAATAAATTCATCCCATTTTATTGCACAGCTGTCATTAAAAGCGGAGAAACACACAACAAGCCTATTTTTTACAGGCTATTATATATATACTATTTATATATTTCTTACTTAAGACTAATTAGTTGCATTTTTAATTTAATTTAGTTGAAAAATATTGTAGTGTTGCACCTTCCTATTCTGTGTGTCTATGTCGCTGTCTGACAGCAGCACCCAATGAGTTATCATGTTTTCAACACGCTGTGGCAAGTTTTTAAAAAAGTGATTTATTTTTTTAATGAGACTTCTTTTTGACGTGCTTGTATTTGATCAGTGTGAATTTGGGCAAACTTAACATTTGTCAAGTAACAAAAAGTAACATTTGTTGTAAAGACGAATCATTGTTGTCACTTCCCTGGTGCTCGTACCCAAACCATTTCACTGGGTCTAGCATTGGTTCTGGTTGGCTCACATCCTTCAGTAATAAAGTGGCCGTTCTTTTATTTTACGAAACACTTCCATAATGGATTTGTACATCTTCAACACTGACGTCGCATTGAAGTGCCATATAAGAGATTAATCCTCTATTTTGCGGTGTAACTGTGGCTCACAGCAGGTCAGAAGGTCACGGCCGCATATCTTTTACATGCAGAAGCCTTAAAAAGCAAAGGAGGGCTTGTGTTAATGGAGCCGAGCCATTATGTAGCTGATAGTGTCGTGCTATTGTATGGGCTTCTGCTTAGATGGCAGATGGGTTCAGTTCAGCCTGTACTTCAAACACAACGTAATGAGAAAAAGTGCAGAAGGTTTTTCACTCGGCTTGTGTTTGTTTGCAAAGGCGTTGATTGAACTCATTTAAAAGCCGCTTTGTAGACCCGTCCTCATAATCGCCATTTCTTTGCTAGCATGATGTCGCTTTAACACAGAAGTTGATGGGTCGCCTACTTCACATCTATGGTTCAGTCTTAAGACGAGACCTCTGGCGAACTCACCATCCCTCTTCCTTTGATCTTTTTAAATGGGTTGCATTAAAACTCACTTGTTTCGATCTATTCAAAGACTACGATGTACCGTGCTGAAATCTTAAGTCTTTCAAAAGAGCTTTTTATATAATATATTTACACTCAGAACTGGTATTGATCCCCTAAATATAACATTACCCTCGTCTTACCGTCCTTGATGTGTTGACCTCAGCTAGTGATTGCCTCCCACAATGCTTTGCTCTCAAGTAGAGAGGACTTATTGAAATTCTTGGTAGCTATCAGGCAATCTACTTTATGTTTCGACTTTTGTTAATTAGGTTCAGGCACTCGGGAACAGTCAAAATGCAGTGAAAGTTTCAGCTCGCGTTTGTATAACTACATGGTACTCTGAAGAGCGTTTTATGCCTCGTCTTGTTTTGTTAATTAAGCGCAATTAATTAAAGACTAACAAGGATTTTCAGTTTTCAAAGAGCGTATGTCGATTCAATGGTAAACATTTTAAATATGGAGTTTCATTAGCAGTTTTGATACACAAAAAATAATTATGCTTCGGATCTAGTTAAGATGGCATGTTGTAGATAATTATTTAAAGTTTGTGTCAGTATTTTGATTGATTGAGACCTTTGACCCCAAATTGGCAATACCAAAATCTCATGAAAATCACGCAATCTTGGAAAAGGCTGAATTCTTACATTCTGGTGTACTTGAGGAAGGCAATGCACATTTTGTTATCATTTGCATTACGTTTTAATTGCTGAAGTTCGATGAACGCCGCAACTAGACTCACTGTGTCTTTGGGCCTTCGAAGCTGACGCTCAGTGTTTGTAATTCCGCAGCCGTTAAGGAGCAGTAATTACGCAACAGCCGACGCCATGTTTAATAACCCATGCAGAAGCCTGACAGTGGCTGTTGTCTCTTAATTAGGAATTTGAATCCTTAATGCAAGTATTTCAAAAAAAATAATTAGATATTTCTTCCCTCGCTCCTCATGTACTGACGTGCGTGTAACGATGAGATGACCCAACATATCTTCTGCTGGGGGGGCTAGCGTTAAAGAGAATTGAAATGTGAGTTCGTTTCATCTTCATATTACAAAGGAATTAGCGAGACGAGGCATCCGGCGCGGTAACTAGGCCAGCGATGCTTTCTAGCACTGCGTGTTTCTTGATTAGAATATCTGAACTGTTAGAAATACGGTTCAGATTATCGTATTGTCTTGTTATCTTCTCTTTGCTTTGGCGCTAATGAGTGGGACAGGGCAGCTAAACGAGCAAGTTTCGTTTACATTATTTGGAACGTGCTTTAATAATGCTCATTAGGCCGTTCCCTTTTTTGTTACTCCGCCACTTTAATTAGATTCCCCCCCACAAGCGCGCCCCTAATAAGGGCATTCGTGCCTGATAATGTCTGTAATGTATTTGTTACTACAAGATGAGACAAGAAGAGAAAGAAGTGAGATTATTTCTCTTTTTAAGTGCCTTTTAATAGATGGAGGCTTAATTGGGGCTTGTTTGGTTTCTTTTTTCCTTTCATTTCTAATGAGTAATGCGGTACTGCTCTGGTTTCGCTTGTGTTCACAAAGCCTGTTTAGTTTAGGCTTCGTTTAGACTGTTTGTAGGCCTGTGGTATTTCTGTGCTTTGCTGAGTAGCTCAAAAGCACTAGAAGCTTACTAGTAAACGACAACTCATTCTAAAAACACAGCAAGGAATTGCAAAGTTTTGTGGTTAATATCAGTTCCACAACAACTTATTTTTATTTGTGCTAAGGCAAGCATCATTTTTAGGCCACTACAGCTACTTGGGTATTTTTCAAAACTCTCAGGAATTAAGTAACAAGTTAGTATGCCTAATTTCAAACAGGATGTTGGGGAAACGTCTCCTGTTTTGTAAGTCTACTTTTGTAAGTGATGCCACTTGGCTGAAGCATAACAAATAGAGCTTTATGAGGAGATCAAAAGGTCACTGGAACCTGCGAGTGACACTTATGACTGGAGGCAGTAAGCAACCAATCAGAACATCCGAACAATTTACAAGCCCCACCCACATTTTGCTTTAATGTAGACTAGAGAGACAGAAAGTTGTGGGAATAGGATCAAGGCTTGTAGAAGTCCAGATTCAAAACTGCCTTTCGTGTTGTGTGCGCTGCCCGCCGCACCACATCACCGGCACTCTTTCAACTGCATAAGTCTATGTGAGTCGCTTTTCACTACCTGGCACCTGCATGTCTGCATCAATGCTCTCAGACCGCAAGCGTTTGTGTTTGGGTCTCGACCTGATGAAGGGAGAAGAGCAGGGAGAACGAGGAAAAATATAGACACTCGCAGACAGAAATCAATGACAGTTGTCAATGAAGACCAAGGTCATTGTGACCTCTAAGCAAATAGATTAAGGGAGCACTTACTGGGCTGAGGTACTTTTCAGGTGGTGAGGGGCTTTTGACATCATCTGTGATGAAATACATAGCCTTTATCTGTCACACTTTTTCAGCTTTATATAAGCTCTGAGTATTCCAGAGCGCCGTGTAATAATGCAGTTTAACATAAAGGTTAGTGAAGCTACCTACAAAACTACAAATAAACGTACTTTATTGAAGTTTAACTGTGAAGGATTTGAGTCATTATTAGGCCATGTTTTTTGTCATATTTGTCAAGAGTAGAGGACGTAAAAGTCCGATGCTATAAGAGCATTTAATGCTTGTATTTAGCAAATTATCATAAATAATACTAAATAAATGAGCACACACAGGGCAGATTTTTTCCGCTCCAGCTTGAAATGCGACAAGCTTAGCGTGATTTCCCAAGACCACCGCTGTGAATAAATACACATCCTGCAAACTGAGTGTTTTGCCCGAAACTGTATATCAAATCACCTCTAAACTCAGAGATACCGAGAGGGAGGGCCAAAAAAGAGCCGTCAGATTTTGAAGGCCCCATATCTGATGTTTCCTCCTTTCTCCTTAGCCTTGTAGTCTCAACCGTCTTAAAATCTCTCGTCAGAAGTGGAGTTTAAAGGATGTGCTCTTCTACCCCCCACCGCGGTTGTTACGGGTGACGGGTGACACGGGCGTGTTGGCTGCTGCCACTACTGTTTACATAATTTCGACATGGCCGCAGGGAAAAAGAGACTGCGGCTGCAACCGGAAAAACTTCACACTCCTCCAATTAGAAAGGCCCCTGCGCCGCCGCTTAGCACAGCTCTCGCGGAACGGGAACGTTCGAGCTTAAGTTTTCAGCCTGCGGGGAATCGGCGGGCTGAGTCACCAAAGACAGACACCACTGTGGAGTTGAGAGGACGTTTCAGACAGACTTAAAGATGCCCCAGTTTATCTGAAATTGTATTAAATGCTGGACGCAAAGTGGGGTTTAGTGGCACAAATGTTGTTTAATTCAGGAATGTTTATGGGAAATTAGTTGACCCTGTTTACTTGCTTAATTCCTTATTAGAATCATCCTCTAGAATCATCTAAAGATGAGATATTGAATACTGTTAACCAGTAGGTGAAAGTTAGACAGTGTTTTACCAAACTGCATTCAGTTTTGGACTCTGGTATTTGGATTCTGGTATACAACACCCACTTTTTACGATCCAATCGATTCCTAGATTTTACGATCCAGTCGATTCCAAACTAAAAATAGTTTGCAAATAAGGTTTCACGTTGGCTTACAGAAACCATTAAAGGGTTTGTAACACTTCTGTAAAAAAAAATAGTTGACCTAGCTTTTAGCATTATATGAGAAGTGATGCATTCTGTTTAATGAATGCATATCATATTTAGCATCGTGGTATTTGCTTTAATGCATATTTAATTGATACATTGATTGCACGCGTACACCTGCGTAATGCCAACGTACTTCCTCCAAACTTTTCAAGTTTCTCAAATCAAAGTGCAGAAAACTGCAGAGAATCTTATTCCCAGTTGTGAGGATACCGCCGAGTCTGAGTTTTCAGAGAGCCTTCTCATTTGAAAGAGCCCTTTGATGTGTCTAGTTGCTGGAGTTCTCCTTAAGTGAGCTGTAATCTCAAGTATTAAGACTCTATCTCAGGCCCTAAAACAGAGAAATGAATTACTAACAAATTTTCTCCCTTCTCAGTTCGGCCCTCACGTTGTGATAGGGGTCATTTCCTTAATGGGGCCCCTGATTTGACTGACTCTATATAATCTTTTGTGCGGACGGGCGCCGATAGCACAATAATCAGTACTTAATTCTTTTTCTGAACGTCAGTCTGTCCGCTTTGGGCTGATGTGTGTTTGACCCCTGTCAAATTCATGCACTTGTTTGTATGTACCGGGTCATGCTGTTTGGGCCAAAGAGGTATATTCTTTCTCGTTCTGTTGTTTTCATGGCACTATTTTTACACCTTACCTCAAATCCCTCTTGATTTCTCCAGGTCTCTCTTAAATATCACAAAATCGGTTATGCCACATTGAGGGAGAGACACAAACGTGGCACATTAGTGTAATTTTGTAGGCTTGAATGGACCTTTTTTTTAAAAAAAAGGAAAAACTGCCATTTTTCTTTCCTTAGCGCGTTTTAATCCGAGTAATACGATGACAGCTCTTGTCCAACCTCCTTACCCTGACACTCACTGATCTGTTTTCCCTTGCGCTTCAAGGGTTTATTTATAGAAACATTGCAATAAGCCCGTGCCGTGTTTTGTTTGTTTGTTGCTTTTTTAGGTACAAACATTTCTTGAGGGACCTGACGGAGAACACAAGTCCAAGCAACCTGGAGTTTCAACAGCTTTCAAGTAAGAGAATCTGCCGTCTCGCGACTCGACAAACACTCTCTTATCCTGTTAGCGCTCTGTGACAAAAATGTTGATGGGTTTAGCCTGTCTACTTTTTTTGTTGTTATTATCTGTTTATTGTCAGGATCTGTATCAAGCTGCGAAATCACATTCACCCAAAAGTCACACTTGTTATGCATGTCACATTTGCTTTCCACTGTAGTTTGTCACATACAGAGGCACCTAAAACGAGATCACTCGTTTGTTTGCGATGACGAGGTGCGTTGCGCGGATAAGCAGTGCGGAGGATACCATGGCCTGTTCAATAAGGTGCAAATGCTGAATTCGTTTCATATAGTGCCAAAACAAACCCACTTCTAAAAGGTAAAAAGTTTTTAAGCAGGCAGTAGAAGAGACAGCCCCCTTGTCTTTGTTAAGGTGACAAAGAACAACTCTGGGCTCCTGTTGTAGCTTCCACACACCGGTTTTTGTCACCGGTTGGCTTTGCTCGCCAAGGATAAAAGTACGGCTTAACGCAAGTCTAAATTCTCGATGTGGATTTTGACATAATTAATAGGGACCAGATCAGAAGATATCAGCCATGCAAAATATAAATAAATAAAATCGCCGGCATCAACAGAAGCTCCGATAATGACTCTTTTTCTAACGTCAAATAAACAGCAAATCCGACTTAAAAGCCAGCGTACACAAGGAATTATTTATGTGTATCAATTAAAGTCTCATTGGTTGCTTGCTGCTTTTGCTTACAAATTAAAACAGCCCCTGATTCTAAGATGAGGGTACATATCCAGATTTACCCCTCATTGCCTGTTCTTCCTCTCATTAGAGCTGCTTTTTAAACTCCCTCGATTTCTTTAAGTGAGCGAGAGAGGGAGAGAAAGTTTTCTCATTTGGCCTGGGCAGATTGTAAAGGGAATTATTTAAAAACAACCCCAGACAAATCATATTGTATGTGATTAAGCAAACTAGCTGTGAAATCACAAGAGGTTTTGTTGTTTTCCATTTTTTCTTTTTTTTGTGGTGTTGTTTTTTTCCATATTTTTTCATTTCTTATTTCCTTCCTTTCTACTTTCTCTTCGCAATGTAGGCGTTAATTTATATCACAATACGGATATTTGTGCTGGAAATTGCCATTTTAATAACTGTGTCTGGAAGTTGATGGGCAAAAAGGTAAGATTATTCATAACGAATACATGATGAATTTGGTATCAGTGCAACAACAGCTTCATGTTAAGTAAGACCTGAGCTACAGACTCAAAACAGTAAAACAAATATTGAAAAAACAGTTCCAATTCTGAATTCTGATTGGATGAGCCGCGTTTATGCAGCATAAACAGAATACCAAAATCTTTACCAGCAAACAGTTTTCTAGTATAACATGGTGTGTATACCATCCAGACCTAACTGCAGTTAGTCTTGCATGATGCATTTCATGCAAAATGACACCATTTTGGTGGTAGTCGTTAATTGCTTTTTTTGCATACTAACTTCAGTGTTCCTCACAGCCAAGTATCTCCTAAACTCCATCGTGAAGTCTCCGACGCTGTCAAAGGTTAATTAAAAAAAGTTAACACTCGAGAACTCCGCCGACGGAGTTCTGTTTAAACATACTGGATGGCTAAAGTAAAAAGACAGTGAGAAAGTGTTGGCAGAATGCGGAATGAGACTGTATTAATAATGCATCAGCCGTGGCTCTGTCGAAACACAATTACGGAGAGGGTTTTCTTAAAAGAAACGGACTGAAAGATGTACAGACTGAGGGCCAGTCATCTCTAAACAGCCACTTTGTTTGGTTTTTGCTTGTTATTGTTCTAAAGATAAGCGACTCAATTAGGCAGCGATTATTTAACTGAGGCAAACGCCGCGAGCACTTTTCCGTTGTCTGCATTGTTAGAATCAACAAGACCAAAGCTGGGTTTAAAATTAGTGCCCATCTGCTTGTTTATGTTTCTTTATTCCTCTTAATGAGTTGACGACGTCTACATTAGTTAACGAATTCTCTGCACGTAATTGCTGAAATATTTTCTCTGTGAATTCACAAACTCAAAGTACGATCTGAAACTCGGAGAACTGCGTTATTTGGATCATGGCTTGTCTTTCATGCTTTGAACAGCCCGAGCAACCACAAAAACCCTTTTTAATACAAAAACAGTTCATTAAATGCACAAAAAATCTTTTAGCTCAAGTATTTAGATAATACAGGTTTAATAACTCTATCCACCCTGCCGTCTTTTTTGCCTACAGTTTTGCTTAAGCATTGATACGTGATGCGTTGACCTTGCGCTTTTGATGGGTAGCACAACATCCTATGGCAAGGTCTGCACATAGATTTCAGCCAATCAGTGATGTTTGGAAATGTAAATGCACCCTCAACTTTCTCCAGGGGGTTGATGGTGAAATCAAACATTGTTATTATGATATGCAATAATGCAGCATGCATAATGTATAAACGCCTATGGACGTGCGCTTATTGTGTCGTGCTGTTGTATTACTTCTTTGACATGTGTGTTAAAATGTAAAATGAGTTAAAATGGGTCACACTTTATAATAGTGTTTATCTTGCCGTGTAATTATGAAGTGCTAGCTGAGCTGTACTGTTCACTACATTTACTTCATTATAGTAATGTAATATGTTTAATAGTGACACTAAAACAAAGTTAAATTATGTGTGTGTGTGTGTGTGTGTGTGTGTGTGTGTGTGTGTGTGTGTGTGTGTGTGTGTGTGTGTGTGTGTGTGTGTGTGTGTGTGTGTGTGTGTGTGTGTGTGTGTGTGTACACATATATATTTGCTTTATATACAGATTTGCTTTGCATTCTGGTTAACCTGGTACTTCAGCCTAAAATATTCATGTAATAATACAAATTTTATACTATATATTAGAACATATGTCAATAAAGTATTGTAGGTAAAATATTGCAATACTTTCATTTTTTTTTTGTGAAACAGACAGGGCAAGATTATGTATGTTTTCATGCATTTTGTACACGATGATTCAATGTGCTTTGCTTAAAGTATGTTTACACAACAACGACATACTAAATGGTAAAGTTTATCCTTTGTGTTTTATGTGTACAGATGACAGTGTTGTCAAAACAATACCCATTCACACAGATCCGCAAAAATGACTATAAACGCTGTATTTTGCATGGCAGACCAGTAGTTGGCAACGTCAACTATAATAGATAACTATGTATTATGTATTCATTTTTAGTTGAAATTGATGTTGTGTCAACAGCCCCTTAATGAAGAAAAAACTATGCATGTAAAACAAATGAAAAAAAATGAAGAAATGGTTTAAAATGTGGGACATGTTTCAGAGTTAAATAGACATTCTACAGTTAAATATGCAGTATGGATGCAGGTGTGCTTTTGGAGGTTATTCATACATCCGTTCAGTCTGTTTCACACTCTGTCGTCTCTCTGCAGAGGCTGTGAAGGCCGTGTCAGAGGTCGCCCAGAAGATCCAGGACAACGCTCACCGCCACGAGAACCACCTGCAGCTGCGCAGAGTCCAGAAGCAGCTGAAGGGCCGAAAGACCAGAATCCTGGCTCCAGGTAAGAGTCTGTGATCTTCCATTCTTTTTATCAGTCTCTTTCTCAGAGCACCGTAGAGTTAATCGGATGAAGAAGGTCAGGTGGATAACTGTGGAGAAGTATTTCTGTTTAAAAGTGGACCGAATCTTTGCCTGTAATCTGCAGAGGCGACTGAGGCTAGTTTTGTTGCGGCAAAGCACAACCGTGGCCTCAGACAGGAGAATTAACCGAATTTATTGACAAGTTCTGTGCGCTAATTGGGAATAGGGAGGAGGAAGTGCACCATCAAGTCGCTGCTTCCATCTTGCTTCTTTTATGCTACTTGTGGAGTGGAGGTCCTTTCTTCCTCCTTATTTATCCCGGGGGAAAATGCCCACGTGTGAAACAAAAGAGAAGATGGAGAAGGAAGAAGAGAGAGGAAAAAGATAGAAAGGGCCTTGTCGTGAGCGTCTTGGCCTGCCAATCTCCCCCAGGACCAATTAGAGCTTCTCCTCATCTTGTGGGCCGACAGATAAAAAGAGAGTTGGGAGAAAAGGGAGGGAGAGAGTGTGTGTTTGAGCGCGTGCGAGTGTATGTGTGCACAAAGGTGGTTGGGAGACGGGTGATGAATACCCAACGAGCGCTGGGCTTATTTCACACAGCGCCGGATGTAGGAAGAGTGTAAAAAAACCCATCTCATCCTGTTTTTCCAGGACTCTAGAATTCTGCCGAGGTCTTTTCTCTTGTCCAATAAGGGTTTTTTCTCCCCACTCGTTCCTGCACTTTTTCTGACTTCAGAGGGCCAAACTGGGCCAGGCCGGCTTATCGTCCATCCTCTTCCTTTCCTCCAATGTGCTTTAGTGAAAGCGATGCTTGACAGATGAGAGACTCCGGAGCCCCTGAACAATATTAAGTGGCCGGCTCGGAGATAAGGGCAGCGTAATTCTCAAACGCAAAGCTTGAATCAATGGGACACTGATACGCTCAACACTCTTCAAGTTTCCTCCTGAGCGGGATGGTGCCACCACCTCAGTTTTCCACAGTCGATGGGGATAGAGGCGGAAGAGGTGCATAGTTCTGTTGCACATATTTAAAGGAACAGTTTACCCACAAATGAAGTCTGTCATTCTTTACTAACGTTTGTGTCTTTACAAAACCTGTATGACTTTCTTTCGTTCGAGAAACACAACCGTTTTTGCCATACAATGAAAGCAAACGATGATCATGGCTGTCATGCAAGATTTTTAGCGAATAACAATGTAAAGCTGCATTCCATTACTTTTGCCTCTTTACAGCCATCTTTGTTCGAAACATAAAATTGCAGGCTACTTTACGCACTTCTATATGTTTGTTGAAGTCAGATGAAATCAGACTGACATTTCCTGCAAAACCAGACCCGAGAGCTCAAATTATAAATCATTATTGTAAGCTTACCGTTGTGAAGTGGGGAAAGATAAGGAGAGTTTTAAACACTGATCTGTCATGTACTTGTTTTGTACTCGTTTAATAAAGCAGGACTGTGTTTTTGGGCAATGCAGACACAATTCGTCCTACAATTCAATAACCTGAATCAGAAGAAAAACTGGGCTCCTGGGTTTCACATGCCATAGATGAACATTGAAGCCGACATGAAAGCATAACCTATCCAACAAAGCCCTCTCGAAATTAACAATGATTTGACTTGCCATTCCATCACTTTCAAATGGAGACATACTTTCATGTGTCTTCTGGGTCTTTGGCTTGGTCACATCAGGAGCACCCAGCCGCTTTGTAGTGCAACCTTTAGCACCCCGCAAACCACTAGGTCCTTTGTAGCTGGGCAGAGGTTCTCTTTGACAGGGGAAGTTGAAAGCGTTCAACATGAAGAGGGGATCTCCAAGTTCCTGCTCTTTGAACTGAGCCGATGAAGCCTTCCTTGGATATGTCAGTCCAGAGCAGGGAAGAGAACATGCCAAAGAGCTGTAAGGATTCACAGTGTATTGCTTGTTTTGTTGCATTAAACAGAGGCAGGGATTTCAGGAAAAATTGCAGGAAAAATTTGCATTTTTACACAATCCATGATGTTGCTCTGGGCATCTCTTAACGGAGTCTTAAAAACTGTGTATTTATTTAGATTTCTGTCTTTTTTGTTTTGAAATGATTAGCACGGGTGCTTTAATTCGCATGCTAACAGCATCAGACAGTTTTCAGGCAAACCCGTTTTTAAAACATGGAGTTAGCATCTTGCAGCTGGAATCAAGTGTAACTATCCCGTGTTAGTCAGGTAGAGCTTAACCATGTAAATGCATGTAACCAATTTAAAGAAGCCAAAGAAAGCATTTAATCCAATCTGCCCACGCCGCCCGAGAGCATCGCAGGATGTGTCCTCATTGTTGCCACATATTAAACCTGTGGCATTTTAAAAAAGCAGTTTGACCCCTACTTGACCCCTCCGCTAATCATAGAGTGCTTGTCTGTCGCTCAAAGCATCCGTTCTGAGCGCTGCGCGTTCTCGCTATCACTGCGGCCGCAGTCGCCAGGTTCACTGGGGCAATTAAGGAATCAGTAGCAGGAATGAAATTTCATCTTATCTATCCAAATGTCAGCATCTCATTTAGTTTCCATCATGCAACTGCCAATCACTAAGAAGGGAGATTGGTTGCTTCCTCGCTCTGTCTGAAGTCATGTAAACCTTACGCTTTTTTATTCTCGGGGTGAAATTGACTTTTACTGAATGTGGTAAAAGGTGTAACAAGCAACAATAAGTCACTCCTTCATCCGATCCTTCAAGTTCTCTGTTATCTCTTCTTCTTTTAGGGAGGTGGTACATTCGTGAAGGCTGGTTGAAGATGGTGCCCCCTAAAGGCACGGAGGCCAAACCCAAAATGTTTTTCCTGTTCTCTGACATCCTGCTCCAAGCTAAACTGTGCAGTCCAATACACCTAACCAATGGAGGCAAGTTTGCCTGTCAGCGAGTGTACCCGTTGCAGGAGTGCACTGTGGACAAAGTCTTTGGCCATACTAAAAGCCAAGGGGGGCTTATCAGTGTAAGTGTAAACTGTGTCTTTACTGTCAGAATGGGCTCAATTTAATTGCTGTCAATGATTTGATTTAGTGAAGAATTTGCATCTTCTTAATCTATATATTTTGGTATAGTTCATAATTGTTTTCAAAGATGTCTAAAATTTCATCATTTTTTCATCATTTCAATGATGTATTGATAGAACCATAGTGTTTTTGGAGAAATCAACCTATAGACTATAATACACAATTATGATATTTCATATCCTGCTTATATGGGATTACAGTTTTTTTTGTAAAAAAAGGTTTTCAAGAATAGCATTTTAAATAAGAAATGTGGGTATGATAATATACTGCTAGTTATTATAACATTGACGATTTTTAAATTATGTAATGCTGTAAATTTTCAGTCATTTTCATTAGTCAGATCAATGCATGTTTACAGGCCTAGTGTTTGTTTAGTTTAAATATTATATATTTATTATATGATTTCCAATAGACAATCTACAAATCCATTTGATAAATCTGAACCATACATCTCTCCCCACACGAATTGTTCTCAGAATGACATCGTCTGCAACTTAGCAAAAATGCTCAATTTATTATTTTTATGTTCTCACTAATTACTCCAGTCACTCATAAGGCTTCAAGTTTTAATGTCCCGACACTGCTTGATCTCTTTCCAGGCCTCCACAGCACTGCTGTGTGACAAATTATGTCTAAACGATCTCCGCGATCTCATGCAACATTTAACCGAATGTATTGCACACCACAAAGCTGTTTACAAAATTTGTCGTTCCTTTAGCATTTAGGTCCTGGCTGTGGAATATCTACAATCTCCGAGAACTAACCAATCAACAGAATCTTTGTACTACAGTTACAATTTTGTTCCCCTTCACATATAGGAAATGACATTTGTAGCAGCAATATACTTGTATTTATGATACATATAGTCATTAACTGCATGACTATAAAATAATAAAATATAATAACAAATATAAATGTAGTTCTTTTGAATATAAAATGGTGTTAGATTTGAGGGGTGGTCAAATTACATTTTATATTCTGTTCATTATGCAATAACTTCCTGCTACAGTAATGTGTTTCTGTTTGATGTTAACAATGCCAGCAACATGCGTTTAGTTACCATGGAAAACATGGAAAAAGTGTCTATGAAATGCGTTAAAGTAATGCATAAATGTGTCCTGATAAAGAGAAGTCTGACCAACACCCTTAACATCACATGTTGCTTTTAAGTCAGACTAATAATTAAGTTTGCACACTTGCAATATAAACACTGCAGTCTTCACTGACTGTTGCACTGGTACCTGGTTGTGCGCCTGTTCTCCCAGAGCTACTGTACTAAACTATCATGTGACATGCATTTTTTCTGGTGCATAGTATAGACATAGCTAGACTCTGAGCCGCCCGCCCTGAAGAATTCTGGGAAGGTGCTTGCATCACTCCATCATATTCGATCAGAGATCCTTTTCTTCCTCTCTGCTGTTAAACGCATCTTCCTGAACCACCGTCACCACCTCTCTCCTCTGCTCTCATCCACCCGGGCCCCGGGCAGAGGCCGCTTATTATCTAATGGATAGAAATGGCAATTCATTAGCCTGTTTTCCGCAGAGGCCCCAAATGCATACTCAATAGCATTAGGTATAATTTCTCATAAGGACACATTATTGATCCACATTCCACACGCCTCCCACCTGGACTGAAGAGGAAAGAGCCCGTCAGCAGTCTCGGCCCCTCCCCAACGGGGCCATGAAGAATTAAAGCAAAATTAAATTTGACAGCTGGAAATGCCATAGCAATCTATATGCAAAGTTTGAAAGTACTAGTATAGGAAAAGATAGAAAATGTGCTATGAAAATTTCAGCTCTCTCTCTCTTACTCTCCCCTCCATTTGTCTAGATGAGAGAGTGTTTGTATTTGGATAATTTTTGGCCCCTTTTTCTCTCGCATTCTCCGTCTTCGCACCCCGTGCCTTTCGTCTCGCCGTCTTCCTCTCTCGACTCTTCCTTCCTCCTCCTCCAACATTATTCTGCATCCATGACCGATTCCCTTTGATGTATAAATAATCGAGTAAAATGATGTGCGTCGCGGAGGCTCGGCGCGTCGCCGTACTTATTATACGAAGTAATTTCTACCTAAGAGGGTCAGATTTCCTGACAAATCCCTAATTATGGAAGCGGAATCTATTTGTGCGTAAACTGGCCACCCGTTCCCAGACGCGGCGGACCCCGAATATTGCGTGCCGCGCTCCGCCTCGCCTCGCTTGCTGAACTCACTAATTAGATAATACTTTAGATGATGGTACATTTGAAATCTTAATCTATTTAATACATAATGAGAAACAACCGTGCCAGCCCCCCTCCCGCCTTCTTAAAACACAACCGAGCGTATTTTCTTTTCGCCAGGTGTCCTTCTGTCCCCAGCGGTAATAAAGATTAAAAGCGATTATTGATATGCTGTCTGTAACTGCCAAGCTTTTCTCCACTCCTGCGGCTTCAGGTAAATGTGAAAGGTCATTTAATACTTCCAGGGCCCCAATTATAATCCACTCTAATGGGCCCCCGCTGTAATTATTCGGGGGATAAAGCCCTCGCCTTTGTTTGGGGTTGGATGGTTTCCGTTGTCTTGTTTGACATGGGTAATCCAGCAGTAAAGTCTCCTCAGTGCGGATGAGTGATGGTAATTGCTGTTGACTCAGGGATGAGCCATCTGACAGGGGAGGAGAACATGGGCCGAGCTGGAAAACTTGCCCTCCATGTGTAGATCATCTCCAAACCAGCAGCTGACGGCGTCAGCAGGGCACATTTGGGCATCTTTGGTCTGGAATGCAAAACCATTTTTCTGGTTTCTTTCCCGTTCTCGGTTTAACACGACGGTCTGGTTTACACACATCAGGCTGATATCGGCTTAAATGAAACTGGAAATGTTTCTGGTTGTCTTTTGAGGTGGAATAATCAGTCACACTTTCCATGGGAGTTTGACGTGCTGTAGGCCATGGCTGATAGTTAAACCCGGTGTTTCTCTCTTTGGTTACGGGGTGTAATTTTGCGTTTCTTGTGCCAAATAATGACCTTTCTCTGCTTTTGTCGACTCTGTCTCAATAACAATACAATCTGTTCAGTATATCTTAAGTTATTTTTTTAAGATAGTAGATGAAATTTTATGACTTTCAGAGTTGAGACATCAACAAAATGGTTCATGGACGCCCTCTAGTGGTCCAGTGGTATTATACACACAGTAGTGGAAGCGTAAGTTAAAGAGAGTTCATGCAGAATAAAAGGTCACATATTACGCCTTAGCGGATCCTGTACAAGAGACAAATTGATCAGCTGTTTGGTACCATCACAATCGTGTTTTATCCTTCTCCGTGTTCGTCTCTTCCCGTAACTCCCACATCACTCAAATTTCTCTATCTTCTGTCCTCCAGTTGACTTTTGCAAGAGCCAAACTGCTGCTGATGTCCGATGACCAAGAGGATATTAATGATTGGTACCGTAGCATCTGCTTGGCCATTGGGTGAGTACAGCTCTATCGGACACAGTTTTATCTTTACATGAGAGGTTATCTGTGTCTTTAACACTCTCACATGGCCTGGAGGTGGGGCCAGAGCAGATGTGGGAGGGGCCGTTCACATGGGACAGGCTTAGATCTCACTGCTAGGCTAATTAATTTATCACCCTGTCGGAGTGTTTGGATGGGATAAACTGTCAACTCATGCCGACACCTTACGCGTGGCCTCCTGCTCAACCTTTAGGCTCAGGGGAGCACAATTAGAGACAGAGCTGGACAGGTTGTGCTGTCTGCGGTCAGGGGTGATTGGTATGGGGGGCGCTCTGTGTATGTGTTTCAGAAAAAGAGACGCCTTCCAGTTAGCTGTATCAAAATTCTGATTATCACACTTATTTTTACAAATTAGGAACTTGTTTCTTCACTCGACGCTCTAATTAAAATAATTATATCATACTTGAGGTACTTTGAGTACCTTTCATGGACGTCTTTGGTCCACCCAAATATTTTTTTTGCACCAAAAGCAGTTATGATTTCATTTCTTTATTATTTTCCACTCTCTCTCTGATCCTTAGAAGTCAACTGCCATTTGTGACTTTCCTCTTTAATAACAAATAAAGACTGTGGGCTTGCTCTGTAGTGAAGTAAAATTGACAGTACCCTGGCTTTTAAAAACAGTCTTTGTGCAAAGACTGCATTACGGTACATAGTGGCAGACTCACAAAACAAAGTGCTGTTAAATATTGTCTACAAACAGCCTGAAGTTATCTGGTCTCTTGTTAAAAATAAACTTTTGGTGTTTATCAAAGTTTTGATGGACTCCCAAATTTTGCTCAGAAGATTAGTTCTTCTGTATTTATTCTAATTTGCAGTGACCGGATGCGTAAAGTTTCGTAACAGTTCTGGCTAAATGATGGAGGTTTAATTTATTTATGTGTTACATCTGAAAGCTGCAGGAAGAAAGAGTCTGTTTTAACAGTGGTCTTGTGTTTCTGGGTAGGAAAGTTTAAGTGCGTAAAGTTACGACATATTTAAACGATTAATTTAATAAAAAAATCAAGGAATGTTTCATGACTCATTTAAGGATTAAAGGATATATTACTTTATAATTGCTTGTCTTTTAATTACTTTTATGTTTCAGTAAAGCTGTGTCACTGATCCGTGTAACATGACTTTTTCCTATTATTATTCTGTGCTCCATGATTATCTGTAATGCAAATGTAATCGCTTCCTTACATGAAATGCTATCAGATTCCTGCTATTGATATGGCATCATGTTATTTGTTACTTGTGGTTGAGAAACACAATACTGGAGCTTATTTTCAGCTGTTGCATACCAGTAATCTTAATGTCACTGATTATCGATTCTGAGGAAGACCACAAAAGTATTGCGGCCCCAAAATACTTTTGAAACTTAAGCGCGCACAGATCCTTCCTATTTATATTATAGTATGCACAGAAATCAGCATCACTAATTTAATGATACAGAGATGATATTAATATATCCTCTATCAGAGTATTTACAGTAGAAGAACTGTTATACGATGCTGACTATTTAAGTTTGTCTCTTAGTGTGGGCACACACACAGGGAACTCAATCAGTTTGGTCAATCGATGGTCTTGGTGACATGAGGTTGAGCCAGCTGGAGCCTTATGACAAAACTGAACGTCTTTCATCCAGGCAGATCGTCTGCAGAGGCTTTGGGGTCTCGAATACACACCAAATACTTGCATTTCACTGTACCCGATAGTACATGCATATCCTGTGCCACAGGTATAGATAGTGCCTCCGGTGTTGGATTAAAGATGAATGATGTTATTAAGGGAACTACAGTTCAGAACATTTTTATTAATTTTCCTCCGTTTTATAAAAGTTTATAAAAATTTGCGTAATTGTGTGAGTGGGAGGGAGGGCTGTTCAGGAAATCTTTAAAACAGTAATTTTCGCAATTACGTTTCATAATGCTAGTGACACAGAAGTCATGTACTTCACTGTTAATGAAATATTTTTCAAGATTGTTCACTTTTAGAAGAACACCTACATGTAATGTCGATGGCCTAAACGCTAATAGACATGGAGTTAAAAATGCTTATCTTGCAGCTTTTGGATCATGGTCTTTAAGAAGTGGTTATTAACTTAATCACAAAACTGAGATGGAATATTTGGACGATTTAGCCAGATAAGCTGTGATAACGATGTAGTTTCATACTAAGATTTCCTGAATCCTGACTGAGCTTAATGTGTTCCAAGTTCGATCTGTGAAAGATATTTCTTGTTTACCGTCTCCAGGCAGCTGAAGTCGAAGAACACAGCAGTGCACAGAAGAGACGAACTTCGCAGAAGACCAATCAGATCAGATCCTGACAGTCAGAACACTCCGGAACTCCAGCAGACTCGTGGAGTTAAAAGGACTGTGGTCAGTGCTTCAGTTACAGATATTATTACTAAACGATATTAGTTCATGTTATTCATGTGGTTTTGCTTTTCAGATGTTGGATGAAGATGTGAAGGAAGGTGGTGAGAGGCACATCAGCAGCTCCACAGCATCAGCGGGGGAGAGCGACCACAGCGCCACCAAGAGGATGAAACGCAATGACACTCCTTCTGCAAGGTGTGTGTGTATATTTATTCTTTTCAGAAACAAAAGAATAACAGTAGCTCCAAACTTCTTTAATAACTACAGCTTGTCTTTAATAAAATGTACTTATGGTTAAGTGTGATAAAACGTCTGGTTTTAGGCTTTGCTTTAACTTTTAAGTTCACCTTCTATGCAGACTGTGCAAGATGTTAACTTTGTATAGCACTTCCTGCTTTTGCCTCTCTACGATGAATCACTTTTTTTTGACAAAAGCATCTGCTAAGTGCCTAAATGTAAATGTTAAAACCAGTGAATTTGCTAAAAAAATAGTACTTTCTTAGCGTTTGGTATTTAATGTGTTTTATAACAGTGAATCACTGTCCATAATACTGCAGCCATTACATCACAAAAATGTAGAATCATATATACACCACCATATAGAATCAGAAATCAGAATATATACCCTACCAATATGTTTATATAACATGCAGGTAACATACGTGTGTGTGTGTGTATATATATATATATATATATATATATATATATATATATATATATATATATATATATATATATATATATATATATATATATATATATATATATATATATATATATATCGAGAGAGAGAGAGAGAGAGAGAGAGAGAGATATATATTAGGTATCACAGGTAACAAATTCAGCATGTACCTGTGAGATTTTCAGTGATAACTCATCAGTCTCGCGTTATTAATCCAGACCTGAGGAATCTGCAGGCTCAAGCTGTGTCATTCTGTGAGAAACTTCAGAGTCAGAGAAAGCTGAAAGATCTACCCAGGAGACAGATGTGGAGAACATCTCAGAGGTGATTTGGGTTAGCAGCAACGCAGTGCGTATCTTCTCCAGAGCATTTTAAAAACATGCTTGTTTTTGTGCTCAGATGCCAAAGAATATGGTGCAGTGCGGGTTTATTAAAGAATGTGGATGTTTTAAGCATGTTCACCTTTTAAAACACTTTTATAATGTGATGTCTTAATTTTTGGCTGTTCAGAATGTGTTTGCCCCAGTTTATCGCTGATAAAGGCTGATGTCTTAGTCTTAATAAACACACGCACACACTCAACATACAAACATATATATATATTGTAACAGAATATGTATTCATTCACTTACCAAGCTGTCCTCTTTTTATGTTCATAACACAAAACTAATTTTACCGTATTTTTACAGTAATGTCATGTATCATGTGATTAAGGTTAATTATACAATGATTTGGTGCAACAACTCCTTATGCTTGCACAATATTAGGAGTATTTTAACACTGGAATACGAGGAAAAATCTCTTGTTATATATATTATATATTGCTTTACTTATAATAATACTCCGCAGTAGATAACCAGCTGCTACCTGATACATAATGCAATAATCAAAGTGCTGTTGTATGTTTTGTTTTTTCCTAATCAAATATTTTTCATTTGTTGGAGGGGGTTTAATTATTCCTGAAATTTGTGTTGAATATGGTCAACATATATATTTTTTTGCATGTTAATTAATAAAAGCTCATCGATTTGGTCTTAACATTGTGATATACCCATTTTCTATCTATCAATCATCTATCTATCTACTCAAACTGATACAACAGTGCCCTCTATTGCTGGTTGTTCAAGTCCCATAATGTAGTACATATAGTGCCACAGTACACATTGTTTTCTAGTATTATGAGGATGTTGTTCAGTGGCATTCACGTATGGGATTTGTGCGGGCCAGTCAAGTTTTTCCAGACCACATGATGATCTAAATGATAGACAAAATAGCCAAACCCGTTAATTGGACGGCATTGTATTGTTCCCCAGTTGTCCACACGGTGACAGCAAACTGCTTTTTTGTAACTTTACAACTCTGGCTGCAGTGGCGACTCTGTTTAAACTTACATGATGTTATTAATAGTTGATAAAAATAACATGCATTGTTGTTCTCTTATTCTTCTTGGCCTTTAACATCAAAAGCACGATAATGAGATTGTGAGACTGAGTCTGAGTCGTTTGGATAGCTCGATCGTTTGCAAGTATCTGGTTTCTGAAGATGCCAGGAATTACCCAGTTACATACTTGGCTCGTTTTTGCAATTTGCACCTTATGTTCACGTTTTCCGGCTAATGCCAGATTCTCATCTGATTGTTCTTCCTCTCCCGTCTTTCACGCTCTTGGCCGAGTCAGAATACCATTCATGGTCACCGTTTCATTTTGTTTGTTGTTTGGATCATGTTTGGAGGTTTGTAACAGAATACAGTGTGGTCCAAAAGTATGAGACCACGTTGAAAACCTGGGATTCAAAATCTAATTTAAATCTGGAAACAAACAAAATGGTAGGATTTTGAGAAATACAAACAAAGAAATGTTACAGAAGAATAATGGTTGAGAGGTTTTGATTCTACACTATTTCTAGGCCATTAATCAAGTAAACAAATCTGTGACATAAGCTGTTTGTGACTCCTAAATACTCCTGGATTTGAGATGATCCTGTAACCAGTTTTGCAGCTGTAGTGCGTCATTCCAGCTAAAGTTGTAAAAAGAATGTTTCCGTTAAGTAACAGGAATGTTAAAAACGTTATTTTGAAAGTTGTAGGAACGTTCAAAACGTCCAGTTTTAGATGTTGCATTAACGTTATTGCTTGGTTATAAGATCGTTATTCAAACAATTTTTTAAAGTCTTCTGTAATGTATTTAAAATGTTGCACTATCTACTTAAGAATAATGTTTTGATATATGTGACGTTATAAAAACATTCTACTAAGTTACTGCAAGAAAATTTTTGATAATGTTGAAAGAACTTTGAGAGAACATTACTCAATGTCTTGAGAACGTTCTCAGTTTGCTGGGATGACCATGCCGATGTTGCTCTGGTAACTGTCAGTGTTGTAATGGTTTCCTCGCAAAAGGGCTGGAGATCTAGCTGTACATATGTTCTTCTATGTTTCTGAAGTGTTTAAAGTCAACACAACACTCCAGAGGTTCCCTTTAGTTTCCAGAAACAGGCAATGCAAAAGTGCATTTGAATGGGCCACCGTGCACGAATGATAGCAAGTCCTGATTTTTCAAAACATCTACGAGTTCAATGCAGTGTGTGCTGGACAATGGCAACTTCAATGCATTTCCACCTACACACTTAATCAGGCTTTAGCGATTCATTGGTTCTGTTTGCTTACGGCAGTCTGTGAATTAGCAGTGGATGTTGTTTGGTCGGATCTTGAGTCCTTTGGTTAAACTCTTAACTTAAATCAACACCAGCCAGAAGAATGGATGAAGAACTCAAGGGTCCATTATGACATTCTTCATAGTTAAGCACAACGTGCTCTTGATTGATTGTGTTTGAAATGGATCCTCGGCATCATTAACGCAGTAAAACAGGGCCCGAGTACAACAACACGTGCCGCTGACCCTTACGATACCTCTGCTTTCGCCGCATTTCATGCGAGAGGACTGATGCATTAAACGCCAGCGTGCTTACAATTCTTTTCCTGTGAAACACATCTGAGGAGTGCAGTGGTGATTTTAAGACAATTCAGTATCGACTGAGAGATTCTGTGTTTGGCATTTCGAAACGATCTTAAGTTACAGTTTTGGAGTGAGTGTAAAGAAATGAACGTCAGCGACTCAGACAGTCTGGCACTGTTTATTGCGCAAACAAGCGAGGTCGTTTTTTCTTGACCTGAAATTGTTTCTTATGTTGTAAATGTTCCAAAAACTCAAACTCACAAGCAATTGTGTCGAACACTTCCATTAAGGAATGTTTTGAATACATGTTGAGGGAGTGACTTGCATGGGGTAGATGTTAAGCTAGCGAGTTAATCAGTTAGCGGTATGCTAAGCTAGTATGCTAAGTGTTTAGCTTGTAAACCACTTAGCTTACTAAACGGTTAGCAAACTAAAAACAGCAAACAATTCAAATAAATCATAATCATGGTTATACGTGACAATTTAAAACATTATTGATCACGTTTATGTAGTTAAGACATCATTTATCACAACGAGCGTGTCACCTTCACAATATTGACTTTGCGTTACGTCTTATTTGTTTTTATCTTTATTTTGTACTGTATAATAACTCTCCCCAAATCCAGATGTTATTCCTGGTGGATATTTTTGACATTTTATCACACGATATATCTGGTTTGTTACGTAATCCACTTGGACGGACTTTCTTGCCCTCCACTAGCTGCTTATTTAACATTATTTATATCAAGGGATCGTTCTGTTTCCTTTGCAATACATTCACATGAAAAATATGATCTTTACCAACCAACCATCACTCAGCACTGATCCACATCCAGAGCGTTAAGAAATATCATAAGTCTTCAACTGAGCTGTGTACTCTGTCATATTGGCCCTCTTTGTACATATCTGAGGATTCTGTGTTGTAGCTACATCAATAAACTGCCCATTTGTTGCCATGGAAGCAGCAGGACTAAATTAATTATGTGTACCCACGTCTGGTGATTTGGGTTTTCTTTATCCAGTGAAATGTCCTTGTGGTCCAATTATATTGTGTTTTTGACATTCTTTACATCTGCCTGGGAAAAAGAGAGCATGCACTAATTACATTATTTTGCATCGTCTAACAAAATGAATGGTTTGGAAAACAAAAATTAGGTCAATGATTGTACAAAGATAGTCGCTTGCATGAATTAAAGTTATTAGTAAGGCGTCACGTTTGTTACTGCTCATACTAAGCATTAACATTTGGCACTTAAAGCAGGGTAGGCGATCTTTTCCAGAAACATTTTGTGTTATGCTGGTTGAAATTCTTTTCACATCCTGACCGTAATCACTAAGTGGTGTAAATATAATTTTATATATTTGTCTTCTGCAAAAGGTTTATTTAACCATTTATTTGGTCTTGGAATATATTGTATAGAACACTGGTACAGTATTCTTGTATGATCATCTACATATCAAGGTCTTGGTGTTAGTTTTAGCCTGAAAACTGTGTCTGGCCATCTTGCAGTTTATCACAGCTGTTGACCTTTAAAACAAGCCTGTGATGATATGTGCCACTACCATACACACACTATGATACACACGTCCCCCAGTGCACCACTGCAGCATCAAAGAGTCCAAAGGTAGGTCAAGGGCTTTAGACGTACTGCATGGATTTATCCATACTGAAGTGTGTGTGTATTTAGGTCATACCTTCAAAGCTAAGCTATATTCAAAGGGTTTCTGTGTTTTTATTATTTATAAGATCTCCAAACTTCATTTTTACCACCAAGTATGGCTTAATGGTGTTTTAAATACATTTGCTAAGCACATTTTCTTTTGCTGCTTTCATTTCATATATTCGTAATGGATTTTTTACATTCTGGTTCAAAGAAGCAATTTTGAAATGTTGACAATAGCTCAGATGATTGTTTAAATTATAAGTATTAGTATATCTAGGTCACAACCCTTTTGATTATTAAAACGGTTTCTGCAGCAAAAGTAACATTTACATTAGCGGTAGACATTTTTAGTTTAAGATAAATGGAATTTACATCATTGCACAGATAATATATACAAAAACTTGATATGAGGGACTCCTTTGCACCGAACCCCGCTGCTCATCCTCTGTGTTATGTAACGAGGTCATCTGATGTAAACCACCACAAATTTGTTTTTTCAAATAAGTTATGAAACGCAATCTCTTTATTTTAATATTGTGGGAAAAAGTTCTAAACCATTTCAAAAATACTTTTTGCAGTAAAATGGGTACAGACAGCAGGCTCCCCTCGTATGATAGGCCACAAATCTTTGGGTTTCTGATGCAAAAGGGAGGGTTTCTCTCTGCTGAAGTCTGTAGGAGGTTCTGCTTGACAGTTTTGACAGGGTTTGACAAATAAGGCTCAAAAATAGGTTCTAATGGCAAAATGTCCCCGTTTTGTGAATGATCTGGTGATTTTGTTGATAAGCTCTTGCTTTAAGCACATTGAGTTTTCTGTGGACTTATTTTGGCTATAATGAAATACACTTCCATTGCAACTGATGTTTTAGCTAAAGAAAGGTGTTGTAAAGAACAAACCTTGTTTATTCACGGCAACGAAATACACTATTATAGTAACACAACATCTGTTTGCTTGCAGATTATGGAGGACTTGTGTAGTCAGTGTCTTAAAAGCTTCAAATGAGTCATGTGTGGTTTGAGATTATATGATGTTTATATTTCTCTCCTGTGTTTGTAATGATGGTATACAGGCATTTGCGGTAATGACTTGACTGTCTGTGTGTCTGGTGTGTCCTTGACAAAACATTGTGTTTTTAATTGTAACATGCAGATATCCAATTGTTTCTTTGACCTAATACTGCTGCCTAGCAGAATCGACTGTCCAACACCCAGCTGTGATTTAGCTTATCATTACCTTCGTAAGTACTGTTGTTATAAATTATTAGAATACTGCAGTTAGCTCGTCTGGAACATCTTTGAATTAACCCAATTTTTGTGTGCCAAAAGAAACCTTTGGGTGATTAAAACTGCTTCTCCTCCTCCTCGTGTCAAAATCCTCAAGTATTTTGAAGTGTTTCCCTCAAAAGACCTGAGAAATAATATGTTTCCTTTTCATACAGCATATACAGTATCTAAAGTCATATGCTAACATGCCTAAAGTAGTGTTCTGTGTGAGAGCGGTTAGGTATTGTTGAAATCAACGCACAAGCGCAGACACACTCCTCGCTTTCAACCCGAACCACATGTGGTATTTTCGTGCATGTCTGTAATGGCTTGTGGCATGTTTTTCACAAGATTAAGTGCTTGGTAACATGCAGGTTTGTTTGTGTGGGCCTGTGGGGTGTAGTGTTTGGGTATGGAGTCTGTTTCTGTGGTTGCTTTTCAGATACAGACTTTAAATGGTTTTGCAAATGTGGTTTAGGCTGTTAAACAAAAAGTTGCAAAATAACAAATAGCATTAAGAACAACACGTTTGTCAATTTTGCACCTTTTATCTTTTCATGGTGAGGATAATGTATTAAGTTATTTACACTTACAAGAAATTCAGGTGCCCGTCGATATCAAAAAAAATATTCTTTAGTATTTTGACTGCTGTACGCATTTACTTTATTATAAATGCTTTTTTTGTAATGGTAACCTTTTTGATTTCCTGCACTAAGAGAAGAAACAAGCTTGACATTAAGGGCCAGATAGGTTTTGCTGCATTTTGTGGCTCTATACGACTGTACACGCATACTGTGGCTCGTATGTTTAGCAGGTGCAGTGATATTCACTGGTGATGGATCTGTGAATTCAATCTCACAGCTAATTGTGTTCTGGTCTGCCAACACAATGTGTGTGGAACTGTAGAGTGTACCCCATGAAATAGCTTTGTTGACAGTAGGCTTAAAATAGTTTATCATTTAGAGGTGAGGAAAACAGATTATTATCTTACATCATGAAAAGAATTATGAAAGAATGTCAAGTTGAGATGACAAAACTTACTGTTCTCTGACACTATAGGTATATATGATAGTGTGTGTATATATATATAATCGTGTATATATAGTGTTATACATTTATTATGTAATTGTTTCACATTGATCAAACGATTACTATTAAACTACTGTTAAAGATTATAATTTATATCAGCACTGTAATTTATTTTAATTTCAGTATTTAAGAGCTTTTAAGAGCAAGCAACTTCCATTTTGTTCCATTACGTCATTGCTTTACTAGCCAGAAACACCTTATCTCTCTCTCTAACCCTTCAGGATAAACTCACCCTAACCATTTTCTCCCCTGTGTATAGATGTTATAAATTGAGCACTGATAACTGTTAAAATAGTAACATTTTATTATAAATGGGAATGGTAGCAATTTTCTGTAACGGTATGAAGCTGCGCAATCACAATGTGACGTAAACCGAGCATAAATATTTATGTCTTTGACACTAGCCAGTCTAGATATGAAATGGACTTTAGAGGGATGAAGAGCGACTGGTCAACTGGAAAATGTTGCAGATATTTAATCTGTTTCAGTGAGAGAGCGAAGCCTTCTATGGTGTATTAGACAGTTGCTATGAGAAACACTCAGGCCCTTGAGAATTCACAGGATGAAAGAGGGTCCGTTTAGAGCGTGCTAGCTAAAAATATAAAAAGCAAGTGCTACTTAGCTGGGTTCTCTCTTCCCTCTTACCACAGGCTAAGTGTTTATCTTTCATTTTCAGCGGAGAATTGCTTTTTAATTGCCGCATATCGTATTCGGTTTCGATTGGCGTCAGTTTGGCCCCATAAGTTTTAAACATTTTGATCATTCTATTCCTCTCAGATCATTTTTTGCCTGTTTTGGGTTCTCTGTGATACACACGTCCCGATCTAATTTGAACCCTGCAAATTCCAGACAGAAGAGCACAAAACAATAATTTCCACTCTGCGCATATTAAATCATCATTTTGTTCCCAATAAAACAAAATAGAAAGCAGAATTTAGAGATCACCAAGAAGTCATACATCAGTCAAAGAGCTTCTCTGAAAAGCAGTAAGAGGCTTTGAAAGCCAATTAAAAATGTAGAAATTTTAGAAACAAAATGTAGTGCCCTGTTTCTTATCCTTCCACTCCTTGTGCTGTAATTTCTGCCTCTTAAAGTTTCAGTGTCTACATGGATTAGTTAGAAAAATATCTGCAGAGCTTAAATGTTTCTGTTACCATGAATTGGCCCTTTTTCCCCTCACAGCCATTTTTAATTTAGAGGTTTATGAAATGTGCTTACAACGTCTGGCCAAACCAAACGAACGCCTCAGACGTTTATCTCAAAGAGTTTCCTCGCCGACAAATCGTCTAGCTGGTCTATCTGAGGTCTGATGTTGATAAACCAGATTAGCATGTATGTTTTAATATAATAACCTTCAATTTCTTGGTCACTTGGTGCCCTTTGACCCTGTTTGTGTTACTATGCGCTGTAAATTGAGCTAAATTGATAAAGTAACAATGCAATGAGACTTTTAGTTTGTAACTGTCTGAATAATTGTCCTCAGTTACACTTATGTTGTTTAGCTAATTTGAACTCATTCATTCACTGAATGCAAAGCAGTTTGTTTAGCCAAAGGACACATTTGTCCTCACTTCATTCCTGATTTTTTTTTTATGGCTCGTAATCTGAAACTCCTTTCCTCTGAAGAGGCAAACATTATTAACAGTGACAGCATCATAAACCCATGAGGCAAACAGCAATAATGATATAACATTGTCCATTTATTTATGCTGTAATGCATTCTGGGAGCTCACTAATACGTCACATCTTTCAATATGAAACGTTTGTTGTGTGACAATAATGTTGGGACAGCATTTGGGAAATATTGATGCACTAATGTTTTATTTTTTGCCATCAAAGTAATTCACATTTATTAATACCTGTGGCTAGATTAAACGTAATTGCTTTCAATAGCAACAAAAGGTCATAGCTTAACAAAAATCAATCAAAAACTAAACATTTACGAGGAAGAAATAGGTCACCCATTTTTATCATCAGAGCTTTTAGGCTATCTGGCTAAAACTTCCTTTGTGTTTTCTTATAAAGATGTACTGCAAATGCTGTTTTGAGAGTTTTCCAAGCAGACCTCGGCTGATTGGCCGTAAGTCATTTTCTCATATTTAAGTTTAAGAAGTATCAAATGTACCAAAGTCAAGTAATCCACTTTGATTAATGCCTCAGGACGGAACACCAGCAACAAATACAGTCTCTGGCAACCCAAACTCCCAAATTTAAAAAGAAAGAATTGCCTTGGGGAAAGATTGGAAGGAAGACAAACATCACAGAAAGAAAGCCGGCTGGACTTCAGACAGAACTCTGTCTTAAATCTGTCACGTTTTCAAAGCGATTTCCTCCTATATAAACATATACGTCTGGCTCGTGCGCCTGGTTTTGTTACATTCATAACCAGGGTGAGGGGACACCTGACAGGGTTATGTAATAGCTGATTTATAGATATGAGATCTGGACAGAATTGGGGCAATAAAGGAAAAGGGCTAAGGACTCAGGATTTATATTTGACTCTATGGGCCACATGATTTACTCCTTTGAGTCATTCAAAATCGTAATTTTCAGAACGATGACTTTACAGGATTTATTCACTCTTGTGGTAATCACTGAGAGCATAGAGCTAGCAATGCCAAGATCACGGGTTCGACTGATTACAAAAATCATCAGTTTAGCTGATTCATCTTCAATCATTATGATAACATTAGGCAGTTTTCACCTGTTTGTTTAAAACTTAGATTTTTGGTCTTGTTTCTTTCTCCAGCTAAACTATTTCCATACTTGTTTCTGTTATTTTTAACTTCTGGAGCCACTAGTTTGAATGTAGTTCAGGTTTGTTTAGTAAAAAGTGGAAGAAGTTTCCTCCCGTGTCTGTCGCACGTAAACGCAAGGACAGTTTCCGTCTGCATTTTGTTCCCACTATGGGTTTGTTGATACAAGCATCTGTAATCACATTTGGGTTCTTTAATCACTGATTATTCTGGTAGTATAATAATACTTAATAAGTATCGTTTGGTGCACTGGGCCCGCAACCAAACAGCAGCTGTGCCGAACCAGGAACTTGAAAGCAATTAATATGCATACGTCGCAGGAAACAAACATGCATGTTTTTCTGAAAAGCCCACAGATTTGAGATAAGCAAACTTCTGTATTACAATATTTTGCAGCTTTTAAACTCCATTCAGCTGGTAAATGTTGATTATGTGACTCATTATGTGGGGGAAGCAGTTTATGTAACCGATTCACATAAACTCAATCACTGATGGAGCCTGATAGCACCCACAGACTTCATGTAAAGCCATTACGAATTACTGCACGAACATTTGCTGCGTGCATCATTTCAGGGGGGCAGTTTCACAAACATTACTTTAACGTTTAGCAGACGTTGTATATTAAGTAATCCGACTGTTTTGTGATCACACTTTAACAAAATGCAAATGACTTGTGCTACATATGAACTGTACTGTTTATGCACGTTTTTCATAAATCAGTCATATTTTCAGTATTCATTAGTTAGAAAGAGACTTTTTTCTTGTGTTATTTTAGTTCCTGTTGAAACAGGAAGTTAAGGTGGAAAGAAAGCCAGGTATTTTAATGCAAGGCCAGTTTAGAAACTGGATATAATCAATTACAAATCAGTCTCTCGTATTATATTGTATGCTCATTCTCAATGCAGCAATGAAAAAAAATGTTTGCATTGATTTAAAATGTTTTTTTCTAACTTTTTCATGGATTTTTTTCTTTTGGTAAACAAAAAGCACCAAATAAAAGGAACACGGTGCAGAAAGACTTATAAATATAGAGAGAAACACCTGTAAAAAAAAAAACAGCAGCGGTTCGTGATGTTTTCTTTGCAGTCGGGCTTGTTGTCGTCACGGTGACGCAACGCCTCGGATGGTCGGGCTGCGTTGCGCTCCCGCGGCGCACTTGGAGACGCGACGCGACGCGAGCGCAGGAGATCAACGCGATCGGACGATGCGCCAGTCCGATCCTTTCCTCCATCAGATCCCTTCATAAAAGCTCATATGTGACCATCATTAAAGTGAGAAGACCGTCTCTGACTTTCAAGCTTTGGCCATCTGTACCCGGACGCTTCTTGACGCGCGATCATGAACGACATTAAAGTTGCAGTTCTGGGATCAGAGGGTGTTGGGAAATCAGGTTTGTTTATTTCTACTGTAACGCTGCGAGTTGCAAAATAAGCAGTTTTACTTCAGCGTTTTTGCCCACTTTTGAAATCTTGTTTGCGTTTGCAGCACTTATCGTGCGGTTTCTCACCAGGCGATTTATTGGCGAATATGCATCATCTTCAGGTATTTAATTTATGCATTCATTTTATTGTTGGGTGGATTTGATGGTTTTGAGTGTTTTGCACTGCAGATCTCTGACACAAATGAGTTTATTGCCAAGTAGGATACAGTGATACATGTGCAGGTCTGATGATGTCTGATGTCTTCACAGAGTGCATCTACAGAAAACGCATGTCTATTGATGGCAGACACCTGAACCTCGAGCTGTATGACCCCTGCTCTCAGGTAGGTGTTTAAATGTTTACTATGTACATTAAAAATATATGCTCAGTCCCTATTTGTTGTGTTGCCCAGTGATCTGTGGTGACATAATTCTTCCCTTAATAGTGCTTCAGTCATTTTAAGTGTTTTTTAAATATATATATATATATATATATAGCACTTCCTTTCATAGACATATTCCAGACAGCCTGGCATCATCACAGGCATAAGAGTTGACCTACTAACTATCAGTGCATGTTCATATGACAGCCAGTGTCATTTATCTCACTGGCATAATGAATAATGCAGAGCTGCGTGTCTTGCAGTCTTTATATATATATATATATATATATATATATAATCAATCATGATTATATATAATCATTCCACAAGCTCTAAGATACAGCCAACAGTATTTATCACACACATCTGCATTGTCATCTATTCCACTTGCCCCTATATCCAACACTATATTAGGCTTATATTATATTATTATAAGAATATAAGATTGTATTATTTATAAGACATACACCTTACATTACCACCGCAGGAGAGTTAATTTGTTGGTGAAATTTAAAGGACCATGCCACCTTAAATCATTTAACAATGTACTGGGGACTGTTTTCTATAAACTGAATGTAGATGGGGACTTTGGCTCTATGGTGCCATCTCTGTTTGAAACATGATATTGCAGGTTACTTTACTTGCTTTTAAATACAACATTTTTTATACAAATATTTATGCCAAGCTGACATTTCCTCGGAAATCTGACCCAGCAACTCAAATGATAAATTATTAACATAAACATATTAATATATACTTAGAATAAATTGTGATTCAGGATAAGGTAAGAAGGCCGTTTTGAACACCGATCTGTCATGTACTTGCTCAACAACTGTTTTGTTTAACCAGAAAACAAAAGTTACGAATTGCAGCTTTACGTTCCAAAAGCATACGGTAACAAACATCATGACAGTGATCAGGCTGTGTTAATGTAGTAAGGTTACAGTCTAAGAGAATGATTGTGTTTACCTCTTTGATGGAATCTAATTATTTAATGCAATCCGTTGGCCATTTTTTGATTGGACACCATCTGTGCATCAGTCTCTTGGGGGTCCACACGAAAAGCCTATTGTTTTCATGATCCCTTATTGTCTAATCAGTAATGTTTAGTTAAGAGATGGCTTAGATGTCTTGATGTCTTTTCGCAGCCATGCGAGGGGAAATCCACTCTCAACGAGCAGATCCACTGGGCAGACGGCTTTGTGGTTGTGTATGACATCAGCGATCGCTCCTCCTTCCTCACGGCCACGGCCATCGTGCACCTCATCAGAGAGATTCACCTGGGAGTGACTAAAAGGTGCCCACCTCTCTGTACACACTGTTCACAATAACACCCTCAGGCAGGAGAGGAGGTGGAGGAGATGTTGCTATTTCTGTCTATATGTGTGTTTCTGTTATGTGGGTGTCCATAAATGACCGTCTTCTGTTCACATTGAGAAGAACTGTTGAATCAGCTACAGAATGTGGGTAGTGTTGATGTGGGTTCAGCTGTTGGTTCATGGGCTCTCTTTTTCAATGGAGAAAAACAAGTCTGTAGATCAGATTTGACTGTTTAGAAACACCATCAGAGGTATTTTGTGGTGATTTAAGTAAACGCACTGGAGTAAAATCCACTTTGTAGCAGAAATAAGTGGAATCTCCTGTTTTTAATTACGACAATGTTTATTGGTCTTTTAAACTGATTGGCTTTGCAGACTTTACTTGTCGTTCCTTTTTACAAACTGTTTACTCTGTTATAGTAAATCAATCAAGACATTGCCAGATGGAGCCAAACACGAAGAGAAATATTACCCAATCAAATTAAACATCTCTTAAGCTGATGAGCGTAAGCGTTCAGAATTCCGTGGCTCTTTTAAAAGGATTTAGATTTCCAAGATTCCATGAAATAATTGGAGCTTCACAGCTTTAAGCTTTGAGAGCCTCCATATGCTGCGCCTCTAATGTGCTCCTAAAAATAGACAATATAGCATTATCTTTATAACAGAAATACACACAAATATTTCACAAATGTAAAAATAAATATGCACACAAATTTATTTTACGTAAATATTTACAAATTGTTCTTTTACGTAAAAAACACTGATCAAAAAACGGTATATCCAGATTTTTGTGCGGTAAAATGTCAGAGATGATGCTCTGTAGAATGAGAATCTTTTACCCCAGTACCCTCCCCCTTATACCACCTACCCCTGATTAGCAATAGCTAATCATGGTTTATGACCAAGCAATAAACAAAAGGGCCAAGCCTTTCCATATGTAAATATAAGTACATATAGTAACCTGCAATTTTATGTCCAAACAGAGAGGGCGGTAGAGAGGCAAAAGTTACAGATTGCAGAATGTAGAACAAATTTCCAAAAATGTCAAGTTAGCAGTTTAGCTCCAGTTAGTTATTTACACGTTCTGTTTAGTGATGTTTTACCCCTTTCACTGCAGGGACACAGACTCTGTGATTTTCCTGGTGGGCAATAAGCAGGACTTGTGTCACGTGCGGGAGGTGGATAGGGAGGAAGGCCAGAGGCTGGCATCAGAGGGCCGCTGTCAGTTTTACGAGCTGTCCGCTGCAGAACACTACCAGGAGGTGGTGCTTATGTTCTCCAAGATGGTGCGAAACGCCAGCCTGGGAGGCAAGGCGAAGGAGCGCCGGCGCCGCCCTAGTGGTTCCAAGTCCATGGCCAAGCTCATCAACAACGTCTTTGGCAAACGGCGGAAATCAGTTTGAGAAGTAACCCGAAGTCAAAATAGACAATGGCTACATGATAGGCACGTGATGTTAAGAACGTCTTAAGAACGTCTTACATAAGTCATGTCATACCCCAAAATCAAAACAAATGTATATGAAATTGAAAACTGTGTATTTGGGACCATTGTGGTGATATCCCACCCCACCATGAATGATAATCACCAGCAAAAATTGAAATAAAAAGTCCTATTTTAAGCATTATAATAAGAATTTTGTGGATAACACAATTCAAAAAACTGTTTTTAGTTTGAGTCTGAATAAATAGACGGTTTTATGAGGTCCACACATATATTTCCTCACTTCCTTTTTTTTTTTTTTTTGCTAATGTCTTAACCATACAGTCATTACCATGATTGGTACTGGAGGACGTGCGTGTGCAACTGTGTAAACATTTCCTGTGCCGTCTGCTGTCTGCTCTTTGCCTTAAAAGTTTCATTGATCACTTTTCTTTGGATGTTTCAAAAACAGCAAATATGAAAAGCTGAGGACACTTGTGAAATTTCAGCTTGAGGAATGATGAGAAGGCTTAAAGCCAAAGTCAGCTCTGAACTGACTGCGGAATATAAATATCTTGCTGTGTAATAGTCGTGTTTCTTGTGGCACGCTTAACGTTTTCTGTGCAATGCAAGTAACTGTCACTCACTGTTTAATGTAATAAAATCACTTGTTTCACATACTGTATGATGCAAGCGATGACTTTTCAATAGTGTTGTGTGGAGTTTTCAAAATGTCTGACAAATTTTTGTAAAAGTAAAAATCTGCATTAAAGTCATTTTTCAATTTTAAGTTTGTTTATTAGGAATGCTTCCTGAAGATTAGGCTATGACAGAATTCCAGGGCAGTTGTTATTATTCAGTATCAAATTTTTTGAAACAAGACATTGTTTCAATATTGTGCAACAAAATTGTTTCAGGTAGTTGTTTAGTTGTTTGGAGATTATCAAGTAAGTAGATAATGATGAACAGGCTTGGATTTGGGAAAAGCACAACAACACGAGTCACGCAAATGGTTTTATTTGTTATTTATTTGTACTGCAAATTAGCAAATACACCATTGCACGCACTGTAGTAAAGAAAACAGCTGTGTTTGGAATGAAATGCAAGCTTACTGTGTATGGCATACTGTGTGTGCAGTATACAGTATATACTGATTATTTGAAAGAATATACAGAACTGGTTTACACACAAGCGAACAACTACGGCAAACGGTATGGTGTTCTCATCCTTTTGGCAACAGGCAGGGCCAAAGATAAGCTATCATGTTTTAGTTGACCATTTGAACGTCTGGCTAGCATCGACCATGATGGTTTCCAGCAACAGTGAGCTTTGCTGTGTAATGGTTGAGAGATAGGAACATGAACTGGGCCCGTTAGCAGAATAGAGAAATCCCTTTATCAGCATATGGGAGAGGAGTACATGACTGGTACATCATTGATTTAAAGAGAGATATGAAGTGTATGCTTGTATAGGTCTTGTCAACACATATTGATTTGTGGATAAACAGTCGATTAAACTTCTTAGACTGCTGAATGTGCTGGGAATTTCACTTTTCAGAAATGCTTTAGGAACTTCAGGATTCAGGATTTAGGATTTACTTTTTTCTTATGACAAGTTAATCCACTTTGATCCAGATTTTAGGAGCTCTGTTTCGTTGTCTTGGTTCTGCTTGTTACCTGAATATGGGTATAAATATTCGGTCAGAGTGATATATCAAGCTGCCACCGTTATTCTTGGGTAATCATGGCACATCATCTTAGTTATCCGGATTATAATGAGCTCCGCATGTTAATAGTCTATTTTTACTTCGCTTTAATGTGGAGCTAAAAGAAAACAAATCTTTTTAACACTTATCTCATACTCATCCTCCCACCTTAAGCCCTTGAAAGATTGGGCTGTGAGACAGAATGAATAACGTTGTTTACCACGCCATGCACATGTACAGTCATGCAACCGGTAAACAGGTAAGAAAACAGGAGCGAGCGGCGGAAAACTGCAAAGACGAGGTGTTTCTCAGAATGTTGGCTGATGTTATCTAAAAGTTTCCCCAACATTATCAAAACATTAACAGAACGTTTAAACGTTCTATATCACATATCAATAAAGTTATTCTTAAGTAGTTAGTGGAACGTACAAACAAGTGTTTGAATGACGTTTTTATAACAATAAGCAATAATGTTACTTTTTTTAACGTTCCTAGAACATTCAAATTAATGTTTTAAACCTGTTTGTTACCTAATGGAAATGTTTTAACTAAAATTGTTAAACGTGGAGAACGAGGGTAGTGGTAAATCTTCCACTAGGAAAATAAAGACATTGTGTTGTCATTTCCACCCTTGAGTGTCTCACCTCACGAATGTTTTTGCAAAAATAAAACGTTGCATGAGAAGCAGATCCAGGGAAAGTGCCATGCACACCATAAACCACAGCAGCTGAAAGCGAATTCATACTGAGGCCAAAAGATTGTCTTGCAGGAGCGAGCTGGAATCTCTTTGATGAAGCCAGTAAAGACTCAACATATGGATCTGATTAAAACAGGCTAAAATCATTCTTTGATTCATAACTGCAAAAGGGCCCAGTGCCTGAATGCCTTGTGTTGTGATAACCATGTTATATTTTCAATCTTTGTACCATGTGTTTAATCACATCCCATTCTGTCAGTCATTGGAGGTTGCATGAAGGCTGCAACAGATTTTGGATTCCACATCAAACAGATTGGTCTGTTGTAAACTTATATTGACCCACATGTATTATGCATGGAAACGCATGGGCCACATTCGTGCATGTTGTATTAGCAGTATGAAAAGTTGATGTATGTTACATTTAATGGGAGGGTGATATGGTTAACATACATTAGCACATTAGCACATATGTATGGAATGCAGAGAGGAGACAGGAATACAAGTTGTTTTGCGTGCTCGGATGTCAAGAAAAAGATGTAAAGGTTGGTGGGGGAGACATGTGGACATTACAAATTGTTTCACTATGTAATGCTGGTAACTCTATAGCCTGATGACACTAACACGCTTTGTGTTATTGGAAAATCCAGTTTAAACCAACTTCTGATGGATTTATATGAATTGTTTAAAAAACGATCGAAATTGATCAAAAATTATAGTTGAAACTAGTAATTTAGGATCATTAGTTAGTGAAAGCTGGTTTAAGTGGACTACCAGTTTGTGTTTGCTGAGGTCAACCAGGTTAGAGCTAATAAACCAGCTTGTACAAGCCAGTACAGATCTGCTTGAACTTTTGTAAAACCTGTTTTTTATTAACTTATGTTCAGTATTTACCTTTAATATTTATGCATAATGAACCAATGGTGTGAGTTCAGAGGCAGGGCTATCTGTTTGTCCAACCAATAAAAATTTTTACGCCATTTAATCGTTTTTGCAATTCCATTCAGTGATGCTAGTGTCCTAGAAAATACAAATATTTCCCGTTTAATTCTGCTTTTCCACTTTCGGCAGAGCGAATGGAGTCACTTTTTTTCCATGCTATTTTCTTTGGCGTATGACACTGACCAATCTGTGTTAATTATGAACAAAGTGCCTGTGTTGTGATGGTTTCGTTTGTCTCCTGAACATACCGTCCCTGTTAAATCAGATTTTGATTGCACAGTGTATCAAACTGGTTCTTCTTTATAGTCTTTTTTAAAAGTGACAGCGAGTAGTTGTATCTCCAATGACCTTGTTTCTAAATGTTCTTTGCAGTATAAGCACATAGTTCTACAATTTGTCTCCATTTTGACATTCTGTATCCCAGCGGCTTGAAATTTTAATAGACCGGGATTTGCTCCTGGGACAAAAGCACAGAGACCATACAACTCCCATCTGGAATCAAACCATCCTTATACATATAATGCCACTCAGCTTTTTAAAGACAGATTTGGCACCTGGCTGTGTTTAAGTTACCACACAGAGATGGCACAGATAGCCCGTGGCCATTCAGACCCATTTGTAAGTAAAGCATACTGGCTGAACGGCACATACAGACTGCAGGTGTGTGTGCTGAGATAAGAAACAGTGGCTCTTGCCCCAGCACTTCTGGCCCTGTCTTTCCAGCAGCACTGTGGTGGGTTTCACCCAGCTCAGGTATGCTGGGAATGTACCCAGAGTAACGGATTAAAGACAAAGATAGGTAGCCTGTAGTTTTGAGCCATTGATGGAGAAACTGGCACTTCCTGCAGAGTAGAAATGGATCATTTTTAAAGGATATCTTTAAGGATTTGGGTTAAAGTTTCAACATGAACATGTCCTTTATCAACCTCATGACGATTTTTATCGCATTTTTACCAACCTGGTCAACCCATCATGTAAGCAGGGTTATGTAAGTGTGTGGGGGTTTATGTTACTAAAATATCGAAAATAATGTTTTTTAAAAAAACATTAAGAACATGCAGAAAGTTTTCAGTTAGGGTTAGAGTGTGGGTTAGGTTGTATTGTTTATAAATAGCTGTGTGTGTGTGTGTGTGTGTGTGTGTGTGTGTGTGTGTGTGTGTGTGTGTGTGTGTGTGTGTGTGTGTGTGTGTGTGTGTGTGTGTGTGTGTGTGTGTGTGTGTGTGTGTGTCTCGAAAGGCCAGAGAGTTTACTGGGGCTAAAGTGTGAGCCGTCTTATCCAATTCTACCAGTTCTGCCAAGACTCCTTCAGGAGACAAAGTTTACTTTCAGGAGCTCTTGTGGGGCTCTGTTCTCCTCTGGGCAGAGAGTGGGGGGGCATCTGAACAGATTATAGTGGCCCACTCTTACCCATCAAGAAAATATTCTGTTCCATTCCTGGCAAAAATGAGCAAGAAAAAAGCACTAAGCACACGGCCGTGCTGTACCATGGAGTTTGAAATAAAGAGAGTCTTGTTGTCATTTAGCAATATTCCACGTTAAGGAAAAAAGTACTGTTTTGAATTTCATTTGATGAAGCAGATAATCAAATCTAATGTCTTCATTTGTTCTCGCTGGATTAAACAAATATGTGAAATATGCCTCGTTGCATAATGGACTGACTGATGAAAATGTAGAATCTCTCTCTCCTAAGACCTCAGTGATTTCTGTAGAGTAACTTCCTAAAAAGAGAACCAGGTCACAAACAATTTACATAACAGTGCCTTAGTTCTCTGTATCGTACCTTCCAGATGTATATTATTGTGAAATTATAGTAGATAACCCAAAATATTGACCCTAAACTAAATCAGGGAAGTTGTCTGGCGTGCCATTGGCCGAAACTGTTGCACAATGGTCAGTGGTTTTGACTCAAATCATGCGACCCCATTAAATCATGTGACCCCACAAAGTATTTGACACCTGTTTGGGTGGGGAGGAGCATTCTTGTTGTAGAGAACATTTTACTGAGCAAAAATTTGGATAAGCCTATGAATGCAAGATATATCATCAATGTTTTGCTCAGTTTTCCTGGAAAAGAAAGACTGTAAATTTTAATTATTTCACCCTATGTGCTAGATGTATTTTTTCAGCTTTCAGGACTGCACTAATACACAAAAAACATCATCCATCATCCAAGATGACAGACATGGACAAAATCCACAATACTTTTATATTTGATTTCATGGGGTCTTAAAACCTACCTGCTTTTTCTTAAGTTGTGCTTCTGTTATTCTTCTTTAAAATAAATATAAGTTAGTTAGATTTTTTTAATGCAATGTCATCTAATGTATATTCTAAGTTTGTTTAAGTGTCCTGTTCATATATTTTTTGTATATGTGGGAATCAGTGCAGCTTTATATTTATAGAGCTCCACTTTGAAACTAATAGCAAACTAAATTTTGTATATTGTGTTTGTATTGTCATGCACACAAATGTAACCCAGTTCTTAAGGTTGTTATTATCATATTATATGTGCATCTCCTGCAGCATTAATCACACCCATCACATCACATTCTAAACATTAGCTTTATCTTTGATAAATGAGCTCATCGCATATTCATTTATATATGATCCCGGCTGCATTTCTCATTCTTCATCTCCACCTTTCAGAGGTAAAATCACTTCTGGCAATGTTTAAACACCTAAAGCACATATATGGCCGCCTTCCATTTTGTCTGATTGCCAATCACATCTAAGTGCTCTACTGGCATCACTAAACAATCCCAATCTCAGTTTCTGACAACTTTTACAAATCTCAGTCTGTAGAATATTTGAGTGGACCAGACATTTAGAAAGTCAGCAGTCTAAACATCAGACACAGTGGAATATAATTTAGAGAAAACAAAATCTCTTCAGATTTAGGGCAGGTCACTCTCACATCAGATACTACATGTGTATAGAACGATAATAATCATTTAAACTCATCAGCTATATATATTCTGTAAATTACATTCTTAAATACTCTACTATGTACTGTACAATACTGTACACTCTTAAAAATAAAGGCTTAACAGCGATGCCATAGAAGAACCATTTACGGTTCCTTAAAGAACCATTCAGTCAAAGGTTCTTAAAGGAGCCATTTCTTTCTTACCTTTTAATAGTCTAAAGAACCTTTTTTCCACTACCACAAACCTGTGTGTTGACCTAGAACTGTATTTGTAGATTTGTGAGGTTTGGATTTCTTTCACGTTTTTATGGCCTAGCCTAGCATCGTCTCTCAGCTACCTGTCCTTTATAAATTGTGGATGTGCGCTCCCACACGGTACCTTTGCTTTTTAAAAGCATGTCATCACGACCCAAGCATTAGTCTCGCAGTTACAGTTAAGACGCTGCTGGAGACAAAGTGAGTCATTGGTCAGATTCGGTTTTCTGGTCGCGAACTGGTTGCGTCATTTTCCAGAATGCTTTAGAGCTCAGCTCCAGTCAAACAGAATTTCAAATAAAATATATTGTTTCAGACTGATAAGCATGAAATGGTTTAGCCAGTGTTTGACATAATTTTGCTCCATTTTTATATCAGTTTGGCATGTTGTATACGCGCTGGCCCACTGAGTCAAAGCAGTCTGTCCTAATCAGGCTTTGTATTGGTTTCCTCATTCCCTTTATCGTTCTCTTTCTATATATGTTTACTAAAATGTGATCTCATCACAGACGAGTGATTAATTAGACATGCTTTAACTGTTGTTTTTAAAGGTGACATTTATAACAATCAAGATATATTCATGCATATTCAGAAAGATCATTATTTCTGATGCCGTGTTGTGCTTGTATTTTCAGAGTATATCAGCTTACATATAACTCTAGCTGTTACACAACAGTTTAGCTATTATTATTTGTGGTTGAGGCAAGGTTCCTTTAGTGTAGCTAGTATGGAGAGTCAATCTATCCCATAAGTGCTTCATTTTTTATGATATTGTTAAAGAGACTTAAACTTACAGGGCAGTTTTGCGTGTGAGATGCAGATCCGTTGACTTTTGCAAAGCATTTTGCAAACATCTTTATTCCCTTAAAATATCCTATATATTTTATCAGTATGTGTATTGCCTGGGAGTTAAACCCATGACCTTTGTGCTGCTAATGTAATGCTCTACCAATGTTTGATTGTAACCTGTTGGTTGCAGATAGATAAGATAAAGCTCTTCTTCTTTCATTTATAATAAAAGTTCATCTTTTGTTCATCTTTTCACACTCTTCTATTGAAGTGTCTAAACAATTCACCTCAAATCCACAGATGCAAAATATTAGCAATCCAGATTCCTCTCATCTCTGGCCAGCACATGAAAACAACAGTGTGCACACCTGGGCTTTGTGTGGGTAGCCCTCATTTTGTGATGCCACGGTTAAATCTGAGGATTTTGATACTGGGCCTATGTGTGGCACACCCTCATATACTGTGTGATCTGTACTGCAGGGTCTGATTCTGTAGCTCAGTATACAGTTACAGATCAGTTGAGAAGATACTTATTTTTAATTCATTGTCCTCACAGCTGGTTTGTGGTCCAAAAATGAAAAAAGTGTGATTTTGTGCTGTGCGAAATCCACAGGCGAAGAATTTTTTGATGTTTTGTATATGTTTATAAACACAGGAAAATGTAAAACTGTGATGATATTTTGCAATTTAAATGCCTTCTTTCATGTTAAGAGAAACATTTGTAAACGTTTTTCAAACCAAACTCATTGTAGTTCCCGCCTGGATGGAATAATGCTGTTGCACTTTAAATGTTTTGCAATTTATTATAAAAAATGTAATATTTATTATAGACATGAATCATATAGGTACACAAATATTGGCCGACATTTTAATAAGCAGAGGTACTGTACAGTAGCTCACAAGAAACATTTTCATTGGTTTCTTGCCAAATCAAACAGTGGTCATTAATTTTTTGCGCAATAAAGTCTTAAATAAATATTTAAGAAAAAAGATTTCCCAAATCTTTTCACAATTTATCTGTACATAACCCAATTCTTTCATCTATAAAGGCAATAAATACCAATTTATGTTTGATATGTGTTTGTTTGCTTCTGTTTACACAGAGAAACCAGAGCATAAAACATCAATTTCATGTAAATTGATCTATACATACAGTACATGCATATAGTGGTGAAGTGGCGCCCTCTGGTGGAATGATAGAGAATGAGCGAAAGCGCGTGAACTTCCGAAGAAATTCAGTATGCAAATATGTGTGACGTCATCAGACGCCAAAGACGCCTTTGTAAGTGAATAGGTGTCAGATAGACACGTTTACTTTCTTGAGAAAGTGCAGTATTGATTAAAAGCACGTAGCAAACAAGGCTGAAAAGAAATGTTAAAGGTGATAAAGTTTAAAAGCTTAAGCGGCTGGAGCTAAATGAAAGTTAAAAGTCTTAACTATAACTAACCTCAGTGATGCAGACCATTTCTGATCACGGTCTCTTTATGTGAAACAGAAACATAAAAAAAGGCATTAAAAAAGAGCATCAGTGAGAAACAAGGCTTCAAAACGGATGAAACAAATCATATGAATAATAGACAAGATCTTCACGCGTTAAGCGCGACGCGCTGTTGTTTTCCACCGAAACGCGACGCAACAAACGCGCAGGTGTGAGTCGAGCCGCTTTACGTATTGCCGTCATTCCAGGAAGTTTATTTGGGTCGACTTGTTTCCTCCACCTACGCCAGCTTGTGCCGTAACCTTCGCGTTTACACTTCATTGAAACCCTCTTTAGTGGATTTGTTTTTCAGACGTGCTTTGCTTTATTTGTCTCACGCCATGAGTCTCTCGTACCTGCGGGCTGTCGTGCTCCTCACCTTCATACCTGTAACGCTGAACATGCGAGTTATGGATGACGGACTTTCCCTTAACTGTACACAGGAGGTAAGAGGCTAAAAACAGACGATCAGATACCAACACAGGGCTTTAAAGTTATACAGAACCAGTCTGTGTATATATATGTATATGTATGAATGTATATATGTCGGTCTTTTGAGGTTTTAAAGCTTTAAATCGGTGATATTCAGTATACGTGATCTATTCTCTCTCTCTCTCTATCGATCTCTCTTCTCCAGGAAGTACCATGTAAATCAGAAATCAGTAAGTGTTTTTAACTTCATTTTTAGTCTTTTCATCTTTTTCATTCTATAATCATGAAGATCTGAAAAGGTCTGTATGATAAAATGATCAAAAAAACAATAATATTCAACTATATTGTTATATTAGAAGAAAGAATCAGCTGGTGGTTGGTTTTTCTCATAGATAACTGCATGTATGATGGATGGCTCAAGCCGTCAGATTTCACCCCCAGCGGACCAGATGACTTAACAGTGCTAGTTGAGACCAGAACTAATATCAGGGGTGAACTGGAACCAGTAATTGTTGCTGAATGGAAAGCAAAGGATGACGGTGGGTGACTGATTACAGACGGATGAATTTCTGGAGGGTTATCAGATTTGAGCTGCAGTGTAATGTAAATAATAGGTATGCAGGGGTGTTGTCGTCATCACAGTTTAATAATCTGTTTTTTACAGGTAGCGTAAGTGTTTTAAAAGGAACAGAATTCAGTATCTTGCAGTTGTTGACCAACGAGCTCCTGTGTATTCATTACATGTTCCTCCAGAATTTTAAGTCCATGAGAAATTCTCACGGCGAAAAGGCAAGATTTATTTATTACTATAATTGGTATTATTGTTATTTTGACTTTCTGAATGTGCCATTTCTTTACACACACTTGATCTGTGATCTGTTTTATTTCAGTGGTCTTTCTCTCTGGATAAAGTGGTGGTTGATCCAGGCAGCACATACTTGGTGACTGTTTCCAACCTTCCCAAACCAAATTTACAACACACCAGTTACAACATGAACAAAACGGTTACTGTTCCAGGTAAATGACGCACAGAACTGATTCTTCACCCGTTTGCTCAGTTGATGCTACAATTATGTATAATTTGTATTCTGATCAGTGTAAATCTGTCACCACAGGTTGTGAAGATCCTTTGATGCGTCTGACCAAAATCTGTTTAGAGAGAGGTGAGGAACTTTTGTGAAACCCACCTACCTTAACCAGATGCATATACACAGAGAAACAGGGAACCAGTTAAGTTGGAGTCTTTTTAAGTTGGAGAAACATAAAATTGCAGGTTACTTTACATACTTTACTTTACTGAAGTCAAATGAAGCCAGACTGACTTTTCCTGGGGAATCAGACCCATCAGTTTAAATTATAAGTTATTATTATAAACTTACAGTCGTGAATCAAGGTAAGGTGGAGAGTGTTTAGAACACTTATCTGTCATTTACATGCTTCATAACTGATTTTTGTTCATTTGTAACCCAGAAAAGTTACAGATTGCAGCTTTAAGTATGCGCGTCTGAATTTAGGAAATTAATTTGGTTTGTCTCCTAGGGGATACTTGGCAACCCAATATAACCATGGTGAGGTCAGCAGGTGTGAATGGAAAGCCTGTTCTGCTTGTTGCATTTAACCCTGGAGAGAATGCAGAAAAATACAAAGTTTTAGTGATATGCAACAGGGACAAGCAAATCCAGACTGTTTATAAAGTAAGAAAACTGCACTTATATTCATTTATTGTATATATAATATCAATTTGAATCATCAATGTGAATTGATCGAATGTGAATCATATGTGAATTGAATGTGATTTATTGAATGTGAATCATATGTGAATTGAATGCGACTCATTGAATGTGAATCATATACAACAGCTATATAAACAACTATTTTTTAAATGTCTCAGGTTAAATGTCTCAGTACAGAATCTTCACATTAAACTGTATAAGTGTCTTCAAGGGACAAAATGTGTTTTTTTTATTAAGGACAGCAAGACGTTACTGAATGTGACGTACGAGCTGGACAACTGGCCAAGAACATGCTGCAGTTTTGATGTGCAGGTGTGTAGCCATTATGTTTACTAAAAGACATCATGTAAAAACAAATCTGTGATGCTGCCCTTATGTATTTAACAACCTCTTTCAATTCAGATCCAGCCATTTTTCCAAAAGTGTGCCAATGACTGCCAACGAAAGAAGCGTAATTTTAACATATGTCGTGGTGTGTATAAAATATTATTTAAAAGCTTTTGACCACCATTTCACAAAGAAAAAAACAATATAAAATCTTACCACATTTTCCCGGCTGTGTGTTTATAGAACGAACACCAACAACCTCCAGCACAAATGTAATACTGTGGATCATTTGTGTTGGTTTATGCCTTTTCATTTGTGCCATTGGTTTTTGGGCTATTTATTTGTACTGCAAAAAAACACAGAAAGGTAAGCAATACGTTTATAATAAAGATAATATACACATATAATATATAGAAAATATAGACTTTATATCATGTTTCTCAAAAGTGATACTGATATTTTGAGGGCCTTCAATGGATGAAAATTAGAAATTAGTAATATCAAGCAGAAAGTATCTGTCTTGTGTACATTAATATAAACACTTGCATGCAGTTTTAATAAATGAGACCCACAATTTCTGATTGTTGATTGTTTTTAGTATTCAAATGTGTATTCCTGTTTCTAATTTTTTATAATTCATTTCTCTCAGGCCCGGAAAAGCAACCAATTCCTCATCCACAGGAAGCGCCTGTTCCGCCTGGCTCGCGATCCATACTGATCATCTACTCCAGGGATCATCCCTTATACACAGACATAGTGCTGAAGCTCTGTGGCTTTCTGCGGGCCAAATGTGGGGTGGAGGTCATGCTGGACCTGATCGACACAGCTTGGGTCAGCACAATCGGTCGGCTGCAGTGGATCGAGCAACAAAAGCGGCACATTGAGCAGTCCTCCGGCAAGATCTTGGTCCTCTGCTCCAGGGGGATGCAGGCCAAGTGGGGAGCAATCTGTGGACAACCCCGCATCCTCTTACGGGAAGACGCCCGATCGCCGATGGGAGACATGTTGACCCTCGCTCTGCAGTTGATCACACCTGATATGAAATATCCTGCGTCCTATGGGAAGTACCTGGTTGCGTACTTCGACGACATAAGCGATGAACGCGACGTGCCGTCTATGTTCGACATTGCAGTCAAGTACAAGCTGATGAAGCATTTTGAAGAGCTCTACTTCAATATTCTAGATATGGAGAAGTATCAACAAGGGATGATACATTGCATCAAGGGTATCACCAAGGACGACTACTTCAAATGCCCCTCGGGCAAAGCTTTGCGGGATGCCGTAGAAACCTTCCAGGCTTACCAAATGGAGAATCCCAACTGGTTTGAGAATGAGTGTGTAAACAGTGAAGAAGAGGTGAGAGGGGAGTCCAGCCCACTTCTTGACCTCCAGGTGGCGCCGATTTACGAGTTGAAGCCTGTGTGTAACGACGGTTTTCCGATTCTTATGAACGAGGTGGAAATTCACCAGGAGACCCACAGCGTCTGTGCCGTAGTTCCTCAGATTCATGGGAGTCTTGAGGAGTTGTCCGTCAGGAAAGTTAGTCCAAGAATCCAGCCAGAGCACAGCCAAGTACTTTCCAACTATCCAGAGGTGGAACCCCCTTTTGAGGTACCTATGGTGGGCATGGTCCACATTGGCCCTGAGAGCGACCCGTATCTCCTTGCTGAACCTCTTCCAGCAGAACCATCTTGTCTTCCTTTGGAGTCAAGGTGGCACGACATGGCTGAGCAGTCAGATAATTATCAGACAGCGAGCAGCAAAGGTCAGGAACAATTGTCTTTTGCCCAGCCTTCCGAACATGCTGTCCAGCAGCTGGTGGACTTATTTAAGGCTTTGTGGATTCCTGGTGAAATCACAGCACCTCCACCCTCAATGGAAGACAGCTTCCAATTAAACCAGGAGATGCACATGTCCCAGCCAGTGGAGGTGGAGGAAAATGAAATGGAGGGAGAATCTCAGACAAGACCATCAGAAGGGTCAGATCAGGGCTACAGTTCCAGGTAGTGTTAGACAGATGTATGAATGTGACACTTTGTAATTATTTTAAAAAACAATTTCTGATGTATGTAAAAAGATGACATTGGCACATGGGTGGGATCAGTTCACTTTTACTGTGGAGTAGAATGAGCACCTTGTGAAACAGGTTGATATAGAACAGGACAACACAGCACACAGTTTGAAGCTTATGTTTGGTTACTGAACACAAGTCAAAGTAATTCAGTTGGGCTTGTAAGGTTTGTTCTATTAATTGTTTCAAATAAGTCGTTTGTTGTACACTTTTGTATTATATATATTTTGTCTAGTTCATCAGCTATAACTGTTTACTCTGTTGGGATTTGTATATCATTTTATTTGACTACATTTCTAATTTCAGAAAGCAGCACTCTTTGGTAATGATCTGTCATGTGCTTTTTACTCTCATTTTTTGTAAATTTCTGGCAATAACAAGTGCTATAACAACTTGCACTTCATTTTATCTGAGCTTTAATGATTGTTGTAAAGAATTTTACTGGTATATATCCAGACTAATGCAGTGCAAATGAAGTTGCGTGTAAACATTAACAGTTAAATAATCTGAAAATTAAAGCCCTTTTAAGAAAATTCTCTGTAAAATATTAATGTGGATAAATAGAGAGTTCGGAAATACCGTTCCTTATCAAAAGGTTATGTACTGTACATATATTGAAAACATGCGTATTGATATACTGTATATATTTGTTGGGTTATATACTGCGCAATGAGGCACAAAAATCCCATAATGCACTTTCGGCCTGCATATTTAACACTTTTAGCTCACCCTGTACCCCAACCTCAAAGCACAAAATAATAACAATAATGTTTTAAGTAAAAATGCACATTGGTTAATAATAATATGATGTTAATTTAGAGTATCTTATACTCTGCTTACAACCTTTTTGATTAAAAGTGACAAGTTTGCCTTTTAGAGTTAAGCTGGAGAATTGAAGTAAGATTTAAACAGAAAGCTAATTAATTTTGATAGTGGACATGTTTGGATTCTTGCTGTAATTCTTAGTGTAACCAACATTGAGGTCTGCATGCAGAGGTGGATTCATGGATCGGATCTGCTCGCATTCCGTCTGTCATTGCTAACAAAATTGTCAAAATGTCAGTAAATATAACATAGTTTCTGGCATAAGTGATATATCATCCGAAATGAGGCAGATAAGCCCACTGGATCATGATTACTCTATGATTCTGAAAAGAGAGGTAGCCCTGGTACAAACTGATGTCACACCACTGTGGGGACACGACTGGATGTAGCCAGCACATGTAGAAGTTTGGTCATTACAGATAGATTACAGTTATCCTTATAGATTCTATAGTTAAGGAAGCCTATTAACATTAAGTAACATTTGCCAACATCATAAATCCTTATCATACACTTTGCAACATTTTCCATTCATAAGTCCCACTGTGGTCGGCAAACAGTGTGAAACAGTAAGGGGCCACATCACATTTACAATTTGAAGTGTACACCAAGTCTAACGAATTTCGAGGCATATTTACACTTATGAGAAGTGGGTTTGGGAACAACCATTGAAAACACTAGAAACATCAGCCTATGTTGATCTACTGTAAATCGATTCCAGAAAGATTAAGAACGTTTCTTACATAGAAAATAAATGATACAACATTGCACTTATTTACATTCCTCACGTAATTAAAGTGCCTCACAAAACAAGTGCAAATGAAAGATTCTCAGCCATTATCGTCAGGTGAGCACTGGTTTACAGTCACGTCCTGTTACATGATATACTGCAGAGGTCACAGGTGGGAATGTTTATTCATTGGCACATTGAGTGGTTTGGTTGAAGCACCTGTTTAGGTTGGAGAATAGCACATCATTCCTAAGGGAAGGTACTACAGGCATACGCGATTGTGGATTTGGTTGTATTTAACTTAATTTTTACTTGTCTATATACTGCCACCTCAAACATTAAGGAAGCATCCAAAATAACAGCCAGCAACATTTTATAACCATTATTATATTGCATACACAATGCAAATAATAAGTCTATTTAGTTATGGTTCTCTTTAGTTATAACACTTTAAAATAAGGTCCCATACATTAACATTAGTTATTGCATTAGCTAACATGAATTAACAATGGAAAGTATGTTCAGCATTAAAGTTAATGAATAGAAATGACTACATTTTTTATTATTAAAAATACTAATTCATGTCTTAACATTAACTAGGGTGAACGCTGTATAAGAATTGTTCATGATCGGTTTATGTTAACTAAAGCAGTTAACTAATGTTAACAAATGGACCCTTATTGTAAAGTGTTACAGTTGCTTTCTGTCTGAGGATTGAGACAGATCCCTAATTTGCCTTTTTGTTTCACTTGCACTGCTTTCATTTGCACTGAAGGGTTGAGCCGGATCTCCTGTAGCACCTCCCCTTAATAGGGAACACACGCACCCTGTGTAGTACGTGTCCTCCTAATGAACGTATCTACGACTGAGTGTTCACAGCCAGCGTGTTCACGTAGCCGTGAGGGCACATGTCGTTCTCCGAGACGCAATGGGAAAACTGGGCTGTGTTGTCCCCGCGTCCCCGTGTGAACCTCCGGGCACCTCTTACAGACACGCACTGCTCCATCAGCTCCAGGCACTTGCATCCCAGAAACAAAACGTTTTTGAACATGAACACCGACACGGGCGTTTTGTAAACGAAGACGAGGAAACATCTGACCACCAGCAACGGTGCGTCGACCAGCAGGCCGGTGAAGAACCTCGCCCATATCCAGCGACAGCTCATCTCCGAGGCCGTCAGCTCGTAAAGCCAAACAACCGGAACGGCCAACGCGATGAAGTACGCGGACATCACCGTGTACTTCAGGTACACGTTGGGAATCTCGTTTTTTAGGAGCAGCTCCACCAGGGTGAAGCTGTCCAGGATGTCCGCGCAGGTGCCCATGAAGCAGCCTTGGGAATGGAAACGCGTTGCACCGTTGGGATCTTCAATGATGGAGTTAATGAGGCAGTAAAGCAGGGGCGCACACAGCAACATGGTTATTTTAAAGCCGGTGATGCCAAACGGCACGTTGAGGGCTATGAGATCTAGGATGGAGGTCTCCAAAACGAGCACCACCTTCGGGGTGGAGGCGATCACGTAGATGAGCCACGCCAGGTAGGCGAAGGTGAACTCCCCGAGGTTGCACCCGAAGATGGAGCTCTTCTGGTGGAAACCGCAGGCTCGTTCCCGCTTGCTCCTGCTGTTCTTCATGAAGAAGATCCCCCATCCCGATATCACCACCAGATCCGTGGCTATCCACGAGCACCAGTACAGATCGGTGAAGACGATGAGGTAGAAATCCAGCATGCCCCCTTGGAAAACGAGCACAAGGAAGCATAAGATCTTATAAAACAGGTTCTTCTTGGACCTCTGCACGAACAGGGGAGTGGACTGCATGAATTCGCCTGATGTCATGGTGTACGACTGTGGATCAGCGGTGGATGAAGATACCAGGGGCTGGGAGCTGCCCTCTTCGAGGTTGGCACTGGCGCTCGTGGTCTGCGTATCCCTCCTGGACGCGACGTTTCGGATGAACAACAGCTGTCCGTTTTCTGGTGCTGAGGAGACGGGTGAGTCGGGCTGGGGAAAGCTGGTCACGGAGATATCTTGGATGATTTCAGCAGTCATTGTATTCATGCCTTCTCCCCTCGGCTTGTTTTGGCTCTGCTGGTGTAATGAAGGCGGATTAAGGAGGCGGGGAGGAAATCCCGTCATGGATTTCTGTTGGAGTGGAGCGTGCATCTGCATGAAGGACTGAGCGTTCATTATCACGTAATATTATTTATCATTTATAACAGTGAGATGAAATAGACAAGGATTACAGTTTGGTTTTAGGTCATGTTTCTTGACCTAACAGAGTTTTCGCAACGATAATCATAATTTGGTCATGATTAACCACATCCCAATGCTCATTCGTAGTAATACATATTTTTATGGAGTATTACAATAAATAGATGTTATTGTTTTGTTTAGTCTTGTACGACATGCGTTGTTTCGAGGATGTTGGTCATGCATGCAGTGTTTATTAAATGTAAATCTGGTTGTGAACAAACCTAACTACAGCCTGCATTTGTTTCTAAGATGAGCATCATTTACAGAAGCCAGATATAAGACATCTAAACCTGTAGTTTGAAAATGAGCATTATAATATAGTTTCAGATGTGGGTCTGTTTTTTAAATAGTTGAAAACAATGCAATATGTGCAGGTATTACATGATTGTGGATTTTAAGCTATTATCAGCCTAAATGAATCCCACACTACATTAAAGATCATAACAGCAGCCTGTGCTGCAATATTCCTTACCTATGGATTAGTTACTAAGATATAGTCAATACAAATTTATTGTACTGCAGACTTCAAGCAGGGTAAATGACAGGTGATGCAATTGAGATAAAGAGCCACACAAACGAACGACTTTGATAATAAACTTTAATTTCAAGTTACATCGGATGGTTCTGAACCATAGAAAACAAGCACATTTTTGTATAAACATATGCATATCCAACCAAGTTCGAAAAGAACCAAATAACAATTGGGTGTTTGTGGTTTGACTACTGCCAACTGAGCTTAATATGCAATACTCACTGAAGCGCAACAGATTTACAATAAATCAGACAGTTAAACTGATGAAACATTCGGCTTCGTATTCGAATGCATTTAAGCCTGCTTTGGGGAGTCCAGATTCACAGAAGTCATGGTGCACTCAGTTCTCAGACGGGACTGTCCATTGAATACCACAGCTAGTCAGGTACAGCTAAACAGGTACAAAAACAACTCAGTGGATAATAGTGTAACATAGGGACGTTACATTAAGGATAAGTGTTCAATGTAACAATTGCCCATGTGAACGTTAACGAGTGCGTTGTGACATCACGGAAGCTCACCACCACCGTCACCCAGTCAGAATCAGTGCATGAGAAGAAAGATATTGTAAAAACATCAGCCACCAGTTAGTGATGTCATACACAGCTGTTGTATCCTCACAGTCAATGATACACGTGTTAAACCCACACTTAGTAAGCGCAAGGTTTATTTATACTATATCTTTCCAATTATATATATTTATATATATATGTATATATAACTTAGTGTCCTTTTTGCGTTTTTTAAATTACCTTTGTTTTTGCTCTGTATACTTTATCCTAGTACGTTAACCAGACATGGAGAGTCTTACAGGATGGAGAAGGCTTTCTAGAAAAGATTTGTATGTCTTTTGACTTGTTTTTTTATATTCATTTATTCGCTTTGAAATGAATTCATCGTTTTTAAAGGCCTGCTGAAAGGCACTGCCACAACACGTGGGGGGGGGGTTGGGGAAGACACTACTGCCATCAGCCACACAAGACGGTCCTGTCTAGTTTCTAATAGGGATAGAAACAGTAAAGAGGGCACAGGGTTAATCTAGGAGGGTTAATCGGGAAGGACGCTATAGGTAAAGCTCATAGTAATCGTCCAGCTCTTCATGGAACAAGTCCCACTCATCTTCCGAGTCGGTGACATCATCGTCAGTACCGGCCGCCAGGAGCATGAGGAGCATCTCGCTGAGCTCGAACGTCACCATCTCCTCGTCTTCGTTGTCGAAGGAGTCGCCGTTCTCTCGCTCGTCCAAAAGATCCCAAAGTGGCGTTCGTCTGGAGCTCTGAAACGCAAAGCAGAGAGCGCTTTCATTAATGGCTCGATAGACACCAAGGTGGAAATTCATAGTTTGGAGCTAACGTCAAAAGTATAGCTTTACCCGGTTTCTCCCGTTGGAGCTGGTCTGTCTCCTTTGGGGTTGAGGCTCCTCCAGACGGCCATCAGGGAAGGCGTGCTTGTAAAAACAGTTGGATCCAAACGGACAGGTCCCACGGCCCTCATCAAAATATCGGCATGGTTTACTCCTGGGTAACAAGGAGAAAGATAAAATTGATTTATAGTTAAACAACATTTCCGCTGATCATCCAACAACATCATTTGTAAGCATGTACCCCATGCCATCCTTGTACTTCCGAATCAGCTGCTGCTTCTCTTCCTTGTCCTCTACCCAGTATTCACTTGGAATGACAAAGTTGGATGTGATTCGACACTCTGGGCAGGATCTGACAATTGGAAAAACAGTCACATTCCAAAACAAATAAGGTTCTCTCTTTTAATGCAGACACAAAAGCATCTTTTAAAGAGGAGGTGGACGACTGCAACTCTGCTAAGCTAATAATCGTACAATAACAAAAGATTTAAGAGCACCTCTGAGAAGTCCCTTTATTTGAATACTGGTTTAATTATCTTAGGGATGGTCATACTTTATGATCTTGCTTTCAAACTGCTTGGCGCTCCTCCACTTCCTGATGCACTTGAGGCAGTAACAGTGGTTGCAGTTGGAGAGGATGCCGAAGCGCCGTTCACTTGGGTTGCTTTTCTCGAACACCACCTCCATGCACACGCCACACATCATGTCCTTACTGCGCTGAATGGCAAACGAGATCTCCATGTCCTTCTCATGCGCCTCAATACAGGCCTGCCATTCACAAAAACATTATTTATTCTTAAAGTAATAGTACAGCCGAAAAGGAAAATTGACATTTTAATTTTAATAGTCACTCATTTCCATTTAATTAATGATGACAAAGGCTTTTAATCAGCATCATAATAGAGGTTCGTATGATTTGTGTGTGCAGTATTGTACAGCATATCTTCTTACAGGGATAGTTCACCCCAAAAAAGAAAATTCTTTACTCACCCTCATGTCATTCCAAACCTGTATTACTTTTGTCTTCTCAGGAACACAAAAGAAGAAATTTAGAAGTACGTTGGTAGCCAAACAACAGTGGCACCCATGGACTTCCATTGTGTGGACACAAAGCCACCGAGACATTTTTCAGAAAAGTGAGTAAATGATGAAAAAATTAAGTTTTGGGTGAGCTATCCCTTTAAGTCATACAATAGCTTTGTGTGCTGGATCATGAAGTCAGAAGATTTGACACACAAACCAGTGTTGCAGTGTTTTTTTTGGTCATTTTAGATCCTAAAAGCCTCTGTCCCCATTCACGTTCATTACATGGAAAAAAAACATCCAGTATGTTCTTCAAAAGTTTACCTCTTGTGTTCTACAAACAAAAGAACGTCATATGGGTTTGGAATGACAGGCAGAACAGTGAATTTTTATGGGGATGTGGAATACGATGTTAATTCGAGTTACCCTGATGTGTTGCGAGCGCTGAGAGGTGTCGGATGGGTGGAGCACCTGTAGGCCGCACATGTCACAAACGTCACCATGGAGATAGGCACAGTTAAGACCATAGCGACACTCGCCAACGGCGGCATACGGGCAAAGTTGTTTCTTCATTTCTTTGTTAGCTACTTCTTTCTCATACTCTTCTTCGATGAGGGGGCCAGACCCCTCAAACAGCACTGGGTCAGCTAAGAGAGAAGAAAAAGAAAGATGTTAAGGTTTAGTAACCTCAACACTGAGTGACCTAAACATTAACTTTCTTATCACTGTCTGTTTGTAAGTTAAGCAGCGTGGCAATCCCAGCCAATCAGGAGAAACTGTATGTTAAGGACAGGGATTTTTGACCAATATGATTTCACAGTGGATGGGGCTACAAAGTGCAGCTGGTACTGAATTAAAACTTAAATATGACAGAGATAATGTTATCTAACTATAACAAAGATAACAGCACCAAATCACAGAGCATAATTAAAAAACAACGTTTAAGGTCACAAATTCGTAACTGAAATGGCTCTTACAATGTGAAGCATAAATTAAGTGGAAGAAAAATCAAATAAATAGTAATATTTATTTACATATTTGTCAGCGGTCAGCTAGAAACATTATCCTTTACATAGAGATGGTTTTGGAATACACTGCAGTAAACCCAGAAGAGAAAGCACCTGCTTGTCTGATAATATAAGAGCTTTTGGCTGCCATCCAATAACTAAGAAAGGCACAGCACTATTCCTTCAGCTCTTTGCTGACGAAGTCACCACTTAAGATGAATTTAAGTAGGTCACGGCCAGTGAGAACAGGAGTATGCAGTGGTAGAGCAAAATCTAAGATGTTCTTTGATTGCAGGGTCAGTCCAGTTTTAGTAACAGGGCCAATTATTCATGCAGCATTACAAAACAGATTGTTCCATCTCTGAATTACGGTTGGACGAGTCGTGTTCAAAGACCACATATTCTAAAACCATGCGACAGGCATGCCCTAAAGTGGCTTATTGCTTTATAATATACTGGATTATAGAGGAGAGGAAAAAAAAAATCATACAGGTTTGGAGTGACATTTTGGGGTGAACTACCCCTTTAATTTGTTTCAGAAAACGAGCATTAGCCCCTTTCATTTGTACATATAGAAGTTAAAGGTGTGCCACCAAAACATGATTATTTTACCTAATACTATTTCGAGGATTAAATACTATTGAGAGACAGTCTCGTTTTAGTAAGCATAATACAAATTATTATTAATGTCCAAATTACAATGTGATTGGTCAAACAAAACAGAAAAATGAAACAGGGTCAAATGACAAGCAAAACAGTATTTCTGCCCGTATTGAAGTTGTGCTTTGCTAAGCCACTGGCAACATGTATTTAAATTCTCAGACTGTCTTGGCAGTGGTGACAAACATCTTTCCTGCTACACTCACCCCTCCCGCAGTAGGGCTGCCCTGGCACGAACTCGGCAGCGTTGACCCAGTCCACTGCCCCCAAACTGTGGGGCTTCTCCTGGGTGCCGGTCGTGCCACCTGGCCCATCAGACGCTGGATCAGGAGTGCCAGCAAGGGGAGCAGCGGACAGCGGCACCGGCGGCTTAGAACTAGGGGCTTCGTCTTGCTTGGTAGGTTTGGTATGTTCAAACCTGAGACAGAATGTGAATGTAATGAAAGTGCATAAACATATATATACACACACACACGTATAGACTGATAAAGCCACATTAAAAATACAACACAAAGAAGTGTGGTTGAAATGAGAGCTTCAAAAATGCATACATGAAAAAAAATAGATTATATATTTTAAAAGTAATACCAATATTTTATACAAAATGTTACATATATACATACAGTTGTTAACATATATTACTGTTGTGTGTGGATAGACAGATAGATAGAGACATGTATGTATATGTATATACATATATACTTATATAAAGAGAAAAGTGAGATTTTTTTATGACCAAAGAGCCCTACAACAGATGGTATGGCCCACACAGAGATCTGATGTCATCATCGAGTCAGTGTGGGATCACACCAAAAAAGGAGATGAGCTAACATCTTAAAGGGTTTTTATGTGGTTTAAACAACCAAAAACACATTTTAATGTCCTTACATTAAATGAAACACTTTAGCACATTATAATTAAGCTGTTTTGCTGTTTTCTTTTTTGCCTTAGGTGTTAAAAGCATTTCCCACTGGTGATATTTTTTAAGCTGACAGTCACAAACTTTCAGTGTGGTTACCATGGTGAGTACATGTCTCGTTCACACTCATAATACAGCAGTTAGCCACTTACAGAGTTGATGTCATTCATGCCACTGAATGGATGAGAACTGTTTTTAATGTTTTGTTGTTTGATTATCTGTATCTCTGGACATGTTTCTGATACATTGATCTTTTATGAATGCAGAAGTAGATTTTTTATTCCGTTTTGTTGTTGTACAAGGAAGCGTTTTTTGTTTCACATGATGTAAAAATCATCTCCTTTTGTTAAAGACCACCTCAAAACAATTTTAATTTCTCAGAAGCATAATGGCATGGCTTTAAGCGCTCATAATTATATGGTTTACGCTTCCTTTTCCCGAAATTATATTTCCCAAACCTTTAAATGCACTACAACTAATTACATCTTAAAAAGAATAAAACAACTTATAGTATGTCACACTTTTATTGTACAATTTCAGCTACAGGAACAATAGTTATTTTAATTGTTGCCACAATTGGTGCCACTGTTGTTTGGCTACCAATAGCTATATATAATTTTATTTTAATATAAATAAAACATGTAACACTTGACAATGACAATGCCATTTACAGATGAAAATATAACAGGAAACCAAATGCATATATATATTAAAAAAAAGAAAATGCAAAATGCGTACAATAATTTGACACAAACAACTGCTAAAATACATATAAATTCTCATCCTCAAACCTGTTCTAGTCCAGCGCGTTTGTTTGTGTCGGCCTATATGTGGATGTGGGGGGGTTGCATAAATAAATGTCTCGGTGGAAGCACAAGTGGCTACTGCAGAATGGCGGCGCGAACCGTATGAACCTGACGACAGTAACAGCAGCAGCAGGAGAGAGAGACCATGTTAACACATGGGGTTATGTAATTGCCATGCAGGCTGTGGAGAAATGCTCTATCTGGCCCCCAGAGTCGTGGGGGGTGGAAAGAGGCAGAAACAGAGAGAGAGAGAGAGAGAGAGAGAGAGAAAGACAGACACAAAGCAACTAAAGAATCCAGCCATAATGAAGCATACATTGAGGCCCTTTCTATGGACACTCAATGAAGCTGGACGACCCACAACCCCCCCCCACCACCCAAACAATAATGCGGTACAGCCCCATATAGAGACAAAAGCCACACTGCATCTCTCTCAGACGGGGGCAATGATCTCCATCACTCACAATACAGCTCCGTCAGACATCAATCCAGATTCCAGACATCAGATATTTAAGATTAAGCCTGTAAAACCACAGAAACATCCCTCTCAATCAGAGCAAGAGGGAGCTCTCGTCGAGATGTAACGTTGTCATAGGACGAGCTCGGCAAACAAAGACATTCCCATACTGCTGTGCTGGGGGTGGCAGTTACTATGGGGACGCACTTGACCGCAGACACACGAGACAAACACTGTCTGGCTCGCAGGCTAATTTTTACACTGCTGCGAGCGGCCATGCACTTGACTGCCAAGGTGTCACTGCACTAAGATTGGTCTTTTCTGTGCCAATCGTAGGCCATTTCTTTCCCATTGTGTCTGTCGCCTATAGAAATAGTTATACATTCCAAAAAACATAAACATTAACAATATGAAATTAGAAAAAGAGGTATATAAAAAATGCATGCCTTTATAAAAAGTGGGTATAAAAAGTGATGTAAGCACAGCTTAACTGGCAGTGTGTCGATTCAACCACTTGTTTACAGAAAACTGCGCGCCATGTGTTGCAACACACAGCACAACATTTCTCAGAAGCCTCACTGCAACTGCGTTTAAACACGCTCGCATGCTGCCGCCCCAAAAACAGAAATGCAGATTACGTTACCTTTGGGATTATGTAATACCAGAACAGATCTAGTCAAGAGACGAGAGTTTTTGCAGCATTTTAAGGAAAACGCCTGGTTTTAACGCAATAAAAGTCGCGTTTCAACATGACGCATCTTACCTACAACGGTCCCCAAAAGCACAGCATCCTTTTTGAAAGAATTTGCAAATCATGGTCGGCTTACAGCTGCTGAGGTCGTGAAGATATCGACAGTTGTCACCCTCTTTGCAAAGGCCGTGCATGAAATACCTACAGATGAAGTAGATGTTGGAGACAAAACATTAATGAACCATAAGGCAACACAAAACAGATCTCTGTGTAGGCATTTACAAATGAACTACAAAACAAAGGTTGGCATGTCAAAATCTTTTTGCTGTCAGCCATGAAGACACAAATTAATAATAATCATGTTAACGTAGACACTGGGATAATAATAAGCAACTCATAAACAGTCATGGTACACCACCCACAACATTTATAGATAGCAACATGACCCAAATAATCCATGATATGGGCATGTTACATTTGACAACAAATCTGTCTCAGCTGTACACATTATGTGGGCTTCTTGCCCCAGTCTGTTTGCCTCAAATGGGCTCCAAGGGTGAATAAAAGGGGTATTTGTAAAGCCCTTTTACATGTTTATGCGAATAAAAAGGCTGGTCAATGAAGTGATAGATACACACATCACCGTGGGTGACAAATTGGCGGTGCCCAAACAGATTCATTCTCGCTTCCGTAAACCTTATACTGTCAAACTGTGGTTTCCGTCTCTGCAACGAGCAGGAGATGTTGCAGAAAGAGAAACATGCACAGAGAGGAAGAAATGAATCGCATCAACCCCAGCCGGACTGATCGCCGATCAGCGCGTTGCAACAACAAAACACTTGCATCTACTTCAGCACAAAGACAGCGGCGGTACCGACCGACCGCCTCGCCATCGACGACCGGGCAGCCGTGTGCGCTTTCTGTATTTTCAGCCATCTGACACTGACACAACCGCGGTCCTCCGGCGATTTTCACTGACCTGCAGGTTACGTGCTTGGTCCAGCCTCCGATCACTGCTGGAGCCGCTGTTGACGCCGCCGCTGCCTCCGCCATTGCTGTTTATGTTGAAGCCGCAGCACCCGGATCTTCCGGAAAGCGGCCGCTGCGCACTCGGGTGTTTTCGGAAAACGAAGACGTTCGGCGATCGCGTGCTTTCCGGACAAAAGGCGCCTAAAACCCAAGACCACTTATGATACACAACTGTTAACAGATAACTATAACATACATAGCCTATGGTTTTGTGATCTGTTGTGATTGCTTGTGTCTGGGTTTGTAGTCATGCAACGTTGCTTTGGTAAAATGAGAGTTAAAAGGCCTGACATACAGTCCAGGTTAGCCATCAACACCTTTATTTATTTGCAGTGACATTGCTGTTGTTCAGTGAAACAACACTCATAATTTTCAAAATACTGCATAATAATACAAATAATAACACACCATTGATTATAAGTCAGTGCTTTGTGCTTTTCTTGTAAGGCAACAGAAAGGAAAGTCCCTCTGCATGTATGTGACTGACCACTTGATCTCATTGTAACATACCGGGTATTCCTCTTAACATCATCATTGTGACTGCTGAACAGTCCTCAAAATCTTATTCTTAAACAAATCCTTGACACCCCTTGACTTTTGATAGATATGACTTGTTTGTGTGTTAAAGGTTTCCGTAAAAACAGTCCAGCAGCCAGTCTTGTGCATTACGCTGTCTGTAAGGGCATAAGCATATTATTTAAATAAATATAGACTAAATATATCCTGTTTTATATACAGAACAGACTGTGGCGGTGGAAAATGGTGCAGTCGTAAGTCTGTGCATGTGCAAATGGGCAACCTTGAAGTCATTCTGTAATGTGACCTTCAAACGACGCAACAAATGTAAAACTAAAATTTCTGTTCATGAATGATTAATGAACGATTCAGAAAAAAGTGATAAAAAACTAAAACCAGATTTAACAAGCTAAAAGCATAAATTATTCATTTTACACTGGCAGAACCTATGAAGACCTGAATCACTCACAGCATTGCATGAATAATAAGACGAAAATATAATAAAGCAAATGTGCTAAATACAGTAATATGACAGGAGCATGAAAACTGTTTTATACAGTTTTATCCATATAAGGAATTTCCCTCTGGACATTTAGAGAAGTTATGAGTTATGAGAAGTTCAAATGGTCAGAAAACAAAACTGAGCCATTGTGTCATTTTATTTTATTGGTTTATACCACGCCTTTATGAGCCTATATAGTTGGGCACAGCACAGATGAAGCTATATAATAAAAAGGCAGAGAAGCACTGAATTCTTTTACTGAACAAGAACTGCATGTTTGCATGATTCATCAACCAAAAGGGACTGTAGATTTACCGTAAGTTTAAGGTCAATGATCATTTCTGAAATTGTATGACAAATCAGATGTATAACAATTTTTAATGATGTTTAAAAGTGGTGATAACTACTGTACAGTACATTTTGAAGACAGTACAATTGTAAGATAAGAGCAAAATAACTTTGTTATATTATAAGATAATTTTGGGCATTAGGATCTCGGGTACAAAATGTATTAGACAAAAATATTGGACAAAATAAACACACAACCATTTAGTTTATTCTTCAATGCTAGCTAAAATTTGGGACATATCATTTAGTTGATTCTTAATTTTGTCTTCGCAGGATGTCGACCACCAACTGGTCTGCAGCCTTTACATGTCTGATATTGTTTCTGTTTAAAGTACATTGTGAAGATGGAAAATTTGGATTTTGTTCCAATTTGACGGAGCACAGCAAAGATCTTTCCAATAGAAGCCTAAGAAGGATACCATCCAATATATCAGAGGATACAGTATACTTAGATGTTTCCCACAACAACATCCCCAGGATCTTTCATGGTGATCTTTCTGGGTTAACCCATCTCTGCTCCCTAAAGGTTACACATTGTGGACTTGAGTACATCTCTCCTGATGCCTTCAAGAGCAACTCTGAAATCAAAATTCTGAACATCTCCTACAACCACCTGACCACCATCCCTAATTTGTCTTTGCCCCGTCTTATGATCCTAGATCTTTCCAGCAATTCATATCCCAGCTATGCACTTCCAGGATCTTTTGGTAACTTAAGTCATCTTTCCAATCTTGTGATTGGCAGTGGTAAAGCTACTTCTGTTCATCTGAAAGACTTTGTTCCTCTTCGAAACATAGTTTTAAAAAAAATCACATTTGGAGGTGGCACTGAATTGCAAAACTATGACAAAGGCTCCTTTTCACAACTGAAATCATTACAGGAAGTGGTGCTGAAAGTGACTTTTTGTAAACGTTTTGACATTTTTCAAAACATCATTATGGACTTTGACCAAATCCAAGCCAAAAAAATCCAGCTGGTTAAATTATTCCCTGATGTGTGTAACATTACCAGTGACCCATTTAAGACGTTTAAAGATTTACGTGTGCTCAGTAACCTAAGCATCGTAGATACCTGGATGAACAGCTCTGTGATGGTAGATCTTTTCAAAAATGTTTGGATGTCATCTTTTAAAGAAATTGCTTTTTTAAACATCACCTATAATGAGGACACTCCTGATGGGTTCCAGTTACCCATGCAGAAGCACACAACAAATCTACGGGCATTTATACTTGATGGTGTGCACCACTATCAGTACCGCTATCCTGTTATCAACACCAGTATGGAATTAGTCAATCAACTGACATATTTAAAGTTTTCTGGTTCAGGAATGAATATCCTACCATGTAATCTAATTTCAGCCATACGATCCCTACAGATCTTGGACCTGTCCAACAATCTCCTGGATGATACTGGATTCTGGTGGTTCTGTTCATCACACAAAGTGTTTCCTGCCTTGAAGCATCTATCGCTTAGCCACAACCGTTTTAGCGACCTTGCCTTTATTGCCAAAAAGCTTAATGACATGAAGCTCATAGAGTCTCTTGATTTGAGTTTTAACTCCATTTCCATAGAAGAGCCATGCTTGTGGCCCAGCCATTTGAAAGAGTTGAGTCTTAGCCACAACAATCTAGGCAACAGGGTGTTTGGTTACCTGTCACAACATTTCCAAAAGGTTGATCTCTCGAAAACAGGCATAAGTATTATTCCATCAAATATGATGTCTCGGTTTCCCAGACTAACACATCTTTCTCTAAGCTTTAACAGCATACAGGTCATCCCAGTGGATCTTTATGTACCTGCATTGGTAAGCTTGTATGTTGACCAGAATGCAATTACCTTCATCAGCCAGAATGCAATGGAAGGTCTCCCCAGCCTTAGGACTTTGAAAGCAGGGCACAATCCATTTAGCTGTGACTGTGATTCCTTTTGGTTTTTAAAAGCATTCAATAAGTCGCTTCTACCTGACTGGCCGCAGGATTACACTTGCGGTACCCCACCGTCTTTTTCTGGTAAGCTCCTGGAGAAATATAAACTTGGGTGGCTGTCTTGTCAACCAGGGCTTCAGGTTGCTGTGGTTCTCCCAGTTTTATTAACCGCAGGAGCTGCTCTGGCTATTGCTTTCTATGCTTGTGATGGTGTGTGGTACACCAAAATGCTTTGGGTGTGGATAAGAGTAAAACGGAGAGGCTATAAAAGGGCTGACCGATTGCTGAACGCCACATTTCACTATCACGCCTTCATTTCCTACAGTCAACATGACTCGGCTTGGGTTGAATCTCAACTGGTACCAGAATTAGAGGGGTCGGGTTTATCTCTTTGCGTCCATGAGCGAGACTTTGAACCTGGGAAGTGGATTGTGGATAACATAATCAATTGTGTGGAGGGTAGCTACAAGACTCTTTTTGTTCTCTCCAAGAACTTTGTTCAGAGCGATTGGTGCAACTACGAACTGTTCTTTGCCCAGCATAGGGCTATCAGTGTAAATGATGACTCCCTGGTCTTCATTTTGTTGGAATCCTTACCAGCAAACTCTCTGCCTAAAAAGTTCCTCAAGTTAAGAACCTTGCTGAGGCGGAAAACGTACCTCGAGTGGCCCACAGATGAGCACAAAAAGCAGATATTCTGGTGTAATCTTAGAGCTATTCTGCAGACAGTGGACCAGAGCAAGATCATAAAGGATGTGGCCACAGATATTGTTGATTTATGTCCTCTATTGCCTGTTAAAGGATGAGGTTCTGAGGTTCTTAATACATTTGAAAGTAATATAATATTGTAAATAAAACTGTATTTTAAAAAACTTGATTTTCAGTGTTTTATGAACAAATAAAATCTTTATTGTTTTGCATCTTTTGACTCCTCTTTTGAGTCTTAAAGATCCACCCCAGTTAAGGGGCAGGGAAATTACAGAAAAACCTTGTCTGTGTCTCCATCTGCTGTTAGACTATAGGAGTGGTGCGTGCAACTTGTATTTTAAGATCAATAACATTTTCCCGATTTAATCCTTTGATTAAACTTTGGCCTAAATGCTGAACACATTTCCTGCCATTTCCTAAGCGAATAAAATTGACTCAATATTGATTTTAAATTGATTCAAAATTGTGTACAAACATCACAGACCAATGAGATCAAGCTGCTCATAGAAAATCCTTAGTTAAATTAATTTAAAGTACATCATATGGTAGATATTTTAGTAAATAGTAAGTAGTCGCTTTAGTACTTTTGGTCATATTTTAAGCTACCTTTAGTCATACATTCAGTTCAGTTTACGCAAGCATTTTGCCTTTTTTCACCTTTCCACGTTTCTAATTGTATCGAAATGTTTATCATATCTGTTAAGCCTAGGTTATGTCTGACCATTTCAGATGCCATTTTTTAATGATATGTCCTAAACGATGTTTCTCAAAACCATCGCAGTGTCGACTGAAACGCCGCAAAACAATACATTACCCATAAACGCCTAATTCCTCCCATCGTCTGCGCATGCGCCGAAAGTCACTACTCGACGCGCCCCCCTCCCGATTTCAATGTAAGATGGTGGTTAGGAGGCACTACCACTCCACAGAGAGGCAATAAGAAAAAGCCTTATCGCATCAAATCATAAAGGAGCAGGGATAACCCACCCGAGAAAGCATTCAAAGCACCAGTTTTGCCAGTCCTGAGTTGTTCAGACAGCATTTATCTGGTGTGAATTTGTCAGGGTGAGTATCCCACTAAAGGCCTGTCGTCTCCAACGCCTCCACACATTTAGCTGCTTTCACCTTCCTTCACGTTTTCATAACAAATGTCATCCGTCTTTTACCATTAAACGTCGTTTTCATGTGAGGGTGTGTGTACTTGTTTTCGCAGCCTGACGGCGCAACGTTGCCCGTCCAGTTAGCCGACTAGCAGCTAGCCGCTATTGACCGGCTTCTGATAAAATGCACGAATATGAATCCGTAGTTGGTCAAACGTTAACTCAGTGTTTACTAGTCTGACTTTGAGACACAATGTCGTGGATGTACGCAGGTGTTACGGTACGTTTTGTCTGGTTTAATAACTTCCATATGTGTTGGCTTGGCAGGTTCACTTAATAGTCCACAACAAGGAAACATTTCATTTTTGTACGTGCTTGTGTGTTGACTAAAGGGCATGTGCTTTAACGTAAGTATAAAGTTAATGTAAGTCCTAAACTGAGGCTCTCAGATTTGGGGTATTTCGTTTACATATGAAAATGAGGCAAATATTTGCTTTATGTAGACCATGTACAGTTAATAACGCTGGTGTTGCTGTCACTGCCTTTATTATGGTCAGCACACTGTAAAACAGTGGATAATACTGTAGAAAACTGAATATAAGCGTTTTTGTACTGGTTTCGATGGAGCAAATTCGCATTTTTACAAAGGCCATGAGCAGAGAAAGGCAGATTTTCTCCAAAGACATTTTTTTTGCTTGTTTGGTTGCAACATCACTTTCCTGTAATCGACAGTTACTGCTGTTACAGTGTTGGGTGTGCAGTATTAATACTGTGTTGTCAGCATTGGGCCTTCAGAGCTTGCTGTGTTTTACTTCTGTCAGATGTGAGCATGCATATGTGCCTACTGTTAACTGTGGCAGGGTTCGACAGTCTTTGTGTTTAGATTGGCATCTCTTCAATTGCATGAAGTCTTAGTTGTAAGCATCATACGAGGGCCATATCAGAGTCTTGTATTGCACATTTTTTTGAAAGGGGAACATAAGGAGTTTTAGAAAAATCAACTTGGACCGGTGTTTGGGAATGATATTAAATGTTGGCAGGGGAATTTAAGCGCTCCGGACTGCACTGGGATCTCTAGGCCAGGGTCCAGTACACTGTCAGACATCGTTTGTGCCAGACACAATGTTGTGAGACAATTTCCTGGCATGGGTCACTGCTGGTATATGTGATCCTTTACTGAAGGGACATCTGCTTTGGTGTTAAGTTGCGAAGAATTTTTTTTGTCTCTAAAGTTGGCTCATAGTCTAATTACTTCTGTATGTTGTATTTGTACTCTCCATTTTATTTCTAAAATTTCATCTTTAGTAAGATCTGTAAAAATAACATTGCTTCACCGTGACGGTATGTTTTGTCCAGCTTTTGTTCCTTTGGGATTTCTCATAAAAGCAGTTTATTCAGAGCACAGCAGCACATGTTATTATGTACTGAGCTAAGATCATATGCAAGCCTTGAGGTTTCAATTTTTATCTGTTGAAAATATTTTTTGTTAGTTGGTTTCATGCCTCTTTGTCTTGATGTGCTGTTTATAACTCAAATGTGAGAAAAACTGGATGTACCGTTTTCTTTCTCACAGTGTGGTTTAATGCTTGCTTTCTGCCCAGAATATTTTGTATTGCGGGGTGCCTGGCCAGACATATCTTTCATTCCTTGCCAAAGCCTTTCCCATCTGCTTATGACAGTGCAGCCCACAAATGGAACTCCCACTCTGATGATAATTTAAGCTACGCTCCTCTATGACATCAGAATGATGTCATCTGAGACAGCTGTCAATAACATCACTAAACACGCCAGTGCACTGCACTCAAAGCCTCTGCGTTCGCTAACATTGCCTTTTTTTGCTGAATGATCAGTCATGTTACATTTTTTGATTAGAAAGCTAAAACATTTCCAAAAGCCAGCCCATCATTACAATACATTATTGTTAATTTGATTATGCCACGTATAAGCAAATCAGTGTTTAATCTTTCCTGCTGATGGCAAATGTATTTCATGTTCACCTACTTGCAGGTTTTTCAAAGCCTGCTTGGAACTTTAAAGGCCTTCATTTGTGACAGCGAGCGTTACTCTGTTTTAGTGTCTTCAAACTGTGAACACTGAAAAGTTTTCTGAATTATTTTGACCAAGCAGGACTTGCTGTGGTATTACAGTTAATAAATAATGCACATCAATAAAATGAATGGTATTCTATTCATGTTTTGTCTTTATATAAAGGTGCAGAAAACGCCCCTTGTGTGTTATCTATATGATGTGCCTCTGATAAGCTATGTGAATGCTTTCTCATGGTTTCAGGATGCTTTGAAGACAGGTTATTCCAGATTGACCCCAGCTCACAGGATAGAGGGCCCTTCAGACTGTGCTTTTAGAGTTTAGCTCCCACGATTCGGCACACCAGGTTAATGTATACACAAAAACATCTACCACCGCCAAAACTCACACAAACAACTTTGTCTGTAGGCTTACGTCACCATTTTTCCCCACACTTGTTTCCCAGCACCTTGTTTGAAGGTTTAAGAGACAAATGTTTGTCCTCTTGCAAACCCCTTTTGGTGTTTATCTGATCAATCGGAAGAGATTTGGTTTGTTCTTCCATTGTAGGCGGTCACAGCATCAGTCATCAGTATCAGTCCTCACTTCACTTTAGTTTAGTTCTGTCCAGATTAAGTTGCGTTTACACTGGAAGTGAGTTAGAATATTCTGTGTCAGTTTACATCAACTGTGATAAAATAATCTGTCACGAATGAGAGAAATGTTCAATTTCTGTTTGCTATAGGTCTTGAGTTTAGCTTTGACTTTTATTGCCCTGTTTTATATTATGTCTGTAAGGTCGTGCATCGCTCTCTCACAACACGGACACGTAATGTTGGAAGCCAGAAGGATCAAGCCACATGCTGTTTGAGTTTGTGTTATGGGATTATAATCATTGTGCTGTGGTCAAATCCCTGTTCCAAACACTTTGGTTAAATGTTTGTTATGCAGCATCCCCAGCAGGGGCCAGCGGAAGGCTTTCATTCCCCAGAGCTGATATCCGGCTCTGCTGGGAAAGAACTCCATCCTCTATGACATTGGGAATTCCTTCTCCCAACAGATCTGGCTGGGGTCTGCAAAAACCCTCACACTCTGTTTCTAATTCCATATTGGCATGCTAAAGAGCACATTTTGCCCCCTGTCTGCCCCCCTAGCTGGGGTGAGACCTTGCCTGTCCACAGACGCGCTGATTACCCTACATGTAGAGCAGACCGCCCCCACTGTCCAAACACTGTTTTCCTTTTAAAGGGAGAATCAGGGCTGGCTCCTCCTGCTGTACTCTGCCTGCTCTGGACGAGGGTATTTTTAGACGGCTCCCATTTTCCCCCATCTCCTTGTGTCCACCTCACCACCCGCTGTCTCTTCTTGACACTCTTGGTGATTCCCTTACTGACTATTAAGTGACCATTAATCTGATGGTCACTTAATAGTCCCCCACTGATTAAATCTGGACAGACTCAAATTAAGTTAGAAATAACAAGTAAGGTGTCACGCAAAGTCCTGTTGTACCCGCCATATGCTCAAAAGCCACTGGCTGTTCTGAAAGCATCTGTGCCATAAGTGTAACTTTATATCAATTGCTTGGTGGAAGTTTCATGTCCAGTTTTGTATATTTTTGAACACAAGGCTGAACTGTAGTTGTTCCCATTTGTGAACTTGGTTCAGGCCATTGTTTGCTGACTAAACTTTAGGGGGAAGTGATGCTTGGAAATGGAACTGTCTCGGACAAACCATTATGTTTGTGCTCATCCATGTTAGTAGTTTGTTTAGAGAGATTCGAAGCACAAACAAATCAAGGCGTGAGCTACACTGTGTCAAGAGAGACTAACATGGTGACAAAAGGAAAACTGGTTGGAGCTTGGCAGACATACTAATGTAATGTGAGTTAGGCCGTATTAGCCTTTTATGTCATCTAATTAAAATTAATTATAAATCCTCTTTTTTAATTGGTGTTCTTTTTTTAAAATATGCAAACATTAGTGTTCATTAGTTACAGTTTTTGTTTTATGACAGTTTTTCAAACATAGGCACCTTTTACCCTGGTCATGGCCCTCTCATGTCCGTCTGCCATGGTTCTCCTCTGTATTTTTACAGACACAATGAAAATATAAATTTCACAGTTCCCCTTTAAAACAGAAACTACTGAAGAATAAACAAAGATGCTAAGTCACGATTCCCAGCCTTTTCTATGAGCCTGTGTTCCTAATTTGTTAATTTCTGAATCTGCACCTACCCACACAGACAAGGGATTAACCAGATGATTCCTTGAGAATAGATCTGTCTGTTTTGGAACTTGTGTGGGCAGTTGTTCTTCTTAATTCCAATTGTGCCTTCAGATCTTCTCCTGACTTCTGTTCCAAACTCCTCCATAAAGTAACTACTACTAACACACACACACTTGGAAAAGGCATTTAATACGTTTTGTCCTCCCTCATCAGCTCTCTCTCTGAAGTGTGAGAACGCCCCTCTGCTCTCTCCACGCCGTGCCGTAGGATGTCCCTCAGCCCGGAGGTTAAGGAGGACCCCATGGAGTGCCCACTGTGCATGGAACCACTGGAGATTGACGACGTCAACTTTTTCCCCTGCACCTGCGGCTACCAGATCTGCCGCTTCTGTTGGCATCGCATACGCACAGATGAGAACGGCCTCTGTCCGGCCTGTAGAAAGGTAACTAACTGTGTTACAGAAACATATTGTTTTTGAATAGTTGTTCAACACTCTTTGTGGTTCCACATTATTGTAGGTGTGGTTAACTACTGTGTACTTAAATATGAAAAAAATGTATAGCATGTGACTGTTGTGTACATGCGTGCTGAACTTAAAATATCTGAATGTCATTACATTTTTGACCCCACCTGTAAACGCACCATAATTCTACCCAGACCACATATGTACACAAAAATACATTTAATGCATTAAATGCTTTTTCTTATGTAATATACAGTATTACATCAAACTAATATAAAATGAGAACCATATTTGTTTATGTTAAGATGTCTTTGTTGGCATGGAGGAATGCAAGTGACCTGTTTGTTTGGTGAGATTTTGCTTGAAACTTATGTTGTTATTACCAAACTAAAAGCATTGGGACACTTTGAAATCACTGGATTGCATTTGTACAGACTTAACACAAGGAACTTGAAAAGCATGGCTTTATTTCTAAGGTAGGACTCCAGTGAGGGGCTTGAGGCTGTTGAGAGTTTTTAAATGGCTGGCATTCAACATTGCAGGAACCTTTGATGGAATAATTTGCACTCCTTCTGTAGCCTTAGGGCTGCGTGATTTCTTTGCTTCTGTACAGACATCCAGAGCGAATGCACTGCAAGTAAAACAGGCCCTCTGTGTGTGTATTCTTACAAACTCTCCCAGCTAATCAGTAAAACAAGCTCCTCTAGTGTCCAGTTTACCGCAGCCCTTTAGAATAAATGTGTATTTTTGCAAACTGTTATGATGTCGTTTTGTTTTACTTGTTCACAGCAGCATTATGTAATTCATATGATTCGATGTCAGCTGTACACCCATTTCTCGTGTGTTTTAAGGATAGTATGCAAAAAGTAGACTAAAATTTTACATGACTTTTCCAATAAAACACGTTCCGTTTCAAGTTAAGGTTTGTACCATTTTCAGCTTCTAGATTTTAGGAGCTAAATTGGGTTCTGTAGACTAAGAGCTAAACATTTGACTTCTTTCATTTGGTGCAGCCCTATCCAGAAGACCCTGCAGTCTACAAACCCCTTTCTCAAGAGGAGCTTCAGAGGATAAAGAACGAGAAGAAGCAAAAGCAGAATGAGCGGAAGCAGAAGATCACAGAGAACCGCAAACACCTCTCCAGCGTGCGTGTGGTCCAGAGAAACCTGGTATTTGTGGTTGGCCTTTCACAGAGACTCGCTGACCCCGAGGTGATACATCATGCTCACACACAAGAAATTTCCAGAAAACCAGGCTTGTGTAAATGACGTTCGGCCATCTCTGCTGCCTACAGACTGTTTAATGCAAATTCTGGTTTACCATGAGCTTGCCGAATGGTTTAATGTTGATGGTTTTGATAGTTCTTCTTCAGAATAAACCACAGTTACCATCGAACCAGTAACACATTTTATAATTGTTTTGCTGAGAACAGGATAAGAAAAGAACACTATGCAGTTAATTGCGTTTCAGTGGGTGATTGCATATTCTCTTCATCCGTGTTCCAGAAAGGTCTTATCTGTTTGGTAACTGTTGAAATATGAAGGTTAAGGAGCATTTGTCTTAGTTGCTTAATCAAGCTGTTCCTACACCAGTGACAAGACTTCACTAGTTCACATTCTTCTGTGAACTAGTGTTCACAGAAGAGACTTCACTAGTTCACATTCTTCTGTGAATTATGGTGCGTTTACAAGACCCACCTGACATGCAGTAATCTACTTCTTAACTCAAATTGCTTTATTGATGTGAACGAGTCAGTCGGATATAACACACGTCAGATGTGTTATATATTTCATTATTTCTAGTGCTTGTATTGCTCTAGGTGTCTTAGAAACTGAGAGGCAACTCTCTGGCTTTGTGGCTATGACTTGGAAAGAGCAAGCACTATATTTGTTTTAATTTAACTTAAAAGTTTAGTATTCCGTGTTATTATTGCATGTTATAGGTTTTTGCCAGAAACTGCTTTAAGGAATATGACGTGCATTTGATGTACAGGTCTGGTTTATTGGGAAAAGGGATAAAGCTACCTTGCTTCCAGTTCCACTTAGCCTGCGATACACCAACCCACAAAAACATCTCATCTCTCTCTCTCTCCCTCTCTCCTGTCTGACATCCTTTCTCGCTCTCTATTTGACATCACGACTGACGTCAGACGCTTTGAATAGCTCTCAGCAGAGAACAACATATTCAGTGTGAAAAACACAGAATAAAAACGCTACTTCTCTTTCCAAGACGGTTTGAATGAGATTAGAAGCACAAAGAGAAGTGCTTATTGACCAACAGCACAGCCTTAAACTGCTGCTTTGAGAAAGTCTTGATTTTTTTTTTTTTTTTTTTTGGGGGAAGATGTAATTCAGTGTTTGAGGGGACAGCATTTGCTTTATGCCAGGAGTTTTTGACCTTTACAGACCGAAGGACCCCTGTCTTAGACGTTTAGACCCCCAATATAAAAATCTTTGAGTTTCTGTGTTACGCTTTGATAACTTGCATTAAGGCATCTGGGAAGCATTATATAATGTAATAACATAAATAATACATTTTCTACGGACCCCTATAGTACCTTGATGTACCTGTAAGATGCCCAGAGACCCCTGCATGTAAAGCTTGGCTTCCTGAGATTTTTGTGTAAAATGTTATTTATGTTTGTTATAACGATTGTCTTTTTCTGTCCATCTTTTATTTTTTGGTGTTTTTGAGCTTTTCTCACTCTTCAGCAAAGGCGTGAAAAAAGAAAAAACTAGTGAAGCTGCTACACTCAAAACAAAAAGACCACAAAGAAATATCCGGTCTGCTTTCACAGTTCAAGAGTGACCAGAATCTCAAAAGCACCGTGTCGTCAAACTGAAGCTCTCGGCCAATGAGCTGTTTCACTCGCCGCAGACCTGTTCGTGTGCCACACTCTGTTGAATTCATTTTTCAGTGTTGACTTGGCTGAACATGGTGGACATCCTGCTGATAATGTTTAGGTCATAGTTATAATGCAGTCTGTTATTTGCACAGATCAGGTCCTTTTATCACTTTGTTAGAAGCTCATTTTTTAATGACTGTTTTGTTCCAATTGTGTAAAATGTTTTACCTCATAAGCGGTTTGTTTATTATTAATTAACTGCGAATTATAGAAATGATAATTTGCTGCTCTTCAAATCCTCCTGGAAAATGAGGATCGGAAGTCGTAATTACAATGGGATCTTGTAAAAGTAATTTTGGTTGGGGTAGGTGAATGGTGAATGCATTGGGCTAGTTCATGTGTATTTGTCTTTTCCACTTACTGTGGATAAAACACTAATATAACACTAATACATCACAATACAATCTAAATGCGAATAATTTGTGTCATCAGCACTTTATGTATTATAATTACAATTTCTCTGCTGCCAAAGCTGTGTAGCTGTGCATTACAGTACCCCAAATCAGTCAAATAAATTGTACAGCCTACATTTACACTCAGTGGTCAATACCTACCAGCTTCTGACATGGGTTTGTGTTAATCACATGTTCTAAAAGTCACATTTAAACATTTCAAAGAGTTTGCTTCATTATAAATGCTGGTGGTGTTATGTCCTTCTAAAACGTTGTGATACTGATAATCAGCTGTGACTTTTGCATTTCCAAACGAACTGCATTTGCATATGCCGCTGATGATCAGTAATCAGGTGTACCGGGACTGTCAACATCTTGTTAAATATAATTGGTTTCCGATTGCAGGTCTTAAAAAGGCCGGAATACTTTGGGAAGTTTGGGAAGATTCACAAAGTGGTCATCAATAACAGCACTTCTTATGCTGGCTCACAGGTGAGCGTCAGTGATGCGACAGAAAAAATTCCTTATAAAGAAATTATGAATATATTCACAGACTTCATATTCTGAACTACTGTGTTGTAATCTGTCTCCTAGATGTGTTGTAGAATTGTTTTATTATATGTGACAGTGCAGGACTGTACTCATCCATCATTTTTCCCAGGGTCCTAGTGCCAGTGCTTATGTCACTTACATTAGATCAGAAGACGCCCTTCGAGCTATACAGTGTGTTAACAATGTTGTAGTAGACGGCAGAACTCTTAAGGTAAACTGTCAAAAATAGACTATATATACATACATAATGAGAAATAGCAATATGTATAATTTTTATAAATGTCTGATTTTGTCATATAGGCTTCTTTAGGTACAACAAAGTACTGTAGTTATTTTCTAAAAAGCATGCAGTGCCCCAAACCAGACTGCATGTATCTTCATGAGCTGGGAGATGAAGCAGCTAGTTTCACAAAAGAGGAAATGCAGGTATTATGTTACAGCCTTATGCTTTAGTAACATCTTTACTGAATGTAGACACTGAATGTCTACAAACTGAGTCTGAACTATTTTCATTTGCTGTTCGCAGGCAGGGAAACACCAGGAATATGAGCAGAAACTCTTACAAGAGCTCTACAAAGCAAACCCCAACTTCCTGCAAAACTCAACAGGGGTGGGGGAAAAGTCAAAGAGCAAATCGGGCACTTCACAGAGGTTAGTCATGAAAAATCACACCTGTCAGATAAGATATAAAACAAATACTTGTCTGGCATACTTACAAAATGGTTAAAAATGTAAACGTCTCCTGATAAACCTATAATTTTTTTATCACATGATGTAGGTTGAGTATCTCTCAGTATTGTAAACTTTGCATTTGTGTTTGCCGTTTCTACACGCTCCATGTCCACAGTTCCAACAGTAACAACAAAGAGGCGTGGCCTTCATTACAAACCACAGGGAAGACACCCAATGGGCTTCCAGATCACCATAAGGCATCATCTCTAGACGGCGGCTCAGACACAGAAACCACCACACCAGATGGAGTAAACACAGAACTGGGCCTTGGTACCATCTCCGGCCTGCCCCCCTTCATGTCAAACTGTGACCCTGCCAGGTAGCCAATCCGTGAACTTCTTTGCTAATGCCTGATCTTGCCTTATTACTTTACCAAATTATTCTAATCATCTTCTCAAAGATTTAAGGGGACCAAGGTTACGGTATTCTTCAAAGCATCGTTTTGGCTGAGGCCGTGCACGATTAAGTGTTACGACTAGTTGCGTGGCAACAATATAAATGCTGTGTACTCCAGAAGGACAGAATGTTGAGAGAGGCTCTCCACACGGCAGTAAAATTGTTCTGTACAGAAGTTGGCTTGACGTGATGCTTTATTTCCTGTAGCCCAAGTAATAAGTCTTCAGACAGCATCGCTATGAGTAACGGAGAAACATCGCAACAAGTACGTTTACAACCACACTACTGAATGTTCTTTAATGCACTTTGTTAAATGCCTGCACGTTGTTACATTTCTGTGCCTTACAATCTTTAACATTTGTTTATTTCATGCACTGGTGTTGTGATTTGAACACAACACAAAGTTAATGCTGTTACCTAGGTTTAACTAACAAACATACGTAATTTCCTGTTGAAATTGTAAGAATACATTTTTAACAATCTTAGTTACAAGTTACATCATTACGTTTTGCACTGTTTTCCATCATTTTGCAGCAACAATGTCTGTATGAATTCATTGCTCCCATAAAGTTGCTTACATTTCAGTTAATTCTCCACTAAACCCATCAGATTTCCGGCAATGACTCTCCATCGCCCCCTCCTGGCCTGAGCAAGCCATCTCTAGTGGTGCCTATCTGTGTAGCAGGACTGGCTACGCAATCGCCTTTTGAAGGAGCAGGAGCAGAGTCACAGTCGCTCTTTTCAGACAACAGCAACTTTAGGCACCCTAATCCAATCCCCAGTGGCCTGCCCGGCTTTCCTAGTTCCCTTCACAACAACCCAGACTGGCCTACTACCCCAGAACCACAGAGCCTCTTCACCTCAGGTACTTAATTTAGACCTGCCGCAATTTAAGTTGTTTGTTTGCAAAACTAATTGAAGGCATTTAATCAAATGCCTTTAGAATGAAAAGATAGAAGGTTTTTGAGTGTATGTATACATGACTATGTTTTATGAAAGCGTGACTGTTGAATGTTAAACAGTGTAATCTGTCTTCTTTCTGACAGAGACCATACCAGTGTCATCCTCCACAGACTGGCAAGCGGCCTTCGGCTTCGGCTCTTCGACCAAGCAGCAGGACGATGACCTTGGCTTTGACCCCTTTGACATCACTCGTAAGGCTCTGGCTGACCTCATTGAAAAAGAGCTCCATGTGCAAGACAAAGGCTCATTTCCCACGACCACCATGACATCAGCACCAGGCTTCCCACATGGGTCTCTACTCGGCCCTCTCCACAACTCCCCCTCTGTGAAAAGCCCGCTTCAGCCCCCAACATCCTCACACTTCCATCTGAACTCCAGCCTGCCTTCAAGGGGCTTCTCCCAGATCCCGCACCGCACTGTCTACAACTCCTTAAGCTTTCCCGGCCAGACACAGACCTCGCGACACAGTTGGATGGGCGTGCCCCTGCGCAGTAACCTCCCACACTTGAATCACACCGGTGGCCACAGTGCGGCACTCTCGTCTGCTGCTCAGCACAGCAGCTTTTTGGACTTGAATTTGGCACCGCAACAGCAACAACATCACAGTATGGGTCTCGGAGGTATCACTGTCACAGGTACGTACAAATGGTTGCTGAGGTGTGAAGATCTCAGCTGACTAAGTGCCATCATACCATTGTTGTTGAAGACACATCTGGTTTATGTAAAAAAACATGCTAGAAACAAATAATGTTTACGGTTTCATTATTTTTGGAACTTATAAATTCTTTTGGAATGATGCGGATGGAATAAAATATGCGCAGTAATAAAATATCAGAACCTCTTTGATCTTTGCAGTTGTCATGACGATCAACTTCTGAGAGCGATTCATTGTTTCCCAATGATTAAAAAGTCTGGGTATGCACAACCTTTTTGTTGTATATGACAATTCGCATGACGTAGCACACATGACGTACATTGTGGGCAACCTTAATCCATTGAAAGGGTTTAGGAGAGATAATAAAGGCAGCAGGGCTGGGTGGGGTCTAGCTGCAGTAAATGTTTATTCTTTTGATTCGGGATCAGTGTTCCATTGAGTCATTTGCAGAGGACTCTAAATGCAATAAGAGTCCATTTGTCCTATTTTATTTTTCCTTAGTTACTAAAAGAATCATTACCGGAATCATTATAAAAGTAAGTTCCTCATGTGGAATCGAAATTGGAAACAAAATTGCTTTCTTACTGTTTCCATCTGTACGGCTGGTGATGTGTAAACTGCAGCAAGTTGTTAATAAGTCCCTCAGTCGGGTATGATGATTCAGCATCTGCCTCATTGTTTACACATGTACAATATGCACTTTAAAAGCACCATATTGGAAACATAGAACAGCCTTCATTATACAGCGTTACGCGCATATACCGTAAATGTGAGCACTTGGTGGCAGTGTGGCGCTGTTTTGGCAGCATTCAGAAATGGCATGTGTACACCACATCATTAGATGTCTGTGTCATAGAAGATTCTGGTGATTGCCAAGGGCTCTTTCTTGGAATAAAACCTCATGATTTGAAGTATAACACACAGCTCGGTGTCAAATTTGCAGCTTGTACAAATTACAGAGCATATAATCACGGTCGCTTGAGGGCATCTTCACAACTGTGTGGCAGTAGGGTAAATGCCTGATTGGTTTAATACTGTACAGCTGCCCATTTTTGGGTAATTTTTTATGGTCTTAAGGGTGGACTGAAGTGTGGATGTCCACCTAGGGCAACAAGTGCTTTTATTAACGTAAGCCTGTATAGCCAGTGTAGTTCAATTTGAATTGAAAAGACACACTCTGGCTAAGCCTAAACAAAGTCAGTCTATGTTTGTGTTTACTTCCTGCTTTGGATCTTGGAATGGCCCATAACTCCATCAAATAAAACCATCAAATATCAGTTCTGTCAGTTATGAGGAGATGGTGCTCAGACCGGGGTACAAGGCTACAGTTTGACATTTTATTAAATCCCTTCCCTGAACCTGTCAGCGAGGAGCAAAGCTGTACAATCCCGATCTGCAACATCATTAAACCTTGCTTCTTTTTTGATACCATAACAAAATAGACGAGAAAATCTGTGTGCTGAAGGCACATGCAAGACCCCAAAGTTCTTCTCGTTCAGAGTGGCTAATGCTAATCTAAACAGGTGGTCCTGGGTTCCAGGCTGTCTTGAGTGCTTGATTCTGATTGGTTTATCACAGAATTGTAGTAGTCAGAGGTTTTTGTTTTAAACCATATGGCCAATCTTTGGTAAACATTGACGCCCAAACTTGTCCAATTAAAACAAGAAAACTAAACATTGCGGTAGCTTTAGGCAAATAATCTTCAGGGTCCTGATCACCCTGTTGGGATTTATTTTGCGATAATTACTGGCTGACGGTACGTTGTTTCTTAATCTTTCAGAGATTTGAATAGAGTGTGTCTCTTCCCGGTCTAGCTGTAGGCCTTTTTATTTAAAACAATAGGCTTCCACTTAATCTTCTGACACAAGTTTGGCATTAGTTAACATGCTGTTTGTTTCTCAGCTTGCCTTAACTCCTACATTTTTAGATTAGATTACATTTTATTTCAGTTGGTGCACAAAGAAGGCAAGGAAAACTGAAAGCAATTTTTTCACTGCTTATTAGAAGCTATGAATATCTAGGTCCGTGTTTTAATACTTCTGGCTCCAGTTCTGGCCCTGTTGTGCAGTGCAGTGTTTTATGTTTGTTTGTTTGTTCACTCCATGTGTCTCTATGAGAGAAATGGTCTTTCCTGTTTGAAATGGTGTTCTCCAGAGGAGGCAGCTGCCCGGGACCTGGGAGGAGAACGCTGCATTATTTACGAAGACGAGTCAAAATCCCAAAATAGGCCGGAAGGCCGACACATGCAGTCTTGTTAGTTATGTATGTTTGTGTGAGAGAGTTTCTGTTACCCAAAAGAATTAGATTTAAATTTACATTTCAGCTTCACAGAAATGAAAAAATGTGATTAAAAAACAGTGGTCAACCTTGTAGTGTGTTTTGGGCCAGTTGTCCCATCAAACCAGTTGTGTGTGTCTTACAAACTCATGTTGTTTTGTAGATTTATTTAACATTGTTGCAAATTCTGTTAATAAAAATACATCATCTAGGTGTCAGTATCTATTTGGCGATTTTGTTCAGATTGTTTCACTGTATTTCCTCAAAAATAATTGAAAACATAAGAGGCCATTCTATTAATCGGCCAAACTACCACAATTAACATTTAATTTTTATAGAATCTGATTAAGAAACTATTAAATATAGAAACGATTAAATATCGGTTGAATAATCGTCTTGGTCGATTGTGGTCGAAGTGAGTCACAAGCAGACATTGAGCAAGGCGAGACCTACTCTCCAACTTTCTCAGCTTCTCAAAGGAAACTTGGTTCCTTAGCTTTGCTGATATGATTCTGGTTTTAGCTTTTGTCCCGTTCACATACGTAAACATCCTGACACCTGTTTATCTGCGTATGCAGATGCAAACACGAATGATTGTTAATTTGTGTCAAGGCGAGCATGCTCCAGTCAGAACGAAGAATATTATTATTATTTAGCACTACTCTTATCTCCTTTTCCCATAGTGTTTCTTTAAACTTGGTTCCCCTCAAGATATTGAATGTGGAGGTCCTCATGTTGGCTCGTTCTTGAACTCTTAAACCAGTTTAGTTGTGACCAAATGAGTAAATCCCATCCTCTGTGTTTGAGTCCTGATAACCATTTATCCAGTTTAATCTGTAGACTAACAGACTCATGGAACAATAAATGCATAACCGACTTTGCAACATCTGCAGTTTGACCTCTGATCACTCTGCAACCAAGCCCACACTCGGGAGGAACGTCCGTCATATGGCATCGAAGGGGGAGGTCCATCTGCTTTTAATATTCCCATGTTGCAAAATAATTAAATTACAAACATGACCTGTTTGGCTGTATCAATGCTGTTGGTGTCTGGGCAGGGTGCGTCTCTGTTGTCTGAGTATCTTTCAATGGCATGCTGCCCTGATAGACTCCTGTTTTGCTGATGCTAAGCATACTTGGTGTTATGTGAGTTAGTGCTGACTATTTTTAGTACAGATTTTTTTTGTGTTTTGGAGTTGCTTTAAAATGTATTAAAATGGTGACATTATTTTCGAGTATCAGTGTATGATGCAAGAAGTATCTTGAGTTAAAACTGTTACCAAATATTTTAGTGAGATGGTTACTAAACTGTTTAATTTGCCTCAATATGACACTGCAATATTTATTTACATATATGTCTATAAGCATGGAAATCACAATGCAGCTAATTCAGTAGAAAGTATTTGAGTGATGACGCAGTTGAAGTTATTGAATCGAATGAAGAATAAATTAAACTTATTTAATTTAGTTAAATTAAACTAAAAAAAACTCAGCATTTTAGCAAGGGTTTGAATCAGTGTTTTTAGAATGTAGAATTTTGTAGAATATTTATATATTTTTTTGTTATGTAATAAATGGCTCTTAAAGTATTAGCACTCTCGCACTGTTAAATTGTGATGCATAACTAGCCTACTGGCACTGTCTTTAAGAAACGTAATGGCCCAATTAAAAGCACATTAAAATCACTGCAGTTATCGTGATCTTTCTTAATTTTATATCAACACCAAACTCAATTAAGTATATCGTAAATGTTTAATATACAGCCTGGTACTGATGTTTATGTTTGTCTGTAAATCCCTACCACCAACCCTGTATGGAAAGCTGAGGTAGGTAGTGGCTGCCCGCTGACGTTAGCCAACACATAGGCTAAAGACTTTTTGCCAGGGTTGTTATCTTCTTCACCCCATTCCCCTGGCTTTGCAATTCTTCTCTCTTCCCTCCTCCATCATCCTCACTGCTTCGATTTCTCTCTTTCCCTGTGGATGGAAGCAAACCTTACTATAAGTTGCCCTGAGTGGGGGCGAAAAGGTTTATTTTGGCCCAGGTCCAGTCAACGGAAGCTCTGCGTTGTTAAAGCGTCATGTCTCTCCTCTAGTGTGACATGCGGAAAAATAAATTTGAAAATAATTGAATAATAACAGGATGGAAAAAGCTTTGTAATGATTCTTCCATTTGAAGGCCCTGGATCACCTGTTGTTATTGCTGAATTGAGTATGAATCATGAATACTATATCAGCTATTAATTCGCTGTCTGATCAGTTTTGATTTGATATAGTAAATGAAGGAATAAAACTACTACAATGCCAAGCAGCACTGTATTGTTATTCAAGCATTAATAATAATAATAAAAAAAAGTGTCTGGTGTCTGTTTTTGGTTTATATAAACCTGAACCCTAAATTTCTTTAAGCTTGAAAAATCCTCCATTGACTATCAATGTTACGAATCAAAATGTAACCGAGCAGTTATGTTTTTGTGCTGTTTGCATACTGAATTCCGGCTGGTCACTGAATTGTGATTAAGCTTTTTTATTACGTCAATATAATTATGTATAGATGCCTTTACACTGCATGCAACTGTGTTGATTTTTGTGTGCAGCCGACAGAAGGCAAGCTGTGCGATGAGTGTCATGACAACAGCGAAGAGGTTCTGATGCGCAAAACCAAAGCTCAAAAAAAGCTCAAAAAACTTCAGTCCTCTCCCTCTCTGCCTAGCAAGCACTGCTACTTTCCTTTATTAAATAATAAATGTCTTTTCTCTGTTTTCTTCCCATCCGTCTCTCTTGCAACTCTTCCAACTCTGTTTCTTGCGTATCTGGACACATGGACTTTTGGATGTGCCACCTTCCTGTCTTACAGAAAACAGCAGCTCAGTAGAAAGTTTAAATGTGAAGGAGTGGCAGGACGGGCTGAGAGCGCTTTTACCCAACATCAATATCAACTTTGGTGGGCTGCCAAGCTCTTCTTCTTCCTCCTCTTCGTCATCCTCCTCCTCCTCCAGCGTGAACCACACAGGCGGTATCACACACAGCCTCAGCTGGGACGGCACAGCCAGCTGGATGGACCCTGCCATCATCACAGGTAGGGCTGAGTGATGCAAATTGTGACAACCCATTATTGGCCAATAACTGGGAGTTTAAGTCCATGTCTGCTAGCTTTAGGCCATTTATATGGTACTACTGCTAGTAGTTGACAAAATTAATTGTAAGTGCAGATTTTCATTCAGCTGTATTTTTTGTATAATATATTTTAATGTTATGATGCTTAAACTCACTCAGTGCAAACAAGTTTTTAGGTGTTTTAATTGTATTTTTATTTAGTAGTATAATATCGTTTATTTGTTGTTATCAGCCATTACATGATAAAAATGATCGGCTTCTGAGCATCAATTTCAGCATCAGTTTTTCTCACCTCATAGGTGTTGCCAGTATGGCAATTTATACCAGCTTCAAAATGTTCACATCAGACCTTGTTTTAAATCTTGATTTTCAGGCTTTTTCGTACGTGTTTTGTAGGCACAAAGATAAAAGTCCCTTTGTACTGAAGTTAATCAAAAGAATTAGCTGCCATTCTTATAAAAAGATTTCTGTTTTTCACTTTTGTCCTGTCATTCTTTATTATAAAGAAAAATATTCATTTTGCATTGAAAGGGAGCTCAAATAAATAATGCATTTGGGCCTTTAAAACATTTGTTCTGTAACCTTTTCAATAAAAATGTCAGATGTGTAAAGCCACAGAAGAGGGCACTTGTTCAGATCAGGTTGCTCTCCTGCGCATTTAGGTTGTCTTTGAAAGCATTCATGGGGTGATATCGCACAATAGTAGTCAAAATGGACCTACAATCAATACACAATTGTGGTGCAGATATTTAGTGAACAATATGAAGCACTCTCGTGGCATTTTACTTTAGCATTGAAGTATTACTTTGACAATTTTTTGTAAAGGCACTGTTTGAACAGGATTACCTGCCAGAATGATGTAAGATGAGTGTTTGTTTTCTCTGTGCTTATGTAAGGGCAGGTGTACAACATTTAATATAATCACGTGCATGCAATGAATTATTATGTTTAACGTTGTGTGTGAAAAAAGTACTACTAGCCCAGGAACTGTAGGTAAGGTTTTGATTTTTTTACAAAGCTCATGCAAGGAGAAAAAAAGACCCTTTCTGCTTAGACAGGATTACATTTACATTTACGCATTTAGCAGGTGCTTTTATCCAAAGTGTATTCAAGGTATACATTTATCAGCATGTGTTCCCCGGGAATTGAACCCAGGACCTTTGCGCTGCTAACGCAGTACTCTACCAATTGAGCTACGGAATTAAAATCACAAAGTCTGTGAAATGCAAATTGTTTGTTTATTGTTTGTTTAGATAAAAATAGCTCTCTCAGAACAAGGCTAGAGAGAGCAAAGAGAAAAACTTAATTGTAGAACTACAGCTGTGAGTAATCAATACTTTTAAGTAAAGTTTAGCCATTTTTCTCTGCCAGGGTAAAGGATAATAGCAACATCTTATCTATAGTTCCCTAAGGTTAAAGTTCCAATCTGTATGGATGTCACGGCTGTTGTCTGGGTGCTTGCAGCAGATGCCTGCAGCATCCATCATCCACAGGGGGTTCAGAATTAATAGCTCCCAGCATGCCGGGATGTTTTAAGTGGTGCAAAAAGCACCCAAAGATGCCCTGTTTCCTTGGCCATTTATTCCATTATACCGTTTAAGAAAGGTGTCAGTAATGTCACCTACATTTCTAAATGGATTCCTACATGATACCAAATGAAGACCATTGGCTTTGTTGACAGCAAGCAAATTTTAGTCTGTTGTGGCCTTAAACATATGTTGACGTTTCAAGTTGTGAAATTTGTAATAATGTACAATGATGATGCTAAAACTTTAAAACAGAAGTACATAACAATGGTATGAGGTTACATAACACCACCAAGAATGTGAGCATAAATAGTCCAGTAGGGTAGAGCAGAAGACAACAGAGCAGTCACGCCAGGAAAATCTGGAATCTTTACTGGAACAGGGAAAACAAAAAGGCAGATACTGGAACATCAGAGTGATAGAAGTCATTGACCAGGATTGTTACTGAGCTTGAATCAGTTTAATCATTTTTCTCATTTTGCCTCCATCAGGTATTCCAGCTTCCTCGGGCAACAGTCTGGACTCTCTGCAGGATGACAATCCTCCACACTGGCTCAAATCCTTGCAGGCACTCACAGAGATGGACGTCCCTTCCAGCTCCACAATGCCCCCCCAGCCCCCACACAACGGCCCCTTCAGAGCCCATTTCCCTCACAGAGGTGGCTGGGCCCCATATCCAACCACAGCCTCGGCCAACCCCAGCACTCAGTTCCACTCACCTCCCCCAGGCTTCCAGAGCGCCTTCAGAGCCTCGGCCCAGACCGCTCCAGATCTTCTACAGAGTGCCGGCATGGACCGTCATTAAGAACTGTGAAATCTAACCCCCCTTCCCAAGAAAACCCAACAAACATGACGGTTGAATCAGTTAAAACCTATTAACAAAATAACACAATTATGTATCGTTTTCTCTTTACCTCAACTTTTGGAGCCATTTTATCATTTTCCTCTATTTGTGTTTCTCTTGGTCAAGTGTTTGCCTTGTTACCGTAGCACTGTGTTCCAGCTTTCAGAATTCAAACTCAAACAAACCATTTTGAATGCAAAGAATAATGAGCATGTTTTGTGATCAGCTATGATCAGATATACAGAGGCTTAAACAAACTCCTTAGTAATACAAAACGGTAATACATACAACTTTAAACTCTGTACAATACTTCTTGACCTCTTTGTATCGTATATCGCTTGCATACAAGTATAAAGTTCTTTTTAGAAATTCCGTGAAACAATGGAATAAATCAAAGAAAGTGTCTTGATTAGAAATGAGACTCTGCCTTTCAAAAGCAAAACCAAAAAGAACAGCATCTGTTCATCGTCCGCACAACAGAGGAGCTACTTCCTGTAAGAGTTCTTAAAGCCATGTCACTCTAAGCAATCAAGCAGATATCCAAAAACTAAAATAACAGGGCTTCAAGTTTTTCCGTGTGATCAAAAGGGTACTTGACTTCCATTATTTTAAAGGATCAAAAGCATAATGATGAGGAAAAGAGTAAAAGCACTTTTTTTCTGAGGATCTTTAGCCTTTACCATTGTTCTACCTTTTTCTCTGCCCTTGTTAAAGGGAGATGCATTTTTATTGGGTCGTAAATGTGGTGCTCGCTCTGAATGTGGTTATGGCTTATATGGCCGTAACGTTTAAAAATGCGACGTATGCTGTAGATGGTGCACTTTGTGATGAATTCAGCCTTGTTAGCAGACCTTTGCCTGTGACCCCCTCCACCAAATTGCCTCTTTGGTCAGGGGGTCTTCCACTTAGATTGCAACGCCGCAGTTAACCTCTGCATCAGAGGGCGGTGCACTGCGAAATAAAGAGAAAGGGCTGTTGCATTGAAGAGTTGGGAAGCACTGACCCCTTCAAGCGTGGGGCTTGTGTAGCACATGGGGTGCCGCCATGCAGCATCCTGTTTAGCTCTCCTTGCCTGGTGGGCGAATCAATCTTGTGGCCTAATCAGTGTTTACTGTACGATCAAACTATGCTCCCTGAAGAAACTTGAAGGAATTTGAAGTATACAGAGGTTTAGGAAGTAGATCTAGAGTCAAACCTGATTGGGGTGATGTTTTAAGTGTGAATGCATAGCATAACATTTTCCTCTGTGCCATGGAGACAGAAACAGTTTACTTCATGTGACTGAGAATTGGTGAGTGTTTGACATTATTCAAGGTAAAGGCGTGATTTTGAATGATTGCCAAGAATCAGAAATTAACAGTAGTTTGACTTGTTCATATGGACAACTGGAAAATCAGGTTTGCGTAATGAAATGCGACCGTGCCGTTTATGTCTGTGGACATTTGTTTGCACTTTGACATTTTCCCCTGGCTAAGCAAAGTGGTTGCGTTTGGGTGGTAGAATGAAGAAAGCTGGAATAGCAGTGTTACTGAGCAACAGAGATGCTGGCAATACACAGGGTCTCATTTGGGACCGTTAACACTGTTGGTCACTTCGACTTGACCAAACCCACCCTCTCAGTTTTTTTTAATGGTCTTAATCCTGTATCAGCTGTGTAGGTTCCTGCCGACAGCTCAGTATTCAACAGTATTCAAGAGGAATGAATCATTTAAATCTCAAGAAGCAACCAGTACAGTTTAACTATGGGTTTTACATAATGCTGAAATGTAAGAAAAGTGAAGAGCTAAAGAAATTGTACCTCTCTACCGGTCTGGAGGAAAATAAAAACTAAATCTTAAATAAACGAGAAAGTGCTTGATGCCTGAGTTGAAGTTATTTTTCGCATTTTTCATGCATTCTGTCTGTCAGACCTAAACAAAAACGATGGCATGACGATGTTTAAGATCCAGTTTTTAACATGGATAACAAGTACATTTTTTTTAACAAGTACAGGTGTCTGTGACTTCCTGTAGCAATGTGGATGGAATTGGATGGATTTAAAAATTGAAATAGAAATAAATTACTTACAATTTTATGTAATTAAGGTGAGGATTCTAACTGATGCTGTTACTGTTGTAATCTTACACTCCTCATTGATTTTAATTCACTTTTACTGTCGGATAAAGTGCCAACACTTGAACATATTTTTTACAGTTATGTAATGAAGGTGACCTGGCAGCTTCTTTCACTGAAAGGTAATGTATCTTAAATTATGTACATTATGATATATAGCTGTACGTTATGGTTGTACTCCCATGTTTTTGCTCTCTGAAGTCAGTAGTGCAGAATTCAATGCAGAGTTTTTATAATTATGGCAACTTTTTTCTTCTGTACAGCTGCAACATTTCAGCCTTTTCCACTCAAAATTTCAAGCTTTTATAATGGACAGAATTTTTATCAATTTAAATAGCAAAATGGGCCGTCAGTTTCCATGGCAGCGATGAGTTTTGTCCTGTTCTCATGCTAAACCCCCCCCCCCCCGAGTGTTTGGACACGTCGTCCTTTCTTTGTATCAATACCTGTCTGTGACTGCTTCTTGAAACTTTATTCCTGATAGAGATTAGGGAGAAAAAGGACAAGAGAGCGTTTGTGACACTTGCTTAATTTTCGTTCACTCTAGTGGGTGTCAATACCAACCTCCTGTCCACAAGCCTTCAAATGTGTTCAGTGCGGGCCAATTAACTTTATCTCAGTAAAGAGGCAGCAGCTTCCAGATAATGTCAAGAGTGCATTAGGCGTTTGCAGTGAGCTTACTGAGCGCTTTGCTTTCAAATGCTCAGCAGAGCCACTCTGTCATGCTCTTGTGCGTAAATTACTGCAGTGCTGATCTAATTGGCAGTGGAGGCTGCCAACAAATACGCAATACTGAAAGTGCAGCAATTGGCTATGTTTTCTCCAGTGTGCAAGTTATGACCCAAATATGTAATGCATTCCTAAGTAGTACACTAGTGTTGAAAGCTAATTTAAGATGTCAATATATGGAGGCTGAACAGTCACCTGCCTCACCTGTTTTGTACATATCAGCACCTGCATAGCAGCAATATTTCAAGCTGAGGCGTGTGATTATTGTGAAGCGTGTGATTATTATTTCTAAATGGGTTTCTCCTGTACATCTCCCCCATACAGAACATTCAGCTCTATATTAGAATATATCCGATATACTTCAATGATATAAAAAGATATCGTATGGTAATATTCAGAAAATTGTTTTAGATAAATGCCGTAAACATTTTCATGTCATTTCCCACTGAATTTGTCTTTGCAGCAAATGTTGCAGTCTCTGGATCTCACACCCAACCCAAGCTTTCTTATTAGCAACCACATACTGAAAAGTCAAGCTTTGACCCTGTACCCCCTGCCTTATATTGGGCCATTGAGCAAATAGCCCCACATCATTGTTTGGGCCAGTGTTGCTATGTCTGGCTGGTTGGGATGCTCCATCAAACAAAGTAATGTTTTTAAAGTGCCACAGAACAACAGTACTTAGACATCTGGTCTTGCAGTTTTTGTAAAATAAGGAGATAGAAGTAAGTATCCCAGCACTGAAAAGAATCACACACTTTAGCTTATAATACTGTAGTATCATTGGTTTAATCAGGCAGGACCTGACACTAATGTAGTCTAGGCATCTCTGAACAATGTGAGCTAAATGTTCTTATATGATAAAGTGCTTCTGTTTTTAGGACTCAAGCAGGGTCAGAGCTCCGTGTCTCAAGGAGGCCTGGTGGTCCTTTCCCTTTTGAAGACGAGCTGGCCCTTCATCATCAGTGGTGGCTATTTACAGCAGTGCACACCCTCTGTATGCATTCATTTAATATTCATTAAGCTTCAAACACAGACTTTCATCGAAGAGCTTGTTGTTGTTTTGCAGCCAACATATGGGCTACAAGAGCTAGTTAGTAATTGTGTCCATCACAGCGGCTTTGCTCAGACTTTGCTTCCTGTTATCACGTGATTTTTTTCTCGTCCTTGTTCTTTTCTGTGTCTACTTTCCTTGTATGTGTATTCAGCGGTTTGCACAACTGATCAGATAATAATGTCATTATAGTCGTTGCCATGGCAATTTCACTTGCTTAAAATGTCAAGGCGTGAACTTTACTGATCGTTGTGTCACGCTACACTGCCACCCTGCGATTTTATTTCATTTCTTACCTGCTGTTCTTTTTTCTTGTTAAAGAGTTTTTAGTTTTATTTGGCAGCATACCTTGTGACTGCCTAGAAATATTAAAGTAAACATACGATACAAATAAACACAACAATGAGATTTTATTTTGTAATGATATTACATTCCACAGTTTTAACATTTTCCAGAATTTTCTTTCTTTTGTTTTCTTAAACTTTTTTCTTTTTTACAGTTTTGTATTTTTTTCAGGTACTCAACAGACACGTTACTGATGAAAAAGATTTGATAAACCTGTCGGCTTCAGTGTCCCATAAAAATGAAAGTTGCAATTTTACTGATTCTGCTACTTTTTTAAATTTATATTTTCACATTTGAAGACAGAAAAATGTCCCCACATTGAAACGCACCCCGTCCAACAAAACCAACAAAAAAACAACAAAGGTTAACAACTGTTGGCTGTGATGTAAACACAACTGTATGACTCTAATGTGGAGTGTGGTCATTTCATCTTAATCCTGAGCCCCTTCTCACCCTAAACACCCAACACTTTTCTAACTTTGAGATTCATTGAAAACGGCCACTGAGTGTTGGTTTGCATTGCCTTGTTAGTCATTGCCACGGCTTTCGTAAGTTGAAATGTTTTGCTATAAACATTGTAATGATTTATACGAAGCTTATAAAATGCAATTTTCTACCAGCTTTCTGTTTTGGACGTTGTCTAGGATAGATGCCAATTAAGCCATAACTGAAAGTGTTTGTTCTTGGCATCTAATACTAGCATCTGCCCTTCAGATACTCTTTGATCTCTTATACTCTGTTATGGTACCACCTCTCTTTGCCTTTTTGTTGAAATATAGTCTTTGAACTAAGGAATGAGTATAGGAAGTGAGAAAGAAGTGCTTAAATATTGTTTAATGTTCTTCTCATGTAGGGCCTTGGACATGTTTTGGTTTAATTTGCAAGAAATGAAGTTGAATGTTGCATGCAACCAGCGGCTGATCATCTATGGTAAGCTGTAGACAGAAATAAACATTTTCCTCCTAAGTGTGTCAAGAAACACTCTTATATAAAGTCAGATGGGCTTATTGCAGAAATCAGCCCTTTGAAACAGATTGTTATTATATGTTTATTCAAATGTTTCTGTTTCTGAACAGTAATCAAGGACTCTGTTTTGCATGTGGAGAAAACTGGAATTTGTGGGCTGTATGTTGACAGTATGGTAGTGTTTTGGTAGAGTCTTCAGGGTGTCCTGTTGGGAAGTGTGAAAATCTTGCAGAGCTCTGGCTGAGATTGTGTAACTTCATAGCCAATGGCATTCTCAGCTTGCATCTCTTGCAACTAGAATGTTCTTACCACCAAGTAACAGAGCATAAAATTCTCTTAACCTTCCTTTGAGTGTTCGCATTGAAGACTGCCGAACCATTATTCCATCAATGTAATGTAAAGATGTGAAGGGGGAGAATTTATGATCAATCGCATTGTTGCATCTTTTGTTACTGTGTTTGAGGACCAAGACCCAATGAACTGGTTTGAGTGTTTTTTCTATGAGTGTTTCTTCCCGTGTTGACACATCCCCCAATTAAACCGATAACAACCTTTTTTTTAAAGCCAGTAGTCTTCCATTTACATAAAGACTCATTCTTAAGAGTTTAACTCTGACACTTAATAATAGCCACAAAATTGCAGACCTTTAAGTATGTTAATGTCCATGCTTGGTACAGCAGTAATATGGGGTGAACTTGACGTGAGAATACCAGACCATTTTTGTAACTGAAAATGGCAACATGTTTTGGGACATCTCTCGTCTGATAACAAGAACTGGAGAAAGAAAGCAAACGAGACGCTGGCAGATCCTGTTTGGCAAATTTCTTTTTTATAGAAATCTGTAAACGTGGTCTTCCGGCTGATCTGAACTTTCTTGTTGCAAAACGATTGGCAAAGTTGAATGCATGTGTGAACTGACCTGCCATTTGATGTTGCATGTGTCACATTGTGGCACACATATATGGCTGCTATAATGCATGTTTATGAATTTACTATGTGTGAAGTTGAAAAGTTGAGTATGAAATTAATGCTATAGCGATCGGAAGATAATGCAGTCAGATCATCATGAACATTATAGTTGGGGCTCTGATCTGAGAGCACCAGTCACATGATGGTTTAGAGATTCTGAGCGAACCAATTACATGTTGGCTAAGAGATTGTATTAAGCTTGTGCTTCATTCAGCATCATCGCCCAACCTCCCTTTTGAAGTCACGATTCCATAGAGGTACTCCCGCTCCCCCCACCGCACCTCTGCTGTCATGTAATCAGGAGGCATTTACGTACCACATCCTGTTTTGGGAGTTCTCTTTGTGTAAAGAGACACATGGTTAAACAGAGCAGGAAGTCGGATTCAAATGAGGGTTTCTATTGTCAGCGCAGAAAGGCTTTCTGAAGAAAGTCTGCATGCGTTCCCATCAAATGGAATAAATACCTCCTTCTAGACAAGCTTAAGGCAGGAACAGTGTGATGTTGGGTTGTCTTTCTGTCTGCGGATGCTACGTCAGTTGTGTCTACAGGGACGGAGCGTACAAGCGCTCTTAAACAGAATATGGCACCTTTCCTTTCCAGTAATTCTCAGTTCAGCGCTTGATTTCCCTCAAGGCAGGTTTTTGATTTAATGTTTTGTATTATTTTAGCGTTTGAAGACTCATTTTGTCCTTTTATCCTACGGAGGCAAACCACCCTCACACACGTATATCTATGAGAATATCAAGAACATTTCCCCACGCTGCTTACTCACTCATTCACAAGGATAACTCTAAATACTAGATAACAAAAAGCACATGATAAAAGGTTAAGCATGTCAGAAATATCCATGGATACCAGTCGAACTGGATTAAGAACCAAAGAACGGAATGCAAAGATGATAAATGTAGTAAATGCTCAAAAAATGCATCTTTCCGGCTTGGATTTTTTTGTGTTCTGGAATATTATAAGTAGTACTTTTTTCTTTACAATTTGCTGTACAGCAATAGCAATATAATGTCATGAGCAGGCATTTCCCATTCCTAAAATCTTCAAGAGATGCTCATTCGCACATAACCAAATCCTTTAGCCTGATTCCAAGAGGCGTTGTAAGAGTCTCCAGGGTGCAGGACACATTGCAATAAGTCAGTGATTTAATCACAACAGCTCCAGATCACATCCAGGTTGTTTTCCTGTCATGTGCAATAGCCAGGTGGTTCTGGTGCTTTAGAATTGTCCGAGCTCCTGGGCTTGAAGCATTGGCACTGGTGTCCACACACTGCTTATCGAGCTACACGTGGTTCTGTCCAGTCACAAATACCATAGACTCCAGGGAAGGAAGGATTGGCAGTTTCTAGGCATCAGTTCTATGTGTAAACATCCGTCCATCCATGTCTCAAACCATGTCACAATAAGTATTTCTGTCGTTTAACAAGTTTTTCCCCCTTGGTTCCATGTCATCCTTACTTTTGTGCTCACAATGTCACAACTTTGAATAAACATTTTCTTGTGCAGGATCTCAACGACGGACAGGCTCACCAACATAATCTTTACAAGTAGCATGTTTATTTTTTATTTTTTTGTCTTTTATCTTTTAAACAATCAGGACACTCAATTGTAGATTCAGACACGTGGTTAAAAAATGATGTTTGTGGCCTGGTTGGTGAGATTAGAAATGATTTATATGAATATATGGTTTTAATCTTCAGTTATGGTCTTTTTATATCTTTTTTTGTCCCCATTGTCCAGCTCCACATGTGGGGCACGGGGGTTTCAGGGGCCGCCCCTTAACACACAGTCCCGTTTTCTGGGCGGGACTTGGGGCATGTGGAGCGAGGAATCGGCTGGACAGAAGGTGCCAGTGTACAGAAGAAGCCAGCGATGAGGGACAGACCCAAACCGCCCCAGGCGCAGAACATAGACCAGCCGTAACCGTGACTGATGTCGTCTGGGAGACCGTATATGTAACGCGGGTAACGGGACAGCTCGAAGTTGATTCCTGCCACACAGGTGCACAAGGAAATGATGCAAAATGTGCCTGAAAAACAGAGAGACAAATCAAGCATACAGAATAGCTTAACAACCCTGTTCCCAAAATTAGTGCGCTGCGTTGCTGTCTGCTGCCTACATAGGCAGCTGATTTGCAAGACAGCATTCTAACTGAAATGAACCCTCATAAGTGACCTATTTGGCATCCTCTGCACTGGCAGCAACGGTGTGCATCTGCATCGTACGGCTGTTTCCAAAAGTATCTGCTGCTCGGCTAACCGATGCGCAGAGCATGCATTCATATCGATTAAAACAAAGTCCAGGGTTGATTAGATGCAACTTTCTCTCATCTCTGTCACTACTGAGGGAAGTATATTGTCACTGCCCTGCATTTGTTTGAATTGTGACACTGATCTTGTCACAATATTGTTTAGCCTGTAAACGACACATGCAAATGCTCAGAAATGTCTTAAGATCTGTCGGGAGTGCGCCTGTGATCCTTTGACATGCTGTCTAGGTAGGCAGCGCACTACGTTTAGATCGGGCCCTGTATAGCCAACACAGTCGTTTGTCGTTCATCATCTAACCCTCAGCCTTTATAATTTACTATCTTAATTGCCTTTTTAATTGCCCTCTCATTATTCGGGCGCTTCCACCGCTCAGCAGGCGGTGACGGAACATCCGATTGACGCGAACATCTGCGCGGTGACGCGACGCGCTCGCGGGCGCGTTTTTAAAGAGCAACGCGCGGCGAGTGCGAACGATATCGGTTGCCGTACAGCGAGATAAGAGACGGGAGATAATTGATGTTATATAATGGCTGTCAGTCATTCATTAATGCAGTCTTATGGGGACTTGCGTGGGAACTGTCGGTTCAGACAGTCCCTGTAAGTGGGTGTTGGCACAGCATTCATGTTTTTGCATTCAGACAGCATTGCTCGTACCTTAACTGATGCCCAAATGTGACTATATTGTCATTATGGCCAAAAATGTCCTCATCCCATTTTGAAATGTATGTAAAACAGCCCAAGCTTCGTTTTACTCTTCATTAAGAAGAAGAAATGTGCTAACAAACATGTTTCAGATCGTTCGCTTCTTGGTAGCGGTGCGTTTGTCTTTTCTCATTACAATTGTCGTCGATGGGCTTTTCTTGAGCAGACGTTTTGCTGTAAAAATCAGGCACAAGATGATGTTGACCAGTCAGGTCATCATCATGTGATTTGTTTTTTAAACACATATTATAACTTAAGATGGCTTCTATTTCTAAATATGTTTGATGCATCCCCCAGCATCTCATTATTATTCATTTCATTCATATGATTCATTTTCATACACGTGTTGATTGCTTTTCCCTTATAACGCATGCCTGGGTTTTTTTTTTGGAAATGACTCACCGCCCATGAGGAAGAGCAGCCCTGCCACATACTGCATGAGCCCACGGTCCCAGCAGCATCCCAGCATTCCGATGATCCAGCCGAACAGGATGATGGCTACGGCCATTCCCATGAATCCTGCGGTCATTCTCCGCAGATCTGTGGGCGTCAAGAAATAAGGCAAATGAAACACCGTGACTCAGAGCTGATGAGGGCACCGCGTGTATTACAGAGGTTACATGATTCATTGTCAATAAGCATTTGAGTGCCTCTGTGCACCCCCAATGGCTGTGGTTTCAACTTTCCTGTGAGATCATTCAAATGCATTACCAGTCAAATGATTGAACCCACCGGCTCATTTTTATTACGTTTTTATTACATTCTACTATGAACTATACACTGTAACGCAGAATAGGACAATAGTAAAGTTATCAAAGCTGTCAAATACAGTGTACGGTGTTCCTGTAGCTTAGTTGGTAGAACGCTGTGTTAGCAACACAAAGGTTGAGTTCAATTCCCAGGGAACACATACTGGTGAAATGTAGAGCTGGAATGCACGCTCTGGATAAAGATTCATAAATGTAAATAACACAAATGTGTGGAATTTACGGTTACGTGTATGTGCATTTCCTGGGAATCAAACTCATAACCTTGATGTTGTGAGCACCATGCTCTACCATTTGAGCTAGAGGAAAGCACAGATCATTATGAGGAAACTTTTTAAGGCATCTGCCATGAGAAAACAGTCCAAAAATACTGATGACTCATATTGCACTGCAAAGATTTTTGTCCAATCAGACGCTCTCTAGCCTACTGACAAACCCTTCAATAAGTACAGCCTAAAATTCAGAACTGCACTTGTTAAGCAATTACATGGGGTCTTAAGCATAAGCCTGTAGCTAGAAATGTTTATAAGGTCATGAGAAGCGTACATTTAGTCAAGTGTGTTCAAACTTTTGACTGGAAGTCTATTTAGCAGCGCAAGCTGCCAAATCACAAACTAAAATAACTCCAAAAATAAAGTTCATAAGGTCTATAAATAATGCAGTAACGCTGGCCTACAGTGTGTGTATGAGTGTGCGGCCACACACTGTGTGTGACAGGGTTGACTATGCATTAGCTAGAGGGTAGGTCACAGCTTTTGTGTTAGTTTGCTCTTTTTAATCTCACCGCTGAATTTTCGCAGTATAGAAGAGGTGGCCAAAACGGCGGGCACGGACGCTTACACCGGCCAACTGTGAAACAGTTCAGAAAGGCACAGGGTTCACCTTCAGGGCAGACCGAGCACTAGATGAGCAAGTTATACGAGAGCTTTTATTGCTTTAAAATAGGCATGAGGTGTTTAAAATTAATTTGATTTTTTATATCACAGTAAAATGAAAACGAGCACTGAAATGTCAGTTGTTTATAGAGCAGCGATTTGTCATTGCCACATTTCTCTGGCAGGAAATTCAACTTGTTTTAGTTGATTCACTCTATTGTTTTTACATGGAAAGTGCCGTATTTCATAAGCCTGTCTGTCTGTAGTTTCATATGTGTCTCGTAAAACGCTGTGCTATGATTGTTGTGTGTTTGATAGTCTAATGGTTGTATTTCTCTCACAAGATTTCTAGGAACTGTTTTACTTTGCAGTCCCAAGAGAATCTTGGCTCAGTTATTATCCTTAGACGTTGTTTACCACAGTAAGACTTTTGCGGCCTTCTTCTTTCTTAACAACAATTGGACAGTGTGTTGAAAAATAACTGATGTGTTGATCTCACTAAAGCAGTTCAGAGATCAAACGTGGTGCGACAACATCGATATTTCAAAGTGATGCAATATTTTCCCGATTTATTTAACAATAGTGTATCAATATTCTCACTTTAATTTTAAGAGTGAAATCAGGTGTTTGTTGTATATTATGTTTGAATCGATATCTGATCATCCTAATAATTATGATAATCCAGTTAAATATGCATGTTAACTACCTACATACATTGATATATTTTATGTTTTCAGTAACAATTACTTCACAGACATATTAAAAAAATAAATCTATTGATATGCAACACAGTGGCACATTTAGAGGTCAAATTGGCTGTCAGTCATTAACTTTCACTGGTGGCTGGGCAGGTACCAGTATGGCTGCTCAAACCATGAGCAATCTAGTCTCATATATACAGAGAACAGTGATTGTGACAGATATGGATATAATATCATATTGCTAGATCTGTATTGATTCCCACCTCTACTATTCTGAACATATTGTGTTTAAAGCAGCTTTAAATATGGCACTTACTTTTGACCTTTAGCATACAAGAGTGTTTCTCAAAGACTGGATCAAGCTAGAAACACCTAACCACACATTTCAGGGGAAGATGACTTGGAAACAGCCTTATTTTAAGTTAGTCCCACATAGTAGCCCACATAGTATTTGTTATATAATAACATAGCCCTCATTGTTGTAACCGAGTGGCGTCAGCCAGTGCGTAGGCAACCACATGCATTCTGAAACAATAGGTAGTAACTGTATATATTTATATATATATACAGGTAAATTGGGATAGATTATACAGAAAATATGTCTTCAGCACGCAGCATGCAACATTTTAGCCTCACGGCCATGAAATGCAGGAGAGAGAGTGGTTTACACAGGAAGCCTGTCGACGGAAAATTATGGAACAGCATTTGCTTAATGTTTGAACACCTGAGAGAAATCTTTCCTGTGCCTTTCCTGGAATTATTTACATGTAAAACAGAGCTGTACATATATACCGAAGCACCTTGTCAGCATGTTTTCAAATCAGTGTTAACTTAGTGTGCTGTAGAGTCAAGAAGAAAAGACTGCAAGTGTGCGAATACTAGACTGACAGCTATTCTGGAAACAGGCCAGAGGAGTCTCTGTGGTTGGACCTCTGCTTTGTTTGATATTCTTGTCATTTCTCGTATCTCTGTGTTCTTAACCTGCTGGGCCTCCAGATGTGTCAGATTCTGCCAGTTCTTTGTTCTCATTGCTCTTATAAGCGGTGAATGAGAAAAGACAGTAACCGCTCCACCGCCAGCGAACGAATGTGTGCTTTCAAAACCTCAGAGGCAGGGGATGTATAATTATGTGTGCCAAAGGATCTTTGCCAATTAGATTTTGTATTTAATCGGCGAGACAGAAATAATAGAGAAAATGCACGGATTGTACTGAAGTTCCCTGCATCCAAAACCAAAATGTGAGATCATTTAAATGCTGTTCTTCACTCTGAAATATGCCATGGATGCCCAAAATGATGGACTGATGCCTCAGGGCTCACCCAGACAACATCACTCTTCCTCTAAATGAAACTGACTGTGGTATGCAGTAGTCAGAGGTTGTGTTCTTCCATAAGATCTGTCACTGTTTTCCGAGGTGAAAAATATGAGGATATGCTGACCTTACCTGTGGACAGTTCTGATTTGAAACCTTAAAGTACAGCTGAAGGTCTTTTTTTAGCCCATTTGAAAATATTCCACATGGAAGCACCTTGAAAATTAAGTTTCCGTTTCCAATTTAAGTTCTATTAGAAGCCGAGATTCTTGTTCAAATTTGTACACAATTCCCTGAATGATCGCACACCTCATGCATAATTGCACATCCATTCTGACATCCGCGTCAGGCCCCAGTCGGTAAACATCCTGTGATAAATCGCATTGCTTTCTCTATTTAAACTTTATAATTCCCCTAATAGAAGTCAATTCAGATTCTTCCAAGATCTAACGCGTAGTTGCCGTACCATTTATGGCTAATGCATCTAGGGCTAATTGCTTATGGAATAATCATGGTGGATGACATCATAATAGAAATTGGAAATCAAATTGTTTCAATTAAATTAGGATTATGCAGCTCTTAAACCAGATGTCTTGTTATCCAGTATGAGACATTCTGGGGTCTTTCTTCCATATGCTCATTGAACGTTAGTACAAGCTGATAATGGTAAAGGTCCACCTTAAGAAAAGGAGGAAAATGACCATGTGTTGACTTCTAACTGAGAACTAATGGTTGCGCCTGCTCAGGAAACATTGATTTGCATGCCAACTTTCTATAGCATCTAGTATGGCATGTTGCAAAGATTCCTTAAAGGGACTTTGGAGTAACGGTCAGTTAAGCTGCTAGGCTAAATCAGCTCCTTTATGACTTTCACTAAAGCCACTTGCCTCCATGAAGGTGCTGAGGTCCTACAGCGCTGTGAATGTTAACAGGCATTGTGTTGTCTTAGCCAAACTAGCCAAGTGCTTTCGCCAATACGCCATTTGGATGATGTCAAACGTGTCTCCAGTCATATGGCAGCATTGTTTACAGGCAATAGAATCAAAGGAGGAAACAGGCGTCTTTTCATCTGTGACCTTTTCAAGATGGTGCTTTGGAGAGTGGCATCATTGTTAGGGGAAATCCTTTGTTTGGAATAAGACGTGTTCCAAAAAGCCAATGCAGATTTGACTGCTTGAGAACAAATGAAATCATATCAGTGAGTGCAGCATTCATATCGCTTGTGGAATAATCAACTTTTTTTCACTCATTTGACAGACTCCTTTTTTCTCACAGAATGAGAAGGTTTAGATGTGACTCAGAGTGGATGGTGGTGATATTCATTCGTTTACAGAACGTCAGTTGAAAGTGAGAAGACTGGTTTGCTGGTTATTAGCTAGTGTTGTTTGTCGCAAACCCTCTTTTAATTGCCTTCCTCTTTTTGATGTCACATCTGAGAATGAAAATGTCTTGTTTGTTTATTGTGTTATTATTTTGTCATTTTCAAATTGTCTTTTATTGACAGGACAGACAAAAAAGGGGACAGGGAAATAGCAGGTAGAGAGAGAGAGTAGGAATGGGAACAATGCAGAATTCGAACCTGTAATTCCTATATAAGCACCAACGCACAAACTGTTAGTCTTCTGCTACATCTCTGACTATATATTTACATATTAATTAAACATATTGTATAAAATAAACACACACACACACACACACACATATATATTATACATTGTGTTATGTTATATATAGATTTATATATTTATAATTTTTTTTATTCAGCAGCTTATTTGAAGTAGGCATAAGTTTTTAGCCTCTGCACAGAACACTACAAAACACTGACTGTTTTGCCCAAAAAGTTGTCAAGTTTTGCCTGTAGCCTCAATCTTTGGATACAGCTTTTTACTACCTCATCTGTCTGAGCAGGATCTCCCCTCCAGTACACACTGCCAATAAATGTCTGTTATCTCCAAAGGTGCTTGTAATTCCCAGAATCAAATAGGTCAAACTGATCCAAAATCTATAAAAGCAGGTCATCAGTGTTTGTTTTTTTTAGCAGTTGTTGAAATCAATGTGTGCGTTTTAGCTGCTTTACTCTCCAGCCCCTGGGAAGGGATGACATATGTGACAGTGTTTCTCTGTGTGGATTTGCCCCTGAAGGTAACAGAGCTTGATTTCATTACCCCATCATCTGCCACTGGGGGGAGAACAATTGCAAACTAAAATTAGATTACAGTAGACGAGAGAAGCTGGAAGAACAGCATACTTGTTTTCTTCATGTTTGAAGAGCATGTGTGCTGTTGAGAGGATATTACAGTATATTGCATACTTGCATACTGTACTGCTCTTGCCACTTACAATATGGAACGTTTTGTATAATGGCCTAAAATACCAGGGTGACCTCTTACTGTACCTTATTGTGTAATAGTATGTAATACGTGCTGCGTTTGGCATTGTCCCACAATGCAGTGTGCTTCATTCTCATTTTTATTACGAACGATCCGAAAGTATATCAGCAGTAATTTTCTCTTCGACTTATATGTAATCTGGCTGCCAGGAATTAAAGAATTTGTGTTCAAAATTAGGAAAAGTCCTAACTGGACTAAAAGTCCTAAATGTAATTAGGTCATGTGCCTTAAACACACGGTTGCACTGTGTATACTTTGGCAAGCTTTATATAAACAGTATTTATATGTAAAATAAAAAACTTAGTTTTTGCCTTAATCTGCTCAATCTGAATTTGGAGCTCAGGGGGACAATCAGAAAGAGTTCATTGGTATCACAGTTTACAACTGACCGCCTCTTTCTAATCCCCATTGGCTAAGAGTAACTGTCAATCCCGTGGGACCTGCCAATCCAGCGCTGTAAAAAGACAGTGTCAGTGATAGGGAATGGACTGAGGCTACAGACTGAGAGAGGTTAGAGCTGGACATGGCAATGTCAATAAGAGCTCACTTAGGGATCCATCGTGGGAATTCTTGAGCGATGGACAGCTGGCACTTCAGTCGAGCTCTAACGCTGGGCTGTTATCGACTGTCAATCAACAGAATCGCCGTGCCGAGCGCAAGTCAACATGTCCTTGTGGGCGACGGCTCAGGCCTGCATATTTCGTCAGATAGCTGGTGACAGGAAATACACTGGAGGATATACACCAAATAAGATGTCCAGTTTACATTTAAATGCAAGGGCAACTGTGCTGTATTCTGAAGTTATTACAGTAGTGTGCAGCTGTCATATTATATTAAGTGTACTGTTTTTTACAGTTGTATATTTTACGTTTGTCATTTTGTGCGTTATTAAACTGTAGAAGAAACAGGATGTGGCAGCTAATGCTTCCCAACCTTTAATTCCGCCTCTGTGTATCCATAGTGGAGCATTGTGCTAGTAATGCCAAATTAACTAGTTTATTTCTCAGTGTTGATTCTCCGGTTGAATGCACTGTCATTTCAGACAAAAGCTTCTGCTAAATGCATTAATGTAAAGATAATGCAAACCAAGACGTAAACATTGTAAAGATTTTGCAAACAAAATGTGTAGGAAGGAAAGAGCGCTTTATAACACATCTCCTTCTGTTAGTGATGGACTGCATGACCGAATAAAATCTGCTTGCGTCATAGTAAATGAAGCAACCGTCTCAGTTTATGCATGCTGGCTGTGTACTTTGAAAAATCAAGGAGCAAATCTTACAGACCAGAAGGTCAAATTGAACAACCACAAACATGCTGTTCTGGGGAACACCGCAACCTGATCTATCTAAATCCATTATCTGCCCTGTCACAGAGCGCCTGTATACGGTCACGGCTAAAATAAGTAGCCGTAAAAATTGCGTCTGGACACAGAAGCCGTCCTCTCTGACCCCAGCACTTTGAATCGTTAATGAAAGAAAGGAATAATACCGAAATGCAAATAAAATGATTAGATGAGCGCGTTTCAGCTGCCCCTGTGAATTAATGCCACCCATCACACCGTTCCCATAGAAAAGAAGACTGAAAGAGCGCTGAAAAGAGATGAAGAAATGCTTTTTAATGAAGTGTCGAGGTTGAGCGGGTTTATGGGCGTCAAGCTTATCATTCAGACATCAATAACATGTCGCTTTGTGTGACGCCACATAAAGGCATCGCGGCGTGCGGTAACTCAGCACTTTTGCGCCTGATTTTTCAGCATTTAAATCGGATGAAGTGCGTGGCTTCATAAATCGTGCACGACTGATTTAAAAGCAACATCTGGAGCGTCAACATTTTAAGCGACGTCACACGGAGTCTGATGTCAGAGTCTGATGATCCAGCGCATGATGTTTAAAAGCAGAGCAGTGAAGATCGATATGAAATACAGATACTTAAGATGTTTTTGTATCGAGAGGTTTGATAAACAAGTACAGTATAAGCTACAAAGACTAAAAGCTTTCTGTGGTTTTTGATATGACATTGGATAGAAGTTATTATATGATTGATCATGTTTTAAAATTTGTTAATGGGAAACAAAAAGGCCTATTCATTATTCTTTAAAATAGCTTTGTTCTTAAATGTCTAAATGTTAAATGTCTATGCCAGTTTTGTCCTCACAAACCCTCGCCACTTTAAGGCAGAGTAGGACATTTTTTGTTATGTTTTGTTATGCTGGTTTAAAGTTTTCACTAAACTTTAAAGCAATCACTAAGTAAAGTGGTCTACATGTATTTTTTATAAATATAAAATTTATAATGATCACCCGATCATTGCATTCGGTCTGAATGGATGGATGTCCTATTTGTCTGTCAAACTGTGTATGCGTTCATGTGTTGGAGGAGGCGTGGCTTTGGAGAGCACTCCGAAGGGAGACGCTTTCAAAGCTAGCTTGCTATTGCCAACCTCTCCAAAACTGCCTGCCCTGTCCTTAATAGAGGATATGGGTTATGATATCAAAATTGGTCATTTTGCTTTTGATAGTTGTCTGTATCGGATCAAGTACAGAATTGGTAATACCCATCCTTACTGAATGGTAAATGTGAAAAAACTGTGTATCAAAGCAGCCTTAACCAACTGTCAATCACTGTATACTTCTGTTTTTCTGCGCAGTCATCACAAAGTCAACGGCAGGGGACAGAACAGGCGGAGGGGCCATTATTTGATGTGACAGCCGCTTGACATTGTTTATGCAGATATGAAAGCTCCTTCACACTCTCATGTGCAGAGCTACGTGCTGCGACACGCTAACAGCCACAAACGCGTTTGCCGCCAGGGGCTTAAAGGCAAATACATCCTGGTCAATCACCTCTCCTCCTTTTCACTGCCACTCATTCTTGTTTGTCTCCCGTGGCAACGGGCGAGGGAGCTGCATTCCCTTTTATTTCGTGTTGGGATTACGGGATGTCGCATTTGCATGCTGCCGCCAACCGGACGGACGCGTGAGCGCTCGCACACGGCAGTGGATTTGCATACTGAGCATCAGGCTGAGCCGTGAGAAAATGATTGGAGGGGAAAAATGCTGGCTACAGAGAGATTGCTAATACATACACTGGGTTCTGGGTCTAAAAATAGATGAAACATTTTAACCCTCATTTGCCTCTGGATAACAAATGCATTTTCTTTACGTTGTAAGGTGGTGACACATATAGGATGTTAAAGGTAAGATGTGTTGTGTCTTTAGCAACACTGGAATTTATATGATTTTTTTTTTTATGTGTTGCCTCCAGGGCAAAAGATACCCCCAAAATATTTTCAAAATGTAGTAACGAGGTCTAAATTATGCAAGATTATTTATCAAATGTTTCTTTAACATTGTTGTTATGTGTTATATCTGTGCCATAGAAGGATAGACATTTTTGGAAGACTCAACATAGGCTTTTACACAGACAGCTTGTCTCGTCCAATCAGAGAGGAAGGGCTTGTTTCATTGGTTTACAGTCATTATGTATGACAGTAGCCTGGGCTCTCACCATCTGTGGTGTTTCCTTCCCTGTGTACTCATTCAGACATGAAATCTAAGCACCATGCTTAGATTTAAATCCTGTTGTCGGCATTTAGATCGTGCGAAAGCTTGTTTTCCAAGCGAATCTGGTGTCCTGTATGAATTACAGCCGTGCGTCATGCGATTTGGCAAATTTGTAGCGACTGACGGTGCATCTGTGTTTCCTAACTGTTTTTAAGTAGAAATTGTTAGCTTAAGATGTGTGTGAGATATCCCACACGCAGCGTGACATTTAAAACAATGTGTCAAGCTTTCGACTTAGGGGCCTGCCAAGTACACTGAATTGATAAACTGAATTCATAAATGTTAACTGTATGATGCTTTGAAACTAGATATGCATTATCTGTCACTGATGGAAATGATAGATGAACATAAACACACACACACTCCGTAAATGAGCGGAAGACCCAAAGGAGGATCTGCCCTGTGGTGTGTTTGGATGGTGGGTCCCTCTCCTGTCTGTGTGCTAAACTGTCACCTATTCTCTCCATTGGCATTCCCCATAGTGCAGTCTGGCTCCATAAACGTCAGAGCACAGCTTTAGAGCAGGATGGCCAAAGCCCACAGGACAGAGAGACATAAAGCAGAGAGACAGGAGGAGGAGGGGGGATCAGCTAGACAGAGCAGCTTTTACAAACTCTCACTTGTTCCCTTAGGAATTAGCATGGCGCCTCGGTTTTCACGCGGACAGTGTGGCTGTTGAGCGATTGAGGGGACTTGGTTGAGAGCCGTACAATTTTATGTATTCACAGCTGTCAGGTGGCCTGTCTCCTTTTCTTGCGTGATCTTTTGAGAGGAAAACTGAGTCAATTGGACCTGCATTCTTAAATTTCATTTAAAGTGTCAACTTGGATGTCTAAACATCCTTTAGAGATGTTCTTTAGAGACTTTATATTGACTTTGGTCTGCTGACCAAATTATTCGTTTCTAGTTACTAGTATTAGTTGGTTGGTTAGTTAATAGTTCAATTTATTAGACAAAATTATTAGTTATTAGGTATCAACCTTAGTCAGACCAGGCGACCTGTTGAAGTAATTTCTACACTGTTTTATTAACTGACTAGGCTTTTCAAATGGATTCAAGGCCAGATGGAAAATAAGTACATCTTGCATTATTTTTTGTAAAACAAATGATTGAACCAAAGTTACTGAAGCAGTTTCTACCAGCTTTCTGTATGATTTACTGCTCAGTCTGAATGTAAACAGAAGGATTACTTCATGGCTGAGTTTGTAATTTGCATTGTTACTAAAAAACAATTAACATCCTTTTGTGGTGGTCTGTTTACCTCCCACATTTTATGCTAAATTACAAGTGCTAATAAACATTTAACACAAATATCATTTTATACAGGCAGTCTAAATATATTGGTTGTTTTAATTAATGGCTTGCAAGGAAAATTCCAGGTTAAACAAGTGGACTCTACCGATAAAATCCGTGACAGACGGAGAGCTTAATATATATTATAAAACTGATAGTTCTGATTTTAAATTCTGATTGGATTCCTTCCTGTTTTATTCTTTTAACTTAACTGTGTCCCTATCGTGCCAGGTTTGCCTCGGGCCTGCGTCACACGCTTGGCCTGATGGCTAAACTGTGCAGGCACTACACAGCACTGAGCAGCTGCAGGTTGTTGTTACGCTTGGCGCTGATGCTGCGAGGGACTTTGGGATGAGCGCAGGGGGCAGCATCACTTAGTTTGTCACATGTCACAACAGAAGTGCGAGACGCTGACATCGGTGCGAATGATTTGTCACCAGCTGCGCGGGTGTGAAGACCCACCCGTGTCCCACGACAGGTCTGTTGTGACAGAACGCACCTCAGCCCTTCACAATGATCCTGCATGAAATTTGTGGCATCTCCTGGGCAAGTTTTCCAACCTTTTTCGTATTAAATCCTGTAGCCCCTTCATTAGCATTATCATGAATATAATTGAAGTCATTTTAAACTAAAAACAATCATTCTTACCTTAATCATTCTTTCTACCTTAGGTAGAAAAAGAGAATGAAGCAGATTTATTACAATTTGCCCTAATATTCTTACTACGTAATTTCTGTTTTAGAGTTTCTAATAATTGTAGTTCAAAATTTTAATTTTACAGGTTCAACAAAACAAAGTAAAATGAAAGTAAAAATAAGTACCCCTGGTTGAAACAAATTTACTGTCCTAGGATGCAAAGTAAAAAATTCAGTCGAAAAACGTGTGCATAACTATGTGCATAAAAGGGCATAAACCAACACATTCTATATCCTTATCCTGCCTGCAACACCTGTACATTTATTAGATGTAAAAAACGTGAAGCCAAAACATAAAACGCATTCCCTCAGCGACCGCGGTGCTATCAATATAAGAAAGGAAGCATCCAAACACTGTGTTCTGCTGTTTCTGTTCTTTCAGAGACGCAAGGCAGCGCTGACCTTGGGCGTTTCAGACTGTCCCTCGACTGCATGCGCTGAGCTGATAAGACACTGATGCTCCACCAGTCACAAGCTCCGGTGGAAGAGTGCACAGGCACTGAAGATATTTACATCTCAGAGGGCAAAAACCATGATGAAGCTGTAAGACTTTTCAATGAGATGCGGGTGGAGTCAGACAGCCGTGTTTTACTGAAACTATTTTGTTCAGTGTCTGGCTATTGCAGCCAGAAAACCGTTCCCTGTCGTCGGCTCACTTTGGATATTTAATGCTTGCATTATTTTATGCTCTGGCCAGACCAAGAAGCCTCTTATGCCTGAATAGAGCTGTCTGTTAGCATTCCTATTTATCTCAGTAATAAGTTCCCCAGGGTGTTCCTCACATGTTCCTCACGTGTTCCTCACATGTTCCTTAGGAGCCCTCTTCCAGATAGCCTCTATATGAAATCTGCCATCTTTGTTAATTGGTCATATGTTTTTTTAATGAGCCAATCAAATCAGCATAAATTATATCATGCCATGCTGACACTGTTGATTGGCCCTTCACTATGCTTTTATGATCCTTCCAAAGAACAGGGCATTGGCAAAACATCTGCTGTAATGTAATAAAATACCTCCAGTTTATATGCTGCATGAAAAATGTAAACATAATATACGGCTACTGTTGAATGGCCATCAATGAAAAAAGATGCTTTTTGGCAGCAAAATGGTGCAATTATGCCATCTACCAGTCAAATCTTAACCCCTCAATCAGAAAATGCAGTAATGGCTGTGATTTTGTTTTCTAGTTTTGTGTGGGGAGGAAAAGATGTGCTTCTGACATTCCAAATGTGTTCCCTGTTGAATTCATGAGGGAATGGACATGTAGGTCAAAAGCCTGGAGGCTTCGACATCCGTGGCATCTGCGTTTTTGTTTGGAGTGCTTTTCAAGCTGTAGTGTAATAAAGGCTGTGGCTTTACATATACAGATTTGCCAGGAGGGATAAACCTATAGTATATCTGCAGCCTTGATTTCATTGTGAGCTGACGAATAAATACAGACATGCCTTTGTATTTTTCCAATAGCCTCAGGAATCTCCATCATCTACCAGACTTAATCTGATTATAATCAAACAAGTCTGCTTCTGCTATACCGATGTGGAACATGGACGCTTTGGGTATAATCTCGAGTTTCTGTGGCCTAAATCAAGTAGTCATAATCCCTAATCCACAGACAGCTCCCTGCCAGCTATAAAGACAAACAATGCAGCTGTATATAATATCAGAACAAGAGAAAAGGGCTGGTTTTGTGACTCGTGTGTACAAACACGGAATACACAAATTTGTTGCGTTGTCATCTAATGCAAGTTTGTGCTGACCAACACAAGTGGAAGCAAAAATGCATCTTCTGTACCCTATTTGTCATTTTTGCATTTATTTGTTTTGAAACACCAAAGATTTGTTGTTTCAACACAGGCACTCGGTTCCAGCTCTGGACGTCTTTGTTTTGAAACCGACGGCAAGAATCTTTAAGGATTTAGGTACATATTTCGTTGTAAAATTGCATCATAATATTTGTCTAGATAAATCTTTCTTCTTGAGTGAAATGTTTGCACACAGCCACCATATCACCGAAACAAAAGCTTAGTGACCTACGACAGATCTGCATGACGTAGTCCATGAATGTGAGATGCTGTTTTAGAGGCAGAGCCACAAGATCTCACACCTTTGACAAAATGAGAAGGTGGTAAAAGATTGACTACCGTGACAGATTCTCAAGCCTACAGGATGTGTTAAGCTACAGAGGCTTGTTTAAGCTGCTTTCCACTCCACCAGCACTTCACTAAGATTATGAAGGTTAAGGATGACACGCACAACCAATTTAAAGGGACGGTGTGCCCAAAAATGAAAATTCAATTAATGGTTACTTCTGTTTCTCCTGCTCATGTTCTTCCCCACCTGTGTTTCTTTTTTGTTCTGTGGTACACAAATAAATACTTCTAAATACATTCTAAAGAATGTTAACTGCTCTTATTATTGTATTTTTTTTACAGTGAAAGTGAATGGTGACAGAGGCTGTCTGACATTTTATTTAACATACGAGAAGTCATATGGGTTTGGAACAACATGAAGATGATTACATGATGGAGTGCATTGTTCCTTTAGGTTCTTAGTCAAGCAAGATAAAAACTCACAAACATTCGTACTGCAGGCAGGAGGAAAAGCCCAGAGAAACATCGGCTCATATTCAGCTCATATTCAGGTAAGAGGCTGAATCCCCCTAAGATTGAAATCCTAGAGTCGCCTCTAATAGGCAATAATAATTATAGCACAGGAAATTCAAAACCCCAGTTTAAAGCACATTTCCATGCCCCCAGTACAGCCATCACAATAGATAATCCACAAAACAATGGGAGTTACTGTACAGGCACATAAACAATGCATTTAACTGAAATGTAACTCGTTGAAATCTTTGTCAACCAACTCTGCGAATGTTCACTCGTGATTATGGCATCCATTGCTCCTAGGCTAAAGGTTATTGAATTTTAATGAGCATTAATGTCAGATTAAAGACGGTGTTAAAGTGGGTGTTTCGCACCCTGTTTAAACCTTTCAACATGGTGGTGAATCTCCAGCAGGCATGTGCTGGAGCTGGAGACAGGATTTGATATAATGACAGTAAACAGTGGAGCATTACAAAACACTGTAGTGTGAAATTCAATGTGGCAGCCAGTTACGACAGCAAAAACCACCTCCTCTTCTTTTAAGTCTAAATTACTTTGGGATTTGCTAGGCAGTGGACAGAGAAGACTGTGCAATGTGGCTAACCAGATTATTGCTACACTTTATGGAGGAAGTTGGAGCCGAGAGTTTGATGGCTGTGTTGCAGTAGAAAGCATTAGGGAGGTGTCAGTACTGAGTGTTGGGTCATTATGAGATGGGAAGGGAATTTATGTTAAGCTTCATGGCCATTGGAGGAAACGTGTTTGGTCCACTAAGTGAGTCCTGAAAGCTAAGGATCATGTTTGTCAAGAATGTTTATGTATTTTATTTTAGGCCTTTTGGCAAAGTGTATGTGCCATAATATAGAGATGCCAGGAAATGATGTGTGCTGTTGATCGGGAAATGTTGCTAGCCAAATTCGAACTAGCACCACCCGCTTGTGCACCACAGCTTAACGAGTCAAAGGACGTGCACTATTTGACAACTTTATTATACCAGTTTATTTTTTTAAGTAGTTCTTTGTAAATATAAAAGCAGGTTTAAAGGAAACAGGTGAGTCTGAATGCTTGTCAAATTATATATATTGTATTTCAAAATAAAGATTTGATATAAAGAGCTTATTTTCACAGCAGCTGCCCGCTGATCTGCTTTAGGTAGAGAGAGGCAGGCTGGTCGTTTAGAAGAACCTGCGGATAAGTGCCATACATTTATTGACAAAGATATCAATAAGAGGAGATGGCCACAGCAGGATCACAACAATTGCCGTCAAATATCTCACAGCCAGGGTTAAATTTCACTGAAGGATTCGCACATTGTGCTCTGCTAGCTATATTCATCGCACGAATGGATCTTTGTGTTCTTAGACTGAAATGGTCAGATTTGCAGCATTTTGGGCTGTTTCTGATAATTGCTTTGATAACATAATCACCCTCATTTATGCTCAATTCATAATATATTCCCCAAAACCCCAGCTTGGCACTACAATTGTTCTTACAACTGGCATTTGTTTTGGCGTGCCATGCCTGCAGCTATTTAGGATAGAACATAATGTGACCCTTTTCCGATGCAAAATTGTATTTGAGTGTACACTTCTAACCCTGTGCAAACACAGATCTCATTTATTAAAAGGATATATTCTTGTTAGTTGCAGAAGTGCATGGACTTTTTGTGTTCCATTAGAGATAATACCCCTGTGAGAGGAATCTGTTTGCTTTTACATATATTTACATTCACAGCATCAATGAACTATAAAGCTCAAAAGCATCGTCATTAACTCAAGTGATGTTAAGCTGAATCCTGAATGTGTTTTGGCCCATTTGTATTTTAAAAACAAGATCATTTTGTGCTTTTCAAGCAGTTAATTCTATTCGCTAAAGAAATTGGTTGTGGCACTTCCAACAATCCTGTTGTGTGTGGTTGCCAGGGTGTTGCTATGCAGTTTTCAGGGTTTTCTGTGTGTGGTTTGTCCTGGGTGGTTACTGGCCAAAGTTAAAAGACTTCAACTTACAGTTTAATTGAAATACCATTAAAGTGCTTCATACATAGTCCAACATACATGTCCATGGACTACAGATCTGTTAAATGTAATATAATGCTAATGGTTTATTAATGAAAGTTATTATAAAGTGATGTGAAAATGACTAATAATATTTAATAACATCTAAATATTAATAACTTTGTGTGAGAAAACAAAGTTTTAAAAAAGCATTATATTTGATTAATGATGTCTATAAAAATTCCATTAGTATTCAATAGCCTGCAGACATCTCTGTTTGTGTGTGCTGTGTTTGGCCCGTACAGTAATGTTTGTATATCTTCTCTCTAATGTCTAAAGAGAGAAAGCAGTGATGCTGAGCCAACACATGGCCCACCTCCAACGTTCTTCTACTTGGGCAGTTTCAGGCAGTTTACACAAATATACACACACACACTCATTCACACAGATTTCTTCTGCCTTTCCCAGGAACATAAAATTAGATTGATTCTCCCTCCAGAAGGAAATAAGACTGCAGTCCTGAAATTTTCTGATTAAACAGAGAATTCTGATTCATATTATAGCTGAATTTGAGGCCTTGATGGATTTTTGATTAGGGAATGAGGAGGATTCTGGCTGTCTGGTCTTCATAGGAGGGTAGATGGATGTATTATTAATGTCACACATATTAGATCTTGATTTAGTCTTTGTCTTGCCTTAACACAAACTCATATGCGTTAGAAGTTCACTTGATCAGTGTCAGGGAGCCAGAGGGGGTGATGCTCGGCGTAAACCGATAGACCATAAATCATTACAGACGCTGAATTTGGTTGCATTAAATATTCTGTTTGTACCCCAAATGAAAACACTTCACAGATGTTAAATGGAGGTTAGTGCTGCTAATGTTCTGGACACTGTGAGCTGACTATGAAACTGCAGAACACCAAGTCATTTATTGCAATATAATGTTGTTTATTTCATTTATTTTTGTTTTGGTTTATGAACAATGTGCTCATATGTTGCTAAACATGCTAAGCATGTCATGTTTTCAAATGGATAGTTTCATTTTTTCTATCATTTACTCACTCTCATGTCATTCCAAACCGGTATGACATTTTTTTCTTCTGTGGATCACAAAAGAAAATATTTTGGGAAATGCCTCAGTGGTTTTGTGTCCATACAATGAAGGTCAATGGGTGTTGTTTGGTTCTTCTTTTGTGTTCCTCAGAAGCAAAAAATGATATAAAAATAAAAGTCATATATGTTTGGAATGACATGAAGGGGAGTAAATGATGGACACATTTTTATATTTTGGGTGAGCTATCTCTTTAAAGTAAGATGACACAAAGGAGACCTGAGTTTCTTGGAGTATTCATTAAGGTGACCGGGCAGCACATAGTGACTTAGTCATGCTCACTGACATGTTGATTCTGGAAGATGTTGTTGCTTCAGGGAAAGAAGCTTTTACTTCAGAGAGCTTTTAATGCCGCTCTGTAATCTTTTGTGTCTTCGCTTGGCAGTGAGAACCTCAATCTTAATGTAAAGTATGGCTTGGCTGTCCAACTGCTTGTGAAAGGAATGTGTAAAGATTGGATTCTAGGGCTAGTTAGTCATTATCCTGACTACATCCATGGAAAGAAAGTTTCTCGCTCAGCCCCACGGGTAAAGCTGAAGAGAATGAAGCTATTTTTGAAGCTGAGAGGAAAAGCTCGTGCATGGAAAAAGAGGGATTATCCTCAAAGACAAATATAGTGATGTATCAGGTGGATTAACGACAGTGATTATGCTGAAAATGTTCTGCCAAGCATGATGAGACGCTGGAGCTGGAACTCGTGTTTTTCAATCATTTTCTTTGCTTTATGACAAGAAACTCTAGCAAAAATCTTTTGCTCTCGTTTGGAATGTTCTGTGTTATTGTTTGTTTGTTTGTTTATGTGAAGTATTTGTTCCTGAAAATATGAAAATGAAACACTAAAAGTGAAAATGAAACGCTAAATCTGTCAAGAACATGTCCGTGGCAAACGTCCGGGTCACAAATTATGTTTTGCCTAAAGAGAAATAAATCTTGTTTTTGGACCATTGAACATTGTTGCATTGTGACATTATTTTCATAACAGATTATGCAGTTAAGATTAATGTGTTTGGGAATGTTGGAGGGTGAGATTTTGCTTAATTGTCATGAAAAACTGCTTAAGGTTTTCTCTTTCTGATTTTGGGGTGTTTAAACCTAGACTTGTTTAAAGAGATTCTCCCAAAATCAAACTTAGCGCAGATTCCATTGATGTAAAAACAATTAAAATGTTAGTACTGTACAGAGATACACTGCTACTAAGAGTGTTAATTCATTTTATGCAAGGGATTAATATTTTGCACATACCCAAATTTCCCATCAACTACTTTTAGGTCAGACATCAGAGGAATATGGAAAAAACAACATTCTCTTAGCTCTCCAGAAGTGGCTTTGACTTTCCAGTGCATCGTCTGTGGAAGGACCAATAGAGCGTTTGTCATTAAGTTTCTCTCTCTGAAGCGCTTAATGAACTGAGAGCCACAGCTACAGTCCAACAGTTTAGCTAATCCAGGAGTCTCTGTGGATGCCATCACCTACAGCAACACACAATCATAGTCTGCTCCCTTGTGGGACAGACGTTCAGGCTCAGTTATGGTGTCCTCCCCCATACCTCCCTTTTTAATTGGCTGCATGCTCATCTGGAGGACATAGGGTACACTCTAGAGAACAGAAAGCACTTGGTGTATTCACTAAGGTGTTTTTTAAAAGAACCAAATTCCACCCCTTTAAGTGGTCCAAAATGTGAATTGACTGAAAAGAAAGTCAATTCATTTAGCATTCACACTCTCTATCCCTGAAGGTGAACTGACTCACTTTCAGATCAATAGAACATTTTGATTAGAATGTTGATGGTAATGTTATTATAAATGTTAATTTACTGTACTAATGTTGCTGTAGTAGTAATTTAATATATAAATAATTTTATAATAATATTATTTTACAATGATATGTTTACTCAAATGCTTTTAAGTGCTGTTTCAAGTGGCCAGAAGAAACCCAAAAGAATGTATTTTTTACAGAACATTTAAAAAATGGTTTGAAAAACAGGTTTGAAAATCTGATATAAAACAGCTGCGGTTGTTCAGAATTCAGTTCATGTTTACATATATGTTTAAGAAAAATCTGACATTTGACATGAACCGAATGTGAAAGCACCTATTGTACAGATAGAAGTGATTGCACTATTGCCGGATCTGTCAGGAACGTACAGTAATCCTGGAGCTGTTGAATAACATCTTCAAGGATGTTCTTTTTGTTTGAAATTCAAAAACACATTTGAAATCATGCTTTAAAAACATGATGTTGAAAGCAAACAGAAGCGCACGACTGTAAAGGAACCGGGTTCGAATGCTTGACCTTGACAGTGTATTCTTACAGTGCAGAAGAACAACAGACAGGGCCCTCTTTTTGACTGCATGTTTTTCTCTTGTCACGTTTTCTGCCACAGGCCTTTATGATGAATTCCAGCCCTAATTTAATCCCCAAGTACACTGAAGCTTAGAGGGACCATAGAGAGAGAGGGAGTCAGTGGCCTCTGTTTGACTAAACAAAACCTATTTCAGTCTATCTGAAAACACTGCAGAATTTCTTTCCACCGAGATGGAAGGCTTTCATGTGTCTGCAGGCATGTTACCTTTATAGAGTTCATTTGTTATAGAGATCTTATAGAGCTTGTACTGTAGGTGCTATGGGAGCTTATTGTGCAGTTCAGTAAGTGTGTAAAGATATGTGAAGTATTTCAAATATGTTCGATATTAAAAAATTTTTAAAGGGACAGCACACCTAAAAATAACAATTAGTCAGTAGAATCATATTGCTTTTTATATTATGGTGATATAGTATGGAGGTTGCTATCTGTTTTTAAACAGTACAGGCTTGATTCTGCGGGTATAAACACCACCTGCAGTACTAGGGTAGTTTTCCTTCCATCCAAGCTTAGAGATCAAAGTAAGCCACTGATTCATAGCCACTGGGCAACTTCCGCTTGGCCATGCACATACTAATCGCCAGGCGGGCGTCGGACAGATTACAGCCCTTCTGGGCACATGGGCAACATGGCCAAACCAAAAGGGACTCCAGCTAATCTGAAATGCCCCACAAGAATATGTGTGAAGTCTATCGATCTATATCTGCGGGCATTGCAGGGCTGTTGTGTTTTAATGTTGTATTTCTTGTTAATTTGAAGTCTGTTGGTTGTATTTATCATCAATCTTTGACAAATAAGTGGGTGTCAGTTCCGCCCGGCGGCCGTTTCTTTGTCTGTGGAGGATATGGTGCGTGAGTGTGGATAATTACAAGTCGAAATGGTGCAATCGCTAAAACTAGCAGGACAAAGAACTCATTGCTTGTAATTAATAGCAAAGGGATTAGCGAGCGCGTACTCGTTTCTCTGCTGAATTGTTAATTTTAACAAATTTGTCTTGCTAGTGATAAAAATAAACGACATTGTTTTGGTTTGGCTTATATAAATACAGCCGCATAAAAGGCCGACAACTTTTTTGTGCATAGAGACAAGGTTATCTAGTACAAAATGGATTACTTGTTGTAAATACAGATTTGAATAACGCGAATGTTACACAGTGGAATGTTTGGCATCAGGTAAAAACAAATTATTTACCACGTTATCACTGTCAATTTCTGTCTACAGATAAAATGTCTGTCTCGGCTAGCCAACAAGGTCACCTTTGCAATGCTAATCGAATGCAATGCTTCCTGTTTTAATTAGCCTAATATTTATTGTATCGTTTCATGCTCTCTCTATAAACTGGGAGCCAGTCGAGTGTGCTTCATTGAATAGTTCATCATTCTTGTTCTTACCATCTTTGTGAAGGACTGAGAGTCATGAATCAGATTCTTATTACACATTTAAACACTTTACATGACTGAGCAGTGCATATAATTCAAAAAAGGTTGTGTGTAATAAAAACATAATTACTGGCTCCGCCTCTAAAACAACTTTCCTTTTATAAATCACCAAGCCCTCACTTTTTCTCTTTTTACAATCCGGTCAGTTCCTGATAAATAAAAAAATAAAATCCCACCCTATTTCTTGCTAAATATTCAGTTTCACTCCAAAATCTCATGCTTTTGTACAAAGGCATTTCTGTATTTGCAATTAAATGTGCTATTGTTTAAACTATCTCTGCTTTTATTCCTTTAAGTAAAAGATGACAGAAGATCAGAGTCGTCTAACCGTCAAAATGGCTGCCGATGGCTCACCAAGCACGACACAGACGAAAAGGTCCCTCAGCCTTTGAAGGAAAATATAATGATCATGGATGTCAAAATGCCAAATCACAGCTGAGAGATTTGCCTAACGCTTCTCCACCATTCTCCCTCCCGGCGAGCGATGCTGGCGTGTACGGTAATGGCTTCCTTGTTAATGTCAGGCCCAGATGGTTTGCATGATGAGACCCTTTCCCATTTCAATTTATTAATGCCTAGACATATGGAAATGTTTTATCTGGGAGAAATGAATTCGGTAGTGCACAAAGACAACACAAAGTGTTGGTGTGTGGCCATATTCGAAGTCTACATTTCTCACAATACTAAATGTCTGAATTTTACATTATAAAAATGGAACATTAATGATCAGGCAGTATAAATGTAAGTACAGTGAAGATACAAATTTATTCCACCTTAATAGTATCTGATTACAACAGTGACAGTTAATTACTCTTAACTGTTCATTTCCTCTGTGTCTCACTCCGGGGTAAAGACTAAATTACAGCTCTGAAGGTTTGTATGTCATTACACGTCCTGTTTTCAATAAGGTCCCAAGACGACAACAACAATCATGCAGTCAAACCCGGTTTTGTGTAAGAAACAGCTTCAGCCAAAGATGAGCCTTTAAAAGTGTATATATAACAGTATGTAGTAATACGCCATTTTTATAAAAAAATAAAAACTTTCCTTATATGCTCACCTTCATGTCATTCTAAATTTGTAGGAATTTCTTTCTTTAATGGAACACAATAATTAAAGTCACTTATTAATAAATAATAAATTATTAATGCTGACCATTTTCCATATAATAAAAGTAGACGTGACCAGGATCCTTCCGGTTCCAAAAACAGCAAAAAATAAAGAAGCCTTATAGATTTAGAGTCCCATGAGCATGAGTAAATGATAAACTTAAATTCTATATTCTTATCCCACGGTTGACGCTTTGTGGTCTCTGAAACTCTAAGCAGTCTATGAGATGAGCATACTGAGATTTGAAAGATTTGGCAATGCAGATGATAATTTGCCTCTTTGGGCACCTTTTACGCATCACAGCGGATTATTTTCTGTCATGTTCATTGACAGCTTCCTGCTGCTCGTTTTGGCGCTTCCTTTTGATGTTCCAAAATCCCTAAGCTGCAGAAGTTACTGAACCAGACCTTCTTTATCCCAAGTTGAAACGCCCAGAAGCATCCACGGTGTTGCTTCCCTTTCTCTATAAACAAATGGTTTTGGCTTCTATGGAGTCTCATCTTTGGCTTTGATACTCAGCATAATTGAAGCAACGTCTTGATTCGTGATTTTCCTGCTGCTGTAGTCGGTTTTCCGGGCGTCTGACTGACAGGTACAAATGAGTGTTGTGTATATCCCACAGGCCTGTGAAGTTTGGCTGATGTCACTCGTGAGCGGATAGATATTATGAGAGCGTGGGTAACGCTCCAACCTGCCTTTGTTCAATTTCACACTCTGTTAAAACGTCAGGTCCAGGATTTCATCCGAGCAAAGCACGAGCAAAACAATGAGAGCCAACGCAACACTCGAACGAGACCAGTTCCGGGTGTCAATACGACACAAGCTTCGCTCTGCTTCTGAAAGTGGCCAGTTATCGCTGGATTTTGAGGTCAAGACAGGGTATCTAAGTCCAGTTACATTTTGTAGGCGAACTGAGTAATTTACTTATCAGTGTGCTCTAAGGAGAGTTCTTGATCTTTTGACCTCTCTTAGCTCCAAAATCAAAAGCCATGATCTCTGTTTATTCTGCCTTTCTTGTCTGTTTTTAATGTTTTTTGTGCTGTGTCACAGCAGGACAGGACTCATCCATCATGGCCGATTGGCTTGTTTGGATGAGAAATGAAACAGCTGTGCAGGCAGTTACAAAGACATTAAGCATCTCAGCCTGACATTAGCCTGACTGAGAGAGTGACCTTCCACTGTGGGCACAGTCAAATCTTTCTCTACAGTTTACATCAAATAGCCAGCTTGAACACTCATTGGGAACTTCTCAGAAACTTTAACTCTAAGAACCGTGTGGTTCATATATAAATATATATATATATTAGAAAGAACAAGATATATGAAAGAATAATGTTTTTGCAATGGTGTGCTTTTTGCAATGGTGTGCTGTAATTATGTCATTTACCAGCAGGGGCAAACAGAACCCTGCTGGTCAGCTAAACTTTGACCCCTCAGTATGAACAGTTATTCACTGAGTTGGCTAACCTTGCAGAATGTTGACACGCAGATGAACCAAATGCGTGTATTAAGTACAAAATAGAAACTGAGAAATGTTTTCTGCCATTGAACCCATATTTCATCTGTTGCACCTGACTGCACTGAGAAGGTCTCTCTCTCCCTTACCATGTCATTTATGCATCTCTGGTTTTATAACCCTCCATCTTAGAGCCGAAGAAAATGAGGAGAGCGAGAGAGATACTGCTGGGTTTTTGGGTTAAAGGAGAGGTGTCTCTCCAGTCACCTGACACAGTCTGATCTCTCTAGCTCGGTGAAGTGTGACTGCATGACAGTTTGAGGGCAACGTCATGTCCTTTTCTTCTTTAAAGAGCAATCTCGTCCCTTACAAGGGCTTCGGACAAGCAGATACTCTCCAGAGAGAACGCCCTGTGGGTGCCGTAGATTTACACACTTGTCTTCTTTGTATTAATTTTTGAGACTGTAGTGAAAATTCGTGTCATGTTTCTGGCTGTTAGCCAGCAGGTGGAATCTCATTTGTTGTGTGGCCACCATAAAACCTGCATGTTTGGACAAGTAATCCGGTTTTTAATTACATTTTGTTTTCATTTCACATTCATTGTTACAAGGACAAGATTGATGTAACTTTAACAGACAGGTGCCTGTGCTGGGGCTAGTGCTCTAAAACCGTGAAAAAAATATACACGTGCATGTATGTATGTATGTATGTAAAATATATACACCACACACACATATGTATATATACATACACAGACACACACATATATAACATATAATGTATAATGGCGTATCATTTTGGAGGAGAACATGTAAATGTGAACAATTCTGCTGGTCTTTATGCAGGCATATGTTCTGAGTGGGCCTGCTAATGGCCACTCTCAACATTAGTGCAGTTCTCCAGCATTTCTCCATAAAAAGAACCTTCTTCATTTCCATGTTCTATGGTGGGGAGGGAGGAGACCATGCAAACTGGGTCAACCAGGCATATTTGACTTTGAGATATGTACCCTACTTCTCTTTACAGAGCACCCACAGATCACCTCGTCTTTATCTGTAGCTTGCACAAGCAAAATAAATGACTACAAATACAGTTTCCTTTATTCCTTCTATATCTGGCATGACCTCAGCTTTGGCGTATGAGCTAGTAAGATCATTAAGCCGGGGATGATTACTGTTGGTACTATTTATAAAGGCCTTCACTTAATACCAGTGGAGAAAATATACACAAATTTGTGCCATGAATGTAGCTTAGTCAAGGTGGTAAGGCAGTTTAATCAGGTTGATGTATGATAGTCTATGTGGCGTCTTTGTCTTTTGCCTGGGTTTCTGTATCTTAATTGTTAAGAGAAAGTTTTGTTGCCTTTATTTAAGTTTTTCCTCAGAGAAAAGTTGTATTGCTCCAAAGTTGCTCTCTCAACGTTTAGAAGATTTGATGAAGATCTCAGTTCAGGTATCAACTTTGTCTCAGATGTTTCTCATAAAATTGCTCAGGAGAAATAAAAACAGAAACAAGTGTGAGAGTATGGAGCTATAACATTCATGTAGATAGTGGCTAAAATAATCTGGATTTGATGAGTAGTTTGAATTTATATTGAAATCTTCAATAACATTTATTTTGATTGGAGGCTTAGCAAATCTGAGCTTAGTTTGAGACATTGTTGAGATCTTTTCTGAAACTAATGGAGACATTTGTGAGACTTTTTTTAGGAGCGATATCTGAGACAAAGCAAAAGCTTTCATTTTCTCTCCATTGAATCTCATTGCTCTCTAACAGAAATAATTGAGCTATTAATGAGATCTCATCTGTGATTTTTCTTTCCAGGGCATTTGCAACGCCAGGCTCATGGGTTCAAATCTCAGAGTTACACACATGCTAACAAAATGGACACTAAGTCTGTGTCTGTCAAATGCAGTAATGTAAATGTCAAGGGTTACTCACGCAAAGAGTGCCACTCATCCTGGCGAATGGTCTTGGTGATGTTGTAAGAGAGATTCTTGGGTATCGTGGCTGAGGAGTAGTGGTACTTGATGTAGGAGCATCTCGCAATAGATCCTGCAGGGCAAGAGGAAACAAAACCGTTTATAGTGATTTACTAAATCATGCATCTGGTAATGCTGATGGATATGAGATGCTGTCAGCTTGTTTTTCTATTCACTAACAAGTAAATGACAGAGCAGGATCACTCTGTATTGGCTGTGGTTCATATTAATGGATGTTGCTGTATGTACATGCTGTCTTTTTTTTGGTGAACCGCACTACACAAATGAGAGATTGTGAGAGTTATAAATTCTTTGAGATTTCATTGTGCTGTGTTCTGTAAGATCAGAGTACAGCTCTTTCAACAAAACTATGTTCTTGTTGTTTGGTCATTTTCTTTTTCTCTTATGTTTAGACCCTTTTACAGTGGAGGTCTTTTTTTTATATCCCAGCAGGCAAAAATAGTTGCTCATCAAATGGGGGTTTAACATAGCCTGTGTCACATTTGAAATCCCTCTCAATTTTCCAAAATGGATTTCCAGGCTTTTTGGTCAACCTGTACGGCGTATCTCTCAGCTTTGGGGAGAGAGATATGGCGCTTCATGACTGAAATTATTTCATTTGGGAGTTCTCTGAAGAGCCTTTGAGAATTACATTGCCTTTAGTGTGAGGCTCGCGTACAACCTTCCCTTTCAGACAGGAAGGCAAAGTTCTCCTATTTCTCCAGGACACACACATGCACAGATCAGCAACGAAAATGGGCACTGGCAGAGATAATGATACATATTTCTGTGTCCTAACACTACATACCAGCATTCCTGTCTGCACTATTGTCCAAGATATCATTTCCTGTTGATTATAAAGATAGAAAATGGCAGCCTCTTTTCATTCTGAAAGAAGAATTATAGCCCCAGAGCTTGGCCCTGTCCTCCATTATCTCATTCTTCCAGGAACCGCTAGACCAGCTAAAATCTATGTTGTGTTAGCAGGGAAGTTCCAATGGCACATTGATTAGAAAATCATTAGTGCCACGAGTTGAAAATGGATGCACTATAGTAACTGAGAACATTTTATACTGCATGTTATATATATATATGTGTGTGTGTGTGTGTGTGTGTGTGTGTGTGTGTGTGTGTGTGTGTGTGTGTGTGTGTGTGTGTGTGTGTGTGTGTGTGTGTGTTTTAATACGTGTGTATACAGTATTAAAATATATATATATTCTATTTATATGTATGTTATATTGTTATATTATATCCATTGAAATGGACCACAGCATGCATATAAATACATTTCAATGGATATAATATACATACTGTTTTTTCTAATCAATGCCACAGTGATTAGTGACACAAGTTATGTGTGTATATTTTATATTATTTTATTTGCCAACGGTTGAGTGTAAAGTCGAGTTAAACATTGAGCCTTCACATTTTGGTACTTTATGTCCCCATTTTGCTTTATTGACAGATTACACTTCAGCTGGCATGGACTTCACAAGTTTCTAAAACCTTATGATCGATACTATCCAAGTAAGAGTTGAGAATATTCCAGAAACTATTGTTATAAAAATTGAATGTTAAAATTAGTGTTATGTAATGTAATGAAGGCACTGAATAATGTTTCATATGTAAATGTCACAGATTTTTAGATCCTTCCAAGCTAACAGAGAACATTCCCATAATGTTGGCTAATGTTCTCTCAAAGTTTTCAAAAAATATTCTTTCAGTAACATTAGTAGAACTTTTTAATGTTATTTGTAAAAATGTTATCCTTAAGTTATTAGTTGAATGTTTAAAAACACAGTTTGCATTATGTTCTTACAACCAAGCAATGATGTTAATACAAGGCCTAAAAAACTGTACATTTTGAACCTTTCCAGAATATTCAGATAACATTTTTAATGTTTTTGTTACTTAATGGAGACATGAGAGAAACAATCTGTTGTGTGTTGTTTGCTCTTCATACACATCTTACGCCGGATTCAACAGAAGAATTCTGTGATCATCTCTCGTTACACAGGCATGTAAGACAGATCGTTCTTTGCCTTGTGCTTCCCCGCGGAGTTAAAGCTGATCGGGTCAGCGGCCGGGCGTAAACTGAAACCATCCTTCTTCCAGGCTGACCAGACAGCAGCGTTCCTGTGTATAGATTTTATTTGATGGCCAACAAAGCCTGGGAGAGTTAAATGGATTTTAAATATGCCGAGAAAGGCTAAAGGCATCACAAGCTGAAAGCAGCTTGTAAAGTGTCACTTAGACCCCTTGGTTGTGTGACATAAATACAAAACTTCTCAGTTCAGGTAAAGTCATTAACTTTGTGAGATTGTGTTGTTTTACACTGTATCACAGGTGGAGGCGTACTTCTGGAGACCTTTTTTGGGTTGTTTTGATGAGACTCAACTGGCATGAAATATAATTTATAGAAGAAAATATCTGTGTTAATGTTGCCAGGTTACACAGAGGAGAGAGTTAACATTCAGCATGCTGGGAGCTAGTCAATGAAAGGTAATTTTGGTCCCCTTGAGGTTTTGTGCAGTAAGCACTGGGAATATATTTATTAATTGTTAGTTTTTTTGAGTTCCTTCACTGCCTGCATGACTTCACTTGACCCTTTATTGTACTTTCTCATCAAAGAGTTCACTCTCTCTCCTCCTAATGTACACTGTATTTACAGTGCGGTCCAGAAATGTGAGATTCAAAATACAAAAACAAATAACAGATATTATTTTGCAATAAATCCCAGCTAACAGGTAATGTTCTCTCAAAGTTATCAAAAACATTCCTACAGTAACCTTGGTAGAATGTTTTTCTAACGTTATATATCATATATCAAAAATAGGTCAAAACATTACAGAATATTGTTCTTATAACTAAGTAATAATGTTAATACAAGTTTTAAGAAACTGGACATTTTGTTTTTTTAGATAAATTTGTGTGTGTGTGGGAAAGAGACTGAGTTAGTGCTATTTCTTTGGAGAGAACATGGTGTAGCAGACTCCCCAGCTGTCCAGTCCTGTCTAGTCCTGATCATTGTACTAATCTAAACTCTGCAGACAGGGATTTGGCAGACTGTCGGAGTCTCTTACTTATTCATGCATTTCTGGCCTCTCGCTTTGCTTTAACTATGACATGGAGAGAAAAGATATTTAACAGTTTATTTTTATATGGTAATTTTTGTCTTTATCACAAGGGCATTTTTAGCTGTTCCGGATTAATCACTGCCATTATTCACCACTAATGTGAAAACAGAAAACTAAAATGTGTGTGTAAAATAAAAAAATAATAAATGCATTTTAAACAATCCATTTGTAACACGTTCCAACCAAAGAGCAAAGAAACCATTGCAAAATTAATCACACCTCAGCTTTCGAATTTCCTCTGGGTCCTTTGGAATGTCATTTTGTACGTTTTTTTCTCTTTTCATTTCTCCTCAGTTGTCTTTTGGTCAATAATTCATGAGTCCTTCCATTTTTCTCTTCCTCTGGTCAGTACAGCTCGGCTAATGAGACAAAGCAGTGTAGCGAAAGCTCACAATATCGACAACCGCGTAAGACAGAACTGCTCAACTTGTGAAAGTACTTCATGTCAATAAGGTAACAGATTACAAATACGATTGACTTGGTTGCTGACATGGCATTGCATCGATTAGAAATATCCAGTGCTCTCATTGTGTGTAATCTGGATCAATGCATTTCTGTTTGGTGTACTTTACTTTAGTAATTTCTCAGCATTCGTATCTGCATTTGTATTGTTTTATTGTTAAATGTAGCTGATACATTAGATACTACATTTAAAGCTTAAGTGTGTCATGTCTGTATCACTAAACAGAATTTCAACATTAATAATTGTTTTTGAGGTTTCAGAACACTTCCCCTTTGTTCCATTGGTTGGATAAACAGATTGCAGAGCCAAATGAACAGGTATGTTTTGATTGCTCCATTTTAGGAAAGCCATCCTACTACTGGCTTTTAGTCTTCTCTGTATATTACGTTGGGATATGAAAAGTATTTTTATATCCCCAATTATACACGTTGCCTTTTATATTAGAAAAAGATCATTAGTTTAATTTCTCCTCTTCCTGTAAAATATACTAATTTAAAAGAGATTAAAACAAAGCGTTAATTTTAAGGTAACCTAAGAGAAGTCAATATTGCCTTAAGAGATCATTTTTCAAAGTCCCAGCAGCCAATTTCAAAGTTTCAAAAATTATTATGTGTCATAATTAATAACGTTGTGTAGGCATGTAATAAATCTTTGTAGCACTCACCTGAGGAATAAAAATGAACTTTGTTGTTTACTAACATACAGTATATGCAAGACACTGCAGGAATTGCGTTAAAAGACCTATTTTGCTAGAGGTCGAGCTTCAGACAGTCAAACAGTGTTACACAAAACAAGAAAATGTCACGTCAAAATACAGAGCCGGATTAATCCCGACCAATCTGTCAGGAGATATTTCACATCACTGCGTCTGCCAGAAGTGTGGTGTGTATATTCACAACTGAGCTGTACTGAGGGCTATATCTATTCCAGTGAAGTAGTTTTTCGCTAAACGGTAGCAGTCATGGAGGCTGGAGTGATCAGCAGGTGAAGCTGATGTGAAGCTTTTTATATTTATTTCCATTAATCATAAACTCCGCCCCAACTCTCCGAGCCTGCAGCCGAGCTGTTGCCATGTAGCGCGGTTCTCTTTGTTCAATGGCATGCATTAGTCATCATTACGCTGTTCTTGGTGCTGTACCGTTTGGGTCAAACACGCTGCTGAAGCGGTTTCAAAGAATGATCGCCGCATAATCTGTGTCTGTTTTTCATATGATGAGACACTTCAACAGTATCGCACTCAAGGTTGTGGATTTTTTTTCTAATATGACAAAAAGGGTGTAATATTGCTTTTCATAGCATAGTTCTGTACAGCGCATAAAATTATGTTTTACACTCATTATGGGCGGTTATTTTGTCCGTTTTTGCATTGACAATTACGGTAGTTCCAAAGGAAGCCCAAAAATCTTGTTGCTGAGCAACTCACACACATACAGTCACCGACGGTGTGCACCGTCAACACTGATAAATTTGAGTGACATCCAGTGCTGTTATAAGAAATATCAGCTCTTTTGTAACACCACTCGACCAATCAGATTGTAGAACCGTAACTCTGTGCGGCATAATTAAAAATATAAAGTTCTTATTAGTCTTTCTTTTCTGATTACACAGTGTCCTGCAAACAAATTGATTGGACTCGCCTCTTAGGGGTGTTGTAATTCAAAGAACATTGTGCGCATGCAGACATTTGTGATATGGCTAAAGATCAACAGAAGCCGTAATATAAGTGCCGCATCAAAGCCGGAGTAAGTCTCACAATCTCCCTAACAGTCCCACAGCGATGTTATCATCTAGCTGACTCATAATGTTTGACCCAGCGCTCCACAATCTAATTATAAACGTGCCTCATGGTGATCTATGTCCTTATGATGTAGATAAAGGATTGTGATGAAGACAGAAAGAGGCTTGTGGCATAACTCTATGAGTCAATATTCAGCTTAAGTCCACTGTGGGTTGTCACCCGCGCGCATATGGGCATCCAACATCGCTGTAATTTTGTGGCGTGGGGTGCAATCTGTTTTTTCTTTGCCCCCAAGTTCCAATGGCTGACTAAAACACATGAGTGACTTTATTTTCTGAACAACAGATTGCTAATGTACAATTGAGCTACTTCCTGTTTCTTTTAATAATTGCAGTTTCTTCTAATGGTTTTTGTGTGAACTAAACAGACGTTCCTTGTACCATAAAAAATGTGAAATATTATTTCTTTAACAAGAATGAGTTTCCTAAAACTGCCCTTTAAATTAGAGGTTTATTCTTATTTAGTTTATGTATGTAGTTTATTTACCAAGTGGCAAAATAAAAAAAAGTTTTGGTGATTTACATTTTTGATCATAGATCACAGTATTGGGTCTGTGATTTGGCTAATAATAATATGAATGTATTAATTATTAATTGTCCTATTATTTAAAAAAAATAGCTGGTTTAGCGTTAAACTAGCCTGATTTTGTCCTAAAATTCAGCATTGTGGCATATTTAATATCGTCTGCTGCTGCAGAATAAACTGCTGGTGTTTTTTGGATATAAACACATGCTAGATGTACAAATATTTAGTACATTTAAAAATATTCAAACTAATAGAATAAATGTACTTATAATAAATGAATAAATGTTATAGAATTATGTATTATGTTAATAATTACTATGACTCACAAGAACTGATTTCCTTATCGTAGTGCCACATATTGGTGCTTCTGTAGTATATTTTCGTAAGCAGGTTTCTGAATGCTTTGGTACAAAATTATTTACATTTAGGCATATAGCAGACGCTTTTATCCAAAGGTGAGGAAAACAACGAAGCGATTAATCATAGGGAGGCAATAACATCAACCGTACATGGTTACAATTTTTTTTTTACCAAACCAGGTACAAAAATGTCTGTTTTTGTGTTTATTTCCCCAGGTCTTGACAGAGACAGGCACGTGTAGCAGCCAGATGGACACTGCGTCGCAGTACGCGACCTGGGCTCATTATTTGGTGACCCACATTGCGGCCCACCCCTCTCAAACCCAAGCCATGCTGGATTAGCGGGCGAGATACACCAGATAAGTGCGTGGGTTGGGGGTGGATGACGGTTATGTATTCTCTGACCCAGCTGGTGTGTTTCATTGTCTTTATAATTACAACACAGCGCAACAGAGATGGGTTTGTGCAGGCAGATCGACCAGTTGCTGCAGGGAAATGCATGTCTCAGCTTTACAGGCAGCGTGAAATTAATTCAGAGATGCTCCATGCGCTGGGCGTGTCATGATGCTGCATGTAATACGGAGTTAATTTTGCCAATGCTAAGATTCGTTGAGGTTGTACATTAGGACTGTCTTGTTTACAAGCCAGGAGTAAAAACCTGGCTGGATGTAGATAACCTTATTCCCATTTAGACTATATCTGTAAGCCCAGGACAGATTTATAAAGGTACTGATTTATAGATATTTTGTGAGTTTAGTATCTCTTTCTTAAATCTGTTACTTTGTATATCAATTTCAAGGGCACCTTGCCTGTCTGTCTGTCTGTCTGTCTATCTGTTTGTTTGTTTGTTTGTTTGTCTGTCTCTGCCCACTGAGAACCGGTGCACTTTAAATGTTTGTATATATCTGGCAGTTGTTTTCAGCATGTACTTGTCTTTTTATGTAAAAAACAAATAGCAAATACAAATAAGATGTGTCACTCCAGGTAGTGCTCTGTGATTTCATATTTGTAAAGTTCACTGTGGCCCTTTTTATGACATACTTTTTTGGGTTTGTGTGACACTGCGGTGTCCTCATACACCACTGTACTCTTTACATTTAGCTTTCGCAATAGAGGATTCCTCAGAAAACAGTTCAGTTTGCTCTTCGGAAATGATGCTAGGGAATATTGACCCTTGTTTGCTGTGGCTTTAAATGGCTATGGATCATGAGGAGAGATTTACACTCTGCAGTATCACACTGGCTTTGAAGAGCCACAGAGGCTTCCCTCAGGAGTAGCTTGTCTCTTGTAATTCTCCAGAATCAGTATATACATGATAGAAGCCCTCAAGCTGCTGTGTTCGAGTATAAAGATGGATGAAGTCGGGCTGCTGTGTGGTCTGCACCATCCTGCTGTTCAGTCTCACCCAGAGCCAGTGGAAAAATAAATAAATAGCCTTTCTAATCGCTCTTCAAACTCTGGGGGTGTCTAACGGCTCTAAACTGTCTCCAGCAATATGTTGGAGCATTTTTCTCGGTAATTTGATTTTGAAGCATTAATTTTTTAATAACTAGGTTACAACCTTGTTTATCCAGTTAATCATCACTTCTTTAAGTCGATTTTCAGTCTTTTGACAAGATGTCAGAGGGCGTTGTGGATGCTGAAGTGTTTGTCCTGGCCCGTTTGTGTGTTGTGAAGGACGAGATAATTAAAAAGCATTATTGTTATCTGTGGTGTGGAGCAGATGAAAGTGTGGACAGATATTACAGACCAATTTTTCTCAACATGAGAAAACCTCACGTTGCTGTTATATATTTTGCTGACGTTTGTGGCGAATGGATAATGGCAATCACAACGCCAACTGGAGTTTAACACCAACTGAACAGTCTGAGGGGTGTTTGTACAGAGGTTAAAACAAAACTTACGTGGCTCAAGGTATCAGCTGATTCTCATATATATTAACTAGACACTAAAAGAAACATAAATGAATTAGCTAGGACCATCCCAGCTAACAATTTTAGGTTTTAAGAACATTTGCCTAATGTTTCCATTAAGTAACAACAATGTTAAAAATGTTAATCTGAATAGATTACGAACGTTTAAAAACGACTTTGTATTAACGTTATTGCTTGGTTATACAAACATTCCAACTTTTAAATTCTGTAACATTGTTAAAACATTCCACTAACAATTTAAGAGGAACGTTTTGACATAAATATATAAGAGAACTTTTAGAGAGAACGTTCAGCATTAACATTAGCTAGCGTTCTGAGGACGTTCCCTGTTAGGTAAGATACCATCTATTTTACGTTAGTATTTAAATTCTGTCATACTTACATAGGTGTATTTTGCAGGAATTTCTAAAGTTTTCAGCAAAGGCGTGGTCTCGCTCCTGAATATTAATTAGGTGACATCACATTCACGTTAGTCCTAACAGATCTTCTGAAAGGCTGGTGAGTGGTAGCTTGCTTGGAAATTTCTAAATGCGGTTGTTGCGCCCCTGTTTAACGGCCAGCTGGCCGGTAACTCTGTTTTATTTACTCATCAGAGCCAATTTTAACTCTCGCCAAGCTCCTAATGAGTGTTAATTTTGGATCCTGTTTACATGTTATAAAAAGATAAAACTGTGGAGCGTTTCAGTGTTGGAGGAATTTCAAGATGTAACATAAAGCTGCTTAGCCCTCCGTATCGAGGAATGCTATCGAGAAACTCTTTGTTTGTGTTGATAGAGGATAATTAATGGATTGTTTGAACAGAAAATGTTGATTCTTCTCACAGAAAAGCAAACGGAAAACCAGCAGTGCTTTATATTGCCTGTAAATAATAAATGTACACTGCAGTTCAGCATGGACATCAGCCTCAATGAAATGAAGGTGAAGGGTTTTATGAGGCAGCCATCTGGCTTTCCTCCAGGTATAGAGGAGTATATACAGCCCGCGTGCCTGACAATCTATATGTTAAGTAGTCTATTGATAAAGCACTTTACTTGAGATCAACTGATTGTGCCACTTTTGATATTGCTAAGCTTGCAGCCAACTGGCTAGAAGAGAAAAGAGGGTGGAGTTTTTTTTGCTAGGCAACTATATACTGGTCACTTGATCTATTATTTGATTTGTGGCACTCGTCTTGTCCGGTTTTTTATTTATGTTTAGTGAATTGAATCTTTGTGTTGTACAGTTTTTTTTGTGAGTTCAGTCAACCTGTTTATTTGTTGGGAAGATGAATTCAAGCTGTGTTTGAGGGTAATGTTACGCCTGTCTGCCCAATAAGAGATAGCAGACTCGAATTTTAACTTTGAAAATCCCTGCCAGGAGTGCTATTGATTGGCCATGAATTGTTTGACCAGGAGCGATCCCATATTTGCTGCTGTGCAGATAAAACAGGATCACAAGAAGGCAAATCTAATTCTAGGCAAAAACTTTCATCTCAGCAGGTTATAATAAACTCCAAAATTGCAGGACTAGCCACCCATCAAATGCATTGAGCATGCTACAAAGCTAACAGGGAATGTTCTCAGAATGATGGCTAACATTCTCTAAATGTCAGTTCAAAGTTCTTGCAGTAATGTTAGTTGAACATTTTTTAACATTATATTATATATAATATATTCTTAAGTTGTTAGTGGTACATTTTAAAATGTTACAGAATTAAAAAAAAATGTTTTAATAATAACCAAGTAATAAATGTTAATGCAACATCTAAAAAATGGATGTTTAGAATGTTCCTAGAACGTTTGTTACTTAATGTTACTTAAACATTAGTGAAACGGTCTTACAACCTAAAATTGTTAGCTGAATACAGGGGGATATTTCCTGTTTTTCTCCTCTTTTTAGGAAGGAAATGTCAAACCTGGCCCTTAGGTAGAAGCAACCTTTGCTGTTTCTAACCTCAACTCTGGATAGATATGAGATTTGCCTGAATGAATTTTATTGAAATGGGTAGGGGACAGCAGGTGTGACCTTTGGCAAGGTGTGGATCAAGAGACAAATCACCCTGAGGCAATTTACCGCCCGCCGCTTTCCTTCCTCCCGCTCAAAACACCCACACTTCCTGTTTGCATTCATAAATATGTAGAATTCGTTTGAATTGAGAGAAGCAGCAGCAGACGTTTGCTTAGTCTTTAGGGACTTTGCTGTGGGCTCTGATCCAAGATGGTGAAGGAGCTACAGCACCGATAAACAAATAAATTCCATTCACTAGACACGCACAGATGTCATTGGAAATGGGAAGAGAGGTATAGGTGCATATAGAGCAGTAGGGCAGGTGTGGGTGGAAGCATTCATGATAGATTCCCAGGCTGCTGTGCTGGAATTCTGTTGGTGTGCAGAAAAATAACAAACCTTTAGCCTTAGCTCTCAGGCGTCATCGTTTTTCCCATGGTCCTGAGTTACTCTGCTTCTGAAGTGATATACACTACCAGTTAAAAGTTTATAATCGCTTGCTTCTTTAATTATCAATTATTTTTTTCACGTTTTAGAATAATAGTGGATTCAAAAATCAGCTGACTCTGGGTCCTCTGAAGGTTTCCCCTCTCCTGTAAACATCTAATGGAGTTTCACAGATTGGCTGAGCTTCACAATAGAAAAGTATTTTATAGGTGGCAAGGGTTCGACTCACACATGAACTGATTATGCAGAGATAAGGAGAGGTATTGCGTCAGATCTTGTCAACATGTGTCCCCTTAACATGGAGTGTTTGCTGCTTAGCCCCGCAGACAATTTCTTGGCCTCCTTCCTAATACACGCCTAACAACACGGGCTGCCTCTGCACACGCTGGTGTCACGCTGGTGTGCCAATCTAATTATGTCCTCATGCTGAAATGCCATCATAGCATTAAGAGAGAGAGAGAGATGAGTGAGGGTGGGAAACAAGAGAATGTACGCATCTAATTAATTTTCTATATAATATCTCTAAGATCTCTTTTACAGAAGCTCGGTTGGCACACAACTCCCCGACATGAGATTTAAATTATTCCATATGGTTATGGGCACTTCGTTTTGAAAACAGGCATTTTAGCCAATCACCTAAATAATCTGGAGCCACTGGAATATGAAATACATCCCCCCTGATGATGTCATGCTCTCAATATAACTAACAGCTGACAATTTCTTATGAAGGTAAACATGCTGCTCGAATCATCAGCTTTGATTACCTTCCTGGGCTGTCCACTGAATGAGCAAAATGACTGACAGGCAGAAAACACTTCAACATGTTCTTATTATCTAAAAAAAAATCTGACTGTGTACCATTTCCACAGTTCCTCTTTTTTGCAGTTTACAGATCCTGATGAGACAGTTTACACATGGCTGTGAGACAGGTGTGACCTTTAACGACTGATTGAGCGATACCTGTCAGGTCACAGGGATATTTTCCAAATGTCACTTCATAAAGACACCGCTTACAGCCCTTTAACCCATTACTTTCAGTAATTACATTATTACGTTCTCATGATGAGTCCCATCTAACAGGAAACATTCAGAGAATGTTGGCTAACATTGTCTTAGAGTTCTTTCAAAGTTAATAATAAACATATATATATATATATATATATATATATATATATATATATATATATATATATATATATATATATATATATATATATATATATATATATCAAAACAGTTAGTCTTAAGTAGTTAGTAGAATGTTTTAAAAACATTTATACATAACATTAATAAAATGTCTAAAAAACACACATTTTGACATTTGGACATGTTGAACGTTCCTGGAGCTTTCAAAATAACGTTTTCAATGTTTGGCAATGGAAAATGTCAAGGAAACGTTCTTACAACCTACCTCTGGTAATGCATTATTGTAAGGTGTTGCCTTTAAATATAGTAATTCCCAATGTCAGTAAACATACTGAGTGAATCACGCAATCCAAAACACAGTTTCAGAGCTAATATGTATGCATGAACCATCCCTGGGCCCTTTTTGCCCCACTTCCTCGAGCTGGCAACAGAGAGTTGTGTTCTCTTTTGATCCCCTCCTTCCCCGCGTCTCACTATTTTAGTAAAGCTGGGTCAGCCAGGCGTTTAATTAATGTGAACGGAAAGTTGCTCACGCTATCCATCTTTCTCTCTGTTTGAGTGGTACATTATCTTCTGCTTTCCCACTGCAAACCTCTCTGTTAATTAAAAACTGCCAAGTCCCTCTTTTGGTGCAGCCGTCTAAAATGAAGCCTTACACGGAACTACACTGCGTACTTCCTCCCCGAAGAAGGTGAAGATCCTCAGATCACCCGTCTCTATCGGAGTGTGTGTTAGCCGCTCTGATGTAAAACATTGACTTTAAAATGGTGGCAGGGCATGCCCATAGATTATCTTTCCATTCACTTCTGAGTGAGGGGCAGCAACAAAAACGATGAGAGGTGGCAATTAAAGCTTGCTCGAATGCTGAATAACACAGCATTGATATCCGTTTAATGCCTGAGCTAATGTGCGTATATAACGAGCTAAGCTGGCTCATGGAGCATAAAAACACTCAATAAAAGTAAAAATCATCTACGAACGAGTGTGAAAATGAGATGAGTTAAAGCGGATGGCAGTCAGTCGCTCCACAATGCCAAGTCCTGAAACTGCTAAAGGGGGAAGCTAAAAGAAATGCTGTTTGTTTTGAACACTTTATAGCCGGGGGCCTTTGGCAAACAGCAGTGCTGTACATTAATCAAGTTATTTCAGTCTCGGGTGTCCCTGCTGACTGCCTGAGAGAAATAGCCTCACACCGGTCTCCGAACAGGTAGAGCAGATGCTGCTGGCGCATTTAACCATGCATCTCTCATTAGACATGGAGTGCTAACTTAATCTGTGTTATTAACATCTCTATATATAATGAAATGCAAGACGCTTTATTAGAGATAAACTAAAAGAGTCTCACAGCTTGGACGTTTAATCAAATTGATCATTCTTGTGATCTAGTTACCAGAATTAATGTGGTAGTTTTCTTTTTTAGCTTATTTTTTTTAACCTTTTAGTTTTATTTTATTCTAACATGCTACATAGCCAAGGTTTGGGATTTCAGTAGAAACATTCTGTTGTTTAATGCGAGGTAAATTAAATGGGTAATGTTTGGGGTCTGGTAATATTTCGACTTGATATATTTTCTTTCTGTATTTAATTTATTTTCTAAACACACCAGAATGTAAGACACATATTAAACATTCAATAAAAAGTTTTCCTATTTCAGGGAATTAAAGTCTTTTTATTATTTTTCATTTTTGCCTAGACAGCGATTATTTTTACCCGATTACAGACAACACAAGTTGATACTTTATAAAAAAAAATCATAGCTACATATTGCTTATGTGTCCCTCAGACAAAGTTAATACCTGCAAATTTAAATTATATGTGTATTCTAAAGCCAGAAAGTATGCGATTAAAATGTATTTTCTGTCTTTTTAAAAAGTCTCGATCAGGATTTCATCCAAATTCCGTTTTTTGATGATTGTTTACAGCATGTCAGACTGATTCATAACTGTTTTTCCCTTTCTCTGCCCAAACCTGTCATGTGACAGGGTTGAGACTAAAGTGATGGGGTTGAATATCAAAACAGGGTTGATGGGATATCAGCATCCATAACAGCATAGTGTAGAAAACTCCAAAATGAATTGTGTTAGCCCTGAGTAAATAACGGGATTAATTAGGGCTAATTTCTTCTAATCTATTGACATTCCTAGCCTTTATTATACGTGCAGCAGTATGATAATGTCTCTCACCTGGTCTTGGACTGTGCAGAGAGGAGCATACACGAACAGCAGACAGAGAAATGTTCCACAAATACAGTCACTTTGTAGGTTGGCACCATGGTGTGTGCCATCTTTATCCACAATCTGGTATGACAGTTTCCTTCCTGTACTGTATGTCACCTCACAGATGGGGCGATTACTACGACACTGTCAGTCCATTTGTACACTTGTAACTACTTCACACATTAACATCTCATTGAAGGCAAAAGCTGCTTGCTTGTCAAATGAACAAGTCGTGCAGACGAATAAATAAAATGTCCACTGTGCTCTCGCTGCAGGATGTGACCTGCTTTCTGCCATCTTTGCACATGGGCACTTGGGGGCTCATGCTGATTGGCTGATGGCATCACAGGGGGAGGAGTTCCAAACACTTTAATAGCAATAATCCTGAGCTGTGACATCAGAAGAAGAGGACATGTAAACAAGCTTTTAGGAGCCTTACAATAAAATTGAACAGTGCGAAATAGCCAATCTCAGCAATACTTGGCTGCCAAGAGTTTGTGACACGATTCAGATATTTGAAAACTAAAGTTACATGCTAATGTCTATTACACAACACTGATGAGACTTGGACAGGCAGTCCATAAAAACGAAAGTTAGACAGAGGGGGCTTGTTTTTCTATTCTTTCACATCAAAACATATGCAAAACCAAGCCATGCTTCTGCGAAGTTAATTATCCGCCATCATTTGGTACCAGATATCTATCAGTTTGTATTGCGCATATAAAGGGACCATATTCTCTTCCCCTCTGTATCCGTCATGCGGTGTCAGTTCTGCGCTCTCCTATAACACATCTTACACACTCCAGTGTACTTCAGCTCTCAGCACCCGTCGCATTAACACAGCCCTGTACTGCTGTTAGAAACAGCAATTCAATTACAAAGCCAATGTGGAGATGGAGAAAGAGCACTGACTGGCTGACTGAGGCTCCATCACTTCATACTGGGCCCAGATTAATGAATGCTATTCCTGGGGAAGCACAGAGGCAGAAAGAAGCATTAAACACTCAACTTTTCAGCTAGAGCGGGAAAGTATGCAGCTCTTAATGACTGGAGTGACACTGGACCGCCGGTACCTGACGACAGGACCTGGATGTTGAATGTGGATTGTGTTTCAGTGCCTGTTGAAAACTGTGCCAGGCTGAAGTAACTAATCTGTCAGGTCTGGTTTTCTACACCACGCCGAAATTGGGGACAGGAAATTGGACAAGGCATGTAACGTGGTGACCCATTTGGGCCAACCTGCAGGTCTGGGTTGATTGTAAGGCATTAGATGTCTTAATATGCTGTTAGTGTTTTCTTAAAGGGATAGGTCACCTGAAAATACCTAGAAATAATTTTCTCGCACTTATTTTAAGACCATATGTGACTGTGTTGGCAAAATGAGTTGCAATGAGCAAATTTTCAAAAATGAGTTCTTATAATTGTCACATTCTTGTAATTTTCAAAACCTTTAAAATAATGTATGATTTGTTAAAACAGACAAAAAAAAATGAATGAGCTACCCTTACAGTCATCGAGACGAGAAAAAGAAAAAACTGCATTTTTTTCATAGATTTTAAAAAAAAAGGAAAGATTTAGGAAGGTTCACCCTTTTAGAAAACATATAAATACAGATGATTTTTAAATGTTTAACTGCTGTTTGAAGTATTGGGATGACTATATGAGGGCTTAATGAACCCATTTTTATGAAGACCAAAACTGACATCTTTTATTTGTTTTGCCTGTAGCTTGTAATTAGTCTGTGCACATTCCGACTCATTTTGTCAGCAATGGGTCACATACGACTGGCTATTTAATTGTGTATGGAAAAGAGCACCCTAGAAATCTGTTAAACTTCTTAATCTGTGTTCCATGAAAAAAGAAAAGCGTACAGGTTTGAAACAATGTTAGACTTAGTAAATAATGACACAATTCATTTAGCTTATTATGGCCGTATTCTGATTATGTCACCAAAACAAGTTCATATACCAATGATGGGGAGAAAATATAATTTGTTAGTAATATCCAAGGTATCCTACAGATAAAGATTGTTAACCTGCAGGGCAAGATATGCGAGCACCTGGTGGCCATTCTAGTCACGTAATACTCCTGGCAAAAGTGTAATGGGTGGAGAAAAATCAATGGCTTCCATCCATCAGGAAACATCTTTAAAATTTTGATCAACTCTAAAGTCCCTCCTTCTCAAACCCACAGATAATTGTGTCCCCTGATTTCTTAGCCCCATCCAGAGCTGTGACTTTAATATTGTTTGTAATCGAAGCTGTAACGTATTATTAGCATATTGGGAACCTTGTCAGGTTTAGAATCCAGTAGCTGATTGATCAAATGAAAAAGAACCTAATTGTAGTCAACAGTCAGCAATCACATGCCAAGTTTATGACACAAAACTTAATAGCCATCCATTAATAATATCTAGATGAGATAGGAAATTGTAATCTTTGATTGTTGATAATTATGGACTTGGCACTCGGCTAAAAGTGTCCTAATAGCACGCGAGAGATTTCCTAATGTGTTTGTATTTTGAGTGCCTTCGCAAAATCCATTTGATGAAAGCAAAACACCCAATCAGACCAAATTAGCCGAGTGCTGGCAATTTGTCATTTCCGTGGCGCTTCACCTTAGACTGAGCCGAGCCCCTGAAATTTTACAGATTGGATCTAAACTCATCCAATTGAAAATGACTGGTGAGCATGACCTCAGCCTGCCGATCTGATCTGTGCTTTGATTTTTTTAGAGATTCTGCCTACGCTTCTCTCAGTAAGTAAAGTACATTTTTGTTTTTGCAGCTAGAATTCTTGATTGGACCCACGCGAACTTCATTAACGTTGTGCTGATCACTGTCTGCCTGTGTTAGTTTCTGTCTCCGTAGTTTGTATCCTTGAAACACTCAGTTTTAAAGCTGTATTACAATGAAACTGAAGATTGGTGTGGTCATGTTTATGTAAGTGCATGATTGTGCTTGTGTATATGCATGAGAGCAAGCGAGTAAATGAGAGAGACAGAGAGAGAGAGAGTGGGAGTTACAGAGGCATTATAGAAAGCCCAGGAGGAAAGCAATTACCCAGAGGGCAACCAACAGAGAGAGCCCTGCCACTGTGGCAACTTCCAGAACTTCTCTACCTTCTCCTGAAATTGTTCAGATTGCTCTTTCCTTTCTCCTCCTTGATTTCACAGTTAGATTTACAGCTGCCACCTCAGAGGTCAAAGTGAAATTACATAAAAATGGGTTTCTATATGCCGTTCCCCTGGCTGATCACACTAATGATGGAGTTGTGCTGCAGGTTTATCGGCATGGTGCAGGGATGTTGGCAGAGGTTTAGTGATACTGAAACTGAGAGCTGGTGCTGTCAGTACACTTACTTATTGTAAATTGGTTATATCAAGAAACATCAAACTTATTTACTTAAAAACTTATTTATTTTTTATTATTTATTGTTTATCAGTGAACATTATTACTTTTTTTTTATGATTTAAAACATAACTTTCACTCCTAAAATGGGTTACGTTTTTCGATGATGTCACCTAGGCCTCACAGGCTATTGGATGATGTTATCCAATATCCATTAGCCAGTTTTTTTGTTATTAGCAAATTCACATTATAATCTTGTTCCGTTCTGGTATGGTAGGTCTGTTTCTCAATCCAGTCAATTCCGGATTATATATACTTGTATATACAATTAAATATAAAATTCCATAAAATTCGTATAAAATTTCCAGTCTACATTTTTCCTTGAATCTCTTGTTTTAGTTTAAAATGTCACATTACTGAAGTATAAAAAAGCCTGCAAATGGCTTTGACTCTGCGGCACAAATATTGTCAATTGTAATTCTAAAGACAACCTAAAGATACAGATGCCTGTTTGCGTGAACGGCTAAAAGCTTTTTAATTGTGCTGCGTATAATGTGCTATTTTGATGTTTGAATGCAACCTGTGGTGGTATTTGTTGTTAAATGACAAAACAGACCCTGCGCTTCATGTGTTTGTTATGTGCTTACAGCGATAAACAGAACTAATATCCCGAAGGTATTCACTGTGTACAGGTTGATTGGCAGCCTGCAAATAAGCAGCGATGAGGAGATGGTTCACCTCCCGAGGGTTCGTCTTGGGGTGTGGGTGTCACTGTTTGCCCTTCTCACGAACTTCGTTATCGCATATTCAGTTTTGTACTAGCTAGAGGCCCGCGGAGCAAATGAGAGAAAGGGTGATTAAGGACATTGTTTTTATTTATAATGAGGCAACAGAGAAAGATCGTGTGTGTTGTCTGTGTGTGTATATGCTTAAATTGGAAAAATATTTTTGGGAATCCATGGAAACATGTCCCTGTCATTTGTCAATAAGGTAACGCGGCTGTTCAGACCATTTTGTGGGTAAAGATATTGGTGGATGTAACTAGGTGTCAGATAATCCCAAAAAGCAGGCAGCAGATAATCTAATCTTCCTCTTGAAGTAGTTAAACTTCCAGACTTGATGGATTTTCTGGAAAAACATTTGAGCTGAGCGTGCCTGTGTCAAACTCAACAACAATGTTAGAGTGTTTTGAGTGTTTGCTAGGACATTGCTGTACCATTTCTATGGTTGTTAGCACATTGCTATGTGGTTGCTAGGGTATTCTGAGTGGTTTATATAGTGTTGCTAGGCGTTTGGTGGGTGTTTTTAGGTGGTTACTAGGTGTGTACTGTCAAGTCAAAGCAGCACATTTCCATTTTTGTATGATATTTTTATGATTTTTTTATAATTCATTATTAAATTATAAAAAAAATTTTTTTTAATTTTTTTATAAGTAATAATTATAAGACTAATTCTAAGGGTTTCTTAGTGCCAGGGGCTTGTTGTAATTGACTTTTAGCCTCTAGATAGGGCTTGAGTTCCACTTTCAGTATAAGTCCTAGGGATTCTGTCACCTGTTTTTTGTTAACTGGACAATAACCATAAATCTGATCACCTAGAAAACTAAAAGCTCACGATTTAAAGTATCATTCATGGCAATAAAACAAATTCTGTAAGATGAGTTATGTGCCAGTCTCTACTGGACAACGATTTCTCTCTCTTTGAGGATTTTAGTGTAGTGGACAGACAGAACAGGAGATTTGCTCTCATGAGCTACAGTGAAGTCTGTACCCAGCAACAGCAGCCTGACCGCTGGCCTATTACAGCCCTGTGAGTTAATGGCAACTCCCTCGGGCAAGAGAGAAATCCATCTCTGCTCTCGGCATGAGTATTCTCGTTTTCCTCCTCCGTCTCTCCAGGTAAAAATGGAAACCTGATGCTGCGCCGTTTCGTTTTATTTAGTCCACGCCTTCCATGACACTCGACCCCTGAGTCAAGATCCCTCCCTCACCGCGTGTGTCATCGCGTTATTTGCGATGTCAATATTGATTTTGGGTTGTTTTCTTTGCTTGTCAGTTTGCCCCGGGGTCTGGACAGCCGACCACTGGGATTGTTGGAAAAAAAAGATGAATGTTGAGAGTTCCACATTACTCTGCTCATCTGAGCGGTCTGCTCGTAGCCCAAGGCTTTCTGTCTCATAAAGGTTTGCAGAGATAGACACAGATTCCCAGTTGACTGTTCCTGAAGTTTCATCATATATTTAAAAGGTGTTGCTACCCGCAATTCGCTATCTGCTCGCATAGACATTGGCAGAAAACTTTAAATTATGAGTTAATCCTTAACACAGAGCAGAGGGATGTCCGCTAGCATTGCCATTTATCTGATTGGCAAGTGCTCTGTTTGAATGTTTGTCCATGGAAGATTTAAACCCCTAAGAAGCAATTCTGAATTCTGACGTTTCTCAAATCACCCTACAGACAAAGGAAATTATGTCAGTACTGCTATATATATATATGTGTGTGTGTGTGTGTGTGTGTGTGTGTATGTGTATGTGTGTGTATTTATATATTCTTATATATAAGAATCAGGATACTTAGATGCAAGTATTGGATTACATTCGGTCAATATCATTTCTCGTGCACATCCACTTCGAAGCAGCCCTAATAACAGTCCACTGACACATGTTGGTATTGCCTAACACATGACACGGTCTCTTCTGGTCTTGGAGGGTGGATATCAGAGGCTGCCAACATTGTGAATTTTACAGCCAACTTAAGTCACGGTAGCATGGCGGGTTTGAGGCCGGATCATCCACGCTCAGAAGATCAAAGCTTCTCTGATCTTTAATAGGTAGCGATCAGAAGCTAGCTTGCGTTTAAAGCAGATACGTGCCGCATTTTGCCCACGTTCTTCTATAAGTGCGCTTGAAATGCTAATGCTGTCATCGCTTGTGCATCTCTAAGGCAAAGCTTTACTTCTCATGCTTTCTGGTTTTGATTACATGGACATTTCAGACTCAAGAAGGAACTTAAATGTACCCAAGTGAATAGCAAAGATGGGGCCTTCTGTTGCATTTTTCATGCTTTGCCGTGGACCTAAAAGGTCTAGTTTATCTCAGTAAAGTGCCCATTTATGTCTCTTTTAAAGTACACAGAACATTCCAGGTTTCACATGAAATGCCGAAAGCCATACAAAGTATCGGAAGCAACTGATTTAATCTATTTTCAAATAACTTGTATTATGTTTTAAAGTAAACTTGAAACGCTCTCCACAGCTTGGATACTGGTAAAAATATGTAAAAATCCCTGAAACAGGATAAATGTCCCTGAAAAGCAACGCTGTGTGACACTTAATATATTAAGGGTATATTTTCTAGAAACATATCCAAATATTTGCTTTTTCATTTATTTGCTATGCATTTTTACTGTATCTTGTTTTTAAAGATGTTTAGTTATTTGTACCTGAAATGCAAGTTATTTTTGCAGTTATTGGCCTAATTAGCTCTTTGGCTGGTGGTTCACATTAACCAATAGCTTGTGCAGCCAAACGGGAATTTAAAAAATGGAGGTTGTTACTTCAGTTTGATGAAAAATTACAAAGTCAAACATTTTTTTGTCTTTATAACAACATGCACTGAACGTTTGAGGTTGTGGAGATGCTTTTTCCCACTGCTTAACCCCACAAGCAGATGCAGCAGCTAAAGAGTTCAAAAATTTGCTTACACAGTAAAAATGTGAGTAAATGAAGTATAAAAGAATGTTTAAACAATGACTCGGCTTGAAAAGATTTGTGTTTTGCATTCTCTGTATCTATTTATTTTGTCAACACAGCATATTAATTTGTCTGGGGTAATTTCCCACCCTACCTACTTTTCTTTTCACACCTTACTGGAATATCGTGACCCATGATAATTAATACATGGTCGTGGGTGGAGGGTTTTTTATGAACGATCAACATGCTTCCACATCATCAGACAAATATAATTATGTGTTGACAAATGGAGTCTGGAAACATCAAAATCTTTTCAGTGGCCAAACTGGACTTTGCACGTATGGGGCATGTTAACACCTCACCTTCTTTCACAAGTGAAATAATTCTGTATAAGTGGGTTTGGAGAACATCATTGCACAGTTTGCATTGCATTGTGGCATTGAAAAGTGGTGGGGTCTTAATTGCCATTAAAATATGAATAATGCAGTTATATGTTTTTGTAATGTGATATGTAAAATGCAGTGTCATAATGTAAAACATTTTGTTAGTAAGTTATTACAAACAAGCTTCAGTTTCTTAAGGCAAAATAGAATCTCTTATTTCTGTCCACTGATTTTGGGGTAAAACGTGACTCAGAGATATTTTGTACTGCTTTTGTGAGATTTTCCCACATACTGTGTTAGCTGTTGGTAAAAACACAGTAGGTGATAGAATGGGAACAGAATGCATCACTGCTCGTGAGAGATCTGGAGAGGATCATTCGTCTGCTGTTGGCGGCACGACTCCCTGTTTCTGATGCAAAGCTCTGATAGTGAAACAATCAAAGACGTGTGTTTGGGCAGGTGATGTTTGCACTTTCATTGGCATTTCATGTGGAAATTAAACACATACACGCACGCACATCTTTCCTGTCTCTCCCGAGCCTCATTTTGCAAATACCAAAGCAATTAGAAAGCAAGAATGAAAAAAATAAACACTTGCTTCACGGAGCAGAATAACATTTGTCAAACCCTGTCTTTGCGTTGCCACGACAACAGAAGCGCAAGAATTATTCCACGGATCTTGAGGGGTGACGTCACACAGCCTTCTGCTACCACCTTATCAGCCTGCCCCAGAGAGAGGAGGAAAAAAACAAACAACAGCCTCTATCCATCACTCAGAGCACTAAAACACCTCTAACCGCCACACGATCCGCAGGGCGAGCCGGGACGTCTCATACGCCCGGTCTGAAAGGCAGAGACAGCTGCGTGGTTCCTCCGTCTGCCATAATTCTTGCTTTGTCGGCATCCTGAAAGCTCTCCTTTCAGCCCGGCAGCTGGGGTGGACGTGGTTCTCATTCGAATAACCCGGTTCCCTCCCGTATAGCTTTTAACAAGTGTCTTGTCTCTTTCACCAGGCCTGAATGGATTGCTGATTGGTGTCGTTGCTCCGTGAACTGAACCCCACTGAAGTCCGGCCTTCTGATGAGCCATTGATCAAACAAGAGGATGAGAGGAAGAGGCGATGAGACGGAGGAAGAGGTTATACATCACAGATCAGGTCTGCCTTCCAGCTTTGCAGCTCAATCAAACCTATTGACACTCGTAGCCATAACAGGAAGGAGAAGTTGAGAGGTTACTTGGATGGTGGTAACGAAAACTCGAAATGATTTAGGCACTGCAATGTGTGCTGTTTTTTGAGGAGTTTTGAAATTAGTTTTAGGATGTTGTAAAAGTAATCCATGGTAACCTATATCATCTGCAGGGGACAACTTATGCTTAAATGAGCCCAAAGCCCAAATAACTCACAGTGCATTTGGTGTATTTATTTTATCAGTATTTGCATTCCCTGGGAATCGAACCCATGACCCTGACGTTGCTAGCGTAGCACTCTTCCAGCTAACAGGGAACGCTGTCAGAATGTTGGCTAAAGGTTCTGTCAAAGTTATCAAAACATTTCTGGCAGTACCTTAAAAGTAGTAGTAGATGTTAGTAGACGTTCAACATTATATGCCATTGGCCAGCCTTCTAAAACGTTAGCATAAAATGTTATTCTTAATTGTTAGTGGCACATTTTAAAAATATTACAGAATTTTAAAAAATTTAGTAACTTTCTTATAACCAACCATCAACGTTAATACAACATCTAAAAATACAACATCTAAAAAACTCAATGTTGTGAATGTTTCTAATAACAACATTCAAATTTTTTTACTTGATGGAATTTGTTACTTGATGGAAATGTTGAGGAAACATTCTTGCAACCTAAAACTCACTGCCATTTCATTTGGTTCAACAGGCTCTGGAGATCTTCTCTCTGTCTTTCCGGAGAGAAGAAATGTGTCTTAATTTTCTCTTGGTAGATATCTTGTTCTATTACATTATGGAAGTAAAACAGGTTGCACATGTCATTTTTGGGTAACTTTGCAGTGCTGTATAAGGCTTTACCCTTTAGGTCCAAACACCCTTTAAGAAAGACTGTTGCTTATGTTGCTGTTACTTGAACTTAACATGCATACTCACTACGGCAGTAACACACCTCAGTACTCAAGGGGGCAATAGAAAAACCCTCCGACATCTGTGCAATTAAACAACAGCAAATGCTGCCCATATATTCTGTTGTTGTGTCCTGTCAAACTCTGCTGTAGTTTGTGCCAACACAGAACGGCAGTCATAAATCAGCATGTAGCCAGCTAACAATTTTAGGTTGTAAGAACGTTTCCCTAATATGTTCATTAAGTTACAAAAATGTTTTGAAAGTTCCAGGAACAGTTTTTTAGATGCTGTATCAAAGTTAGAAGGTTTTATATGGTTATAAGAACGTTATTCAAACATTTTTTTAATTCTGTAATGTTTCTAAAATGGTCCACTAACTACTAACTAAGAATAACATTTTTGATATATGATATACAACAGAAAAAGTTCTACTAATGTTACTGCAAGAATGTTTTTAATGACTTGAGAGAACGTTTAGAGAACACGTTTCCTGTTAGCTGGGTACTGGTGCTGCAACAATACAAAAGGGCCGGTGCTCCTGTAGCTGGATTGGTAGCGTGTTGTGTCACAAACACAAACATCATGGGTTCAATTCCCAGGGAACATGCATACTGATAAAAAGTTAGAATTTCGCTGTAAATTCCTGTGGACTGTCTGCCAAATGCACAAATGTGAAAAGTTTGGCTTGTGTAACTAGAAGCGTTTGTGTTCACAGATTTAAGTATGTCTCAAGCGTGCCAGGCGTCTGCTTTTAGACTGACCCTCTCTTATCGAGTGAAGCTCATCCGGTGTTTATCACACTCCCAAATTCAATGGAAAACTGATGAGTGGCAGAATGGATCAATGTGTGTCTCACTCTCACAAATGCATTACTCGCCTCACAGCTCTAGTTGAAGAAACTTAAGACGATTCCCTGCTCCTAAAAAACATTTCAACAGACAGCCAATCAGAAACAACCAGCGGGTCATCACCGTGCCCTGATTCTTTTGCTGTATTTGTTTCAGGAAAGTGTTTTAGGCGAAAACTGGACAACTCGTGATGTGTTTTAAAAAAACTCTAAATGATGAGGCAGAAATTAATGAAGAACGTGAACGTGCATTTAGAGAGTAAAACACACTTTATTTTACCTCATTCTGTCTGTCACTTCACTGTAATCCATTCGTGTTGAAATCATCAGCACTCCATTTTCAGAAGAGTAATCTGCGTGCCAGAATATAAATTGGACTGAGAGAAGAAGAGAGACAAATCGAGCGAGGGGGGAAGGGTTCGAAAGACCTAGTGTCGTTTCCTCTTGACTAACAGCCCCTGTCATCTATTCTTTATCCCTCCACTTCTGCTTGTAATTGCATAAAGCAGCTGCATTCATCTGACTGGACATTTTACCCAGAGTTCCACAGCAACTGTGAAACTATGAGTTTTGTGAGTTTTTAAAATTTTAGAGCTTTACAGCTTAAGAATAATGTTTTTGATATGTATGCGATATATAATGTTAAAAAAACGTTCTACTAATGTAACTTTGAAAGCCTTTTTCAAGAACACTAGCCGATGTTCAGAGAACATTCCCTGTTAGCTGGGAATGCAATGCAAAGCACTCTGTATATAAAGAAATCCAATATGGAGGACAAAGTAAGAAATTTAAGTCCACTGTTAAATCAAGGTTTTGTGTAATTATTAATCAAATATTTGTGTGCTGTGTACTTTTGTGTTTATTGTAGTATTGTTAGACTGTTGACTTTTAAAGGCACATGCCTATGTAGACTGCAGATGTAGGTCTATGTAGACTATGTAGGTTTTTAAATAGAGCTTTAGTATCTCATGTTTGTTTTCTATCTTTCAGTTGTAGAATTACAAACACTGTTGTGCAATATTTCTGCAACGACTCATCTACCTCCAGACATCCTCCTTCTCTTCTCTATGTGGCAACCCCCACGCCTCCGCTTTATCAGCGCGCAGGGCTGATTCTGGGAGGAGATCTGTCCCAAGCGTCATCAGGGACCAAAGAAAAGCAAACAACAGTCACAGAATAACTGGAGGTTGAGCAATATTCTCAAAGAGCAAATGTGTGGCTCTGGCCTGTGTGAAACAACAACATTTATCAGTCCTTTTCTAAATAGAGACAGCTGTCAACTGAGTATCAAAAGCAGGACTTGTGTTTACTAGCATTTAGAGGGACATATTACATCAAGCAGTGTGACAGGAAAGTTATTATATGCTATAAATTGTGGGAAGTATTCTGGTTTTCCAGCATGGTGTACGCTGGATTTCAGATTGATTGAATTGCTTTAAAGTAAACACAGCAACAACATATGCAATAATTTTGCTTCCATGATGAAAAAAAATGCAGTGATGGAAAATGTTCGTAACTTTACATACTTTGTTTAAATCAAATGAAGCCAAACTGACAATTCTTGGGAAAAACTTACACGGCATCTCAAATTATAAATCATTATTATAAACTTATTGTTGGGAATCAGGGTAAGGCAGGTAGATTATGTTGAACACTGATCTGTCATTCTCAGTAACGGATTTTTGTTCATTTATAACCCAAAAAAGATATGGATTACAGTTTCAAATAACTATTTATAAAATGAATCATTTAATATTTACATAATGACTTAGAACTCATGTCAGAACTAATCGAAGCCTAATGAAGAACCATGTGTGATGTTGAGGGTCGGAGAGCTCTCAGGGTGTGACAAAAATGTCTATATCTGCCCACACAGCAGTCAATGATCATATTAGCACAGAAGGGGAAGAGGGGATCTTACTCGAGCTGTTATCAAGCAGAGTGCTAATTTCAGCTCTATCATATCCTAAATGTACGAATAAATGTCTTATTCCAAGCGAGAAATATTCTCTTCACACTAATGAGGGTGTTTTCCACTCTAAGGCCATATCTGAATCCAGTGATAGTGGGCTGAGCCCAGGCACTCTGTCAGGGCGTGTTTTGCTGTACGGATATTTGTTGCCAATGAGAGCCGTTACAGCAAATGAAAAGGAAGGTTATTGGATACCTCATTTATTTAAGTGTAGTTCCTCCATGGATCTTAAAAGCCTCCAGGCCTTGAAAATTACCGAACACTTTTCCCTTGTACTCGACTTTATTGAAAGTCACACCCAATTTCTGTGATATAATGCGCCTTCGAATAAATTCATTGTAAGCAGAAATTCAAAGCAATAAAACCTGTATTGCACAGGGGAATCCTTGTTCCTAGGAGATGAACCTGGTATCCCAGCCCAGCACCTGTCTATTTGATTAGTACCAGCACGCAGGTCCCAGTGGGACTTACTTCCTGAACTGTGGAGGCGTGGCGTTTTTTTCTCCCATGGCATCCAATTTAAACAGTGAAAACAAGGAAGTCAAATCCTTTGAGAACCGAACTATAATCCCACTCTGAAGAAAATTATTTTACTCATTTTTTAAAGTAAATGTTTGAACAATGTTGATTTATTTTCAGATACAGGTATATATTACTAGTTAATCATACTTATTATGGGTAAAGTAAGAAAAGCTAACCACGTCTGCTGAAACGAACTACACAAAAGAGGGTACAGATGACTTAAGTGAACACAAAGACTTTTTGTGTATAATGTCCTTGCATTTTGCAACAGGATGAGACAAAGAAGCGTCTAAATTCAGACTAGTGTTCTGTCAGATACCGGTGTAATTATAAAATATGCTGGAATACGGTACGTATTTTATGAGAAATATCTGGTTGAGAGCAAGTTTAACCAATGCCAATTAACACAGAACAGCGTTATGTAACCCAGAACAACCCAACTGTAATATTTTAATATTCTACTGTAAGAACTCCAGCAAGCGCAAAGAACAGGTAGGACCTCTGCTTGAAACAAATCAGCCTTTTCTCATTGACTTTAATTAACTGACAAACAGTAAATTTGTAATTGTAAATTTGTAATTGACACACATTAAAATTGTGTGTTGTTTTGTAAAAGTAAAAGACAGATTTTAGGGCTATTTATTCAGTGTATCCTACACGGGACGTTGTAGCCTGCTAACTGCATTTATGTTGTGGTTTCTCTGTCTTTTTCTTCATGTGTGGTCTCGTCTCCTTTCAGTCACAACCTGAAGTCCACAGTAATGTTCCAGCTTTACGTATGCCTGTGGGAGGTACGTATAAATTGTGGGAGGTCAACTATCTCACTCTCTGTTCTCTGTTCTCCCCGTGATTGTGTTCCAGGCCTAAAATGTCTTCATCAGCCCTGATGGGTGTCCCGCTGGGAGGCAGAGACAGATGGTGGACAATGAGATAGGTTGGCTCTTTCTGCATGATCTAACCCTCTATTCACACTCGCACTCAGATACACTTTCTCCAATTTTTTCCACAAGCTCCAGATGCCACCAGCATTCACATCATGTTCTATTCCTGGTCGCCCCCACATATTTGACTTCTCACAAACTAGTATCATAATTGAATGACTCTGTGATAACAGTGTAAATGTGCATGAATTGGGTGCTAATAAGTTGCTACAGGTTTTACTTTTGTAGTGCCCTCAAAAAATGTAAAATGGACTTTTTGAAATGGTCTCATTGATTTTTTTCCCTGTGCGTTGACTTTCATGTCACTGAGGAAAGAGGCTACTAAAGGTCTTGGGGTTCCTGTGTGATCTTGTGGAGCCGTTAGCGTTTCAGCACTGTTGTGACATTGTTTTCCTGTGGTGACAGTCACATGACATGTACGAATCACCTGATTGGCTCAAAGCAAACCTACTGTAGATGGGGGTCTGTGTGCTTGTGGGCAAAGACTGAATGCTTCTGGGGGTGTAATTGAGATTAATTGAAATACTAACAGATAGTTTCAGATCAACCTTCAAATGGCCCACTTAAAGTGTGTATTGAGATGCATATGTGGTCCTGTAGCTCAACTGTCAGAGCATTGTGTTAGCAGCACAAAGCTTGTATGTTTGATTCCCAGGGAAGACTTTTCGGTTTGGATAGAAGCATCTGCCAAATGCATAAATGTAAAATATAAATATGGGAAATCTAAGAAAGTGTTTTAACATCCAAACAACCTTTAACCAGTAAAAATTAAGCATATTTAATATCTCCCTTCTTTCCTAGAGATAACTCTCTACTCGTTAAGCCATCCGTTTTGGACCCCTTATCGGTGCACTACCGTTCTGCCCCCTCATACATCATTCTATCTCTCCCAAGAGACGATACCGAGCAGAGACTGAGAATAGACTTCCTCTGAGAGTCTGTGATGTCGTTATGAGCATCGTCAGCACATTTCATAAAACGATGTGTCTGCAATGCCAGATAATGATATGAATAATAAAACAGATTTATAACATGCTATTAACGTTTATTTATAAACACACAAGCCTGTCGATTCATACTTACTAAACAAAAAAGCAAACATGCATGTAGATATAAAACCAGCTGTGCAGAACCTATTTTTTCCAACTAGAACAATCAGCCAGCTAATTATTGATTTTTTTTATAATATCTCCAACCTACAAGCAGGGAAGCTGCCATTTGAATTATCGTTCTATCTCTCCCAAAGAGAAAAGCAGGAGTGGCCTATCAATGCAATTGCCCAACCCAAATGAACACAGAATAGTTGGCCCTTGCCCCCAGGAGAGTGCATTAGGTTTTGCTGATGGGGCAATATACAATCTACACACACTATTTTTACATTAACATTTATGCATTTGTCAAACTGCATAAATTTGTCAAATTTATGCATTATGCATTTGCTTTTATGACGTCATATTTAAAGAGTGCATGTGTTCTCTGGGAATCGAGCCCACAACCTTCGGGTTGCAAACACAATGAGCTACAGGAACGCTGTAGCTCAACACTGTAGCAGGACATAAGCAGACATCAGACACAGGTACCAGCTGCAGTTACCAGCAGAATTTTTATAAATATTTAAGAGGCCATTTTGTGCTGGTACTTGCACAGAACACGCACACATTTGCAGACAGGGGTTAGTTTGTAACTGGAGAGCATGCAACCCTCAGCAACTGTGGAGCGATTGTTTGGAGTACTTCGGCAGAAGGTGAATAAAACAGAATGTGATGATTTGGGCTTTAGGCACGAGAAATATTTATACAGTCGTGTGTGTGCAGCTATTAATAAATTAATCACATATGCCTCTAACCAATGAGGAGTAAATTAACCTAGTTTGGTGGAAGATAATAAGGACCACAGTGCCTTGCTTGCCGTAGGGCTTCACACCTTCACAGGCTTGTGACTCTTCACTCCAGCTAACAGATGAGTGGTGAACTCTCTGTTTTTCATCGTCTCTGTTTACTGCCCATTATTCATGTCAGTACACATGAATGAGGCAATAAAGTCTGGAGCGAGACTCCGGTTGTGATGGCTGATGTCAGTTTGTGTACGCCTCAGCTGTTTCTAGGAGATTCTGGGTAAAATTATTCCAGTATTTCATAGAATATTGCAATGGTAAACAGATATAAACCATATTTCTCTCTATATAAAGTATATGGTTTTAAAATATATGGTTCTGTATGTTTGCAGGTAATGGCTAGGCCAATCACAACTCAGTATGCAAATAAAAGTGAGGAAAAAAAGACCAATGGCATTTCATTATGCAAATTTCCCAGTGACATAAATGCTGTGGGAAACATGCAAAATATTCTGTCAATGTACTTCAAATGCGGAGAGATTTTCTTGCTTTGTGAAAGGATGAAGTTTCAAAACACAAAATAATACATTTTGCACACCCAGTGACTACAACTAGCTACCAAGCAACGTTTGAATAGCATCAGACATTAAGCTGTTTTGCTTTAATTCGTTGCATAAGTCTGATTCTTAATATTACGGCTTTGGATAACTCCTATGCCATAATGTCTGAAAAATATCAATACAGTATTACATTACTTCTGATGATCAGTTTGAATGTGCAACACAAAATCGCGGTTCCCACCTTTTCTAATGAGGTCCTCGATATCTTGATCAAATCCAAGTCGATGGCATTTGCTCCACAGACCCATGTTGGTGGAGTTATACTGCCTGCTGCACTCATCGGCGGCGCTCATGGCGAACAGCTGCCGCCGGTTCCGCGCCAGCAGCAGCTTCTCCTCCCAGCGGTCCAGTCGCGAGCGGCTCGCCCGCAGAGGGAGGCTGTTGTTGGGGATGTAAATAAAGCCCGGGTCCTTTCGGCGACTGGAGAAACTCCGGCACCTCTCTCGGTACCTCCGGGCGTCCGTCTCGTACCAGTGGTCGGAGCAGATAGCCACGGCCAGCATCCCGAGTGCGCAGAGGGAGAGAGACAGACCGGCGTACAGCAGCAACTTCCCGGCAGCCATGCTCGCGTTGCTCAGAGCCGCATCAGCACCACGACAGCTTGGACAGCTCCTCGACGTGCACTCGCATCCCGCCGGGCACGCGGACAGAGAATAAATACCAGCCGGTGCGCCGGTATTTGTTTGTACCGGAGAGCTCAAGCTGAAGCCTCGACGACAGACGACAAGCCCCGTTTGACTCCCGGCTCCACGTCCGTCCGTAGCCCTTCCCGTATAACACGACTAAATGAGACCGGTCGAAAGCAGCCAGTCCGATCCCTTTTCACCCGATCCGAGCTTTACGAAAAGAACAGAGAGGAGGGCAGAATTTCAGACATTATTTTTGAGGGTTTATCCTCTATTTTGGCTTCGTAACAATGCTGCTTTGCTCGAAACCGTGTTACGAAATAGCCCCGTCGTACCATGGCGTCACCCTAAAGGTTTATAGAGCGCCAGTCTAAATTAAAGGGGCATGTTTGGTTTCGACATCTGCCCATCCACCACTCCCCATCGCATTTATTAGACACTTTGCATCTCTGTTCTCTGCTTCGCATTGCATGGAAAAACATTACAGTTCATTGCAGCCTGGGTGATTTTCTCACGCATTGCTTTTCAGTTATGTTAATGGCATTTGGATGCATCGCATTGCTGCCCGTTAAAGAGGCAATTGAATAAAAAATCCTAACGCAATAACAACTAATCGTTTCTGAAATTGAACCGAAAGCGATTACGATTGCTCACGTTGCTCTCCCAGATCGTTGCTGTACAGGAATGTTTATGAATAATAATCAATGGGCCTCGTTTCTGCATGAACGATAAAGTAAATCATATTTCGCACTCACCCCAAGCGAAGCTGGAAATGGATTCACGCCGCTCCAGAAGCGCGTCTCCAGCCCATATTGCTGTTGCAGGCGCTGTATGAAAACACCGACAAAATGATCCTATTTAACAGCGACACTCTTTAAAATGGTCTGGGCTGGAAAGGGCAAACCACTAAACGACGCGTCTACAAATCGTACCGTTCAAACGAGCCGATATTAAAACATTTGGCGGATGGTGGAGCTTCCTCGGATAATATGATCCCCAGCATCCTCCGCGCACGCCGCCTCTGTCTGCTAGAAACCGCGGTGACGTCATGCTGTCAGTATGAGACGTTCATTGTTTATTTAAGCACCTTCTTAAAGGAGTCGCACTGCTCCTGGTCCCATGACTGTAACCCGAGTTTCTGAATCACTCAAAACTTGAAGGTTTCACACGATTGCACACGGTATCATTCTGAACGTGAATTATATTTTACCAGACCGCCGCGTTTGCTCACAGGGTTTGTGATATGAAACCATTGCGCTCTGTTCGGGGCCAGCAGCAGTCAGGTGTGTTACTGAATAATGGATGAGTGTGACGACCAGCTGTGAACTCGTATTTTCTTGTTTTTTCTTGTCTCGTCTTTGTTTTTTCGTGTTTTTATTGGGTTGCCCACACAACTTTCAGAGAACTCACCTGTTTACAGAAGAAGTCGTGCTGGACTCATTATATATTAACATTATACAGTACATGCACCTCCCCGCTCGTTTCCTGCACCTAGAATAGCCTGCGAGAAGTGCAGGAAATAAGTTGCAAACAAAGATCTTTATTATTACAGCATAACAGATATTTAAAACTCTCACATAAATACGGGACTTTAAAACGCAGCTATCCCTCCAGTGAAAACAATGGCATTACTTACATTTTCGTAGAAGTGAATTAAACTCTTGAAAACCGAGAGGAAACCATTCAGTCATGCCTCATAGAAAATAATGGCTCCTATTGACGTACCGTTAAATATCTTTATTGCGTTTTGCAAAATTAGTTTGACAATGTGCATAATGCATTGGTCTTGATGCGTTGAATTTGCTTACATCTGCAATGCCTGTTCTGTGTTGATGGTACGACTGTAATTGTCAGGGGGACAGTATGAATGACAGCTTGACAGCTACATTTTAATTACATTTTAAGAGAGGCAAAGTTTGTTTGTCACTTGTTTGCAGCTAACAGTGAAAGTCGAACAATGTAATCTATAAATGCAGCGAGGCAATTTGTCGTGTGCTATTCGAGGACGCGTTATCTTGCTCCTTTATTTTGTCCCCCGAATCGTGTTAATAGATACATCCTCTGGAAGGAAAGGATAAACGTGATTGTCATGTTAATCCAGAGAGCTGTCTGTCAATTTATTTATACGATGTCATTTATTTCGTTTAAAAAAGGTTAATGCACATAGCGCCATCTAGTGAGCAAATATATCGGCAAATGTGGTCCGTCACGTAGCCCGTTTTCACAAGTATTGTTATATGCTTTTGCTAAGTACTGGTTTAATATTTGTATAGTTATTATTTGCATATGCACAAATCTGTGTAAAACACGCAAAGGGGTTTTGCAAACAAAAGCTGTATTGCGCTACACAATTAGCTCAGTTTTTGTTTGAGTCAGCTGCTGTGGCAGAGGGGTTTGAAAGTGTTTTGTATGGATTATATGGATACTTTATGTTCCTGCTTTTCTTTCTTTTTGTTGAATTTGTGGAAGTGTAAAGCCCCAATGAATACTTTACAGTTAACGAATAATGTTTGATAATTGCTGTGTTTAATCAAAAAAACTGCATGACATTTTGGGCGTTACATTTGAATGAAGTTTAAGTAAAGACTATTTATTCCAATAATTTAGGTATTATTGGAATTATTGAAGAGTTTTTCAATAGTTGATTTATTAAATCACGTAATTTCAGATCTTTGATGATTATTTATAAAGACAGAACTCGTGTATATTTACATACGGAATGATTTCAAAGACGTACAACTTCCTGTGACGTAGAAGTTTTTGTTTTTACTGCTGAGAGCCAACGCTGGGATAAAATTACTCATAGAATATAATATACAACTATAAAAAATTAATTTCTATAACTTCATAATCAGTGGGAGAGCAGGACTCAAATGAATGCAAATAAGTAACCAAATATTGCTGTTATTGATAGGATCTGCAAGACGGCAGGACTGCTCTGCGCATGCGCATCATTCACGTTCTCCAATGTGTTTCGGTATATGAAGGTTGAACTGTCACATATCTCACAAAGAGAAATAGCAAGCAACTTACTGAATACTCTTGGCTTACAATACTTATTATATATATATACTTATATTTGTGTAGATGTCATCATAATAAAATTAATGTTGCTCAACATCGGATCATTGTTTCGCGGTTTAGGTGAAGCGAGGTAAGCCATTTTGTTTCCATCTACCTAGAGAGAATATATGCTTATACATGTTATGAATGCACACGCGCGTTTTAAATAATAATTTAGATAGCTCTGAAGTTAAACAGCCGCCAAGGATTATGCATTATCTACTAAAGAAAATGTAAATGAATGCATTAGGCGTTTTAATAACAATGTGCCTTCTGTTAGATGAATATGGCTGGTCTGTCCAACTATGCCCTGCGCATGGCGCGCCTGAGTGCCCGCATCTTTGGAGATGTGGCCCGTCACACAGATGACAAATCAATGAAAGTGGTACAACTGTTTAAAGAGCCCCCCATGGCCCAGAAAAAAGAGGTGTATGACTGGTATCCCTCACACAAGATCTACTACTCCATGACCCAGAATCTCCGATACATGGGACTCTTCAGGTAGGAGGTGGCCCAAAATCTATTGCTTCATTTTATAAATGGTCAACATCTTTATCCGTGAAATCCATTGATTTTGTTTTGATGTGAAATACTGTATTTGTAACGTGGCAGAGATGAGCACCAGGATTTCAAGGAGGAAATGAGGCGATTGAGGAAACTCCGGGGTAAAGGAAAACCCAAAAAGGGAGAAGGCAAGAGAGCCATGAAGAAGAAGTAGGAGAATGTGTTTCATGATGAGAAGCTCTTCATCGGTGGACATTTCAAAGTCTGATAAAGTGACTCTACAGCAACTGTATACCTGTATGGACAACAATTTACTTTAGATGTCTGTGATGGATAATAAAGCTTAATTTTTGTACAATTTCACATCTTAAACTTTATTTATGACATAAAAATTGCTTATGTGGTTCTGTTCTTGCTGTTCTGAAAAGCTCTGCAGGTTTTGTTTACCAGAACTGTTGATAAATCGTGAAATGTTCCCAGATTTCTCTCAGCATCTCTGTTTTCCAAGCCTACACTCAATAAATTAAGCAAATGTTATTTGAACGGTTTTAAGTCCATAAACCATTAAAACCTTTAATGGCATCTTTTTAATAGACTTATGTTAATAATTCTTCTAGAGAAAGGAGTCAAATATAATGAAGATAACTAGGAAAAAACTTCACAGATTCAGTTTATGGACTGTAATAAAGAAAGAAAGGCCTGGATAAAATAACAAAATAATAACTGCCCACAAATCAATACAGTACATGTCAATGTAATCCAAGTATGTACAGCAGGATCACATTAGAGGCAGTGCATTCATGTAACATAAAGCCGTAGAGAAGATCATAGACTTATTTATTTACTATATTTAGTATGGTATTTTTATAAATTAATAGACTTTTTATCACAAAATATGACTTTCTGTGTCCACAGGTTGACCCACAATCTCGAATCATTATACAATATAATATTTTAGGACAGAAGTCACTTAGGTGTGATGTCAGAGAAGGACTGGTCAATTATTATGACATTAATAAGCAGATATGTGATGATATCTGTGTTGATACGCAGAGCTTTCGGGTTCAAATAACAAAGTGGCTGATAGTATAACAGCTATGCTGGCTGTCTGACGACTTAAACAAAATAAATGTTTTCAACTAAATATGAGTACACTGATTGTCCCATCCACAGGGTTACGTTTGGTGAATCTGTCTCCCCCTCCTGTCTCGATCTCTGTTTCGTTCCTCTATTATTTTCCACTCCGTTTCTCGCGGTTTAAAATGGCGGCGTTGAGCAGCGCCGAGTCCCCACCGCCCGTCTTCAACGGAGACACCATGAACCGCGATCCGGAGAGGGACCCGGGACTAGACGAACTGGGTGCGGGACTCGACCCCGCCTGTCCCGGAGGAGCGGCGATCCCCGAATGTCAACACGACATTCCCGAGGAGGTACGATGGGGCGGTCAGGGTTGAAGGAGAGCTCGGGTGGTGAGTGTAGACGGCTGGATGGAGAGCTTCAGGAAACGCCGGCTGTGTTACGGAGCGTGGGGCGCAATGCATTGCAGGGGGGTAGATGATGCACAAAATATATCATCGAGCAGACGTGATACGTGTATTTATATACATGCATATGCCTTTTCGCAAGGTGCATTGGCGAATGACGCCATTTATAATTCTCCCATTGACCCAGTGTTTATCTGAAGGCCTGTCCGTGTTTCACTGGCTTTATTATATTTCAGCTGCAGCTCAAGAGCTTATGCAGGCCGGCTCGATAGCATGCATGCTACCTGTCTCACCTTACGATGCGTTTTATTGACAACAAGAGAGATCAACAAGCAACACGAACTGCTTGCGCGCATTGTTTTATCTCCTTTGTGTCGCCAGCTGGCGCGAGCCGCGAGTCTGCATATGAAATGCATTTAAATGTAAATCGGCAGTGATGTCATTTTATTCATGCATTGAACCCGCCATGCATGTTAAATGTAAATGTTAATGTCTTGGGGTATTTTATACAGTCCGTCGCCGTTTCTGATGGCCAGCTGTCAGTCTGTCATGACATGCTGCTATAAGGGGCCTTTGATACAGTTCACACACGGCAGCGTTTTGCATCCATTCATTCTGTTTAATTGGGAAAGTATACAAAAAGTTTACACCGTCATGGCACAAGTCACAAACGTGGTTATTCAGGACACAGCTCACCCATTTTGCCGGCAGACTAGTAGGATTAAAGAGCAGGTTGTGTTAAGTTATCATTATAGAGTACTTAGTGGTCATTATGTTAATGTTACTGTTGGCTGCTGGTAACAGGGTTGTGATTATGCATGCTTTTCTCAAAATAACCACTATACATTTATTCTGTTTTGTGGATACTTTTATTAAAGTTTTATTTATTTTTGTAAAAAGAAAGCTTAAGCTGATTTGCCTGCGTTTAAACCTCATTATCGTTACCAGTTTAACTGTAATCGCAGCTGTTGTTCAACAATTTGGGTTTTGCAATGGCAGATTTTTCACCTTACCTTTAATCGGCCTCAATTCTGAATATTTGCTAGCTTTCGTGTTGCCTGTAATACGTTTTCATTTAATGTATTGGGTTGTAAACACTGCTGCATTATGTTAAGGAGAGGTTTATGCTAGCTGTGTTTTTTTTACATGTATTTGGCTGTTTTAAACGGTTTTGGTTTTGTTGCATCATGTTGGAAACATGCAGTGTGTTACCACATAGGGTTTGCATTAAAAGTCAGCAATATTTGTCTGTCAGCAGTTACTGGCAAAACTACAGAGAAAGTCAAAACAGTTGCACCCTTGTCACAGAGCACTTTGTCCATTTCTTGCACTAATTTGACTAGTAGAGCCAGTTTATCTGCATCATTGATTTGAATCAAGTGTGAGCTTGACTATTGGAATGCAGGTTTTTAATAAGAACTAAATTTAGATGCGTTTCAATATGCTGTTTCAAGGAGGGTGTACTGGCATACCGAGTTTCTTGACAGTCTTCTGGAAAACTGTTTCTGAAGAAAGCTTTGTAGCTTGTCAAATAGTGGTGGCTTGTCCGGGACGTTTTCCAGTGAACTTTATTGCTGCATGTTATGATGATGTTTGTTTTGCTTGGCAAAATAAAAAAAAAAATTATTGGCCGTTTAGAACAAGTGCATTGCCTGCGTGTTGACGTAAACGAATGCTTGCAATTGAAATCTGTTGTAAAACAGGCGAAGAGTCCTGTGTGTCCTATGTGTTTTTATGGTTTCTAAATTAAGTTGTTTAACGTGGTTCACAATCATTCAAGTAATGTTAACCAAGTAGCTTATTTTGATCTTAGATTGATTTGTTAAATTGCAAACTGCCATTGTTTTGAATCACTCTCTCTGATGGTATGTTGTCATTTCCTGTTTTTTAAGGGGTTTTTTTTTATTCCCCGAATGTTTCCCTGTCTTCCATTGGTAGAACAAAGTCCCTTTCCAGATTCATGTAACTGGTTGAGACAATGTTGCTGATCGGTTGCTCAAACAAACAGACCAGTGATTTTATTCCCCCACATTGTTTGCAATCAATTTAAGAGTGGTTGTCTCTGCATATTGAGTTGAGATTGAAGAAAGTATTTTCACATTGAAAAACTACATCACCATTGTTGTTCTGTTATGTTTGTGGCTGTAGCTACATCACCGCTAGAGTTCTGTAGTTCTGTATTTTACTTCCTTAACACCTCAGACTCGATCAGTTTTGTCATTGTCCTGTGTTAGTTTTTAGAGCTTAGCTCAAACAACCAAGATGTTTATTTGTGTTTATTCCATGTTTATTTGTGATTAGCACAGGTGTGAGGCCCTCGCTCAACTGCGGTGACATTTACGTTTATCGAACTTTTGTCCAATCAGAGGAGAGTACTCAAAAAAAGGTAGCTTAGGAAATTTTGGTTTGCTAACTCCTAAATGATTTATTTTCTTTGCAGATATGGAACATCAAACAGATGATCAAGTTAACACAAGAGCACATTGAAGCCCTTTTAAATAAGTTTGGAGGAGAACACAATCCACCATCTATTTACCTGGAGGTGAGTTGGCCAGAAAACTGCTCTTATTGGTTGTGGTGAGAGATGATTATTAATGCTTTGGCAGTCTTCAGGTGTTTCAATATACCAATATAGCATCTTAAGTCTTAAGTGATACTTGATATTATAATTAGGGGTAATTCTGAAAGCAGTGACCAGAGTTTGACATCATCTACAATTACATTGACAATAAGCGCTTAAACCTCATCAGCAGGCAGCATCGACATCATAGGTACGGTCTCGAAACAAAGGCCGTTCCAAGAGGTGGGCAGCGTAATCGTGCTGCCACATTCAGAGGCAGCTTCTCATGTGTTTCTTTGTGATGAATGTAATCCCAGAATGCATTTCAGCTCTCTGGAAAAACAAATCCACGCAATGCGATAATTGAAGTGAAACGTTGATTGTTCTTCAAATTCATCTGAAACCAAAAAGTATTGATCAAATGTATCTATATGTGTCTATATCTAAATGTAACGAACTAAAAATGCACTAATTTTACTTTTTATTAATAAAAAGTTTTAATAAATTTAATTTAGGTATTACGTTTATGTTCATTAGAGAATTGTGTCGTTAGCTTAGCAATATGCTAATAGTGAACGCTAATGCCAAACGAAATCAATTCTTAGAAGTTTCTCGTTTATATGATGCACAGAGTTGCTGCTTATGTAGAGCACTGACACTTCATGATCTGCAGCATGCTGTACTTCAAGGCGGCTTACTAGAAATTAACACTGAAAAACAGTTTAACAAAACGTGGCCCTTCTGTGGCATGCATGAAACCTGTAGATGATTGTAAATTCAGTGTCTTCAAGATCTGGCAAATGAGCTCTCAAATGAGATGCTTTCATCTGCAAACAGAGAAAGAGAATGCACTAAATTTTTAGTTTGAGCAATATTCAGCATGCCCAAAGTAAAATCGCCTCTCTTGTGTGTGCAATAACCACTAATGCATCTCTGCGTGCATAACCTCAAATCTGTATCCTTCCTATTGGTTTAAAGAAGATGAGTGTTTATGTGAACCGTTCTGTTAATGTTATATTGATCAGTTTCCTTCATGTCACCACAGGCCTATGAGGAATATACAACCAAACTAGATGCATTACAACAGCGGGAACAGCAGCTTTTGGAGGCCATTGGGAACGGAACAGACTTCTGCACCTCGCCGACCCCGACCCTGCTGGATGTTAAGGGGCAGGGTGCCCAGAGCACCCCCGCTGCCCCAAACACCTTGGCTGTCCTGCAGACCCCCAGTGACGCAACACGGTGCAATCCCCGCTCGCCCCAGAAACCCATCGTCAGGGTGTTCCTGCCCAACAAACAGAGGACAGTGGTGAGTGCGGACACCTGATTCTGTTGTAAAAGTAAGAATTTAAAGGGGTACAGAAATGAAACTCTAAAGGAGGTATTTCTGACAGTATATGGCTTCTCTTTTTACATAAAACAAAAGTGGATGATGGTACAGCCAAGCTCCTGAAAAAGTACCATGAATGATATGTCATATGATTTGTCTACTGACAGAAAATGACAAAATATGGGTGCGTTAGTTTTGGTTTATCTTTTTAGTGTTTTGCCTACAGCTGGAATTTCTTTCATGAACTCAGTTGGTACAGTGGGATATGTTAAAGATAAGCCACAGGGATTTGTCTTTCAAAACTGGCTTTTTTTGTGTGGAATTTTCACCCCAACCAGATTGTGGAGCTGTGAGAGTCCATGGGAAATGAGCAAATCTAGGTGACCCCCTTTATTAGCCTACTCGGCTTCTCTCTGTTGGATTAACTGATGTGAATAGGAGCCAAAAAGATTTTGTGCCGACATAACCACAGAAAACCTCAGGCTGTGTCCAAAATCGCCCACTCTTATACCATGCACTATTAAAAGAAACTGCCATTTTTTGTGGTGTTCCAAAATATAGTTTAATCCCATGATGCATCACTACACATCCTCAAGTAAGTGGGTAAGTGTGGTTCTCATCTGTGTGTGTGTTTGTGTGTGTCAGGTCCCAGCTCGTTGTGGCATGACTGTGAGAGATTCGTTAAGGAAAGCTCTTATGATGCGAGGTCTGATCCCAGAGTGCTGTGCGGTCTATAGGATTCAGGATGGGTAATAACATACTACACTCAAAAGCCCCTTTCACACATGCAGCCTGTTAAACTGTGGTAAAATTCCTGGATTGCAGTGACGTGACAATGATTGCCGTTCACACATGAACCCTAACAGAAAATTGTTGGTAAATTTCCACAACAAGAGCTGTGTGTGTGAAAGGGCATATGTACTATTTCACACTATTATAAAAGAATACAGATAACAATAGCATTATCTTCTCTGACTTTATACCTCAAGATCATTTCAAGGCTATCGCTTCAGTTGTATTTTTAATTGGATGACTCTCCCACCTACATTAGGGAGAAGAAGCCTATTGGCTGGGACACAGACATTTCCTGGTTGACGGGGGAGGAGCTTCATGTTGAGGTTTTGGAAAACGTGCCACTCACGACCCATAATTTTGTGAGTATGATGAAACTGACCACAAACAACGGCTTAAAGTTAAGCACAAATTACATAGCAGAGGCATTAAGAGGCAACGGTTTTGCTAGTTTATTGCAGGTTAACTTGCTCTATTTGTTCTCATTTCTGTATTTCATAATATTTTACACAAGCGGAAGACACGCTGAACTTCTTTCATTGACTCTTGATTTCATGCTTCAGGGCGTTTATAAGTGATGAGCCATCATGTGACCTGTGTTCGAACCCTGACCATTATTGTGATTGCAGGTGCGAAAGACCTTCTTCACTCTGGCCTTCTGTGACTTCTGTCGGAAGCTGCTGTTCCAGGGCTTTCGCTGTCAGACTTGCGGCTACAAATTCCACCAGCGCTGCAGCACTGAGGTCCCGCTGATGTGTGTCAACTATGATCAGCTAGAGTGAGTTCTCATGGGAGATTTTCAGCACTGAATTCTCCTGCAGCCTACACATAGTTTGAGATAATAAAGTTCTCTGATCTAGTCCATCACCCTCATATTAATGTTTGTCCAGTTAACATTGGGTGAGAGATAATTATGCATTGCTGATTTAAGCTACTTTTTCTGTTCAGTTTACTGCTGGCGTCCAAATTTCTGGTGCACCACCCCATTACCCAGGAGGAGGCGTCATCAGAAGGCACCACCCCACTGTCAGAGATGTGCCCTTCACTCCCTCCATCTGAGTCCACTGGGTAGGCTTAAGTGCACAGATATATTTTCTAAAATTTGGGGACCCCAAATTTCTAGGCAATGCAAGGTTGTGTAAACCAGGGCTCACAATACTCACAATATTTATCTCAGTATGGGAACATGAGCATATCTCAGATATAAAAAAAATATTCAAGCTGCAAATTATCAGAACAGTTCTTGTTTGCGTCATGTGTATTTGGATTTGAGAAGTTGGTCGCATAAAGGGTTAGTTCACCAAAAATTTTAATAAAAATTGTTCAAGACCGATATGACTTCATTTCTTCTGTGGAATGCAAGGAGAAATTTGTAAGAATATTGACTTATTCATACAATGAAAGTGAATGGTGACTGAGTCTAACATTCTGTTTAAAAATCTCATTTTGGGTTCCATGGAAGAAAAATCATACAAATATGAAAACATGAAGGTTGGTAAATGATGACAGACGTTTCATTTTTTGGTCAACTGTACCTTTAAGTATATAGTGTGTCAGTGACTTTATTCAGTATTATTTATTTTGTTATTAAGTGGAAGTTTATTGTGATATTCTGTCTACGGTTCCTTCAGGTCTCTGTGCCATCCGACTGTGTCCCCATCTAAATCCATCCCTATTCCACAATCCTTCAGACCGGGGGAGGAGGATCACCGCAACCAGTTTGGCCAGAGGGATCGTTCTTCCTCAGCCCCTAACGTCCACATAAACACCATCGAACCCGTCAACATTGATGTGAGCGCTTAGAGGTTTAAGCAGTTATTGGGAAGATCTCATGAAAGAAATGTTCTGGTCACATTTCATCCAAAAATAAAAATCCTATTTTGTAAAACAAAAATGTAGGTTACTGCTGGAACTCTTAGGAATACAAATGCTTAATCAATCTTTTTATAGTTTAAATATTGTTGCATTGCATAAATTGTGACCTGAAAATCTCTGTAAGTGAGATTTTCTCTTTTATACTCATAGCTTTAAGTGTTACACTGGAATTATTGGAATCTCTTTGTTTGGAAGATTCTGGACATACTGATGGGAATAGATGCCAATCTCTGTGTCATTCCGGTTTAGGATTTGATCCGTGATCAGGGCTTACAGAGGTCAGATGGAGGTAAGTGTTTTCCCACACGGGAAACATACACTTAGACCCAGAGCATTCAGATGGCTTCCCATCATCCCATGTCTCTGTGCTGTCTCTGTGTCATTGGCTTTAGAAGTTAAGGATGGATGTTCCATTTCACTGTCTGCTAGTGAAGCTGGTGAAGAGATCTTCGATCTCTCCACTGTGCTTTGTGAATTGTTTCTGCCCTTTTTTATTATCAACAATAGCCTGATCTAAACAAATAATTCCTAATCTGTGCACCCAAACACCTGCCCATGTTCTTCCTGTTACAGGATTCCAAACTTGTTTTAAAACATTTCAACTCGGTTTAACGGAATACCTAGGTCATCGTTTATTAATACTGATGTTGTTTCAAGGGTGAATAAACAATGACCGAATTTTTGTTTGTGATCTGTTCCTTTAAGAGTATACGAGCGAAACAAGCTCTGACAGTAGACACAGGATATTGGTAGTAGGTGACAGGAAGTGCCCCTGTGCTTCGGGGGCCAGTGAACCCGTGTCTGTGTCTCTCCCCCCTGCAGCCCTCACGCAACACCCAGCCCGCTGCTTGAGGAAGAACCGAACGCGGACCTCAAGCCCCCTTCTGCCCTCCCACCCCAATGACAATGTGTTTGATTTTGAGGCAGAGCCTGTGTTCAGAGGTAGCTAGGCCTTTGTGTCCCACGCCATATGCCGTGCTCTGTCTGTCTGTCTGTTACCTGGTGTGCTTCGTTATTGTATTTCATCCCTCTTTGTTTCTCGCTTTTTCTGCAACTTCCTACACAAACACGTACTGGCATTTAAAAGGCTCCAGTCAAATTTCCTTGTGGTTAACACTGCATTAAAAACACTTATTATGGGGAAAACAGCATGTGCGTTATTCACGGGGGGTGGGGCTGGTTCTGTATATGTTGGCCAAGCATTTACATAATACAACTGATGTACTAGAATATGTTTCTGGCCTTACAGATCTGTTTGTCACTGGGTTAACACTGCTGGTTGCTGTTTGCTCATTAATAGAGTTCTTGAAATTATTGTAGATCTTGAAACCTTAGCCCTTAGGAAAAGGATCGGGATCTGATTCAGGGTTTTCTATTATACTGGTATTAAACTCCATGTGCATTGCTCACAGACCCCATGTTTCCAACACATAGGTTGTGATGTGGCTATTACTTCTCCCCCATGTGTACACAAAATATTAATCCTTTCTCTCAGCTGTCTTTTGCTCCTAATTTTATTTCATTTCTTAACTTGTGAAATGGCAGGCTCCACAACAGGCCTTTCGGCCACACCTCCCGCTTCCCTACCCGGTTCCCTGACCAACGTGAAGGTGTCCAAGTCGCCGTGCCAACCGAGAGAGAGGAAGCCGTCGTCTTCATCCGAGGACCGCAATAAAATGGTGAGGGGCAGTTTAGGCTCCATCTCGGATCTCTGTGACTTCACAGTGGAGGTCAGAAGCCAGCGTATAGATTTGTGAATTGAATGTCTTGTTGTTTTGCATTTTAATTGGTAGAAAACGCTAGGTCGGCGGGACTCGAGCGATGATTGGGAGATCCCAGAAGGTCAGATCACACTGGGCCAGCGAATAGGATCAGGATCTTTTGGAACGGTCTATAAGGGGAAGTGGCATGGTGGGTCATGTTCATAAGTTTGTGATCTTTAGATTAGAGAATTTGTACTGTGGTGCCACAGTGCAAATTGTGTGTCTTCCTCACAGGTGATGTGGCAGTCAAGATGTTGAATGTCACAGCCCCCACTCCTCAACAGCTACAGGCCTTTAAGAATGAAGTGGGTGTCCTCAGGTACGATAAGGCCAGAGGAGCAGTCAGAGATGCTCAAAATAGGACCTGTTTTTTTACCAGACAGTCAAGATTCTGTCATCCTTTTAAAACACTTGTTTATTCGCCCGCAGGAAAACCCGGCATGTGAATATTTTGCTCTTTATGGGCTACACCACCAAACCCCAGCTGGCTATTGTTACACAGTGGTGCGAAGGTTCGAGTCTGTACCATCACCTGCACATCATCGAGACCAAGTTTGAGATGATCAAACTGATAGACATTGCCCGACAAACAGCTCAGGGCATGGAGTGAGTCTTCGGATCAGAACCCTCTTCTAAAACCCAGTACCCAAGGCTATATATGTATATTTGGCATGAATTTAATCATTGTGAATTATTATCCACAGCTATCTGCACGCTAAATCCATCATCCATAGAGATCTAAAGAGCAACAGTATCCTTTAATTCATCACAGATTTGTCTTGTAGAAAGCATATATTCTTTCTGTCAGCTATGTATTTATTGAATGTATATCAAAGAGAGACCAAGTCCAAAGATCCAGACGATGTCCAGGAATATGAGTGAATATATGCATTAGTTGAATATTAGCCTTAACCTTTCCAGACATCTTCTTGCATGAGGATCTAACAGTAAAGATCGGTGATTTTGGTCTGGCTACAGTGAAGTCTCGCTGGAGTGGCTCACACCAGTTCGAGCAGCTGTCTGGATCTATTTTGTGGATGGTGAGTAGCAAAGGCCCTCATATGCATATTTGTCTATGCAGCTCTGTCTGGTTTCAGCTTTGTCTTATGCGTGTTGATTTTATCTGTGTCAACACTTGGGTTGGTGTAGCCTAATTGTTAAAGATCTAGAGCTGGTAACGAAAAGGTTATAGGTTCAAACCCCGCAATGTCATCCACATTCATAAGCTGTCATCATTGAGTACAAATAAATAATTAGAGCTTTTATGTAAACCCATTGACTTATTCCAGGCTCCAGAGGTGATCAGACTGCAGGATAAAAACCCATATAGTTTCCAGTCGGATGTCTATGCGTTTGGAATTGTGCTTTATGAGCTCATGTCAGGGGCTCTGCCATACTCCAACATCAACAACAGAGATCAGGTAATTATCTTTTTCATCTTGTCAGGCATTCTTTAGCAGGTTGAGATTTCATGCCAGACTTGCCAAATGTTGACCAAGCTGACAACAAATGATGGTTGTTTGTTATAAGCATTTTCTGCCTATAAACATAGAATTGCTTGTCTAAATTTGATTTAACTAATATTTTTATGCCTTTAGCTTTCCAAAATTAATGTTATAGTAAATTGTGTACAAAATCTTAAATCAATCAGTTATTTGGGAATCAGTTGGTAAACATGTTCTTTCCCATCCAGATTATCTTTATGGTTGGCCGAGGTTACCTGTCCCCTGACCTGAGCAAAGTGCGCAGCAATTGCCCCAAAGCCATGAAGAGACTGATGGCAGATTGTCTGAAGAAGAAGCGAGAGGAGAGACCTCTTTTCCCTCAGGTAATGTTGAACAGCTGTCAGACTTCTGCTGTTTCTCCATAGAAAAGTATACAGCTAATACAACTTGCCCACCATCTGTTAAGGGCATGTAGATTTATGTAAAGGCGCATCACCACAAGATGGAGCCAGAGTGTTTTCAGAATGCCGCATTTTGATTTATTTCAAGAAATCTGTTAAGCTTAAGTATCTGCTGATTTAACTTCAACATATCTTTAATTTTTAAAGTAACTGCAAAAACAGTTTAAAGCTGTATGTTTACATTATGTACGCATTCATCGCAGTACAAAAGTCCACCTTCAAAATCAGGGATTCTTTTTATTAAAACCTTAATTAGTTAAAAAATTAATAAACTTAGTCAAGGATTGTTACCTTATGCTTATATTGCTATAATTCTTTTTGCTTTATGACAGATTCTGGCCTCCATTGAGTTATTGGTTTGCTCTCTGCCCAAGATCCACCGCAGCGCCTCTGAACCGTCCCTCAACCGCGCTGGCTTCCAGACAGAGGACTTCAGTCTGTACGCCTGCGCTTCCCCCAAAACACCCATACAGGCTGGTGGCTATGGCAAGTGCACAAGCGCTCAAATGTTATTACACTCAGGTTTGACTTAAATGTTGTTGATTTGGATAAAAATTGGAATCTTTCCTTTGTGTGTCCCCTTTCAGGTGAATTTTCAGCATTTAAATAGTGCTGCATGTGGAAAAATTCCATCCCCTGTCACTTTTCAAGACATCTTGTGCTCTGCGGTGGGTTCATTTATAACAGAGAAGGACTCGTTTCAAAGAATGTTTTTCTTCCGCTTTACCCGAAGAGCTACGGCCTCAATGGAACTGCTTTAAAATGTAAAGATCTCTGCAGGGTGTCATTGCTAATTTTACAAAAACGTCATTAAATAGGACATCTAAAAAACACCTGAGGGAAACATCCAGTCACTGGAAAAGAGGCAAATAAACCCAAACAGACTGTGGCGGAAGAAAAAACATTTTTTCCCTAAGAAGAAGGATGAGCAAGTTCGGGTTTTATGGCCTTTTAAAAAAGGACTCGCACAGTTCAGTGACATTGGCAGTGTAAACCCGCCATTGTTCCGCCCCCAGAGGGGATAACACTGCGCTGGCCAATCAGAAAACAGGCATGATGGAAATATTGGCATTTCCTGTCATTTCTCATTGGATGGAATAAGAGGAGGATGTGAAGTCACAGCCAATTGTGGAGAGGTGCTGGATAGCAGGAGATAACTTAAACGATATTTAGAAATAGTCCTTGAATATTTGAAATGAGTTTGTTACATATGATGTTGCCTATGGCTGGAGTTCCTAATAATGCAAATTCTTTGTTGTTTTTCTCCTCTGGTAGTATCTTTTGTTTTGTAAAATTATATCAGAGAGATTTAAACAGATTATGACAAATTCCTATCATTTCAGAACACCATCAGTGCGCCATACAGAGAAACTCAAACTAATACATTTCACTTTTGTTTGAAAAAATTACATCAAGTTCTTAAACATTTCTGTCACATACTCCAAACCTTTAACATTTTATTTGCTTTTGGGATACTCTCTGCCTTACAGTAGCTGCAGTTCTGTTTCTAAAAGGCGTTATCCGTTACAGCTGTCAAGAGTCATATTTTTAGCTCTTGTAGTTGTAGTTAAGTTGCTTGTAGAAAAAATACCCACTGTTTAAAGCAGAGCCAGAAGTCTGATGTGGGCAAAATATTCCTATTCTTTTCACTACAGGTTTGTTATAAGAAGCTGTTCCTTTGAGGCCCTAATAGTTCACTGATGTATTTTTTATATTTGATCCACCTGCGAGTTGTGGCAACTTTTTGGACCTTTCATCGCTGGCGTTCATTCCAGTATATTTCTTCACGGGTCATAGCTTTTTTTTGTTTCGTGTAGTTTTTCTTGTGTTATAGACAGGCAGGCCTGCAAAGTTACATTAATTTAAATTGCTTTAGTTTTAATACTGTTTGGTGTTTCAAAATCTCTTGGAGACGTGTGTGTGTATATATACATATATACGTTTACGTAATTCTTCTTTCATTCTGTAATTGCTGAAATGGACTTTAAGCCGTGTGTCTGTGCTACTTTGTAAAAACAGCAGATAAGCAATTTGCCTTTTTAAAGACTAATATATTTTGTCATATTAAAAGGTAACAGTATGGTAAAAGATTACAAAATGATCATCTGATTATAAAGGCAGGCAGGGCCACGGGGCACAAAAAAAACCAAAGCTTACTCCAACATCCCGACACTGTCCATCTCCACCTTCATGGCTCTCTGGATCTTCAACCAAATTGTTTGGCTCTTTGACTTTAAACCTGCTTTTTCCTGTCCAGCAAGTGTCATGAACACACCACCTCTTTATTTTTCATGGTCCAAAGTCTCCTGTGACGACCTTCTAGTTTTGGGCTGTGGTGACTTTAGCACCTCAGATTTACATGGACACTGTGGAGAGGGTGGAACTGCCCTCATGTGGAATGTTTGAAAGACAGCGCTTTATTTTCCCAGTCTCTTCGTTTTGAAATCTTATCCTGTGTCAGTGGATCTGTTATTGCAAACTTTATTTTTTCTAGTGCAAAACTGCAGATTTTTATTCCTTGCTATCTGCGACACCACGATTGCTCGATGTTGTGCCGATCTGAGGCTCCGCCCACAATTTGACTTACACGGACACATGCTAGTCTTCTTGCTTCTGTCGAGAAGGATTTATTTTCTTTCTCTGTACATTTACATTGACAGATCAAGGAATATCAAGGGTGACACTCTGAATCGGTTCAACACTTTGACTTGCCCTTATGGAGAGACTCTGCGAGTCTCCGCTACACTGAACGTGTTAGTTGCGTTGAGACATTTGAATGGACCTGAACGAGCCCGTGTGCTGCAGGCTGACACGGTTCCCAGTTCAAGCAGGCAAGCCTAACCTGGGTTGCTTATAGAAATGGCAAAGGTGTATTTTAAGAGTGCTGTATTTATTTTCTATGGGAATGTTACTGAGACGTTTGCTTCTTGAAGAACCATTAAGTTCTTATTAACTCGGGAATATTTGGGGACCTGTATATTACAACTTTCATATATATATATATATATGTGGAGGAAAATGGGTTTCAAAGATGTCCAAAATCCATTTTCCTTCCCATTGTCCTTTTTTGTTTTCATTGTTACTTTGTGTCACACAAACCTCTTTTTATTTGTTTGCTTTTAGGCCGTACACAACTCCCCAACAAAACCAAACACATTTCACATTTCTTTCAGTTGCCTTGCCTGCACTTTAACCCCAGTGCAAGTTCATTTAAATTATGACTATAATAGAGATGTTTGGGAGACTCTTCAGCTGTAAATAACTGTACAAAGACAGTCCTGTGCGTTTGCTAGGAGGCATGGAGATAAAAACAATGAAATGACATACAATGTTTCACCTGAAGAAATAAAGGTTAAGAGAAGACGTTTTGATAGATGACATTCTGAGAAAATATTTCTGTGTACAAATATTTAAGACTGTATTATATAAGAGGAAAAAAAGAGCTTAATGTATTTGTTGTGAATATGAAAAACTGATATATTAAAGAAGTGCATGAAAATGTCTCACACTTCTGGGGTTTTCATTTAATGCAGCGTGATGATACTTTCTACAATTAACACTTGATTTAAAGATGTAGTTTGTGTCTTTTGTTAAATCACTGTTCTTTTGTAATGTTTGTGATGAGGAGGTGCTTTTCTCTGGTTCTGCTTCTCTTCTTGCTAGGCTCCCACATCTTTTGTGTCGGTTCTAGATCCAATACTAGATCCATTCATTTGATTTTCAGAATAAAAACTGCAGAAAATTTAGTGAGCTCACAGGGATATTTTATATTTGCACAAGCTGTTGAACACAAATGCATGTTGTCACATCAGGGGGTGAGTTACATTGAAAAGACTAAATACTATGAAGTGAGTTTATGTATGATTTGTTTTAGAAATGAGTTTTTTTTTTTAATTCATTTGTATCATGTCTTACATTTATGCCTGATACGTTCATGACATGAGTCCTATTAAACCATCATGTTATGTTGCACATTTAGAAGAAATAAAATAACAAAAACATTTAAATACGTTATGTCCGATATTTTAGCAGAAATATATTAGTATTCTGAGGCCTAAATATAATTTTAAGTCGTTTACAGTCTGATTACAAGCTGTCAAAATCGGACACCCTTCCTGGATTACGTTTTATTCTGGCTCCTCCTCTTTTGTTAAACTATTACGCCCGCCCCCTACGGAAAAACAACCAATCCGCTACGAGAATCTGTACCGTTCTACGCTCTTATTGGTCACATTGTTCGGTTGATGACTTCTTCTGACAGCATCAAAGCGACTCACTCATATAAACCAGTTTGTCGTTTTTGCTGAAGTGACTGAACGTGTTTCTCTAAAGCGATCGGTGGATTAACCTGCGAATATGGCCAGAGGGTGAGAAAAATAATGCACGAATAATTTGCAATAATGCAAATAGCACAAATGAAGTTTTATGCACACGTAACAAGGTTCCGGATAAGTCATTGTGTTACAAAGTTGTGCGGGCTGAACGGATGTGATGTGTTTCTATTAATGATAATTCATATACACCAGTTATCAATATCTGTGACATTATAAACACAATAACATTTCATTTCAGACTGAATTTTCCATGAACAACTGCGATTAACATCTGTGGCTCGTTAAAACTCGCGGTTATTAAACCGATGTGTAGCTGCGTGACTGGATGTTTCTTCTGCTTCGTTTTGATGGACGGTGGCCATACAGAAGATGCTGTTTATGAACCATATCGTATATTTCACTTAAGAAATGTCTGACAGTTTTGCTCGTATTGCCTGGAGGAGTTTGTGGTCTTAAAAGAAAGCTTTGTTTGAAGTGAAGGCGACGACGCCTTTACAAACAGCCGCTTTCCCAGTAACCTAGTAAGAGGAAGTCTGAATGAATCTCCCACTATTTATTGAGCAAGACATGAAACACTTGCACAAATGAAGCTTATTTCTGGAAATATTAACTTCTTGAGGAACAACAGGAAATAAAGAAGGGTGTGGATTACAAAGCAAATGAGCACTACATAGTTTTTGTGTGGGACTGATAATATTCACTTTATAATTAGGAAATCCAGCCTGACCTGCTAAAGTCTAGACATTTAACCCCATGTTGTGTTTTTTATGCAGTCAAGGCATCAGTAAGGAGCTCTCAGATGTACTGAATGAGATGTGGAAGTTAGATGTAAACCGCATGAAACCTGGAAAAGATTATAAGATCAACCTGCAGGTAGGCAGGCATGCAGACATGTCACATATGTTGCACATACATGCCAGTACTGATCACAAAAGACTTTAAAGCTCTCTACACTGTCGTTTCCTATGAATTGAAGAGATTATTGTGTTTTGTGCATTTGTTTTCACACAGGGAAAGGCAGGTTATGTTGCCGAGGGCAGTAATCAGGCCCGGGACAGGGCTAGAGCTCCTCTGTTCTCATATGTCAATGAAGACAAGCTCAAAAGCATTGATACTTATGCACGTAAGAAGCCTGTGGGGCATGTCTATACCCGTTTTCTTTATACAAATTCACCTTATACAAATTCAAATATTTTTAATAACCTCAATATGTTTACAGATCTTTTTCTAATATTCTTTTTCCAGATGATGCACATATTTCTATATGTAGAATGTCTCTTTGAAGGTCATTTATTGCACATGTTTGTTTTTCCTCAGACTTCTTAAGTCTGTTGGACAATTATGAGATGGCTACAGGAGTGGCTGAGCAGGTGACAAAAGAGGAACTTCAGGAGAACAATCTTTTCCTGGAAGCTATTTTGAAGACAGAGGTCATGAAGGTATACCTCATCAACCGCCGGTGCTGTTGACATCTTTTACTTTAATAGTGTTTTATATATATATTTGATGGTGGGCGTTTGTGGTATCTAGTTACACTAGATTTTCTGTTGTATTGCACAAGGCTGATGGCTTAAGGAGATTACAATACAGTACAGAGACAGTGCAAATAACAATTGTGCAAACAAAAACAAACATTGAAGACCCGTTTTGACAGGTTGTGTCTTTTCAGTGTGCCCACAGGTACTTAGCAAGCAAAGGCCGAGCCCAGTCTGACCCAGTTCAGTTTAAGAGGCAGCTCTATGACATCTGGTTCAAGCTGTATCACAGAGACAGAAGTGGAGGGTGAGTTCAAGCGCTCTGTTTTGATGACTTATATACAGGTCATCAGTGTATCTCACATATTTAGGTCACTCGTATTTCATACTTTATCCAACACACCCAATCTGTCAGCTCACTAATCAAAGACTGTACAAGAAGGTACAATGTACCTATACATGCCTGGCAATGTGTTACTTTAATCACGTTTTGGTGGTCATTTTTAGTATGTAAATTAATGTAAACTAAGTTTATGTAAACTAAATTAATTTGGACGTTTTTTCCATTTTAATAACTATAATATAAATATAATAATTATCATCATTATATAATTACATTACGTAATTATATAATTATTTTTGCACATTAAGTTACCTTCTCCTGTGGCACTTGAGCTATATTTATTTATTTTATGTATTTATTATATTATATATTTATTTTATTATAATACAAACAAACACATATATAATATTTATTATAGGTTTATATTATATATCTGTATTATATATACTGGTACTGTGGTATTTGTTGTACATATAAAATACACGTTTTGTTCAACTTTTCTGGTCTCTGATACAGTGAAGATTCCTGCGGGTTTGAACACGTGTTTGTTGGAGAAACAAAGTATGGTAAGGAGATCATGGGCCTCCACAACTGGGTGCAGTTCTATCACCAGGAGAAACACAATCACGTGGACTACAAAGGGTACAAGGCCAGAGATAACAAAGATACGGTATTGAATAAAAATTATAAATTATTTTCAGACACCCCTGTAATATTCAACACTAAACGATTGTGTATCATCACATATGAACCCACAGCTTTAAAGAGATCATATCATCAAGAGCATCTGAGTTGCTCATTATACAGGAAGACCCTTTTAAAATACATTTCCAGGTTTCTTTTCTTTATTTACGTTTATGCAAAGTGACAGTGTATTCAACCTATACTTTATAGTTGTATGTGTATTCGTGGGAATTGAACCCATGACCTTTGTGCTGCTAATGAAATACTCTACTAACTGAGCTACAGGAACGCTACAGTAAGTTAATGTAGTATTATGTGGTTAAAACTCACAGCCTGATGAAGACGATCACGTCCTGAACCTGCAGTTCAGCTGGAATGGTCTGGTCAAGCCGGTGGCCAGCTGTTTCATTGGTGTCAGCCCGGAGTTCGAGGTGGCTCTCTTTACCATCGTTTTCCTTCTGTCCGATGAGCGTGTGACTAACGTTAGGGTGAAGGTGGACGAGTACCTGATGGAGATTGTGGTGTACAGATACGGGCGATCCATTGGAACCTCATACCCCAAACTGATCAGCAGCAACAACCGAGATCTCTAGATCTCATACAAATGTCATATCTGGTATGAGGCGGTGTGGAAAAACAGGGCAAATTTTTAAAACATTGAGCTTGATGGTACAAATGATCGCTATTACAAAGATAACTTACTGTAAAATGTCAAGACGGTGGTGTTAAAGCAATTGGCAGATCACAAATTATTCATTCCAAATTAGAAATAATATGCAGAACATTGAATTTTGTTTGTAATCTGTATCTCTATCAAAATTTGATATTTTAGGCAGTTACATTAAAAAAATGTTTAGAACTGATATTTGTGTTTTGAGCTTAGAGATGTACATTTAGCTTATGCACTCTATAGAGCTGTTTTGCTGTAGCTAATTGTATTAGATAAACTACGGGTACTTAAGGGTAATTCATGTTAAGTAATATACACTTTCTATGTGCTTTAAAGCTAAATATATTAAAAAAGCTAAATTTATTTTTATAAATGTTATTTTTTCTGACCAAATTCTCAATGACTGATAAATATAATCACAGACCAAATAGCTGCAAACAGCTGCAATGTCTTATGTATTGTGACGCTGTCTGTACTGTAAGTTACTAATCAGAAGTCACAATCACTCACAAGGCTTGTAGATGAAGAAAATACAATGGCAGCTAAGTACTTCTGTTACTTATTCAACATTGTGGTTCTATATTACAACATATCATTTAGCTTAGAGTTAATCTGATGTAGCACAATTTTACTGGCATAACAGTAATACTGTATTATTACTGTAAAAATATGTTTGCATCACAGCAGCATTCTTTGTGCCTTATGTTTGTTAGAATAAAGTCCTTTATCACATTTATAAAACTTTTATTTATGTTTTGTTGCATTTAAGCACTTAATATAAACGCTGATATTGTAGTACATGCGTTAAAAATGCAGAAAATTAAATGAACACATTTTCAGATTTAATCAAAACATTTTAATGTACGTAAAACTAAATAAATGTCATGGATACTGTGTGTGTGTGTGCATAGACATTCATTCAGTGATACCAACGGAAGCTTTATATATTAAGATTTTAGAGTTCACACAGAACTCATTACATAAATAATACAACATGAAATGAATAAACAAAGTGTAATGTTAGAAGAAGATTCTTTTCAAGGGAAATAGAAATTATCTTGCCTTAGAAAGTTTGATGAGACTTAAACTTGTGGTCCCAACAAACCCTGTTTGTTTTCTGTATAATTACACCTGTTATTCTGTGAAACTTATTTCCACGACTTCCTGCTGGTCTTTGTTGTCTTGGCTCCTCGCTGATGGTCACTAACACGGTTACGAAGAACATTGATGTCATACTTCTGCCCCTTTATCTGCTCTGCCAGGTCAAACTTTTCTGCGTGGAGTTGACTGAGCCACTTCCAGAGGTCCAGGGCTTTCTCTGCCAGCTTCTCCTGGTTCAGATGATCAATGTTGAGAGGCTTGCGACGCTCCATTAGAGCCTTGGTCTTCTTCTCACGTTCTGTCAACTTCTTGCCTTTCTTCTGATCCACCTTTTGCAGATACCCTCCATAGTTCTTGTTGGAGAGGACCTTCTTCTTCCTGGCATCCTCCTCTGCACGTATTTTGGCTGCCTCCTCCTCACGCCTCGCCCTCTCCTCAGCCAGGCGTGCCTGCCTCTCCCGCTCTCGCTCAGCTCTGATGCGTTGCTGCTCAGCACGATCTGCTCGACGTCGCTCAATACGATTCTTTAGAGCTACGAGTTCATCTTCTTCCTTCTGCCTGTTGCTGAAGTGGAGCTCAATAAGACTCTGCAGTTCATTGAAGTCTTTCTCCACACGCTTGCGGTGGAGGTCGTCAAAGTCCACCTTCTCTCCATCAGGCAGCTTTGGGGCTGTAATGTTGGGAACAAACATCTTAGGTTTGGGCTTAGTGTCCTCCTCCACCTCCTTTTCATCTTCCTCTTTCTCTTGTGTTTCCTCTTCCTGCTCTTCCTCCTCAGCCTCTTCTTCTTCTTCCTCTTCTTCATTTACCTCCTCCTGCTCCTCCTCAAACTCCTCTACATACTCCTCTGTGTCACACATGGTGCTGCTTGTGAGTTTTATGGGAACAAGAGGGCACTGAGCAACAATCTGACTTAATGTCCAGCTTTGTGGAGACTGAGCTGTTATCCATAAATGCCTCTTGGTTTTATAGGGTCTGCCCAACCCATGTGACCTTTTCTGAAAGAGACAGAGGTAAGCTTTTTGAACAGATGCATCAAGGATCTATTTTCTTCCTCGCAGGGCCTTGTTTTGTTCTGCCTGGAGCTCTGTACCCAGACCCTGACCTCTGACCCCTGACTCTCCCACCCTAAAACCTTTGTGGTGTGAAATGGAGTGCCTATTTCAGACTCAAAACAGATGCACTGGCACATTTGTGCATCAGTACGGATCCTGTTTCACACCACATTTGATTAGGTTCACCGAGCACTACGGTTAAGCCACTGATCGTATTGTTTAGAAACAGTTGTTTAATTTACTGCTTTGGGTGTAACAAAATAGAGACAACTGTACACAGATATGGTCATTTTGGAATTAAAAAGAAACTTGGAATAAAAATTTGATTCTTTAATGCTTGAAAGAGGAGGAGTTAAAAAGTTGATGGGACTCTTTATAAAATGTCCAAAACGATGAGGAGGATGTTTATTACCCTACTCTTGAGACAATGTGTATGGAATCTGACATTGAAGGATGGAAAGATAACAGACAAAGGCTGACAAGTGTTCAGTGGCGTCTACCCAAATCCTATTCATGTACTGGGAATTCTCATTAACATTTCAGCTGGCTCTGTTGTTGGATTTCTATAGAATCACTGGCAGTCCTTTGGGGAAATAAGACTCATGCCCTTCTGTTTTATGCATATAAATACATACAATACACACCTTGGGATTTCATGTGCTATGGGCACACACACACACCACTTGCTGTTGGATTTATGGCTATAAATTCTCACAGTGCAAATGACAAACAGCATCACTGTGAACAAGTTAAAGTTACTGTTGCTAAGACACCATGTTCTCTTGCCCTTTAAAAGCAGATACTTTTGTTCCAAGATTGTTCTGAACAATCTGTGCGTATAATGAACTTTGTGTAGAATCTAGTGTGTACAGCAGTGTTGATTTTGGAGGGTCCCATCATAAAATGAGGGCGGTGGACATGTAAACGAGGCTTCGTGCCTGTAGAGTTTGGTGAAATGGCAATTTTAAGGACTTGATGGTCTTCCACTTGACTTACTGTCAACAGTAGATAAGGATGAATGATAGCCGAAGAATCCCTCACGGTATAATTATCTTCCTCCTATGATAAAAGCAGTAGATTGACTCTAGATGGGCCCACCGTGCCCTCGTACCAGGGGAGAGATTGTATCAGCTCGAATGTGCCAGCATGTAATTTGTGAGTGACAGGTGGTGGTCTTATTTAAACCAGATTCCTGATTGGGTGGACACAGCAAGAGACAGCTGCATCTATCAATAGGAGCAGAGGACCACGATGATTGACAGAAGCCACAAATAACCAACTACTAGTTACAGGACTAGTTTGTAATCTACAGTACATCAGTAAATATATTTAAAAAAATGTATATAAATAAATCCTCAAATGTTAATATTTGGCTAATGGTCCTACACTGGCAGTCTGATATGTTATAGTGTGGAAAATAAGATTTAATTGTAAAACATGCTGGAGAAAAAACAGATCTTAACTGAGCCTCTGTTATCCTTTATCTGTGTGTGTGTGTGTTGAAAATTACATTCAATTCTGTGTGCTTTGTATTTAGTTTTCCTTTGTATTACTGTCGCATTTTTTTTTATTAAATGCAGCTCCTTTGTTTGAAGGCAAAGTCTGAAGGCAAACTATTGTATTTATTATATATTAAATATTAATATAGTTTATACAATATTAAATATCATGATATACACATTAGATATTACATTTCCTATAAAGGAGAAGCTTCGTGACGTGTCCCTTCGATAGCTCAGTTGGTAGAGCGGAGGACTGTAGAGGCTTAACACCGTCATCCTTAGGTCGCTGGTTCGAATCCGGCTCGAAGGAAACCTTTTACGAGCGTAAAATGCAAAAAAATGTTCGAAGTAAAACGATTAAATATAGAAATAATAAATAAAATAAACCAGCGCGAGAGTGCAGATCAGCAACAGATGAGACGAACGATCCAAAGAAGCGTGCGTAGTGACGTCACTTCTTGCGTAGCGTGGGGGTTTAAAACGGACCGGCGTTTCAGGCTGCTGTATCAGCGGCGCTCTTGCAGGCTGCATGTTTTATTTATCAGCGTTATTTATCAGCGTTATTTATCAGCGTTATTTATCAGCGTTATTTATCAGCGTTTGTTAAGCTACGCACCCGTTTCAGTCCCCGTTTTCAACCGGGACGGTGTTTTTTAACGCGAGTTTCCCGCGTTTCGCCGCGCGCCAGGTAAACAAACAAGGTTTCGGCGTGTTTACGTAGCGCGTGACGTAACGTTACGGCTCTTCATGTAATGGCCGCAGGTTTGTGATGGACGATACTGCAGCTTTTATTTGTGTAAGATTATGAAACGCGTCCCGTTATCAAACCTCGTGAAACGGGTCCAGCTGCTTAAAGGAAACGGCGAGTTTGTTTCTCAGAAAGGGCCAGTGTTTGTTTGCAGATGCTGCTTGAGCTAACAATTGCGTTTTAGAGCTATTGTAAGCATTTAAAAAGAGATTTTCAACAGTGACTGGACAAAACTGCAGTACTAGTAATCGATTACTATAGATTTAGTAATGTCATCTTGCCTTCTTTCTGACAGGTTGCTAAACTCAACAGAAGTCTCTACGTGTGACACTACAGGCGCCTGTAAGTAAACGAGCCACACGATGTGTACATTTCCACTTTATTAAACAAGCACAAACTGATGATGAGAAACGTGACGGTGAAATAAAGTTTCATACAGTTTACAGTAATGAACTGACAACAGGACACCCAGATATAAAAGAGGAACGGGGTCAGTCAGAAGAGACAGATGCTAGTCAATACAGAGCAAATGAAGGGATAGATGTCACAAACAGCTATGCGAAGTACAAAGAGAAAGATAACAAAGTAGACATACAAAACATAGTGCAAACAAGCCGTCCAATGATACCTTACCAATGTACTGCATGGACAGTCTACAAATGCTTTTAAACACAACTTTTACGCTTTTGTAAAGAAGATTAAAATTGATCCACAATAATTCTTTATATCAAAAATATATCAATGGGTCAAAGACTACATGAAATAGAGAAAGCACATACAATATTAAATATGTACATTTTGTATGTGAGTAAATTCGTCAAATCCTTATATACACAAAAATTTAGTCCCAAACAGTCCGAACATGAACGCAACATTGACAGAACGTTGCAGCAGTGTTCACCACAGAGCCGCAACATTATTCCAAAGTTGTCAGGATGTTGGTGACCGCTTGGGTAAAGTCCCTGTGATAATGTACAGTCTGATTTTGAAGTGCTATGTATTGATGTGCTTATAGAGAGACTCATGCACTCCCTCGGTTTTGGTTTCTTCCATAAAACTGCAAAAAGTAACAACTTGAAAAGGTGAGGGTAAAAATTTGGGCCCCTGCACAGTCACGGTGGCCGCAGTGAACGGACCTCTGACCGTTTCTGAAATGCACAAAAAACAGGTAGAAGCAAACAAATTGTTTAGGTTTCAAAAATGGTAACAAAGTGGCAATAAGACCAATTAAACTCAAATGACATCATTAAGTTTTTGTACATTTACAACAATGTTTGAATTCCAGTTAAGACTAGATGTCTGTGATGTCACAGGATTGGAATCTCTGTAGTTTTTACTAAGGTGAGTCTATTGTCTGGATGTATTATACAAGGTCACATGTTCTGGACGGCTGTGTGCGTCACAAAACCTGTTGAAATATGACTTGTATAATTATGCAATAACTATAATGTTAGGTATGTAATAAGGGAGGAATTTATTACAGTAAGAATAATAACTTAAGTATAGGGGTTATTCTAATAAAGGCCCACCAGGCAGCCGCAAGAAATTGAGTTTTAGTGTCTCAGAGTCTCATAGCAAAAAAGCATATAATATTTGCTCTATAACTTTTTAAATGAGATTTAAACCTCATCAATTCACACAGGATTAAAATCACAAAGTACATTTGTGAAACACAAATCCACTTAACCCCCTTGAAGAAAACTAGTCCAATATGAATAAGTCTATAGACAGTGACAAACCTGTTGTTTAGGAGCTCTGCCTCTGAAGTTTTGAACCTGTGGTTGGGCCAGGCTCCTCACTGTGTCGTTTTCCAGGCGTGTGGAGGGAACTGCTGTGCAGCCCTCGCCCTGGGAAAGACATTTAAAGATTATAATGCTCACACTAACACTTAACTGTTGTTAGACCGGTGTTGAATTAAACACAGGGGTTTTTACCTTGCTGTATAGCAGGGCCATGTATTTGCTGTGAGTCTTGCCTGTAGCACATCAGGCCCTTACCGTTGCCTGCAAAACCTGCATGATAAATGCACTTTTATGAATTCTGATGGCATAGTTTCATAAATTACCTCACATTCTGTCACTGCCATAGTGTATTTTGTACTAGGAATATGGTAAACTACAGTTTTTCAAAACTGACTAGCCTGTCGCACTAGTTGACCAATCAGTCATAAATACATTTGGAATAATTAGGGCTGGTTTCAGGTTCACCTAGCGTTGATTGCCATTTCTTAGGGGGCATCTGTATAATAACTAACTAGTCAGTTGCAGGATAACTAGTCTACTGTTAAGAACCTTCCCTAGTTGGTACCTTGCAGTTGTGTGTTGCCTCGCTGTTGGTTGTCTCCTTGTGGGTAAACCATCGTCCTGCCGTGCCATTCACCTTGAGACGTGGCGGGCATCTGATAGCCTGAGATGAACAGAGGATCAGTTATTGCTGACGGCTAATGTCTCCAGTATTTAAATATTAATATTGCTTACGGATGCTTGATAAATATAGCATTAGGAAGATGCATCTTAATCAAACTGGCAACTAGTCAGACATGCCTGCTTGGGTGACATGTATGAAAAAGTTGAAGAGTTTTTGTTAACCTGAAGATGTTGTGACTTCCTTGGTCACATCTCCTGTTTGGAATCCCATTAAGTTCGAATTCTCTCCGTTTCCATTAGGATTGGATGGCACGGTTGCCAGCAGACCTGCAGGAAGCAGAGATCTTGGTTACAAAACAGCACTAACTCATTCCTGGATCTCTTCTCTGCTAATTCAGGTGTTTTATTGCACACAATTTAGGCAAACCCCTTTCTTAAATGATTAAAGCTTTTCAAACTAAATATCAACCCAAAATATCCAGAAGCCAATAAGTATATCAGTGTAACGTTCTATTAACGTTTTTGCAAGATCAGAATTCATTTTAGACGTGGGGTTATTGGTAAGGCCACAGTATAACCCAGAGTGGTTATCTTACCCAGGCCACGGTAGCAGGACAGTTGCTGGTAGATCTGTTTCATGCGCTCTATGTTGAGCCGACTCGCCTCTGCATGATAAACCATGGGCTTGGGATAGTGTACGCCAATTATACATTTGGCTGCTTTCTGGACGCTCTCGGGGGCGTTCCAGGGGTCGTAGATGTACTTGCCTGGGAAACCCCTTAAGACAGGAAGATATCGCCTTCAAGATAACACAAGCTCAAGTTAGACATCAAACGTAAATGTCAGACTACATAGTAACAGTTACAGAAGAAATCATAGCTAGGAACGAGCCAGACACTAAAAAAAAACAGATGAGATTTTTAATGATCAACCAATTAATTTATTCAACTAGGTCAATTTGTTTTTGTTTTCTTTTGTTTTCGTTTCAGCTGTTCATACTTGTTTCATAGTTAGAAATCAAACACAAAAAAACAAACAAGTGATGATTGACCAATTAATTTATTCAGTGAAGTCAATTTATGTTTTTCATTTCCTTGCGTTTGTTCCACTTTCATTTCAGTTTTAAATTGAGCATCAGTCTCATTTGGTCTCTGTGTGAGCAGGCTCACCGTATGTAGTCGCCGTTGGGGTCGGTGCGGCGGCCGAAGCCCACAGGACAGTAACAGTGAAAGAACTGCTGGAAGAAGGAGCTGCAAGAGAGCCACATCCAGCTTCCTGCGTTCACACTCCAGTCTGCATCCAGCAACAGTTCCTCAAACACCTGTGAGTACAGATGCATGTCAACACTGATGTAACACAATGGTATTGAAAATAGATTCTAACTAGAGGACCTGTGTTCTAAAATGACCCTAAGTAGTATATAATGCAGGTAAACAGTATATGGGGAATTGTTATTTAAGAGTGGAATCTACAGATTTTTCAGATGGCACCTTTAAAGGTGCAATAAGCGATTTTCAAGAAAACTGAACTATTTTGTAAATACTTCTGTTTGTGAATAGATGTTTTGTCCTGTGTGTGATTTAAAAAAATGTTTGCACATAGTCCTGTCTGTGTAAATTGAAGATAAACAAAGTGGATTGGACCAATCCTCAACACCATCGTAGCCTATCAGCATTAGAGGGCGTGTGTGCCACCTGTTAGTCTTGACCTTTGTTGCACAGCATTTGCATTTTGATTATTTAGTTTGTTTCGTGTTTTTTATAAATATGAACAGCATTTTGCATAAAACACTTTTGCATTTTTAAGCAGGTTGCTCTCACTAAAATGCGCTTTATACCTTCATGCCCTCTTCCCAGCTGATCCACAGGTCTCCGCGGGTGAGGAAACAAGCAACCGCGTGTCGGGCCAGGTGGTGGATCCAGCCCTCCTGCCTCAGCTGGGTCATGATGGCATCGATCCAGGGGAAACCCGTCCTGCCCTCTGCCCACTTGGCCAAAGCCTCTGGATTCTTGTCCCATGGGATCTGCACGCAGATAGGGTTGCCCTCCATCTTGTCGAAGCGTGGGTTGTTGGTGGCGGCTGTATAGAAAAACTCACGCCAAAGTAACTGGCCGTAGAGGGACAGAGGTGGTGAGCTGTTCTTTTTGACCTGAAAAGAAATTAAAATGAATATAAGAATTGAGCTAAAGTGAAATCGTGCTAAAAAGGGTAACATGCGCTACGACACGCTCACCTTCCTGTAGAGATCTGTGAGTTTGAAGTAGAAGAGTCGGCAGGAGAGGCAGCCAAAGCGCAAATATGGGCTGAGGCCGGTTGGACTGGCCAGCAGGGAATTGGCATTCATTCTTGGACGTTCAAAGTTGGCCACCCAAGCCTAGAAGAGAAAGTTGTAGATAATTTAGCTTTGGCTTTCTGCTTCTCTGTTCAGGATAGTAACAAAGTAATTAAAAAAAGTGCATGTGTTCTAAATGTGTACAACTGTAGCCTTAACAAATACATGTGTGACAGTAGAGTAAGAGATCAATCATTTTACCGACCTTTCTTTCCAGGTGTCTCTCTAGGCGAGTGAGGGCCTCGGTTTCCCCACCTGGCCACACAGCTGAGGACAAACCTTCTGTGTCGAATCCTGTTTCAGGAAGTGCATCAACAATTTCAGTGAAACTTTATAAGTAAAAGTCTAAATTACTGGCATGAGTGGGTCAGCAACAAATGTACTGCTGAATTCTTTGTCTTTTTGAAAAGATTGTTTTAACAGGCAGAAGACTTACCAAGCTCTTCCAAAGATGGAACCCCAAACTTCTCATCGTGGTCATCAGAGACTGGCGTGGTGCACAGGCCCATGACCTCCGCTGTGATGGTTTCTGCAGGAATCTCCACCGCCTCCATCCTGCTGATGAGAGTCTGGAAGCGCTTGTACGTGAGCGGAGACTGACCTCCATTCAGCTCTATGATCCTGAGAGACAAGATTTCACCAGTGAGTAACTTCACAATATGACTATAGCTTTCCAGTAGCTCTGGTAGAGCATGACGCTAGCAACGGCAAAGTCATGGGATCAATTCCCAGGGAATGCATATGGTGATAAAACATACGTGAACTGTGTAAAGAGACTGTGATTGAATGTAGAACTGAAATGAAGTACTTACTTGTCCAGATCGTAGAGCGTGTGAGAGATGCGTACTATCACCTCCACGCCTGCCTCATTGGCCAGCTTCCTAATGGCTGCATCTCGTTCCTTCCCGAATGGCTCTGAGTCATACTCATAGGACAGGCGAGTTATGTTCCACTCCTGCGTGTGTTACAGCATCACACCATTAGGGGGTGGAAAATATTCACTTATGGAAACAGCCATTTACTATTTGAAGAGCACACAGTAATGAACCAGTGGTCCAAGTCACGATGCAGATCAAAGGCATTTTGAGAAGACATTTCAGAAAGCACTGAAAAAGTTTTGCCTCCATTTAATTCTATATCAAGGATATATAATACATTAAAAATGTTTTAGGTTGCAAAATGTAATGTATAATCACAGAAACAGCTAAAAAAAAACATTCAACACACTTTCTCTATCAAAACTAGGCCTTAAAGTACCTTAAAGCTTTTATCAGAGGGAATATCTATATAATATCAATTAGAACCATTATCTGGTGAGACAAAGCAAGGATCTAAAGGTAACAGCCATAAATTTTAATAATAAATGTTTTCAAATATCTGTCTGTCTTTTTTAAAAGTCTGTCTGACTTTTACATAGTTATTCACGAGAAAGCAACTTATTAATGAAACATAGACACTATTTTAAAAGTCTTCTGTCACACTACTGAAAAAAGGTTTTGTTAGTAGCATCACTACTTTCACTTCCAACAACCCAAAACTGGTCAATTCAAATGCATTGTGGTAATCGCAATGTAAGACGTACCTTGAACAGCCTTGGGAAGACGTCGGTGGGCTGGCCGCGGATAACGAAGAGGCGGGAGTTAAGTTTGCGAAGGCTGGCGTCCAAGTCTTCCAAACACTGCAGTAAAAACCTAAATGCAAGAAACATCATATAAATTCTAAAAGTCTAATAACAAGCAAGTGCTAGTCACAATAACAAATCTATTGTAGATTTTTAACTGTAAAGCATTTAAATAGCAGCTATGACAGATTAATAAGTTGCAATTAAAGACAGTCATTTGCTTGAAGCTAAAATGCCTCGTAAATCTGATCAACTCTCCAATTTTACCAATTACGCCATTCAAATTTCATTCACTGTAATGTTTTTATTTCAGAGCACTTCAACTCCAAATTAATCATTTTAATGTGACTTTGATTTTAATGATAGACCATTTTCTTAACAAAACACAAATGTCATTTGCATAAGCCTGCTTTGGAGAATACAGGTAAATTACAGAGAGAAAAACCAGGGCGCTTGAGTCAGCTTGACACCATTAGCAGGGTTATGACTCTTCATTATAAACAGCCGTGCATTCATTTAACAAACATTGAGCTCATTTAGGATCCTAATACAGTTTATTATGCACAGGGCTGCTGTTAGAATATCCTCCTTACATAGCTGCCATTATCCCTGTTCAAAAGAACTCTTATTCACATCTAGAGCACAGCATGTACCTCTCAGAGTCACTCAGAAGTTCAGTGCTGGGTCTAAAATTATATATTCATGATCGGACAGGAATTTGATTATGCAGCACAGTCTTAGATAGGAGCTTTCATCATATCTAGTACTTAATCACAACTTTATTTCCATGTGGACCGATTAAAAAGCCCATGTGTTCCTGTTGCTGGATGATGCATAAAAGTGCTGCATGTTCAGTCTTTATTTAGCATGCACTTGTGAGGACAACACATTAGAAGGTTGTGTTGACTATTTATTCGCAATATATCATTTTAGGGTTGCCCAGTCTTTCTTACTCTTTACATGCAGCAAATTTATCTACAAAAACATGATACACTGGTAATATTTCAACTTTGGCAGAAATATCATTTCACAATGAAGGTTTTGTTGCTGTAAATGAGGGTAAAATGCTTTTGAAATGACAAGCAGCAGCAGCAAATAGCCACTGGCTGGGATTCACTGTTGACCCAGAAACCTAGTTCCTGTTGTCTGCAGGATCTCACAAAACCTCAAATGCTGAGTAAGAGGAACCTCTAGCTAACCTCTCCTCAACCCCCAGGCAAGCTCAGGTGCTGCGCTGCTCAACCCGATCTCTGTAAATCTCTGTAAAACTGTTAGCGCACGGTCTCGGATTGACAAACGCACATTATGTAACCCAATGTTGCCTTTCGAGAATTGCTGTGTGGGTGTGAGTGCAGAGCAGACCTAAGCTACGTGTGATTTAGCATTGACAGTTTTGTATAGATTATATATAGATTATATAGATTCGGGCTCTTTTGACTTAGGTCAGCAATCTGTCTGTTATCAAAGTGCACAACAAAACAGACAGATCATAAAACCGAAAAGTAAAGAGTTGAGAAAGTAAAAATATTGGCATGACATGATAATGGCAAACATGATAAACTTGGAATTTGCGTTTCAGCCCCATGTGGAAAGATTTAATCTGCGTGTGGGCTTCTGTGTTGCCAGGTAACACGGTTACTGGAGAAAACGCCATTTGTTAGTAACCTGTAAAATATTGTACTGAAATTGTTCACAATACGAATTCAGTTTGGCTCACCAGTAATGCATTTAAATAGCAGTGGCTTTACTTGTATTAGGTAGATTAGCTTGTATATCAGTTCTTGCAATAGTTATGATTCTACTTTTTGTACTCCATCAAATGATTGGCTTATAAGCACATTCATGAATGATTCACATCATGTGGCAGTATAACATGTCCGGTATTTCCGCACTGCTGTGCGATCTCGTCCGCTCTGCATGTCCTCACAGGAAACCTCCTTTCTCTACACACAGTCAGTGATAATGTGTAAATCCTGGTAAGCTGCAGCCTCTGTCTCGTTTGGTTCTGATCGTACGGCAGTGAGTCGTAAGATGATCGCTCAGTCGCCTGACCCAGTGACACACAAACAGAACCCGGGTCAGATGCAGAGATTTGACAATACGCTGCGGTTTTCTCTGAACAGCTGCTGCGCTGTTGTCTTGGTCATGGAGATAACGTAGCGAATCCGTGTCAGACGGGAAATCGTGATTCGTTTTTGCTCACAAATTTTATCATATATTCGGCAAAGTATATGTCAAGTCACCACAAAAAAAACCTCAGCAATACTTGTTGATTAGCAACTAGTTTATTTGTTTAATTTTTAAGATTTATTAGTTTTTTGTAGTGGTGCTTTAGCATGCTAACAGCTTGCATGGTTAAGTTTCATGGTAAAGTCTAATTTACATTTACTAGGAGCTTCTTTAATTTGCATAAAAATGATGACAATTTACAATTGGAAAATTCACCTGTAAAAAAATTGCAGGGTTCATTGTTGAGTATCTTGTACCATAATTGTTGCATTTTTAAAAAACATGTCAGGTTAATAACTATTTATTAACTAGTAGGGGTTACTAAACTCACTAATAACTAGTCATTAAGGCAAACTACAGCCTAATCAGTTTTGAAACTGTCATTTTTTTATGTCCTTATTTAATAACATTTTGTTGTTTCATACAGTTTTTAAGCCTGTCATACTATTTTAATTACATTTTACAGAGCCGATATAAAAGCAGATGTATCCAAACAGGCATAGCAACATTTAAATTATATTTTTATTTCTTTATTATACTATGTCTTGTAAATGTCACCACCTGTCTAATAGAGTTCATAAAAAATACGTTGTTTATTCCAGATTTGATGTCCATGGTGAATTAAGTAGGTCAGCACAGCTGAGCACGTTACTGAGTGTTTTGTAGTAGTTGTTACGATCACCCTCTGTAACACACTGACCCATTTCTATTCCCATCACAATAGAGACACACAACAGCGGCTGAAGGCAGAGGACACTGGGCCCTCTTACATCACACACCGTACAATCAGATCACCTGTGCCACACTGCAGCAGATGTGAGGCGTGTGCGAATACACGTACAGAAACCGATACACACCACACGTGAATATTTATTGCATTCGGTTTAAAAAGCTTTTAAAAGTATCACTCTGTAAAAAGATTTAGATTCTTATCTGGACTGTTAGCCAGTTCGTTAGTAAAAATTAATATGGGTATAAATAACTAATGCACGTGTTATGTATTAAAGCAATATCACGTAAGAAAGGGTGTGTTGTAGCAATAAACCACAGCTGTGATTCTGATGTTATATTAGCACTTATGAAATGCATTCAAGGTCTGGAACTAACTAGTATAATATATAATAACACTTGTAGTGAAGCTCTCAAAATATAGTCTCTGTTAATACTATAACTAGTAGCCCTTCAGATATGCTGACATCACCAATATGGAGGGTGTTTCTGCTTTAAATATAAAAAATTAACTTAATATCGCTCACATCTCTAAAAGTCTACACATTACATAACACTGGTGCTATGTAGTAGCCAAAAATAAGCATCCATGTGTCTCAGCATTAGCAGTAACTCACTGACACCGTTACAGAGTTGAGGCTTAACTTGCAAGATTTGCGTGTCACCGCAATGGAAAATGGGTCAAAAATAGTTTATAAACATTCCTCAAAGTCAAACAGCCTCTGAATACAGATAAATGTTTAACACTGTGTTACATCCTCTAAACCAGTGTTTCAAACAAACTGCTATACCTACAATGCCATTTTCCCCTGTTTTGAATCCTATGCACAACCAGAGCTCTCTTTGTAGTGTACAAGCAAAATAACAGTGTGATCTTTCAGCAGACTAAACAGGTTAAAGTTTACTAGTTGTTTTACTTCAGTAATTCAGATGCTGTTATTCTTGTGGATCTACATTATACTCTTTCTCAAAGTTCAGCCTAATAACAATGCTGGTTATTTATGCTATTATTACATAGTAATGCATCTCTACATGATCACCCAATAGCATCAGTTCTCTCACCTGTCTATAAAACAGCCAGTATATCAATGATACAGTCTCAAAGTTTCTCAAGATGACAAAGCCAAAGGAAAACTATTACGTTCAGTGCATGTTATTACTGCGACATTGGTACCATTATATCCTCAGTTTTTAATAATGCAAACTAAACGCATGGAATATGAAACGCATATGCATTGCTTGTGGCGCGTAACTTATAAGTAAACAAACATGCACAACAATCAGCTGAATGTAGCATAAAATATTTGCAACGCTTGCCTAGCAGAGACGTGTTATTTATTGATTTTATATTATTTTCTTATTGCGCATCTAGATGAATTACCTCCACCTGTTGATCCCAACGTTAGAAGATCCTGCGAACCAGGGGTCCAGGATGTACACACAGCGGACGGTGTGCGCTCCCAGGATGGAGTCTCTGAGGGAAGGATTGTCGTGGAGCCGCAAGCCCTTCCTGAACCAGTGGACCGTATTTACCACCATCACTCCACTCGAGTCCCCTGAACTTTATAGTACGTCGGGATGCTTGAAAAGCGACTTCCTTCGCGTCGCGCTGCTGCACACTCCACACAAGAAATGTCCTTTAAAGGCCAAACGCTGTAATGTAATAATCTAAACAATTTACGTGCTCGTTTTGAGTAAACCGACAATGAAAAATAATTAGCCTTGCTCTAACAAAACACTTTCCATCATGGCGTATAATAATTGCGAACGCTGACGCAGTTGAACCATTTGGGCACGCGCTGGGTGACCCGCGCACAGGCTGAATACAGGACGGGCTTTAGGACCAGGGCGGCGACGCCAAGTACACTTCCCTGTTGTATAACTTGTTTTTCCGAAATTATCCAAAATAATCACCAATGCTGTAGAAACTCTACAGAGACAGCCTTTTGCGTTTAACGCAGAGCTAGTTCGTATTTATTAGTTTGAAGAACGGATCAACGCGCGCACTTCTTCGGCAACACGGAGTCCGACGCCAGAAGGAGCGCGGTTATGTAAATATTAATATTAGCTCGAGTCACTCGGAGCAGCGTTACAGGCCGCCGTCGCAGTACAAAAACGTATCCCGCACGAAAGTAGACCTCATGTTAGATGTTCGTCAAACGTCTCGATCGTCTTCCCTCGACGTTACGTCCACTTTTAAGTGTTTCCACAGCGACCGCTCCACACACTTTCGCCCGTGCGATTCATTCGGTCGACTTCACTCCACCCTGATGATTGCGCACATGAAATAACGCGTTCTGATTGGGCAAGCCCTGCTATTACGTAGCCGATCCGTAGTCACGTTCCTTCGGTGTGATTAACTAATACGCCACGGTTTTCTGGCTGCGTTACACCGGAGAAGAGACCGCAAGCGTTTCCAGTCGCACCGTCGAGATGATCTGGCTCGAAGATCGCATCTAGGAGAAGCGCAGACTTTATTTGTGCGTTGACACGCAGTGAAAACAGTAAAGGACTTTATTAGTCGCTCCTGTAAGCTCATTGGCTGGAGCTGCAGTACCCGGATGGGCACATGAGAAGCGACATGTGAAGGATCGTGTCACTGCGCTTTGTTTTGCTGAAGCGGGGTGGCGCTGATGACACGCAGAGCTGCGATTGTAAAGCATTACCGTAGAAATGAAACTGTTGTGCACTTTACACACCCTTTTTAAACGCATGTGTGTTTCAACACTCTTTTCAGATCTTCAGGGCTTTGAGGTTTTTTTTTGGAAGAAGAGAGTATGTGTGTGAGAAGCTTAAACATCAGTCCAGCACTCTGTGTGAATTATTTACCTGTGCTGAAATGTCCGGCGTGTATATGAGACGAGCTAAAACACGCTATTAAATATTTACTACACCATTATAAGCGAAGGTATGACCAAACAGCCGAACTAGAGAAAATGCTTTTAGATTCGGAATAATGTTTGTTAAGGTTAACAATGTCATTAGTGTAATAATGCAGCTCAAATAGCTTTTAACGAGAGTTTAATAGTTAATTTAATAATAATAATAATAATTAAAGGCAGAGAAATAAGTTTAATTGAACTGAGATTTCACATTTTAATGCTATACCATCGCCTACTGTGTAATGGCTCTGAATATTTTAATTATTATAACTATTAAGCATAAGCATATGGCGCCAATTAATATAAATGCTGCTCCAGCTGAGTAGTAGTTTAAAGAATATTAGGATATGTGACGTGCAATTACTTTAATTGCAATTCACGGCAGTGTAACCATGCACTATAACATCAGCTGTTGAGTTTGTAATACAGTCATGTTACATTTTACATATGCAGATGTATGAAATCTGTAGATGTATGGATGATTGCACATTTCTGTGCATTTCTAAGATGAAAGCATGCGAGTTATGTGTAGACACAAAACATGTTGTCGCCCTTTCCGTTTCCAGGCAACAAGCAACCATGAAAGATGTAAAAGAAGGAGAAATCCACGGATTTAAGAAGGATGTGTTGTGTGTCCACACTGCCCACTGCACTGTGCAGATCTGAGGTAATCTGAAAAATACAGATGGATACAAAGTTAATAATAGTGTTTATATTGACAAGATTCAATGTTGTCAGAACAATGCTTTCAACAAGGCCAAGATACTGCAACATTATTTAAAAGTGCAATTTACTTTTTATTTATTGATCTAATTCACATTAACACAGTCATCTGACTGTGAGGGACTAAAAGGGGGCTTTTTCTGACAATGTCTAAGATTTAGTTTATCATCTGTCTTGATATATAATAGTAGTCACTAATTGTTTAATAGTTCAGCTACACAATCACTTCCCCATGCTTGACTATTTCCAAGCCCTGCTGAACTGTATTTTATACTTTTTGTGTGATATTGAAAATCACCCAAACATTGTGATGTTATTTCCTGTTTGATTTTCAGATGTATTTGATCTGTCACAAGTCTGTTGTCTCTTACTGTATCTCTATGGCAGTGTGAGAATAGATTATAATATGGTAATAATAGGACAGGGTTAGGGAGTGGTTCTTAATGTAGAAAATATGACCAGTTAATTAAGGACATTGACAATTACTCTATCACCTATAGATGGCGACAAATACAAACACATTCTTACTCGTGGCACCAAACGTGGCTGTCTATGCGTGTATTTTCATGGTAATAATAAGGAATTGTTAAATAGGCTTGCAAGATTTCTCACGTCAAAACAGCATTAATTCTCTTCATGTTGTGTTAAATAATTCTTTGCACATGGCACATCATGCTCATATTTCTTTTAACTGTAGCTTATTTCATTCCAAAACTTTTCCAGCAGATGGTTAGATGTTTTTTAGAGACAGATGAAAGGTTGCAGAAGCTGTACTTTGATCATCAAATTTGTAGCATCGTCTCGTAAACATCCTCTGGCTAAGAGAGATGAGGGATGATATTCCTAAAAAGAGATTATGGCGTGTTGATGCTCAACGGGGTGAGGCCTAAATATTTCAATAAAATGTACAAAAACATTTTATTTGAAATTATACTCAATATTATATCAAATTGCCCATATATTTAGTTGTACATATAAAACACTATTAAATACGCAGTATATTTATTATAGCTATAGTTGTATGCGCCTCACCGATTTAGATTATTATCGTCTTGTCGCAATAAATGCTGCAACAGATATTAGTGATAAACTCCTCCTGTCTGTGGGTTTTGCACATTTTGATTGGCCGTGGGTGATTCTCCATCTGCATAGCCTCGCCCTCATGTGCATTATAATATATATATATATATATATATATATATATATATATGTTATAATGCACACACACATACACAAGTCCCGCCCCGTACGAGTGCTTCATTTGCATAGCCCCTCCTCCTTTGAGTGGTTTTGCAGAGAATGATGCAGTAGTTGGAGAGGCTGAGATCTCAAATTACGCACGGGAAGTTAGGAGCAGGAGCTGGAGCAGGAGCTGGAGATATCTTCCCCGGTGACTTATTAAAGCAGCACAACTGTCATCACGGTCGGTACCGACAGCCTGGAGATTGTAAGTGAAATTAAACCAGATTGTGACACATTCCCGTGCTGCTTGTTGGAGAGGGCGCGTCACCGGGGCGCGTTTTTGGTATTCTTTAAAATATCAGGCATAAGCCGAGCATTATGAAGTGCAGTCATGGCAGGCAAGAGTAAGACTGCTGCGAGGACGCTGGAGGATTTAACGCTCGATTCCGGTTATGGTGGAGCGGCGGATTCCTTCAGGTCGTCCAGCGTGTCACTCTGTTGCTCTGACACGCATCTGTCGTATGCGCATGGGGGCAACTGCTGGCATCTGACTGAATCCATGCACAGCCGACACAACAGTTTGGACACGGTTAACACCGTCCTGGCGGAAGACACGGAGATCCTGGAGTGCTCGGGCCAGTGCGCCAAACTGCCCGAGCTGGAGGAGGACGTGCCGTGGAGTCTCGGAGATGTGGAAAGCGCGCTGCGCAAAGACGAGGAGCTGTGCGTGGGGAACGCGTCGCGGGAGATCCTGGCCAAGCTGTCCGCTTTGGTCAGCCGTGCGCTGGTGAGGATCGCCAGGGAGGCTCAGCGCTTGAGTCTGCGTTACGCCCGATGCACCAAACACGAGATCCAGAGCGCGATCAAGATGGTCCTCTCCTGGACCATCTCCGTGAACTGCATCACTGCGGCGCTCAGCGCGCTGTCACTTTACAACATGAGCACCGGCGATAAGTTCAGCCGGGGGAAGTCTGCCCGGTGCGGACTGGTCTTCTCTGTGGGGAAGCTCTTCAGGTGGATGGTGGATAGCCGGGTGGCTCTGCGCATCCACGAGCATGCGGCGATTTACCTGAGCGCCTGTATGGAGAGCCTGTTCAGAGAGGTGTTCAGCCGGGTGCAGAGGAGCGCGCTGGTCGAGAAGGAGAACGGACTTCCAAAGTTCACCATCGAGTCACTGGAGCAGGCCATCAACAACGACTCGGAGCTGTGGGGGCTTTTGCAGCCGTACCAGCACCTCATTTGTGGCAAGAATGCGAGCGGTAAATATTTTAAATGCATCTCAAATCTGTTGTCTTGTTAATAAGACTGCATACTTTAAAAGTGTTTTTCTATTGCTTTTTTTATTCATTTATTCTCATTTATTCATGGACTATAATCATTACGCGCCTTTAGTCATTGGTTCTTTCTGGCACTGTGACGCAATTACGCTCTAACGCACCAAAGTCATTCAACAGTTCTCCTGGGAACGATAAAACATCTATCTGTCTGTCTATGAAAATCACAATTATCATAGGAAAGAAATTATTTCATTATTCATAATAGTCGCTAGAATCGCTCTGTCTGCTCCCTGCCTCATAACTGTTGTCTTTTACCTTACAGTACTGTAAATTTTTTTGTTTCTGTGAATAAATATCTTCATCTGTGTGAAGACACCAGAGAGTCCCAGCAGGATGTTTGTTTTGAGACTTCTTTTTCATTTCGACACGGTAACAGGTGCAGTCACAACAGGAAAGGCATCACACTGTGTACTGCAGTACCACCCACACCTGTTGAAATAACCTTGTTTTCTGTTCCTACCACAAGCAGCTTATTCTGATGGCTGAATCAAGGACTCTAATTAGTAACATTTAAGGATTACTATTTGTCTTCTACCATGTAATAAAAATGTGGGCTTTAGAGATCACTTTAGGCCTTATTTCTTTATAGTTAAAGAATTAGTTCACCCAAAAATGAACATTCTCCCATCATTTACTCACCCTCATGTCGTTCCAAACCTGCATGACTTTTATGGTTCTGTGGGACACAAAAGAAGATATTTTGAACTATGTTGGTAACCATACAACAGTGGTACCCATTGACTTCCATTGTATGGATACAAAACCACAACAACAATTTCTCAAAATATCTTCTTTAGTGTTTCACAGAAGAAAAAAGTCATATAGATTTGGAATGACATGAGGGTGAGTAAATGATGGAAGTGTTAATTGTTTGGTGAACTATCCCTTTAAGATTCATAAAGATTCTTCAGATTCTTCTTCAATAGGATCACAGTCTTTACTATTCATAACACAACTTTGGGAGATGACACTTGTGCCGTGCATCATCACAGCTCATACTTTCTCTGAGAGTCTGAAATGATGAGCAGATGGAGACTCGAGGAGATGATGAATTAAAGAACAGAGTAGCATTTCTGTCTTCACATTCCCTGAATTATTAAAACTGTCTACAGCAGTCATTTGTTATGGGTACCACATAAACACACGTTTTATAAACACACATTAGAGAAGAGTTATCTGTTATGGCTTCTTCATTAATTATTGTTGGCATGAATGCTTTTTAGTTGCAAAAGGTTGAGTTTGAAGTTATAATTCATGCAAAAAAACTGAAAAATTGTGTTGTTTAGTCACACTCATATCACTCTAAATTCATATGACGTTCCTTCTTCCATGGAACACAGAAGAAGAAATTTTGAAGCTTTCAGTACAAAAGTGTTATGAAAGTGGCGTATACGACTCGGTTGCTAAATATCAAACATTTCTGGAAGGCGTGTGATGACTGTGTGTGAAATGTTTGACTGTGTGTTGAAATTTGAGTTTGTGTCTGTTTAGAAGCTTAAAAAGCTGCAGTTTTCATTCATTATTACTGTGTTCAAAAGAGCAACTGATATGTTCTCCAAAAATTCTCTTTTTGCTAGGAACCTGCCAGACCTCTTGTTTTGTTCAATGTCACAGTGGCCTTAGAAGGTTCAATTTTGGACCAAATTGCTATTGCTTTTTGGAGCTTTCAGAATATAGCTGTAATTTGTGCATTGCTTGGTGATTAGCTTTTCAGTGCCAACCTTATTCTAAATTTGCTTTAAGGAATAAGTGAGCCCAACTGTAGAAATGTCAGTTATTAGCACAACCGTGTTTGTTATGCACAACTAATTTGCCTGAATCGATTGATGCATGCAGACTACTGCCCTCTGGTTACCTTATTTTCCCTGCAATTTCTCTGTTTTTCCTCTTTCTTTTCATGCACGACTTCCCACTTGTCCACAATTGCCCAAATGGCTGTCCGACAGCGCATGGTTATGCGACTGGTGGTTATGGTCAATTTTCTGTGGCCCTTCCCAGCAGTGTTGATTATCGACAGACTTAACTGACAGACCTATTATAGATATAATGTTCTCAGGCTACAAGAGAGAGTGAAGGGACAGAGAAATGGAAGGTACGAAATGAAAAGATGAGAAGGATCAGGAAGGTGAATAAAACGATGCAGAAAAGATGAATGACTCAAGATGAGATGGAGAAATGAGAAAGTTGGAAGAAGATTAGCGTGAAGACACTAAAATTGGGATGAAAGAGAGCTGAGAGGGTTTCATCTCTGATGTGGGAGGTAGAAATCTGAGAGGAGATGCAAAAAAAGCAGTCCGAGTCCCAGATAAGCCAGGAAAATGAAATTTCGGTCCTTGATATGAAGGATTTGTTGCCTCGTCCAAAATATTGCATCTGTTCAATTTTGAGCAGCGTGCAAGCTGTCCCACCCCATATATTATTGATGTATATTTCATGTTGCGCCTCGATTTGATGTAATTTGTTTTTCATGAGTTGCTGACAGCAGTCATTTTGCTGGCTGCTTGTCATGCATATATAGGCCAGACATCAGTCACAAAACGTGTCCCCTAAGATGCCTGAAAAGTGAGAGGTAGTTTCACCACCTAATGTTCCTGTGAAATGTTGCTCCAGGGTGTTTGAATCATCGCAATACTCCAGCAACGGACAGTCAGCTAGCTTGACTGCGGCTTGTAAAATCTTTGATGCATCATGTATAATGTATGGCAGATTTACTGCAGGCCAGACAGAGCAGTACAACAATACAGTAGATTTTGGTTATTCAGTGAATAACAGCCAGTGGCTCAACTTACTGTATCCCTCCCCAGCAAACTTTCTGATCAGATTTACCATAAGAATTTTATGAATAACAGAAAGCAAAATGTAAAACTAGCTTCATAGCGAAATGTGAGCCGCGCTTGCCTGTGGAAAACTCACCAATCCTGGGGTGTTGTGGGTGATTGCCAGGTTGTTGCTATGTTTATTTTTAGTGCATTGCTATGCAGTTGCTAGGTGGTTGCTAAGGTGTTTTGAGTAAGGTGGCTTACTGACTTAAGTCACAAGTCCACCCCAAGTCTTCTTGATATTCTGGGTGCTGGTATTTGGGGAACGTCTTACAATTTAACTCGTTTTTCATCATCAACCAAGCAAAAGTCTGATAGATTAGAAAAGTAACAGAACAACTTTCTTGCATAATTTAAAGAGTCATTCACAATTAGAAGTGTAAACGGTGCAGAAAAAGTTTAATTCTTTGTGTTAGCAAAGCCTTAGCAAGAACCAATACAAAGAAAAAAAAAACTAACATCCCTCTGGCTGCCTAGTGTCAAGTTTATGTCAATGCTAGTTCATAGACTGATAGACCACCTATATTTGTTCATTTTGTGGCTAATGAACAGAAGTGTCAGCTCTCTTGTGTTGGTTCCAAAATCCAAAAAACAACATCCATGAATGATGTTTCACAGTTTCTGTTCAAATATGTTTAGTGAATATTAAGTAAACATTGTGTAAATGTTAATTATAGCATGTGTGTAAACCCTATTGGTTTACATCTCAACTGTTAGGCGTTTTCTCTGAACATTTTGAATATAGAAAGAGAGGATATCATCAGCTCCAAATGTTTAATTTTCCACATGATATTTTTATATTTATTGTATTTTTAAGAATCTAGCCCAACAACTATTTTTGCAGGCTTGTGATATTAAAACCTGGTTAACAGTTTACTTTGGCATTCCTGAAGATATTTAGTCTTTAGCATTTAGCACACTGTTTTCCTCCCACACTATGAACTCATAGAGCTCGACCTTCACTTGATGTCAAAAACTCAATTTTTCTCTCCAGTTTTGACAAACTTAAATTAACAATTACACTACATGGCCAAAAGTGTGCGGACAGCCTCTTCTAATTAACACGTCTGGCTATTTCAGCTACATCCAATATGTCAGGGTACATAAAATCAAGCCATGCAATCTCATTAGACAAACACTGACTCCACAAAAACCACTGAACCTGAACCCCACGAAACACTGCTGGGATGTGCAGACATCAGTCCTAGATCTCACTGATGCTCTTGTGTCGGAATAAAAGCACAAAATGTTTCTTCTAAAAAACAGACACAGAAATCTCACATCTCCACTAGAAGTTTAGATCTCAGGATCTCAAAAATGATCCAAACTGAGCTCAGATTTATATTAAACATACCTAAAACCATATGTTGAAGGTTTCAGTATGAGCACCTCACATGTATCCAAAACCAATTTATCAATCCACATTAATTTAATAGCTTCATACTGTAAATGTATTTTGATAATTGACAGCATTGATAAATGCCGTACAACTGAGAACTTGGTCAAATCTCCTGAGCGAGCAGCTTTTGAGCAATAACACTTTCCTTTCAGCACATGTAGCTGATGTTAAGATTACATGTTACTAATTTCCCCACAGGGATTAATAAAGTGTCTGTATGTCTGTCAGTCTGTCTATCTGTACTGTAAAAAGGCTCCTATATGTGCTTCTGCCCACATCTCTGAACAGTTGCCTGTTGGTTTGTGTTTAATATGAAGTTCCGGCTACTACATGATTGCATGTGCTGCGCAGATGATGCGTCAGTGTGGTCGGTTTAGTCAGTGTGCATGGAGTGACGACCTCTGACCCCTCTGAAGCGTTAGAATGTAGGAATGCTGCTCCAGCAGTTGGCTGATGATGAGTGTGAGCTGAGCCCACGCTGAGCTCAGACCGACGGTGAAACACACTGTCATGCATGAAGCCTGCAGAACCCATGCCAGCTTTCTCCCACTCCACACCAGTCCAGTTTGACTGATAAATCATTGGTAGACCGGTGAATATTTGAGATCAGTTTGCAGAGCTTTGCAGCTAACACGCAGCACCCATATGATGTTTTTGTTCTGGAATGACTCAGTTCTAGACTTTAATATCATATAATTACAGCATTGGTCTTTGTAAGAGCTTTACCTTTTAAAATGCACAGGTATGTAGCTAAAAGTAACATCCAGGTTCATAAGTGATTAGAGATATTATAGCTTCAAGCAGCTGTACGTAAGGAATGATGTCTCGGAGGTGATGTATACACAGAAACCCCTTCCTCTTGTAGTATATAATAGCTTACAGCTCTTACAGCTTATAGCATAGCCTCAGGTGTCTGTTAATGAAATCTAAATAAAATAATAATGGTTAAAATGATCATTTCCTCACCTTCACGTTATTTCAAGCCTGTAAGACTTTTTTGTGCGGAACACAAAAGAAGATATTTTGTAGTAGGTTGAAAACCAAACAACATTGACTTCCATTGTGTAGATAAAAAACATTAAAACATTTCTCAGAATATCTTCTTTTGTGTTTCACAGAAGAAAAAGTCATATAGGTTTGGAATGACGAGAGGAAATGAGGGAAACGATTTCATTTTTTGGTTAAACTATCCCCTTAATAAACAGTTGCATGCTAATATTTTAGCATAAGTGCCTTTAGTCTCTCAATAAAAGTTCTTCTGGAACTGTGTCATTAAATATACAATAGCTACGTTTTAGTTCATGGCTGTTATCTTATTGTGTATCTTGACTTGATGATGTACTAACCAATCAACATCCAGGAGGGCACTATTTGTTTGATCAAAATGTGTCTGTAGTGGCCCAACTGTTTTTATTTGCTAAAGAATTGTAATAATTCCTGGAACTGAAATTGAATTGATGCTGCTTCATCTATTGTGGATGGCATCTTTCAAGGAGATCTTTCAAGGTCAGCGCAGGACAGTTGCAGGGGTGCTGCAGATCACGTATTCTTACTACACTTGGTGTTTTGCTGCAGTCACGTTGTAACGTCTTTACATCAGTGGAGCATGTCACTGGTTACAAATTCTCTGTTTACACGTAAGATTATGTTCCCAAATCCTATCTATGTGAAGTCTCTTTCATTTAGGCTGCAGGAACACCAATTTCAAAAGAACCGTCTCATGGTAGACTAACTTCTTATGTCCCTGAATGCCTTTTGATTTTACTTGTAAAAAAAAAGGTGTTGCAATCTTTTCAGTCATTGCGGTTGACGCAGCGTACATCACAATTACCAGACTGTTCTCGTCTAGAACTTGTGCAGCATTTGTCTGAGAGAAAACAAAAGCCTTAATGTCGCAGTATTTGTTTGTTTTCATCTGTAGACATCAGCAGCATTTTGCAGTCATTCTCCAGACAATAGTGTCCTGATGATTCTCTGCTGGTTTGACCTCTGTTTTAGATGCGAAGAGGAAGTTTTTCATCTAAAATAGACAGCTTGGTTGTTTTTCCACCATGCAGCACATTTGGGAGAGAGAGTCTAGTGAGAGGTTTAGTATGGCAATCTTTGTTTAGATGTGAGTGTTTATGACTGTTTAATTTGGTTTATTTCAACATAGAAACCTCAAAATGCAATAGTTATGTAACCTCTGTTTGGAATCAGTGACAAAGTCTGACAAAAGTCTGATGTTTTGTTTGAATTTGTCATGGAATTGTGTATTTCAGGTTCAAATGAATGAGTTCAAATACATATCTGGAGCACAAAAGCAGAATATTTGTGAAAAATCTGTATGCAGCTCTTGAAATACAATGTAAGTTTGTAGTTTTAAGAGGCTGTCAAGCGCCAAAAAGGATGACAAAACCAAACAAACAAAGTCATTGTAGCTGTATACTTAGATTGTGCCAGTGTGCTATATTTACAAATCCAAGACTTTTCCGAAAATGGATTTATTGCCAATTTTTTTCTCTGGTCACAACGAACAGTTGTATGACAAGAAGGGCATAACAATTGTTGAATATTTTCTGCATTTGTGTTCTGCGGAATTGCTGCGAATGGGTTTGAAACAGCATGAGGGTGAGTAAATAATGACAGAGTTTTCAGTTTTTGAGTGCGCTACTGTATTTCTTTAATGTTTCATTATATAATCTCAAAACATCGCCAGTGGTCTTTCTGTAAGCTCTGTGCATCATTTATTTCATATTTCTCTGAATAACTTTTGCATTATTCAAATGAACTGTTACAGCGTCACCAGCATTTTGTATTTCCGATTTTGGTGATGCGAAGCCCATTAAAAGCGACTCTGACCCATTTGAGGTCCCATTAGTAAAATGTTGCTCTGGGGGAAGATAATGAATGACTTTGTTGTCATACGAATACATTTAGCATCTGTGGGGCTTAACTCGTCTTGTCTTAAAATCCTCTATTTCAGGCTTTAAACTTGATGATCCCCAAAGGCTGTGTGTGTGTGTGTACACAGGTGTGTTTAAATGTATTATTTAATTTATTTTCTTGGCCTTTCACAAGAGTGTAAAATGCAGAACCAAAGGAAGACAGTGTTTGGCGAATGGTAAATAGCACGGTAAAATAGCAACATTAACCTTTTCTCTTTGTCTTTTTGTGTTTCATTTGCAGGCTGGATGCATGAGTATGTTTCTGTTGCTTACGATAGTCAAAAATACTCTCAACCATGATTCTGTTGTCACTGGAATTCTAACAAAATTGGCCCATTTTCACTGGTGGAAAAATGCAGACATTTTCTGTGTCCTTATGGCAGTGTACTTCTGTCATTTAGTAACGTGCAATTTACGTCCTCTGTCTACAAATGGGGAACGTGCAGGTGACGTCACATTAGGGTAAGCTTGTATCTAAACCGGGAAAGTCATTAAACTTGTGTAATGCCCAAAGTAGTACATGAGATTTTCAATGTGTATGGCTGGATCTTATGTTCACATGGGTTGGATTAAGACATTCAGGTCACAGTAATGACTTCTGAGTTGTGTTCAGAAAAGCAGTGATTTTTCCACAGAACAAGGTCTAAAAGCGGATATTGATTAGCAAAGAGCTTTTCCATCACTGTTTTTTGAGAGAAAGCTATTTTCTAGGGCAAGAAACAGGCTATATATATATGTGTGTGTGTGTGTGTGTGTGTGTGTGTGTGTGTGTGTGTGTGTGTGTGTGTGTGTGTGTGTGTGTGTGTGTGTGTGTGTCATTTGTCTTGGGCCATGGTTGTTTTGAAATAGGTTTTTTTTAAATAAATATGTAAAATAAATCTGATTTCAAACAAGAAAGAAAAGCTGATTAGTAGTTGATAAATTTTAAATATTTAACACTTACAGTTTAGAACAGTTTATAAATACTGCATTCAGAATAATATTAATTATTGTTGGTATTATTATTATTATTGTGTTCAGAATTTGTCTTGTGATTAAGTTCCTGAATCATTTGTCAGTTCAATCCATATTTTTCTCCTCTGGTGATTGTCAATCACAGCATTGCAGTCTGGAGCTGTTTGACAATGGCCATCTGGATTGACAAGGAAAAATGATCTTGAAATTGCTCTGGATTGATTTGTTCCATTCAAATACCTTACGAAAGCATTTAAATCATTAGCAAGCATTCCACAGGCAAGAAAATCCCAGAATTTCTTTACCTCACCTCTTCCTTTTGAATCACTGAAAGCCAAATCTTCTGTTCACAACACACCCAGAAGTCCTTTATAATCCATTAATTACTCCTGCCTGATACACACACGTGTGGTGGGTGTATATTGCGTATCAAACGCCTTTGCTGGGATTTTTGGTGGCATTCGTACATGTGTACTGCGTGTCTGCCCTTCTGTCATGGCCATAAAGTTGTAATTAACTGTTTTCAGAAGGCCTCCCGTTCTATTCTCAGAGTTCTGCTAATTACTGTTTTGTTGGCAGTCCCTGGAGGGAAGGGGAGAGTCCACAGAAACTGGCAAAATAAAATCTCGGTCGAGCCGGAAGGATATAAACAATTAGTTTGACTTGGCAAGATGGAGGTGGGCGGCAGAGGGCATTGTGGGTAAGCTGACAGCAGTTTAGCCATATATATGTGCTGTACGTACGCAAAGGCCAAACTTGATGAGCGTTAAGTGAGTTTTTCTCACTTTTCTCACACTTTAAAATCATAATGAAATGTCAATTGTGCAACCCATTTTACTTCTTTAATGTTCTGTGATGTATTTCTCATGTTACTTAGAGAAACATTGTGGGAATGTGAGAAAAATCAGGAATAGACTGGATGGTGAAAATGCATGATGGCCTGTGTGACAGATCTCTAAAGAAGAGCCTGTTTTTTTTCCTCCTTTTCAGCATTTATCTGGTTGAACCTGCTTTGTAGTGCTGTCGGGAATCAACACCCTTACGCCTTGAGGTGGATGGGTCTGGACCTGTGCTTAACTGTAGTGGGAACGGAGCTAAAGCCCTTCAGAACGTCTCTCATCTCTGACCACATAACATCAATCAGCACACATGCACTTCTGTTATCACCGTACCGCCCACTCTCCATCGTATGCATGCATACATGTGTGCGTGCATATGCATATGCTGTTTTACTGCATACTTGTGTACACACACACACACACGTCTGCCTCCTGCAGACACAAACACACACGCTTTTCGTTAACTCACTCCCACAAACAGGCTGCTTGAACATTTACTGCGGCTCACCACGCCCTGTGTGTGCCATAGCAACAGAAACAAGTCTTACGGCTTTGCTTTTCTCACTTTTGCTCTATATAGAAAAACATCTTTATCCATTTCTTCACCACCCCCACCGGGAACTCCCTGTGTGTGCCATTAATCTATTTTCATTTCCCCGGGGGTGCCTGATAAATGCTTCATTTTTCCCCTTCCGCCTCAAACATAAACGCAGGATCAGCAGGGGCTCGTAATCTGTTACTTTGCGCAGCCTGGTGCTGACGGGCCGACGGTCTGAGAACCTTAACCCTCCGTGCCATAACCCAATACCAATCCCACAATGCAATTTACCATCTCACCAGCCTCCTGAGCCGAGAGGCTCTCGGGAGAATTACCCTGAAACCACTTGGAAGTGAGAGTTATATTTCAATAATCTTTCATTCCACTTTCAAGAGACTTCAACATCTCACCTTGCTTGCACTGTGTTATGACTTCATCTAGCCCAAATGTTCAAGTCTCTGGCATACGAAACACCCCCGCAGTGACGCGGGCGATGCGCTGGGGCCCCCTCACGGCGGTATTCTTTCACACAGCGTACAGAAAACGAAACGCTCTGATAGTCACGATAAAGCTGCTGTGTATAGAAGCCTTAGCCAGGTCAGAGGCTTTCCTGTGAAGAAGAGGAAAGATTTTGAACAGGGTTCCGCGCTAGAATCTTTGTTGTGGAATTTCAACGGTGGAACGTTTGCTGATTGGTTCCAAATTTAAATCTCTAGTGCTACCTCGCTGTAGCCTCGCTGTAGCCTCGCTGTAGCCTCGCTGTAGCCTCGCTGTAGCCTCGCTGTAGAGATGCTCAAAATATTTCAGTGTGGCACAGAATAGATCAAACAGAGAACATAGGGTTACATTGCTCAAAATAGCATAACTGTCTCCATTAACAACACTGTTTTAGCTCTAATACAAACATTTAAGCATGATGTCACTACTTGTGGTCGGGGTCCCATCCCACGGTTCGTGGGTGGGCCCCACAGTCTTGCCGAAACATTTCATTTTTCATTCTGAAATAGAGCATAGATAGTGTGTAGAATTTTCAAATGCTCGGTTGTGCTATTATTGAGCAAAAAGATCAGATGAGCAAATATGAGGGTTGAGAAATTGTGAATCGGCAAAGCTCAGCCCCATCAAATGAGGTACAAAAGCTATTGTGTCTGAACTATAAGGAGCTAGGCATTGTGTCTTTCTCATTCGCTTCATCTCTATTTCTCTACCTCCGTCTCCCTCTTTCATACACCCACTCACACTGTTGCCAAGGGATCTTCACCTTTACACACTCTAGAAATCATTAACTAAGCCATAATTCCAGCTCCTGTCTGGGCTTTATGGTCACAACACCCATATTTCACAGATATATCAACATGTTTCAAACAGTCACCGCCTATTAATCAACACATCTTCACGCTACAGACCTGCGTATGGCACTGCAGTGAAATTTTAGTGGCGAGTGTAAAAAGAAACATTGTTTTAGAATGATGAGGGTGCGGACGGGGAAAAGCTCATTAAATGAAACCGTTGCACAAAAATGCCATCAGTAAGTCCTTTAGCTCCTCTCCTTCCACTGATGTGGGAATCACAGTCCAGCTGTTCTGTTACCTTCCATTGTTTCCTCTCATTTATTCTGGTGTCAAACCAGATTATGCTCCAGTTTGCTCAACCACAGAGGAGCCTTCAAACTAGTGTGTTTTTGAGCAGCAGAAACATTTTTGTGTTTTTTGGAGTTGCTGCTGTATCTGTTTTACAGCGTGCCGTGTGGCAGTCGTGTTGAAACGCAGAAGCAATGTTAAATGTATATTTGCTCCATTTACATTATAAGCGAGCTATTTAATTCTGTAATATCTGGTGTGATTTTACTGACGCTTTTTTGTGTGAATCCTTAATTTGTTACTACCGTTTTCAGCTATTATTTATAGTCACCTTGTTTTTGGACCATTAGTCACCAAATGCTCTGTAAACAGTGCAGGCACAGAGGTGCAGCTTTAATTTAACAGAGCTGAGTGCTCGCTAAAAACAGATTCCCTTGTGAATCGTTTCGTGTTCCAAGTTCATTCCAATTCAGACATGTCTGACAGTAATGGCGTCCAAGAGTGAGAGTTGTTTGCGATGTAGTTAGCTTGTCCATTTTCACCAGTTTGACCAATTAATGTGAACGTTATTGCACTGACAGGGCAGTCAGCCAATCACAGTGATTGTGAAAATGATTGTGATTTTTTAATTTTTTTACATATTTGACATATTTGACATATTTTACATATTTACATTTTTGATATTTGAAAATACTTTAAATACGAAAGCTCTTGAAAGCGCACCCTCATAATAAGAGAAAAAAATAGCGAATGCGAGAGCTATTTAGATAAGCTTGTGTTTGTGTGCGGCATGAAAATACGATGTTTGCCCTTCTGCTAAATGTGTGGATCTCAGCAACATTTTGCTAAGTCAACAGTATCCCATAAGCCCCTTTTGACTTTAATGAATTTGTGTATTCCGACAGTGTTTGTTTGGGGTGTGAGCGTGCATACTTAGCGCTTCATTGATGGACGGCAAACAAAGAAAAGCTTGCGTCGTGTCACTCATAACTGCTTATGAGTCAGTCATGTACATATGCTCATTTACAAAATTACGCCCCCGTGATTGATGTTATATTGGATTTCAGACATGTTTTTATTACTGTTACCTTCAAAGGAAGGCCTTAGGGCTATGAGGAAGAACAACAAAAAATAATGTATAATTTATAATGTATTACTGGAAAAAACAGCTTATGTGGACACAGTATTGTGTTGAACCTTAAATATGTTTTAAGAGGTGTTAAAGGGCATAGTAATTGTATTTATGGGACTGAATATCCTTATGTACCCCTGTGTGTGTATTTCTTATGGATCTGAACTTTAAGTTACCTTTTTAACTTTCCCAGCCATGTCAGCCCATGCAGTTCATGAGCTCTGGAGCTCTTCAGCACATAGCCCTTCATTCGGACTTCAGGTTCTGTGCTGTCACATCGTGAAGGTGAGATGTGGCATTTTTCAGTGTTCAAATACTTTCTGTATTCTCAGTTTATTTAATATGCAGAGTTGACTATGAGTAAGCCGCCCGTGGGCTGGCTCCCTGAAGAGCGTAAACACTGTGGCTCTTTCAAAATGTTACTCTGTTTGAGCGGTCCGTGCTACTATAGCCCAACCAGTTTAGTTTGAGGTGAGATTGACTGTTAGCAGATGCGGGGGGCAAATGGAAGTAAATGATATTGCATATTTTGCAGCTTAATAATTGCTGCTTTTTTAAGCAATTAGATTAATGTTTCTATCTGGCACACTCTTAAAAATAAATGTTCTTAAAAGGTTCTTCACAATGATGCCATAGAAGAACCATTTTTTTGGTTCCCTAAAGAATTATTCAGTCAAACGGTCTTAGAAGAACCATTTCTTTTGTATTTTATATAGTCTTTTATATTACTTTTATATAGGAAAGGTTCTGTGGATGTTAAAGGTTCTTTATGGGGCCATACAGCCGAAAATGGTTCTTCTGTAGCGTTGTGAATCACCTTTTTTAAGAGTGCAAATGAGAAAACTTTGAGGTATCCAAGCTGTATTGAGGGAGCAGAACATCAAATTGACTTGTGACTGTGGGCCGATAAACAACACCCTAGCTGCCTCATAGCAACGTTCTAACAACCACTCAACAGCAGAACATCTTAGCAACCATGTAATAATGCCTTGGCAACCATCACAGGACAACCTTGTGGCTCCTCTGTGTATTGCCAAGCAGCACTCAAGCTTTCTTCAGGAAATCTAAAAATCTAATTATTTTTACAATTCGGTTTGGTACAGAAATCTCACCTTTGAAGGATGAAAGCCAAAGCATGCGGTGCTTCAAATCATGAGCAAACTGTTTAATTGTGTCCAGGTTCCCCATCGGTTTCTTTCGCCTGCTAAATCATCGCGTAGCTTACCCGGTCCCTGCCTACTGTATGTTTCAAAAAAGTGTTTAGCACATTTAAAGTGAACTCATTTCAGATGAGCCCTCTGTTTCTCGCTCCTTGCAGTGGGTACTGGGTGGGAAATGTTCCTCATTTGATGACTCTTGCCCAGTTGGCACCAGCAGGTGTTGCGCTGTGGGTTGTCTTTGTGTGTCAGCTCAGAAATATGCCACGCGCTCCGGGGTCGTTGCACAGATCCCCGAACTGGCTTTCATGTTGGCATGCAAAAGTGTATTATGCTTCCATTTTTTGGCATTTCATAAATGCTCTTCCCACCCCCCACCCCCCCACTTCTCAGAACTGTGAAATCTCACGTCTAGGTGCAGCAGACGTTTACCTCCTCATTTTCACATTTGATGGAGTGTGCGGTCCCTCTGCAACACTTGTTTGAGGCAGCCAGTGTATCTGGGCTGGAAAGCCAACAGTCTTTGGGGAGGGTGGCATATGTAGACCTAGAAATTGGTGGACATGTTTTGAGAACGAGAACACGCCAATGGTGTCGATATGTGAAGTTATTTTCACTTTGATGCAGAAAGTAAACGCTTCTCTTTCTCAAAGATTTTTATAAGAATGTGCCATGAATGCAATAAAAGACAAATGTTGCTTAAAAAGCCATTTTGATTACTCTGCTAATTATATCAAAACTCTTATCAAATGATTTCCAATGACCACAGCAATTACAGGTGAAACACATTTGTTTGATATTGTAAGGATTTGAATGAATAAAATTGTTTTGGTGGTATATAATATAACTGAGAAATAATAACGTTGTTGCATCTGTCTTATGTTTTTGGGTCAGTGGTCCGCTAATTAATTGTATGAAAATATGTGTTTTAAATGCAATAGTACATATATAGTTAAACTCCAACTGGCAAAAAGTTCAGCTAAATGTTTCATTGTGTCTCCCATGTCAAAATATGTCAAGTACAACTAAAGTGACTTGTAAATTAATGATGATGTTTATTATTTAATGACTTTGCAATGTATGCATCACAGAATGTATGCATTAGTACATTTACATTACTCAATTTACAGTGCTAAATTTACATTACGTTGCTAAATTTGCATTACATTTCATACAAAATGTCTCTTAATCTCTATGAAGGGTTTTTTAAAAAGGGTCGAAGCTTTAGTAGTGTCTTTGTGTTTTGATTTTCTCATATCTCATCATTGTCCTGTCAACCGAGACTGCAGTAGCATCCATCAGCTGACCTTAGTTTAAATAAACCCGTTGTAAATGATATACCTGTCCATTTGATAGATAGTTTTGTGTGTGTTCCACTCATGTTGGATGCAGTTTGTCCCTGAGGTTGTTGGTACTGTAACAAGATCTTAAACCCTCCACACAGAAGGTTCTACCTCTGCTGATTATGGAGAGAACACATACAGCTGCATGTTCAGGAGTGTTTGTGTTACGGTGAATGAGGGAAAACAAGCGGAGGCTGTGGGGGATTCTTTGTAGGAGTTGTGGGTTATTGGGGTGCCAGGCCAGGCTGTGTAGCCTACTTAACTTGCAGATGTAAGTAGGACAGACTGTTCTGAGAGCAGCCGTGCCAAATGATTCAGCAAGCGGTGGCTTGAAGGGTCCCAGGGGTTTCTGGGAACTGAGGCATCCTCGAGCACAAGAGGCACAGTAACACAGTTTTATTGTTTTCAGGTTTTTTATATTCGCTATTTATTTCTTTGTACGTTTTGCAGTCCACAGTCAATAAAAGCCATGTTCAGCGGTCAAAAGAACACTGTTCTAGTTCATCTGTACACGGATCGCTAAATACAGCTATGAGAGCCTTTAAAAATGTCACTCAAGCCTGAAATAACCACAACTTAAAGGTAGGGTAGGCAGTTCCAGAGATGCTAGCCATAGCATGAACCATGTATAGTTTGACAGGCAAGTAGGACATTTTATGACCCTGCACAAGATATAAGATATACACAAGATATCTTTCACAGAAGATATAAATATATTTAGATCATTTACTTAGTGATTGCTATTGGGATGTGAAGAGACTTTCAAACAGCATAACAAAAAAGAATTTCTGGAAAGAATTGCCTACCCTGCCTTTAAGCTGAAATTGGACACAATTGCCCCAAATTCTCAAACATACACAAATAAAAACAAAAGCATCACGTTTTACTGCGTGAGGATTCTGTAGTTTATAAACCATTCAACGGGAGCGAAAGTCTCACCGCTCCTTATTGCGGTACAAATCAGAAAAACGCACATACGTCAAGGGGAGGAAGCTGGGGAGGCAGGGAGAGCTTGTGCCGAACCGGGCTAATCAGAGCAGGGAAATGAGTCGAGTCCCACACAGGGTTGCCGAGCCTAGAGGCTCACTTATTTGACAGATCTGATGGATGGAAGAACCTTCTCATCTGAGCAGGAGAAAGATATTGGGAGGAAGACGCAGAAGCGTACCGCATGCGTGACGCCGTTGGGTTTCTGCCTTGCCTGATGCAAGGTACTTAACGGAGCGAGATGGAGGTGGGAGATAAGAGAGCTTTGGGGAAAGGAGCTCGCGCGTAATTAGCCTTCAGCATCAGACGGCCCGCCCACAACACGCCCACAGACCATTCACGGAGCGCTTAATGCATACTGTACCCTAATGTCAGAAGCTGGCTGAAATCATCAGTTCCAGTTTAATTGTCTTGCTGTTATATAATTTCCAGGAGTTACAGGTTTATATCAGTCTGCTGGGAAATGAAGTTGTTTGCAGGATGTCAGTCTGCTATAAGCACTAGTCACTCCTTTTGACGAAGTTGACAAAGCTTCCATATGGCACTTAATCTTAGAAAAACATTCAAATGACATTAGAAAGTGTCTTCTGTACAGCACTGAATATTCCACTTATTCTTTGAGTCACATTTGTTTTTCTTCATTCCTTGCAAATCGACTGGAATTGTCTTAACCTCTTTTATCTGCTGTGGAATTATTTGAAGTTGAACTCTGTTGTATGATGGACAATTATTGTGATATGATCAGATGATATACCTAAAACTAACTAGTTGGTGGTTTTATGCGTCTGTCAGATAGCCTCTTCCTGAGTGGGTGGGTCTTGGCTAGAATAAACAGTGGATCAGGCTTAATGAAGGTCTACACAAGATCTTTGCATATTTATCGCTCAAGTTTTGTTGGTTTTTATAAGCTTCTTGAACTTACATTCTGTAACTTCTGCAAGCCTATAAATGTCTTTTCTCTGTGACAGGTGTTTGAGGGTCAAACAGTGTTACAAATATAGCTCATCTTTGTTTTCCATGCTTTTCTTTAAACCAGAAAACTGGTGCATTTGAAGTCCAGAGGAAAGTGTGCCCACAATGTTAGAACACTACTGGTCTGGTTCACTTTGTGTCTTGAATCGGCAGTACAGTATGAAAGTAGAGTATGTCTAACCACAAGTAACACTGCAGTGAGCTCTGGGTATTTCAGCAAGCCAGATAGATGCTAATTACACAAATAACCTTCTCAGATCTGTATACTCCTTTTAGAAAACTTTAGAAAAAATTCTTTGTCAGGCTGTATGGGTCCATAAAGCACATTTAACATCCAAAGACCCTTTCTTTCTGTTGCACAAAAGTTGTTTTGTAGTGGATAAAGGTTCTGTAGATTATAAACGGGTAAGACAGAAACGGTTCTTTTAAGAACTTTAGGAAACCAGAAATGGTTCTTCTGCACTGTAGAAGCCATTTTCAAAAAAATTGACTGATCATTTCCTGCCAGCACATTATCCATTAATTTTATGAACATTATAAGCAATGCAGTGCAAAATTCAAAATAAAGGTGACACAGTTGTAAAAAAAAAATAAAATCCTTCTTATTAATACAGTATATCGTGCCAGAGTTATTAGAGTGTTTGGCACAATTGCAAAGAGCCTTTTTTAGCACCTTCATTTTTTTGGTGTAGATTCAATCAGTAGGGGTGGAGAATTTGTTGCTATAAACGTGGTTGGGGGAGATACAGTATGAAAATATGTAGCTGAATCTCACCAGGGTATCTCCAACACTAAATCACAACAGTTTCACACTAAACCAACTGTTATTTGTATGTTGTATGTTGTCATTCACAGTATGAATCTGCTTGTACAGTTTTGCTGACTAGCTTGTCAGTGTTGCTGACTTGCTTGTTAAACACAACAAACTTACATATTGGGAAGCAGTGGGGTTGATGTAGAGAAAGCTGGGAGGCTTCCATGAGTTTGGACTTAATTACTGTTTGAAAGCTGCTTAACAATCTTTTTCAGGAGATTTTTTAAATATGATACAGCAATAAAATGTATAATGTGTTATGATGGCGTTGTGAATTTGACATGCTGTTGATGCATTTTAGAAACCTTTTTTAAAATCTTTCAATTTTTAGATAGAATTAAGTGTGTGTGTGTGTGTGTGTGTGTACATGTTCAGGACATTTTTTCAGGTCATGTTCTGTTTACAGAGGCCTACAGTAAATTGGTGTTAGACCAGCGCAGACACAGTTTTGTGTGATTTCAGATTACTGGGTCAGAAAAGTTGCTTGAGGGTATTTAGAAGCTCTTAAAGAGAATGAGCTATGATGGTGCAGTCTTTGGTCATGTACAAAGAAAATATAAAGCGTGTATGTGTGTGTGTACTTGAGATTTCCTTTCATACTTGATTAGTATCTTGGCCAAGGGCGTCTGTGTCTAATGAGAATATACTGAACCGGGGACAGGTTCTTGTATTAGACAGAATATAAGGGTGCTGGGTGAATGGATTCTTTGAAATTCTTTGTAACGTTAAAATATCCATGTTATTGTTTATGTGGCACATTTAATTAAATGTGTTATTGGCTCGACAAACATCAAATTTTTGTCAGATTAGAAGGTTATCTGTCAAAAGTCCCACACGAAGGTAAAGGTGTGTTAACACGATTTTTTACTGAAATAACCCTTACTTAAAATTAATAGAAAAAATATTAAACGCTCTACATTTTTTTAGTCTCTAAATAGACAAATGGTCGATTTTGACCCTTATTTGTAAAAATTTTGACCCTTATTGAAATTTGTATCTGGGGGAAAAAAAATCCAATATAACTATCATTTCAGCTCAAAAAACTAAGTTGAATTTGACCAAGAAGCAGTTTAGTGAGAGCCACTGCAAAGGGTCATGGGCTTTCTCTAACTGTCCAATCAGATTGCTTCACCGTACACTGAATAAATTAACATGCGCCATTGGTTTTGCTGCATGCAGGAAAATAAACACAGAGATCATTAACCATTAGAGGTAAGATGCTTTAGTTGAAAGGAAAGAAACAGACAAGATGTTGTGTGTACGTGCTTTCTAACTTTTGTAATTGGTTGAAAATGTTGTAGAGGGCACAGCAGAGGCTCATATAATGTGGCTATTGCGTTGGGTTCAATTCATCCTTCATTAGACTTACCCTGAACGGCGGGTGAGCAGACAGCAGGGTCACATGAATAAATCGACCTGGCTATGAAAGGTTGTCTGGGGCGTCTCACTATCGTTTTACATCATTCTTGTCTTGAACATGGGCTCAAGACCACGCATAAAGACCAAAGGGAATTGTAGATGCCTGTCTAATATTAAAAGACAATTTAGAACGGCCCTTAGGGATTTCACTGCACAGCAGGTGGAGGGTTGGTCTTATTGTCTTCTTGCATCCCTAGGGAGTTTATTTGACAACTCAATTCACTGCATAATTGTGACTTCTTTTTCTTTCTTTTTTGCATTTAAAGGTAGGGTAGGCAATGTCGGAGAGGCTAGCAATAGCAAACATAAGATCTGCCCTCCTACCAGAGTGCTCTCCAAAGCCACGCCTCCTCCAATACATGAACACTTACATAGTTCACCAGGCAAGTAGGACATCCAATCATTGCATTCGGACTAAATGCAACAATTAGACAATCATTTTATGGTTCCGCGCCTTTCACAGAAGGACGACTTTAATTAGTGATCGCTATCAGAATGTGAAGAGACTTTCAACCAACATAAAAAATATTTCTGGAAAGAATCGCCTGCCCTGCCTTTAACATTTAAGACTCGATTATGTTTGAAGGAGTCGTATTATTATTGGACAAAAGTATTATTAAGTTAAAAGAGCGACACAAGATATTTATTGAGAAAAATTGATTGTCTTGGTGGTGACATCAGCCGAAATGGAGTTTGAAAAGTTGATTCAGTTATTACGTTGTGATGAAACATTATGAAGACTTTGATGTTAATGTTAACAGTCTGTGTAGCACATTTTGCTGCAGGTTATTTTTGAACATGTCACAACTTAATGCAATCTTTGCAATGAGGCTGTAGGACATGCATCAGCCATATTGGATCTAATAACAAAGCCCCCTCTCTCCAGCAAGTATTGATACTCATTTCTTGCAGTGAGGTCAGTCTGTAATTTACATAAGGATCTTAAAGGGCCAGTAGTGACGACATGCATGTGTGAAATCAAATTTCTATTGTTTATTTGTTCTAGAATCTTATCTCTGACATTAAAATGAACTCAAGAAAACATTTAAATGATTAAAGTAGCATATGGCCCCTAAATATCAAAAAATGGGAAATTACAAATTGTTTAAGTTGGACAGTTTCTGAGTTTGTTTTTGCCATTTATGATACCACATGGACTCCCGTCATATTTTTCTTTTCAGAATAGATGGAGATGATGACTCACAGCTTCATCCGTTACTCCATGTTCAATACTGCAGTTATTTCTACATTCGTCTGGTTCTTTTGTTTGATAACAAGGCAAGACCACGGATTGCATGTTACCCATTTCTCTCTTGTCACATCTAACACAAAAGCAACCTTTCACAGAAACCCCCAACATTTCTCCTAGCCATAGATAAGGCAGCCATCCATATATTCTGCTATGAAGGGCTCTGGTTCCCCTGCTCTGTAGAAACTCTATACTGAAGAGCTAATGCAGTTGTAGGCCCCTGAACTGATAAGAACGTTCAAGGGACTGAGACAAAGTCACAACCAATGGTCTGGAAGGTCACTGAACAGATTATCTTGCTTGTGTTAAGTGAAATGGGAATTGTTAAATTTTCCTGAAGACTTCCTGTTTTGTGTTCAAAGTTCCCCATACTGATTAATGCATTGTTTTACTAAAGCAACTCAATCGACAATGCATTCCGTGATATTCGAACCTATGACTTTTGTGTTCCTAGTGCGATGCTCTACCTGCTGAGCTACTCAGTTTAGATTAGCTACAGATTAGCTAGTCTTTTTTGTAATCATGGACTAATAACAGACAGGTTTAAAGGTTAAGATCAGACGCAAGTATTACGATGATGCAAGAAGCAGCAGAGATCAAAGCAAGAGAGCCACCAGATTGGAGCAGAAATAAAGGGTTGAGTTTGAGGAATAATGAACACCAGAAGAGTCACTGGGTTTATTTAATTGTCCAGAAGCAGGGCAGCCATTTACATTAATGGTAATAGGCCTCGTGCCTTCAAAGACAGAGAGAAAATGACTTTTCATTGTATATCGCTAACTGATGTGTCATTATGCCAAGTCACATAGTATTAAGCCATTATACATGTCCATCATCATTAGCACATAATCTGTCTGCAGATATTACTGTGCTGCCCACGTAGAAAAGGGATGACGGATTAGATTAAGATTCTGCGCTGAGGTAAATCAATGAGATTCCACCTGCCCAACTGAAGTAGTACAGCTGATAAGACATTTTTAGCCTTTTTTGCCATCTTTTTTATGAAAAGATGATTTAACTGAAACAAGATCAGTTAAAAAAAGTGTCTCATTAAAACAAAGTCCTTCTTTTTTTCACAAAATGGCTGTTTTTTGCAGTGCAGACGATTTTGTGTTTAATTTTGTGGCAATGCCACATCTGTGTTTATTTCATTCATATTCATTTATCATTATATGCCCACAGAAGGAGAGAGACAGACAGACACTGAGAGGGAAAGGCCCCTCACTGGAGCTCTCCTGTGGTTCCTCGTGAGCGTCGAGGCCAAATCATTTGTCTTCTTAATGTCACAATAAAGCAGTGAGAGAAAAAATATGGATTTATCTGTCTCGGTCCTACATTAATTGAATTTTTATGTGTTTGTTACTCATCCTTTGCGACACAGACCACCATAATAAAATGGAGCCAAAGTATTTGAAATGGATAACAGTGTTTTAAGGCCTGTTCATACTGAGAGCGGCTGCCAGGTCTCTGTACACTTGGGCGCTGGTGGGCGTTGTCATTAGCCATAGCTTTTAAAGAATTTGATCACAAATGAAAAATATTGCCCGTAAAAACAAAATGTCTTTCTGTTTGGTCACAGAAATCTCAGTGTGTTACAAGTAAAGCTCGTTATCTTGAGAAATACCGTACCTCACTTTGTGAAGAATTATGAACGCCTCGTTCTTTTAAAAACGTCTCTGGCGAGCAGCAGGGTGCCGAGACACCTGCCTCCCATTTTCTTGCTCAGGTCTGATGACTTTTATCCTGGTTCTGTGAGTGACTTAATCCATCATGGCGAAAATTTTATACACTGTAACGATCCCTCGTTTCTCAGCCTGTCTGGGATCTAATGGAGAGGAACAGAGATGAATAGGGAGGTGGGACATGGACGACAGCTTGGGGGCCAAACTCTTTGAGGACAAACCCCTGCCATTGGTGGAGATCCTGTTGTGTAATTAGGTCTAGTTAATTATTATTGTGGTTTCGATGATTGCCTTTATCTTTTATTTGTTGGAACATGAGTTGTCGTACATGGTCAAAGCCCTGGTTTGGTTTCCTCTGTAGTTGAACAGCAGGGCTTGTTCAGACACAGTATGGTCAGGGGTTAATGTGCAAATGATGGTCAATTATCTGTCCCCGCTTGTTCTCCATCAAGGAGGCTGACGTCAAAGCCATTCAATTAGATTGTTGTTTGGTCTTAGCCATGTTCGCCTTGTTGAGAAGTTAGTGAAGCCTGAAGTGGTACTTGGTGAATGAAGGTGCACTCAGTAATTCTCTCCTCATTAGAAAAATTCGCACAAAGACGCTCGCTGTACCTGAATGTTTAAAACCATGTGCACTCGCTCGAAATGAAGAATCCAATCATATCAGTGATTTTACAGGGAATAAATGGGATACATTAGTGTGAATGGCACATTTCTACAATTGTACCGCAGCGGTAATCAAGAAATTTTGCATTTGCTTTGTTGCATTTAGTAGTTGCCAATATCTAAGACGACAAACATATTGATTAGCGCAATCAAAAAATACTAAATGTGAGACAGTTTAAAGACAGTTTGGCAGTTATCTATAAATGCAGTGATAATTACCATTATCAGCTTGCCTTTAAACCTAAATGTGCTGTTAAGATAACAAAATACAAAAATATACTGAAACGAGTAACGATTTCCTTAAATATTAAACAGCGTGCGCAACCTTTGTTATCTGAAAACATGACATCATCTTGCTGCATAATATTATACACAGTTCTAAGCAAAGAAAAAACAGCGAGGTGCAAAGAAAATGAATTATTTCCAGTTCAGCTAAATGTTTTCCAGTGGAATGCATTGTCCTTAGTTCATCTTTGTTCTGTGTATTGCATGTGACTTACACTGAAGCATGAGCAAAACCTAAGAATGGCTGCTTGTGCTGTGATCTGTTTTAAACAGCCTCAGTGATTCACAGTGTTATTAGGACACTGTGGTAACCTCCTTTAAAACTGAGTACACAACTTATTTTGCATTTGATTATGTCCTGGCCCCTAATTGTAGTCTTTTTAGGAAAAATCAATAAATTGCTTTAGATCTGTTGTCACTCTATGGCTGCTTTGGCCTCAGGTTAGGTTGAAGCTGGTCCATATTGCAAACACAGCACAGACTAACTTGTAGCAAGGATCCCAGCCAACAATTCTAGGAACGTTCAAAACATCCAGTTTTTAGATCTACTAATGTTATTTGCTTGGTCATTAAAACATTATTCAAACGTTTTTAATTCCCTAGCATTTCTCTAACATTTTTCACTAATAACTTAATAACATTTTGATATATATGCTATATAATGTTAACTAAATGTTTCACTAATATTAATAACCTTTTTAGATAGCTGAGAGAACTTTTTAGCTGGGATGTCTCTGCATTTTGACACTTGCTCTGTTGTGTTATGTTATTGGGATCATGTGTTAATGTTATGCTGTTTTGTCAATATTACGCTGTTTTGCTGTTGTGGCAGTTTGCAGTCAATCGACTAAAATGGTGCTGTGATTAACACAGGCGTATTGACCCATCATCCACATGATTAAAGGAGGCCAGTTGTGCCGTTGTATGTCACTCGCCATCTCTGCATGGCTGGGAATCAATGTCGGCTCGGCTGGAAAACAACAGCTCTTCCAGTGCATTGAGAGTTCCTAATTAACCACTGCTTTTATCTGGCAAATCCATGAAACCTTTGATGGAAATCTGTTTGTTAATTTCCGTGAATGTCGATTCACTGCATCCTTTGATCGAGAAGATTGAATTGAGAGTTTGAGATTTTTTTCCGAACGTTTAAGCTAATCGCCGTGCTCTCCGCATTGTCAATATTTGGGTCTACAGTGCGAAGAGGCTTTAAAAACTTAAATTTGCTTTGTTGAACTGGGTTTTATCAGTTACTCCGGTTTTCTGACAATTTCATTATTTTATTTCTCCAGAGAAAAATCTGCTTTGTGCAAGAAATTAGTCTTTTTCTTATTGTTCTTTGTCATGAAAATCACTTCTCTTCTTACCGTAAAAGCTTAAAAATTCCCAGAGGTAACCGGTAGGTCATTAGAAGCAATGCCACAAACAAACATCAATTAATTTATCAGTTTAAGGAAGATTAGCATTGAAGCTCTTTTTGTCAGCGTTATGAAACATCATGTTTTATTTTATTTACAATGACGTTGCTCACTTTTATCCCAATACACTGATCCACTTACAGAAACGTTTAAGTAATTGAAGGGTGTGAAGTATTTATTTATCTACTCTTCAGCAATGAAGTCAGGACGTAATGTAATACAGATTTTGAAAGGTGTGGATGTAAATATGAAAAGACTAGCACAAGACATATATTGGTGCAATATCGCTGTTAAAATGTGACTGTTGAAATATAATGTTATGCTTTGTTTTTATTAAAGCTGTAAGTTACATCTTTTTGCTGTACAGTATGTACAAACATGACATTTGTAAGAAATGTTTCAGTTTTTCATTTTTCAACATTGAAAAAGTGCTTAAAACATGTTATTTAACAGGAAACAGAACTGTCTTTAATCAAAATATAAGAACTTGTTCATCTTTGAAACGCCAAACCTTTACTGATGATGTCACCAAAATTTTTTACCAATGGGTGCCATTTCTGCTGCTCCTCCACAGCTGACTTCAAACTTTTGTATGGAACCTGCGATATTTCACAGTCCATCTAATTTCATTCAGAAAAACATCACAAAATGGATTGTAGATACTTCACACTGTTGTGTTTTATAAATGGCTTAAATTTATGCCCAATTACAGCATCCTAATTAAAAAACGTTGGCCAGCTGCACTGGTTATGTAGCTTTGGCAGAGTGGAGGAGTTATGTCTTGTTTCGTGAGAAGGCCAGGAATCAAAATGACATGAGGTCTTTAGGCTCAGGTGGCCAACCGAAGGATCAGAGCCCTCACAAAGACCGATCACCCCATTCTGTCTCCTGGAAGCTTCTCTTAAAGTCTTCTTATTGTTCTTTTGCTAGAGAGAGAACTCGGAATACTCCAAACTAGTAACTATTGTAACGTACCAGTCACTTTGACCCAAGAATTACACTAGACACAGACAGAACACTGCATGTGCTCTCCACAGTACATCCAAAGATTTTATAAGTTCCACTTTTTTTATAAGCTACAAATTTTACTCGTTTTTTTTCAGATATTTATGTAATCAACCATGTTTGTGCATGTCCATCACATAAATACACTTGAAATGAGTAAATACAAGTTATGTTGTTGTTCAAATCCATTCCCAGAATTCCACTTCAGATTGGTCCTTAACCAATCAAAATAAAGCACAAGGAATTTAGAGGATATGCATTGCATAACAAATTCTCAGTGTATACAGATGAGATGATAAATGTGTGTTTGCAGCTCATATGCAGAGGACATTGACTGACTGCTTGTGGTTTACATAACCGTGCTGCATATGCTGCATAAGAAACACTTGCAGGATGTTCTTGGTGTTGAATATGTTTGAAGAACCGCTGTGTCATGCAGTCTGGCCGGATATGAGCGTCTGTGAAAAGTGTTGCTCACATTCAGAACTTGTGCATTAAGACAAGCCATTTGTTAACTGCAGCAATGAGTAAGAAACCATTACACAAATGAACCTGAAGACTTATATAACAAATCTGTGTTTCTAATATCTAGGCTACTGATGGATGGATGATAGACCGACTGATAGATGGATAGATAGATGATGGATGAATGAATGGATAAATAGACAGATGGATGGACATATACATATAAACATATCTGACAACAGGCTAATGCGGGAGAGTTCTTAGAGGATGCACACATTGTTTGCTAATTAGTTTCCAACCGCTAAGTACAAACACTTATTTTTGTGCAAGGTCAGATTCATACGTAATGTTGAATTAATGTTTCTTTATTTTCAAACAAAAACAAGACAATTCAGCCAAAGACCTCATTTACATCTGAACATTCCTCTGATCTCTTTAATCAGACTAAAATCACTCCAGTGATTGATTTGCAGATGGCTCTGGAGTGAGACCAGAACACTTCTTGTTTCTCTTGGATATTTCATTCCCGTGGGTTTATTGCAGCCGTCTGTCTGTACTCAGTCATCACGTGCCTGATCATGCCCCACCCTCCCCCAGAATGACCAGAGTAACACATGTTGTTAGTATTGGTATTAGGGATTACCCATCACAAACTCAACATGGTTTATGTGTATAATAAATCAACAGGGCATCTGAAACCATCTGTTCTCAGGGTCAGTGATAAATGATTTGTTGACTACTGGTTTATTTGTGCAGCACCATCAAAAGCACCATTTCGACTAATTGCTTAACTCAAATATAACTATTATTATTTCATTAGAGATGATGTATTGTAATCAATAGATGAGCAGAATCAAATAAAAAAGGCCATTGATTTTTTTATACTGTAATACAAAATATGCCCCTGAGCATCATTTAAGAAAGAACAGTTTTGTACAGGTCTACGACCACGTTTTTGGCTGTTTGTGTGAGAGAGGGTACCTGTTATATTTAACCTGATGATCTGGAGGTGTATGCGTTAGATAAGATTTGAGATTTGACAACAGAGCGTCACTTTCACAAACCTCTTTTTCCTATGTGTTTTCTTCTGCAGTCTCGCAACTCACCATCCCCAATTAAAATAAACAGATTCACTGCGCTTTCTGATGTAGCTTCAAGTCCAGTGCGTGGGCGACCGGACACACTATACCAGGGTTATTCAACTCCAGTCCTGGAGGGCCAGTGTCCAGAAGAGTTTATCTCCAACCCTAATCAAACACACCAGAATCAGTTAATCAAGGTCTGCAGGATTACTTGAAGATTACAAGGAGGTGTGTTTGATTAGGGTTGAAGCTAAACTCTGCAGGCCTGCACTATATATATATGGTATGTAGTTTATGTTTGATAAATACAGCGAATATACAGGGCCCTGAAAGTGTTTGGGCCTTTAAGCTATACTTAATGTTTAAATGTCATTCGATTAGACAGCTAAAGTACACTTCTCAAGGAAAACATTTACAAAAAGACATTTGCTAAATAGTAAAACATATACATCATTTGTTTGTTTGCAGTTTGCTATTTTGTTATCTAATGACACAGACACATATTCAAGTATTACTACAGTTGTAAAACTTGAATATCGACTGTTTATTGACACCTCCTGGTTTAAACCAGCCCGATTGCGCAAATTTGGAAGACCGTTGGGTTCTGAGAAATGGTGCATAGGGAAAACGTCTGAGGCCATTTGAAGTTTGTTTGCCAAGTGAAGCTCAAATCATATTCAATCTCTCGTAAATCTCTGATGTTGATGTAATGGACTTATAGACCGTCTGTGGGTGAACATGCTGTTGGCTCCCTCTGTGCTCAGATTTAGTATGTTTTTATTTTAATACCGCTGGGATCAGGGGAAGAGATGTGAACTTTAAACTCTCATCCTTGTGAAATCAGAAAGAAAAGGCAGGCAGACAAGCAGTTACGCCCTTCTTTAAAGACTTTTAGAGCAATAGCAAACAGAATTGAAATCCAACTTGAAATGATGTTTTATATGCATCATTTAGCAAATTTCATCGCAGTCCTTTGCTTTCTGTGGTTAATTTGACTTTCGCACATTAACTTCTTAAATCCTATCCGAATCAGGGCTACAGTATAAACATTATAAACCAAAAACTTGGTCAAACCAATGACTCTTGGCAACATTTTTCTCGTAGTCTTTCCTTTTGAAAAGTCATACAAAGCATCTTATCGCACAGCATCGGCTGCAAGGGCTAACATCTTTTAAGAGTTTAGTTACATATCAGCTTGTCAGTGGAAATTTTACAGTTACAGGCGAACCAAACGAACTGTTCTATATTCAAATGACATGCATAGCTCCGCATATCACCTTACAAGGTTTTAGTCATGCTTGTCAACTAGTCTGAGAGGCCGAGCAGCCTTCTTAATTCTGTTGTGTAAGTCCTGCGCCCTGCACACACATATACAACACCCCCCAACCAAGTGCGTGATAGACAGTTTTTTTGTTTTTTTTTAACTTCCTCAGACAGGGGAAGTGGCAGACCAAGTGAGAAGTAATTCTCCCTCCTGTTCTCTCTCACCTGTCTTTCTCGCAATCTCGTTCGACAGGAAAGCAAAATGTTTTTTTGTCTTACGTCTGACACCACTCATCAGTTGTGTCCTTAAAACTTGTTAGTGTTTCTTGCAGGCCAACTTTGGGTGTCTCAAGGTCATCATATACTGTGGCTAAAGGGACGAGAACTTTCCTTTGACGGCCGCTGTCACCTTCAATCATGAAGATGTGACGGCGCCTTCCAGACATTATAGAGACCAGCGTGTTTCATACCATCTGATATGTCATCTGGACATCAATAGACTGATCGAAATGTGGCACTGCGAGTGAAAAGATAAAAGCGCATTTATTAACTTGTTGGAAATAAGCAGCGTTTAACATCAATATGTTGTGAAATTAATTTCACAATAGTCGTACAATATAAAATTTACAACGCTGATATGCTTCAAATGCCCAATCTGCTTACCAGCTAACAATTTTATTGTTAAATGTTTCCCTCACATTTCTAATAAGTAACCAAAATATTAAAAATGTTCATTTGAATGTTCTAGGAACATCGTCCAGTTTTTTAGACGTTGCATTAACATTGTTTGCTTCATTATAAGAACATTCTTCAAACTTTTTTAATTCTGTAACTTAAGAACAACGTTTTTGATATATAATGTTAAAGCAAGAACAATTTTTTGAAAACTTTACTTTTTGAAAACGTTAGCCAACATTCTGAGAACGTTCCCTATTAGCACCAAACCATTAAATTACAAAAAATTTCAATTTCGCATATAATTTATAGTTTACTTTGGTTTTTGTCTGTGTAGTCTCTGAAAAAGATGTTTTTCTACATAAGGCTAATTGCTATGATTGATGTTCCACTCTGTTGGCAATTACAGGATTGACTGTGAAACCCAGTGTATTCTGAAGATAATGATTTTGAAAGGATGTAAAAGATGTTATTTTTTGTTAAAGAGTGCAGTGAGCTTTGTGTTGTTATGATTGAAATCTGTTTACAGGAACATAAGAATAAAACATTTTGATGATTCTAATGAATTTCTCTCTCTTTTTCATGGCTGATGTCATCTCTGATGTCGTTCTGTTGACAGGTAAGACTAACATGCATTTCACTGGCTTGTGTTTCATCTAACACAAATAATGATGTACACCCTTAAAATGCTTCATCATGCTTCACGATGCCATGGAAGAACCATTGTTGGCTGTATGGTTCTATAAAAAACTTAACATCTACAGAACCATGCTTTTGCACAAAAAGGCTTTTTGTAAAAGAAAAAGGTTCTTTAGACTATAAAAAGGTAAGACATTTTGTTCTTAAGAAACTTTGACTGAATGGCTTTTTGGAGAACTAAAACGGTTCTTTTATGGCATCGCTGTGAAGAGCATTTTGTAGCACCTTTATTTTGGAATGTTTCTACTGAAGTTTCTAATATCACAATATCGGTTTTAAATAAATGAGGGGCATTAAAAATATTCATCAGGGCACCAACAAAATCCTTCTATATGATGCTGTGGTAAATCTCCTATATTTCCCATGATATATGTTTATGTTATTTGGACACATTTTCAATCTCTGCCCTCCTCTACCCTGATTGGTCGGAGTGTGATGACCTCTTGACCTCAGAGCTCTGAGCTTTGGCGCCTCTCTGAATTACCTCAACTCTCTGGTTTCCTGCTGCAGCTGCACAGCTTATCCACGATGCTTAAAGCTTATGGGAATAATGAGAATATAATGAGACATTACTGAGCACATTTTCCAATGACTACTGTGTCTATCGGCCCCCAACAACAATCAAGGTGGGATAGATTACAGGCGTAAGGGTAATTGTAGAACGGGTGGTCTGAGCTGACCTGAGACCCCCATCTTGATTAATGGCTTTTGCTTTGAACCGCTTATAGCTCTGCAGCTGTTTGTTTCGCTCTGTTAAGTTTTGTTTCAGTTTCGTCTTGAGATTCGGATCAAACAGTTGTCTGGTGTAAGCCAGCTGCATTGAGTAGGCCTGTCGGGGGGGCTCATCTGTTCTCAGCAGTTGCTGTATAATTTTAATCAAGGTTGTGTTCTAGTCCTAACCGTTTGCCCTTCAGGATTTAAATAAGTACTGAGTTGCCCATATTAACAGGGACGGGGATATTAAGCCCATTTTTCTTCGCATACACCCTGCTGTCACGAATCGGCAAACTCTTATTGGCTTTCAAACAAAATATGTATGAGGAAATCCCTTAAGGTCTTCCTAATCCTACGTTTGTAATCAGATTTTCCTCACAGTTGCACATACATTGTTGCACTGTTGAAATATCCTAATAATTCTCGTCAAATATAATTTTTCAGGTTGATCCACCAAACCAGCATTACCTATGTCCTCCTGCCATTGCATATAAAATCTAGATTTTTACATGGTGCTAAAGTGGTTGCCAGGGGGTGCTGCGTGGTCTCCTGGGTGTTGCTAGAGTGCCTTTGATGGTTGCTAGGTAGTTGCTTACTAGCCCAAGTCATAATCCATTAGTAAGTCTCTAGAATGCTCTAATATCTAGATATGACTTGATTTTCACCTCAATGGATAATTAGTACAAAATGTCCACAAGAATAAAGGAAGACAAGTCAGAATTACTTAGAAAGCTAATAGCACATAACTTCCTAATAATAAAGTGACCTATATTGCCATTAGTTGAGCCATAATTAGCATATAATTAAGGATGAAGTTTTTCGACAGCAAGAGAGAAATACATTAATGACATTACAACAAAAACTGCCTTATTTCGCAGACAAATCTTCAAACTTTTTCTAAAGGAACTGAAACATAAAGAGATAACGTTGAATAAATGCAGGATCAGCATGTTATCCACCTGTGAACACAGATACGGAGCCTCACAGAATGTGGGCTGTGGATTTCAGAGCTGAAAGGGCCGATGGCCGCGATGCCTCTCTGTGGGTGAGATACAGTATTATAAGTTTCAGGTCAGTAAAGCGGTGACACCTGGTTCTGGGGAATGCTTTTGCTAAGTTTAGTCTAGGTAATTGCCCTGTGAATTGAATGTCTGTAAACCAGCCCTCAAGAGAAGCAGTGTGGGAAGATTACTTTATAATCATAGAAATTTAACAGCTAGGAACAAATGCAGTGTTGGGAAAGCTACTTGGAAACCGCATCTTGCCAGGCTATAAGCCTTGCGTCATTTAAAATAGTTCAACTGCAGTCAGGCTAGCCTTATAAAAACATAGCTAGAATACTACAGGTTACTAGCATAAATTTGCTGGCTACTTAAAAATTATTTAGGGGGACAAAATCTTCACAGATGTCTAGTCATTAAAAGTATATATTTATTTCTGCAATTCAAGCATTTATCTGTCTCAAAAATGTCTAAAGTAGGGTCGCAGTAAATTTAACTTATTTTTGCAATATATACATCTAATAAAACAAGAAATCATTGTTTATTTTAATTTAAGTAAACAAACAGCCTTGAACAGTAGCAAACCAAATATTTTTGCTTGAATGAAGAAAATTAGTAAATGTAAGAAAGATATTGTTTTCTAGTAAAAGTGAGTATTACAACTAGTCTTTGTTCTCCTAGATTAGTCCTATATTAACACAGAACTATATTAACACTGCCCTACAGAGGCAGTCAGGGACCACAGTGATGCTGCCTCCCCCCTCCCCTACCCCAATTTACTCTGTTTTCCAATCAATACCCGAGACAATCTCCAGCAACAGCTGTGGGGTCAATACAAGATAAATACAACACCAGAGAGTGTCGAAACAGGGGCGAACGGAGAAGCATTATATAATTGGTGATAATTAGAGTAGTTAGTAATGAAAGGTGAGATAAAGGCCAGACTCAGTGCTGCTGGGAGGAATTATCACCACACAGTGTGATGAATTAAATCAGAAACTCAACAAGGGCAGTTCTTCACTGGGCAGTACTGCTCAATTAAAGAGAATAAAAGCATCAATTAATCCAGCATGAAGATATATAGTCTCAGGCATACAGTGGGGCCCAAAGGTCTGGACCCCCTTGTGTAAATGTTTTTTGCATATTTTTGTTTAATAAACAATTAAAACAATTTTAATTGCAACTTACATTATTAGAATAACCTGATTTGATTTGGCCATTTAAAAAATTGTGCAGAATTTTAAGCCTTTCCACAAAGTTTTACATTGTGGATTATAAATCTATTTACATGCATATATTCTGAAACTTTATTTCCAGGTTTAAATATGATTTTATGCCATAACATTTTCAATATGGTCCCCAACTGGATCCAACTGTAAATTGTTAGTGTTTCTGAGCAGCTGTCTTACATGAATTCATGCATCTTTTACTGTAGCTTTTAAAAAGGGTCACTCATTTTTGTGCATTAGTTATGAAGAGGGTTCTTGTAATTGCTCAGAGACAGCTTGGCCTTAAAATGCTCTTCTCATACTGAAAACAGCTTTCCTCATTCCCATGTAAAGTCCCTCATCCTTCTCTTTTATAACGTTATCCTGATGTTTTATTCATGCGCGCGAGACAATTTTTTACGAAAAAGGCTGATGACATGATAATACCATTTAATTAGTTAATGGAAGGAGTTATAGTCAGGTCAGGTTGGGAAAAATGGAGAAGTCAAAGGATTTAATCAAACCATTATTTATGCCCAGCCCTAGTTTTCTGGTGTTATGTGTTAAAAGAAGTGTGTATTAAAGGAAGCACTGCCAGCTGTGGACAGATCCAGGTGTGAATCATGGGAGTTTGCGTTCTGATTGGATCTGGAGTGAGGCCTGTTTGCAGGCTTCTAATGTGCAGGTTGACGTAGCACAAATCAACCACAGCTGCCTGATCTCACCTCGAACACCTATTACAGACCTTCTGGCCATACAGGGATTGTGTTAACAGTGTGTACTGTTTTCAAAGGCTTGTGGTGGAACATGCGATCATTTCACACTATGGAGGACGGTTCAGTAGCCTTCGGTAATTGAACTTCTGGATCTGTAAAAAAATGCAGGCTGGCTTGTCAAACTGTCGTGGGTCATACGTTCTTTTACATATGTTGAAATTAAATGAAGCTAAATTAATATTTCCTAGGAAATCGGACCTGACAGCTCAAATTATAAAACACTATTATGAACTTACTGTTCTAAATGGGATTTAGATAAGAAGACCCTTTTTAACACTGATCTGTTATGAACTTTTTAAATAACTTACTTTTGTCAACAGAAAAAGGTTACAGATTGCAGCTTTAAAAGTGCAGTAAAAAATTTCTAAGAAAAAAATAATATTGACATCAACACCCAAACAAATAATTTTGTGAATATTTGCTAGATGTCTGTTCTTTATGTGTGTAGGAAAAAATGTTTGTGAAAAAAGGTGCATAGTCCTGGTTATGTAAATAGGACAAAAAACAGTGGATCGGGCTGCTTACCACAACAGCATAACACTCTAATAGCCAATCAGCAATAGTGGGTATGTCCTTCAACTGATGTTATTGCTTGTGCTACATAGTGTGTTTGTTATTTTGAGGGTAGGGCATTGAAGGGGGTGTTTGTTTCAATGTTGTTTTGAAATGTCAATAGCATTTCTCAAATATCACCTACTGAACCTTTACATTTAGAGTGACCACTGATCATTATATCCCTCGAACCTTCGTATTTAAAGTGCTGATATGTCTCAGCAACATCACCTGCTTGCCTGGAAGTCTGATTTCGTAGACTTGACGGATTCACATATGGGGCGACATCAGATATCAGACCAGGAATGATGCGAGCATTCACACAGTTGACAGTGTAGGAGTGAAGTCTCCTGAGAGTTTGTGACATCTTACCATAACGTTCTTGATTCCACCAGGTGTAGCATAACACCTGTACATTCCCCAGCAAAACAGAAACCAGGATCCCTCAAATGATTTATTCAGCATCTTCCACCTGCCTACTGCTGTAGAAACACGATCTTCCCTAAACAAATGAGGAAGTGGTTCTCCGAGTGCAGTGGAACTCTGTAAACATGGTTACATAACCCACACTTTCCTAACTCTATCTAGAAGGTTCTTCCAGTGATTCTTGATCCTGTGCAATTTCCTTCACCATCCGTATTTAATATTTCAGTACAGCCTCACCAGAGAGCTGGGTTATGCAATCAACCTAATTCATGTAGTCACTTTTAAAGAAAAAACACGTTTTTGATTTGCATTTTCATAATTGCATCATGTTTTATACCCCCTTTGGCTTGTCAGGAAAACTTATATTTTCTATGACATATTTCATATTTTATGAACTGTGATGGCATAGAGGTTTAAGGTCTGAGCTGGTAACCCAAAGGCCCTGTTGTATATTCGAACCCCTAAGCTGTGAGCATTGCTGTGTTTCATTGTCACTATTGGCTCTTTAGTCACTACTGTCTAAAACACACAAGCTAAATGACGGATAGCAGAATATTATGAGTACAGTTAGTTCATGCTTAAGGAAAATATGAAAAGCTCATTTCATCGTTTTTAGAGCGTTTTATTGTAATATTGTAATTCTGCAGCTCCATGGAGTTCTTATTTTTGTACTTTGTAAAAATTAAACAGGAGTATGTGTGATATTTGCCCAGTTTTGATGAAAGTTTGTTTAAATTATTAAACTTAAGGTCAATCTAGATGCTTTCCCGGCGAACAATTTTAGACAACTTACGAATAACATTTTTGATAAATGTTGATAAACTGCAAGAATGTTTTCGATAATTTTGTTGTCTTTAGAGCTATTTTTATTAGCAGAGACAAAATTGGACTGACTGACCCATTTTTGTCTAAATCTAAATTTTATGGTAATATTACCCAAGCAACAGAGCTATTATCACCATGACTGTGATTTATCACAAGCTTGTAGCGCTTTACCTGTGATGAATCACGTCTGTGATTATATGCAGTTCTTATATAACAGCACTCTGTATGATATTGCTTCACTATGAAGATTCTTTGTTTTATAATCTGACTGTATGCTTATATACACACACATCCTAGACACCAAGGTCATGTGGTATTTTTCGTCACCCCGGCAGGCATTGTCTTAAATCATTCAGAGATCAGAACTCTATACACAGCCTAGACCTGGAGCGACAGACGTGGGGAGAAGTTATTGGGTCATTCGTCTCGATGAGTCAGATGCAAGGTGCCTCTTAAGCTTGACGTATTGCGAGCGAGCGGAGGACGACCCTTCAGTGTGTTCAGAGAGCTAAACCGAGAGGTTCTTCACACGGGGGAATTCCTCTTATGAGAAACACATAAATCCAGGAAGCCCCAGAGTTTCTGCCATAAGGGTTATTAAAGGTGTTCTGCTGAAGTGTTCATGATGCAGTGCATTCTGGGAAATCTAACCCAGCTGCAGTAGTAGCAATATCTCATACTGATTGAAACATACTGGCAATGAGGATCAGTGATTTTCATAGATGATATATGGACAAAATCAGAATACTGGCTTATATATGTGTTCTGATTATCATTTGGTGGATTTTGAAGTGTTTTGCCACATCCTCTTGTGTTAGTTCTAACAAATTGACATTTTGCTGTCATTAAATTGTATTACTTTATGTATATATCATCAGTATATATTATCCATCAAATGCACTAGATATCTGTTAACGCATCAGTCTCACATTGGGTGACTACTAATATATTTCACATTATGAGATAACTCTTCAGTCGTTAGTCAAAAACAACCCATATATATTATTTACATCTCTTTCTTATATTATGTTGTGACAGGAACTAGAGAGTCTAGTGTGTAATCTGTATTATCCTTCAAATGTAATTTAAACCTTGGAGAAAAGTTCTTCTAGCCTTCCTCAGGTTGGACAGATTAATCTTAGTATCAAGGCAGTCGATATCTGTCCTATTACGGTCCCGGCAGCCTCCTCATCAGGGCTTTAAAATGTTACCCCCTCTTGAAATTGTTTTCTCTTTACAATCTCTCCATCATCCTTTATTGTCACATCTCATCCTTTTACTCTCAGTCAAGTGACTGACTAGATAATCACACCCCGGGCTCTATTGATTCATTTCAAAGCATTGGTGCTTCAGGTCAGCCATTTGAATGGGGCCCATAGCTCAATTATGACACGCTAGTGCTAACAGAAAGAGCAGCCGTCTGTTTTTTCTTTCCCTTAAGGAAATAAAATCCCTTTCGGGCACACAATGCTTACAAATCATGAGCTTGTTCTTTTAAGCTATTTTCAGACTTATTAATTGTTCCGTGTTGCACTTTTACATCAGAACTGACGTACGTTAGCGAGTCTGTTGGTATAATCTGAAGTTTACTACTGTAGCTAGCTAACAGCTTAGAAGGAGAAGACAAAGATTATAGTTTCAAAGACAAGGAGATGCCAGTATCTGTTTGTTATTGAAGTAGTTGTGCCTTCGAACAGCCAAACTTTACATGCACAGAACATCACCTGCATTTGTCTGCCGAGGATGTATTGCAAGTGATGAGAAGAATTCAAGCTGCCAAAGGCAATTTATTCAGAGACTAGCATCTACGAGAAATGCATCGTTCTGTAATAATTTCCTTGCCACAGTTTCCGTTGGCTTGCTCACTGGGGGGTTTTAGGACACTATTTTGTTTCTTTAATTTTCTTTGTTTTTTCCTGTAAAGATGTTTTGGAATAATGTGTTTTATAGAAAAAGCAACTGAATTGAATCGAGTTTGTTAAACCACTTTCACACTTACAAAACAAATTTGGATGTCAAATAGACCACACCATAAGCTCTAGTGTGAATGCACTCCAGTGATGAAAAACAAGATTTAGTGCTTCATTTTAGCGTGAATGCTAATTTTAGGTGAAAATGCTAATGCTGTCATTAACGCCAGTGTAGTTTAGTGTTTATTTTTAATACATGCTGATTAGAAGAATTCCCCCTTCTGTCGTGCCTGGAGTAATTTAGCGTTAAGCGGTTGCTATTTTTGTGCACATTCATTAGCTTTTCTTTTGTTGGCTTGTTTAAACTGCACTTCTTCTCGAGCAATAAAGAGGATAGAGTACCTCTTTAAAAAAAAAATTCACCAATACTAACTTCAAAATCACAATGTTTGTTGTACTGACACTACACGCGGGTTAAAATGATCTAATCATTTATTTTATGTTGGTAGCTGTGAGCTGTCACTCCTCCTCGGATCTCGCTGGGAGATGTGTCACCGCGTATCAGCGAATGAGCTACACCATCATTAGTTTGCCACAGGGACGTTGAGTCATTCCCTTCACACAGGGTTTATGACTGTAGCCGTGACGTAGACCTGAGAGCATGCTGTTACTCTTACAGAGAGCCCTGGGAATTTGCTTGGATTGGAAGTGGAGCCTTTGGCCAAGGTGTTAATTATACCAAGAACAGCTAATCAATATGGCTGCTAGAGACCGAATACAGCAGGCTGATGTCTCGTGTCTTTAAAGGCGCTTAGATGCAAATTGGATCTCGCGGTAGAGCAATGCTGGAAATGGCATTTTGGTGTATTTTTAGGTGCTGTCTGAGCATCCCCAGCTAAAAGGGAACATTCTCAGGACATTGGCTGATGTTCTCTGAAAATTCCCAAAAACATTATTCTTAAGTAGTTAGTGGAATATTTTAAAAACTTCACAGAATTAAAAAATGTTTGAATAGCGTTCTTATAATTAAGCAATAACGTTAATACAATGTCTAACAAACTGGATGTTTTGAACCTAAATAATGTTTTTAATTTTTTTTTTTTACTAATGGAAACATTATGGAAACATTCTTCCAACCTACAATTGTTAACTGGGTCTAGACCTTCGCAACGAACATTTACATTACAAGTGTAAACAGGTCTTTACCGGATCAGTGAGTTTTGGCAGCCGGTAACCAGCTGGTTTAGAAGAGCTCTTCTGTAAAGTCCGAGCCCGGCCTTTTCATCCTGTCATAAAGGGAGTCTTTCACGGATGCATGCAGCAGCCCTGCCATTCTGAAGTGTGCCAAGAGCATTGTGGGTTATCACAGTGAATTAGTGTTCAGTCTGGTGTCATCCCTCAGGCTGCTCAGTTACCACCCATCTGGGTCTCCTGCAGGTGGACAGCAGAGTAAATCTGACCACCCTGATTGGTGGAACAGTGGACCGCGTCAGTAGGCGAAAGGACAGATGCATCGAGCAGAGTCGAGTGTGTTTTTCTCATAATTTACAGAAATGTTATTAAGTCCATGTTGCAATCAACAGTAATGGTTTGTAATTATGTGCTTAAAACACTGACAGGCTGTTTAGGTTACATTGGGAGGTGTTTTCACAACTAGTCCTTTTAGAACCTCAGGATCAGAGTAGATCTTAGCTTGTGAGATGTCCTTCAAGGTGCAGATTCAATGACTCATGGTTAATCTCAGCCTTTGATTGAAAGCAGAGGTGGACGGTGGGCGGACAGTGGATGGAGAATTGAATTGTAGTACAGAAGATCTTTGACCTCTGGAGACTCTTTTATCCTTGTATTAAAGAGCACATATTGTATTTTCAATGTCTTATCTAGGATTTTAATTGAAAGTCTGTTGGAAATACTTATTTTGTGTTTAAATAACATCATTTATCTTCACAGCTGACACATCTCAAGAATTATACAACCTGTTCTGGGCAATTACAAGCTCATCATGACCCTGTCGTGCTAAAGATATTAGGGCAGAATTATTATATAATATGGAGAAAATGCTCAACTTATAATGAGCACTGCCTTAAATTAAACCTTATTATACTATCCTGCAAGGGCGGGCCTCACTAATCAGCCTGGCCAATCAGATAAAGGGGGAGTTACTTGACCATGTGTAAAAACCATCTCAGGGTTGAGAGGCCAATCATTGTATTTACAATAAAAATTTATTTAGTGATGTATTTAAAAAAAGAGATGAGCTAATCATTGCTGTTGTGGCAAGAAAAAAGCGTTATTTTAATGTTTAATTAGGTGTGGTAAATTTAGTATCATCGTCGAGTTAGGACAGTAATTATTTTCTCCAGAAAAATGTAATCGCCCCAGATGACAAATTTCTTTCCGAGTCTCAGAGCGGAAATAACTGATGCCAAGAATTCAGTTCACATCATTAGCTCTCAGCTGCATGGTGTCCACTGCAGTGGGCAAATTTTTAAAAACCATTTCTAACCATTCAAGGTTTGTTATTTCCCAGCCACCATGAGTGACCTTTGATCCTTTGACCATAATGCTATTTCTTATTTCCATATTTCATTGTATTTATTTAATAGAGCAACAAATGTGCCAATGTACCAATTAACTGGACAGATGTCTACTGTAATACTCTCAAAATATGTTATTTTGGAAAAAGAAGATCAGGAACAATTTGTATTTATGCAAGTTAAAAGCATTAGGATTCTTTTCACTTTGTTATTTAATAATCAATGTATCCGAGTTATTTTTTCTTTTTGATCTGTTTCATGTGTTTGCAAAAAATGGCAAGATTTTAACAGTAGTGATACTGTACTGTATGTACTGGGATCTGTTTAGTACAGTGTGATGGATGCTTGTTGCTGTACTGCAGCTTGTAGTGAAATCTGGATTTTAAGGTAGGATTTTCAGCGACTGAAGGTCAAAACTCTTAATGCCACGCTTGAAATGTCAAAACAATTATGGCCAACATAATAGACTGCATTTTGAATGTTGTGTGAGTTTGTGTGTGTGCACACGTTACAGTCTGCACAGCTGTTTCAATTGTGATCAAGATTAAATTACAGTCAACAATTTTTTATTGCCGTCAGTGACCAGCATGTTAATGTCATGACTGGTTATTATCCCATAAACCTGATGTATTTAACCTGATGTATAGTGTGAGTAATCGTGATAAGTAATTGTGTGTTTTGTGAGCATGACATTTCAAGCAACTCTGTGAGCGCGTCCTTGTGCGTAAATTTCCCTTTGTTCCGCTGAGAACAAAATACAAATGCACTTTTAAAGTGAAGTCCATTAAGAATACAGATGAAATGTTGTGTCAAGTAGACCCACAGCTCCACAAATTCATCCTTTGGTTCTGTCTTATATTTTCACTCTTGATTAATATCTTTCCATCAAACACAGGCCAGTATTACCCTGGCATGTACTCAGCGTTATATAAGACAGCCCATTGTTTTTGAAGTAAGGGCCAGTGACAATGTGTTTGGGCTTGAGGGGGTCACACACACACACACACACACACAGAAATCTGTAAAATACACATTAGGGACAGTATGAGCAAGACGGTAATGACGTGATAACAGTCATAGTGTTCTTTTAGTCGGCCCGAATTGACGCTCAAGGCATGCACACACACTTTGGAGTATCTTACCTCATAGACGCGTCATTTTAGCTGGTTGCTTGAATTGGCCGGTGTGTTCTTTTGTAGTAGATCGTTTCTTTTTAAAGACCCTGTCTGAGTCAGACTCACTGTACTTTCAGAGAATGTGTTCTGAATGAGGTACTGAACCTACTACTTGACCGTTGGCTAAGTAGGTTTATGTATTGTAGGTGTAATATAATCACATTTTAGTGTTCTCTGACCTATGACATTCACAACAACTTAGGTGTTGCATCAGAAATGCAATCTACCCACAAGGAAAAACTTTTCTTGGACTTGCAGCACCTGCATGGCACACAGTTCCTCATTTTGGTTCCTCAGACCCATGGCCTTATGGGATAGCAGAGTGTCCATTGCACACTGCAGGATCTTGCAAATCCGATGCAACTCTGAGAATTAGATGCAACAGGTCATTTAGTTATTGTTCCTTTTAAAACAGCGCGCCTTGCATTGATCAAGATTTGATCAGATTTTTAACCCTATACGTGCATATCTTGCTTTGGTTAATGGCTGGTAAATGTTAGATTAATAGGTAAGAGGGAGTGATCCAGTGTGAGTGACAGCTTGTTAAGGTCACTTTACACCCCACAGTGGCAAACGTGCATTAGCATAATGAGTGATTTCATTAAACGGCCACCAACTGGCTCTATAGGAGAAATTGTGACGAAACATTACATGGAACATATATAGAACATTGTGATGGTATCCCACATTTGGGTTTAGTATGTATTTTAAACAACAGAACTGACATCAGATTTTAAATATAGTTTATTAAACATTGATAAGTGACAACATGCCCCAATAATGGGGCAACTATTTTCAGATTGTTAGCCACATTGAAACAGTAAAACAATTACGAAGTACAACATTTCATACAGCTAAAATGTAAAAGGTAACAGAAATATCAGTTGTTTTTTGTTTGGAGTATAAAATTCACTGTAATATAACAATTTAAGACACTGTTTTAAAACAACATACAAAACACACATTTGGGCTTTTACACAAATGTGTTTGGCAAATACGTTCATATATAGTTGTTTGTTAATTTCCTCTGATCTTACCAGATGCTAGCATGTTAAACATACAAGCTAGCAGTAATGTGCACACAACACAATGTGCACAAATATGTTGAACATAGCAGCATGCACAGCATTAAATTAGCGAAAAATACCGTTGCTCATCCTTTAGCTCGTGGGCATCAAACATCTGGCTGTACAGAGGCTGTGAATGAGAATAATCCATTCAACACAATTATTTAACTCACATGGGGCAAACACCTGTGTTTTATTTGCTTTTGTTTAAAAACGCAATATATATATATATAAAAAAATCTGTAACAAACGATTAACCACAATGCATCAGAAAACTGAGAACTGAAGTCAACATCAGTTCGTTTGAGTTATCAGACAGCTATCAGACAGCTAAACATGTAGACCTGTTTTAGTGGTGTGTAAAAAGACAATGTTTTCACCTCTGAACTAACTGAGTAAAATGCAGGTTACTAAAGGAGCTTTAGTCAGACTGGGCTCTGTGCAGAGAGAAAGATTCTGCACTGTGATACCACTGAAGCACCAGCGATCGGTTTGCCCATCAGATAAATACATCTGACGGTCTGATCCTGCCTGACTGAAAGCTCCACAGAGAAGCGATCGCTTTTGATGTTCACATAAGTAGGAACATTTGACGGTCACTTTTGATTGGTTTAAATGCAGCAGTTTTACTGACAGATAATGGCCTTTGGATCTTTGATATTTGATGTGATATGTAACAAGCCTTTCTGCATTTGTTAAGTACTTTTTTTATTAGTATTTGAGCTACTTTTTGGACAATTTATAATATATTATAATAACCTGTGGTATTGCTAACATTTGTCTGCCATTGGGCAGTCAGACAGATAGCCTCACCCCAAATTCACACCATTGGCTGGACAAACATTGGTGTGTCGCATTGAAAACTGTACATAGCTGAGCTTTAAAACTGTCATAACAAAACAACTCATTTCTTTTGGCTATTATGATTATCTTTTTGCTTTTTGATTTTAAATACAATTATGGATACCCTAGATACCAATCCACAAATAAATCGAAAAGCAAATAAATCAGAACTACCATGCACAATCTATTCATCTGTATGTTACCTTTCAAACAGAAAAGAATGCAATTATATCTGCGGATGCTGAATTTCTGAGTCAAGCGAATTGAAATTATAAATCTAATAGTTGAACTTTGATTATTCCAGGACAATGGAATACCGCTGTGCCTCCAGTAATTGCTCAGGAAATTGATATGAAGATATAAGATGTTCTTATCTTTCATTACAAAAGATTTCCATTTGGAATGGCACAATGGAAGTGCTTTAGAACAGACTTTCACCTAAATCTCGTACTTCTGCAGCTCGTTCTTAAGGAAAATCCGGGGCAGATTTACATCAGATCATTATTCAATTAGCAGCTCGACAAAAGAGGAATTGTGTGTAATCGTGCGGATAAATCTGAAACTCTCTGCTTATGAGTCTAACGGACAGAACTTTTGAGTGGCAGGAAGTTCACACACACATTTCCGGTTTCCACTATACAGATGCACATCCGTAATGATCTTCATATAGCCGGTCTTGTTAATGAGATCACTCACTAGTCAATTTGCTTCTGCCACGATTGTCTGTTTAATTAATCAATTCTATTACTGCAACATCGGTGATAAATGAACATCCAGCAGTCCACCGCAGCTTCTGAATAGGCAGAGAATGACAGCATGGTTTTGGTCAATAGGTTCAAGTCACCCACAGTGATAAAGTGGTTCAGACCCGATGGGTCTAATAGAAAACCCCAGGGGCTTGTCGACTCTCTTTGATTCTGTTCAAGAAAAACGACCAGGATACCGACAAAATGGATTAATGTCGCTGTCACGGTATTAAAGCAGCACAGTTAGAGCAAGTGTTTTACAATGGTAGCTGAACAGGAAGTGTCCCCTCTCAAGCACTATAAAGGGCCCCTGAGTCCACAGCTTGAGAACTTTTGTTGATTTTTGCATGAATAAAAACGTCTACTAAATATTTTTGTTTGAAGCTTGAGAGGTAATCACTCATTGGATAACTGGTCTTAGCCTCAGGCGACACCCACAGTCACTGATGTCTGATGCATATTGCATACAAAATTGAAAACACTTCCTGTTCGACAAGCTGTATTCTGATTAGATCAATTCATGCCCAAATTTGGCAGGTTAGTGACATCAATTTTTTTACATATTTAGATTCAGAGTTTAGCTTGGAGAATTTAATAGCAGGTTAACTACCGTAAATTACCGCATATACCCAGCTAAAAGGGAGCGTTCTCAGAATGCTGCCTAATGTTCGCTACAAGTTCCCTCAAGGTAGTTAGTGGAACATTTAAAACGTTACAGAATTAAAAAAATTTTTGTTACTTAATGAAAACATTACAGAAACATTCTTACAAACTAAAACTGTTAGCTGGCTACCTCTTCTCTCACATGGCGATTAGTCCAGACCTTGCGTTGTTTAGTCAGAGGTCTGTCTGCTAACCGAACCTACGTCAACAACTGTTCAATTTCATCTGTAATAAATGTGCACTTTATGTCTGTGAAAGAAAAGAACGATATCTGGCTATCAATAAATTCATGCATTAATCACAATAGGTTAGCTCATAACATTTGAAGACATATCACGAATGTACCACACGGTGACCTTTCTTTTTTTAAACAGTTGACCTTTTGAATTTATGCTGGTCATTCTGGTATCTCACATCCTATGACAGTTATATAAAACGCTGTTCCAGAATCTGTGGATTGGTCTCGTAAGGCCGTGAACTGAGGGGAACTCGCTGGAGCTTTTCAGAGATGCTTGTCATCAGCCAGTCAGGACTTTACTGCTTTGTCAGACCTTCTGCTACAGCGGTTGCTGTTTTTACCCCTTGTGCTGAAATGGCACCAACATTTGTTCTGGTATCTTTGAAAAATGACAGGGTGGACACAGTTGAAAAGTGTTTTTTCTGTTCAATTTTAAATGTTAATTCATTGTTTTGCATTATACATCTAGATGTGTTTCAAAAACAGACCATTTCTGAATATTTTTGCTGTGTTCACAAACGTAGTGTTTGGGATAGACTAACAGGAGTGACTCTTGAATTATTCAGTTCATACAACAGTGTCTGGAATACCGCCTGGAATTCAGGTCACTTTTTGCCCTGAATGTGAATCACTGGTAACCATGGTGAGACAGTAAATATCCATGCAAACATGGATAAAGATGATGACTACCATATCTTCTGGTGAGTCTTATTGAGTATCATTTGATAAATTACAGAAGAACTCACATCTCAACTGGACTAAAGTTGCATTTAACCATCAGTGTGCAGCGCAGGGCGAGTCTCACATTATCTGACATAACTGATTCAGTTTCTGTTCACACAGCGCAGGTTTACAGAACCTGCTCTCAGAATGTCTTGAAAACATCTGGTGATCAGTTCAGTTATAACGCAGGTGTCACTTCATTTATAATCATGTTTAGTGCACCAGAATAGGTTTGACAACCAAATCCTGCTACTGAACATTTAATTAAACTGTCCATTTCTGTTCTGTCCTTTTCACTTCTGCCTCTCTACTCGGTTACCAAACTCCTCCGGTCCATATTCAGCTGTCCGTTCCTCTCGCACCCACCCCCTCGTTCTCTCGCATGGCCTTCTCTTTAATCTTAATCTCATTTTTAACTCCCCCTCTCTCAGTCTTCCTTTCACCGAGTTCAAATCTCTTCACATCTCCTGCTTTATTTCCTCTTTCCATCTATTCACTCTTTACATCCATCTCCAGCCTTCGATTTACATTAAATCTGCAGACGCAGGACCTGTGCAAGTGTGCTTCTCTTTTGTTTGTGGGTGAGCACTTATCTGAATTCAAGTGGAAATGCTCTGCTGCAATGCCCAGTAGGTCTTGCATGGCCATCGACTGAAGCAAACAGTGAGTTGGCAGTCTTCCTGTGCCCATTATTGCGACTCTAATTGCTGCGCTTGGAGCTCATTGGTCACTACTTTAATTGGGTTCAGTTGGAAGTTAAGTAAGGACAAGTTATTTTCTTGTTAAGCTCTAATGCAGGACATGCTGACGTGCTTGGTCGCAATATTTGCATTTATAAGTCAGTCTCGTCTTTTGTATTAGTTTTAATGAATGGTTTTTAATTGATAAAACATAAGAAGTCCATGGATTTATTCCTAAGTATGTGCATATGAGTGTTTGATTTTGGCATGCTTTGCAGCATCTGTGGGCTGAGGGAAATCCTGTACGATTCACCCTACTCGCATTCCCTCAGATAATGAGCAGGCCAGCATCCAAATGTTAAACCAATGGAGTTTTCTCAGTGTTATTACTCCACATAGACCTTCATATTCAGTGCAAAGAGGAGAAATATAAAAAGAGATGCAGGATTCACACTGCAGAAATGGCTCTGTGTCAGAACTGTGTCACCAACAATAATGAAGCGACTCATGAGCTAAATGTCTGACTTTGTGAAAAGAAAGCGGTTGTATTCCATTGTTCTGTCAGAATCCCGTAAGCGTCTGTTTTAGTGATGAAATACTTCTTTTCTTTGTACCTCTTGCGGGCTGGATATCAGAAACAATGTAGGTAAAGTTTGATCTCAAACTTTGAGCCCGCCGATGTTTGATTAAAGTTTAAATGCACCACTTCACTCTATATAGCGTTCACTAGCGTAACAGCAAGAACTCAAGAATACATTATTATAAAAATTTAACATTTATTGAAGGCTACATGAAATTAATATTTGAACCTGGTGATGTTATTGTGCGCAATTTATCACTCATGTTCCAAAGGCAAATTAAAGTTTGTCTTTGTAATTGTAAGCAAAATTTGCACAATTTAAGAATAATTTGCTTAGCTGAACAGCTGAATGAAATTGTTTGAGCAAACTCGTGGAACGCACACTTTTGATGAGCCAATCAGTTCTCTGTGGATATAGTCAAGTTTTGTCCTTTATATTTATATTTTTTATGATTTAAATATTTATTCAATCAAACCTTTTCAGTCGTAAACAGGCCACCATGCAGAATTTAATTGGGCTCTGAATGCTGTTTCACATTGGTTTAAATAATTTATGAATTTACATTTTTTGCACATAGAAAAATTAGGATTTGTTTCAATAATAAGAATGTTGTATCTCTGCAGCAAAATCAAGCTCATTTTATCCACATCTATAATATTTTTACTTAATTATGAATTAATTATTTCACACTACTGGAGAAATAAGGCATTGTATTGTGTGTTTTCTGACTCATGGTGTCTTCACAGCAGGAGAGCACCAGTAAATCCATGGTCTGCTCTCTGTGAAAGTGCTGAACCGAAGATGGAGGCCTAAAATTAGCCAAAAACACTTTATTTTGTTCAGACGTGTGATTTGGGGGTCTTATAGATGTTTTTTAACAGGCCGTGTATCATTCCCAAGAGAGGGTTCTGCTTTTAAACTCTGACTCATCAGAAAGATAGCAGGGTAAAATCTGAATTTTCACAGCTCTCCTTACATTTCTATTTTAATTCACTAGTATTAACAGCCACTGAAGTAAAATATCTCTGTGCTAGATTGTGGAATAATACTGCAATGTATTCATCTGTATCGACAGCTATATATGTAGATACATCACCCCACCCCAACCAGTGACTCATCTTTCACCCTGTGAGAGAAAATGCCTTTAATTTTCTAATTTGTAAAGGCAGTATTTTGCTTTAGTTGAGGTGCTTTCAGTGTTTTGCTACTGAAATGCTCGTGTACACAGCGGGTGTCATTTCCGTACTGTGGGGTGTCCCTGAATTTGAAGTGTGTATTGTGTGTGTGTGGGCGCTAAGAAATGTTTTTTCTTTCTGAATCCATCTGGTCATTTCAACCTCCCTCCCGTGTACCAAATCAATAAAAACAGGGTGTGTTCACAAGTTGCCCCCACGCATTGTGTCAACAAAGCACAATAACTTTTTCCCGGACTGCCTCGCAGTAGACTACAATCCCTTTTTCTCAAAATAGCCCTGAGGAATCGCAGGTTCCGCCACCTGCTAGGAAGTATGTGTGAAACTCTGGGTGACCCTGGGTGATTTTTTTCCACTGTTCTCGCCCCCTACCCAAGCCACCGCAGCAGTCGAACCTGCCGCAGCTCGCATTGCAGCACTTACACTGCGCTCAGGTTACCAGGCAACAGGCGTGCTCGCTGCTGAATCGTAAGAGCAGTGAGCGAGGACCTCCAGAAGCTGTGTAGAAAAGCCCAAAGCTGGGAAATGCATGAAGTGCTAAAAGTGTGATTACAGAACGGTTGGTGTTCGTAGGCTCCCTGTGTAATGTCACCTTTTTGAGTGCTTTGCCATATGGCCTGTATCAGAGGCAGAAACTTGTATTCCTGGAAATTGTATTGGTTTTGTGGTTGTGTGAGTCAGGATAAACTATGAAATGTATTTCTTTTTACAAGATGTGTGAAAGTCTGAAGGCAACATCTCTTCATCTTACAGCGTCTCCGGCTGTTGCACACCTGTCTGATATGGGTGGAAATTCTAAACATAGTCATGAATGATTATGAAGGTTGAGGTTAACTTTAAATCAATGTCAAAGTACTTAATTTTTAACATTTTCATATACCGCCATATTCTTAACATTCCAAGATACTTAAAAGAATGTTATTATCAAAACATACTATGATTATTGTCCATGTCCAAAATACTATGGTAATACTGAACTATTGTAATATAGCTTTTCAATTCTGTAACGTTTAACAGGAATTAGCTGAATTTCCTTCTGTTATAATTTAAGTATTTCTATATTAATGTTTCCGACCTTTAGAAATCAACTCTGTCACTTTATTAATTAGAACTTCATTATTTATACAATGGCAAGACAATTAACAGGATGCTTAGCAGGCTGGAAAAAATGATCTAAAGATAGCAATTGTTTAGTTGTGGGATTGAGATGTTTATAAATTCATTTTAATTAAATACAATTATGATATCGTACAGCAGAGTGTAATATCACACAGCATCAAACATTTCCTGTAATCCTTTTCATAAAGCATTTTGTGCCATTATTTCCCTCCAAAATGATGTCATTTCCTGGATGATGTCATTAGGAACTGTTTTTTGTAAGTTAAAGGGATATTTAACAAAGGACAAACAGAAAGGAAAAGGACACGGAACAAAAGCTATAGATTATCAGTTCAAACAGTATTCCCAGGAAAGCATGTTTTGTGTGAAACATTTTGCATAGTTTTGCTTCTTAACTTATTGACTGTTTTTTATGACATAACACCCAGACACATAGCAAAAATAACAACATCAAATCATAGCAGTGAACTTGACGTGGTCATGGAAACGTACAGATAAATATGGTAGAAATGATCAACAGAGTACTGTATCTGGCTCCCGGTACACCAAATCAGTTCTGTATAACAGCCAAACTTCTGAGAGCTCACGTCTTATTTTGCTATAAATCTGTGCTGCTGTTTACACAGATGTGTGGGGTTTTCCTCGCAGAAGTCTTGCGCATTATATGTCTCATCTTACAGTATCCGTGCGAGATAACACTCCAGTGTGAAAGGACAGAAATGATGTGTGAATTTGAATGCAGTATGTTCTGTTTTGAAATACTGTTTTAACTCAAGGAGAGGAAAAACAGTAGAGATGTCAGATGATGTCAGTACTACCATTTGTCTCAATAATACTCAGCCACAGACTCCCACCTGTGAGGAGTTTTATATTCAGAGTTAATAGCTCTGTAGGGTCATCGCGATAACATCAAATATACGGTGTGTTACAGTGTCTGCTTTGAAAGTGGACCCCAGCTTTTTTTTTTTCACCAGATGTTCTTTTCATAGTCTAATTTGGAGCTGAATCACACGCTTATGAATAGTCATTGTTCTTCATGTAGGCTCGGTTTTAAGTGGCGTATTTGTCACTGCATGGAACATCATGGAACGTGACGTGAGGTAAATTCGCAGCGCGGCCGCTCTGTTACCCAGAGTGCTTGTGGGACAGCTGAGTGGCATTTGAGTGACACAGTTTCTTGGCCTTTCGGTCTCGTTCTAGCTGAATCACTGACCCAACTCGCTCTCTGACCCTCCTCTCTCCTCTTTTCAGCCAGCGAATCCAATCCCTGACGACTCAGCGGCCTGCCAATCAAATCGCTTTCTCCTTACCCACCCCCCCTCCTCAGAACTTCTGTTAAAGGGTTCATTCTGGGAGAAATCCTATTTATTCTTGTCTTTTGAAGATACAAGGTTATTGTACTAGGAAATAACTTTCAAACTCAAAACTTTCTCCGCAGTCCAGAAAAGCTTTTTATTGAAACTAAGCTGCAAATCGTCTCTTTTTTTTATGACGTTAAATAGATACATTTGAATACCATTTTGTTCCACATTACGTATCAGCGACACATTTGGAATTTAGAAACTAGAAACGCACACAGTCAAGGTGAGAGATATAAACCTTGTGCCTGCATATCTGTGTATCCTTTTAAATGTATTTTTTTTTGTTTTGTCTTGTCAAATTTACTGTTGATGGTGTGGCAGTATGTGGGTTCAGCCACAAAAAAGAAGATAATATATCATGCATCATATCGCATGCAAATAGTTTTAATTTCAACTCTGTGCGCAAGATTATCATCAACAAACAAACCGTAACAAATCAACAACTAGAAATTTAGAGATGGAAATGCAAACAAGTTATTTATGCAAGTTATTTACTCATGTTGCAGTGCATGCTAAAAACCTGACATCACATGCACATTTTTGTTATACCCCAAATTTTAAATCGATTACATGAAAACAGTGTTTAAGAATTTTAATTAACCAAATTCAACAAGGAGCGAAAATCATTTTTTTTTATGTATTTTTTTTTAAATGTTTTTTAGCACAATGTTATTGCAATATTTACTTCATTATTCTAGTATCTGTCAAAACTAGGAAAATTATGCAACTGGTCTCTCTCTCCCCAGCTCATGTCAGGAATCTGTTTGAAACGGCATTAAGAAAAAAAAGGTGTCCTTTGTTACTGCAAATAATAAATACATGAAGAATGTCTTCTGTCTTTATTCTGGTAAACAATGAACTCTCATAGCAATAAACAGAAACATTACAGGCTTGTCAGAATAAAGTAGCTGCCAATGAGAGACGACAGCCTTAGTCTTGTTATGTATATGAAATAGATACATAGAGAAATAAAGAGGATAAGTATTTGCAGGTTGATGACACTGGCGAGATTGTTCCATTATGTATTCATAACAGCCTGTGTGTAATGCTACATGCATGATAATTTAAATCATAGACAATTGTAACACAAATCATGCATGTTAAACAATAATAATTCTGCCAAGCAATGAGCAAAGAGTTCACACAGGGTTGTGCTCATGTTTTCTGTGCGAGATAAACAGGAATTTATGCGCCATTAGCATCTTCCCACCAGACATAATACCGGAAAATGCATCGTTGTTAAAAAAACTCTGTGACTTCTTCAAAAAAACACGTTTTCTCATAGTTAACTCCAAACATGCTGTTTAGTGTAACACTCATACTAAAATTTTAGCATAACTATATGTTGTTAAAACTTAACAGACAGGCTGTGAATTCATTAGGTTTCCTTACAAAAGCATAGAAGTGTATTCAGCATGCTAAAGCAGCTCATACTAGACATGGACATCCATTAAAAACAGCTTCTTGCCTCCATGTGCTTAGTTTTGTATAGCTAACCTTGAAGCCAGTAGGGGAGGGGCTCTGCTGATACTTCCAGAAGCATAAAAAAATACATAGCATAGAAAATATTAGTAAACAGATTGTTCAAAATGAGGCATTTCGAATGCTGTCTAGGTAGGCAGCTCACCAGGGTTTGAAACAGGACTGATATGCTTTACGTTTATATGGTCAAATAGTATCGAAAAATGTAAAAGAAAAAATCAGGCGACAACGCAGACTGTCCAACTTCAGTCAGTTAATCTTTTGATGAGTCTCTGATGTGTTATGTGTATCAGTGGTGAAAACTTTTCTTAGAAAATATCATATTCCAAAATGGCTAGTAAAACGTTAAGAAAACATTAGTAAAATGTTTCCCATATAACATCTAGCGGTTGGAGCTCTGGGTTTCATAATGAACATCGTGCCCCAGTTGATCATGTTTCCTAATATTTATTCTCCTCACCGACTTTGGCGCAGTCTGATATTTCTAAGGCTTAACTGCAACTCTTTCCAGCCCCTCTGGGCTCAGCAGAATCCCTCCATGGCCTGAGAGGGAAACACACCTATTGTGTTTTTGCTGTAGATGAGACAGCACAGGGACTGTGAGACCAGCTGTAATGATGGTTGAAGAGAGCAGAAAATAAGTGGAAATATTGAGGGCCGGCTGTAAAAAGAACTAAAATCTTAAACTGTGTCCATAATTGCAACAACTTGCCAGTTTAACAATGTTTACTGTTGGAACTGACTCCTCAAATTTCTTACCTTGTTAGGGAGGCAAAGCAGAGACTCGCAGACAAAATTAGATGATTAATTTATGTCAGAGGGGGAAAACTGCAATAAACAACAAGCACATCCTCCATTGGCGCGTATGTGAGGGTTTAGTTAGTAGTTCAAAGCCTAAAAGTTTTTCTTCTGTAGCTTGAGGGAATACATCACACATAATTTTTTCTCAGCTGATTGCTAGACCATAGTTTAATAACAGATTAAAGGCAAAAACTGCTGTAATTCAACCCCAGGCTAATGATTACAGAAAATACATGTATTTCCACATATATAAAAGACATTTATACTATTTTAGGCATGACAACTTGCTGAATAAGCTTTTAGCATGTTAGTGAAAATGACAAGTCCGTGTACTTAGGTGGGCGCTAATTGAATCAGCTACAGCAAACAACTCAGCGAGGTTATTTGAATGTTGAACGTATGGCGAGCATACAGGTTTCCTGTTCCAGGTTTCCTGGCTGACAGATTACCTCAAGAGCCTATCAGCTTGCCTGTCAGAATTATAGTAACAAAAATCTTAATTACTAGAGAATTAAAGAGAACCATACAATGTTTGTCCAATGTTCGGTCCGAATGCAATGATAGGATGTTCTACTTGCCTGTCAAACTTTGTATTTGTATACTTCTGTATGCTCTGAATGGAGGGTGTAATCTTATGCTTTCAACGCTTGGTTGTTATTGCTAGCCTCTTCGAAATTGCCTATGTTACCTTTAAGACCACCTTTAGAATCACTTAAAGAGACAGTCCTGTCTTTTCCCTTCAAGCGTGGAATTTATATTGCTCTTGTCATGTTCTCAACCCACACCAGAAATAATTTATGGCCGACATTCCTGTCAGTGCTTCTGAGGGTCCCCCAGTTGTATTCAGGGGCTTAGTGCGGGAACACCATTGCTTGTGTCTCACTACAGAATGTGACAGGCTATGCATTAGGCTGTTTACATCACTTAGGAGAAAACAGAATGCAAGGGGATGGGCCCCTGAGGCTCCGGTTGGGGGCCGGATTTCAATCAGTAGGGTTAAGAATGGATGAAGATCACCCCGAAGCACCAGACAAAACCGCAGGCTGCCAGCCACAGAGCGGACATGGTCTGTGTCTCCAGTGTGTGACTTTATTGTGGTCTGCTGGATTTGTTTTGAAACTGTGTGTTGTCTGTGATTCGTCAGTCTAAGAGAAACTGGGCCACTATCTCCCACCGCCTCTGCTGGAGCTGTCACTTTTTTACAGCGATGAGCATCAAACTATCAAAGCAGAGTGAGGGTGGAGATTGTCCTGCTCACTCGGGGACTGACAGTATTTGTGGACATTTGGTTGGTGTGTTTTGCATTGCACATTTTCCTGTATTTACAATAATTCATTTTGTACAGCAAATAGCAGAGCCGAACAGAAGGTGGGAAACATTAGAATTAAAATTTAAATGGTAAATTCTACAAAATGTCCTCTCCATAACTTTTTAAAACTGACAAAGTCAATTGAATGTATTGGTTATATAACATAGTAAACTATAACCACACAAGTCTAAAAATAAACATTAGAAAATTTCCAAAGTTCATCATTTCTGAGAGGAACTGGCAGCATCTACAGTTCAAATTGAGGTTTTAATCCGAATTTAAAACACATTCTCAACTCAGTGTGAAAGCACAAGCCTGGTTGTCAGCAGTGATGTTGTCTAATGACAACTGTGAAAAGATGTTTCCTCTCTCTCACTCTTTCTCTCTCCCTGTGAATTTTAGTTTTCCTGTTTCCTCTCTTTTTCTTTCTCTTCACACACGCCGATTCATATCAACGGAGTGGAGTAGGTCGACCTGTCAAACAAGCTCAGCCCCCTGCAATAATTAAACCGTGTGCGTTTGCCTGTGGCAGAACTTGCCGGAACCTGCTTGGATGTTGGAGAGCCGGAAGGGAAATGAATGTGCAGCGACACAGAGGAAATATACAGTGTTTCAGATGGGAAACGCTGTTCATTCCCCATTTTTTCACTGCTCTGTCTTTCTCTGCTGTCTAGATGTGTCTAGATGTTCAACAAATTGCCTTTTTCACCATTTACTTCAGCGCTTTTTAAAGAAGGAAAATAATTCATGCAGAGGTCTGGGTCATAGTTTAATGTCAGATCATAATGAGTGTTTTTAAGTCGTGACTGAAGTTTCACGTGTCTATTCAGATATTCTGTCCAGATTTAGCATAGTTTTCATCTCATAAACAGCAGGAATAATAAAAGCAAGAACAAAACATGAGAACGCACATTTACTTCCCCATGCTTTAAAGGAACAGTTCAAATGGAAATACAAATGATCATAACTGAAAGGTCGGTCGTTCATACCTCATGTGGTCATAAATGTGTATAATTTTCTACCCTCATGGGGCACAAAAAGAGAATCTTAGCCTAATATCATGATAACTTTATGCATAGAATGAAAGTCAGTGGTGATCAAGTACTGTTACCATTAAAATACCTTTAAAGTTACCAACACAGGGCCAGAAAAATCCATCCACGTCATTTGTTGTTGCCCGTCTTGTAACCAATCACAAGTCGCCAAAATTGATTATGCACATATTCAGATAGCGCCAATACAATTTCATGTGGATAAGTGTTTTAGTTAATTTAATGATGCATTTTCAGAGCTTGACAGTCCCTGGTCACCATTCACTTTAAGTATATGGAAAACAACAGCACAAACATCCAGCCAAAAACCTCCATTTGTCATCTATGGAAGAGAGAATTTTATATAAATTTGGAACAACAGAATTTTCAATTTCACATGAACCGTCCCTTTAATAATAAAAACCAGTTTGTGTCGAGGCTTCATTAGTATGTGTGTTTCACGCTAAGGATCCTTCCAGCCCGGGGGCGTGTATCAGTTTGCCTTTCTCAGAGCTGTCGTCTAGGACGTGATAAAACCTGTGACTTTGACACTTTATCCAGGAGCTTCTGACTTCAAGGGCATTTTTGCTGCCAGACAAATTGGACTAAATGTCAGCTGAGAAACAGTAATTGCTGCCTAAAGGTTAGGCTAATTTCTACATGTCCGGGCACATTTTACCGTACCTTTAGAGGTCTGTTGGCCGCACCTATGCATTAATTCCACGTCAGTGTCTGAGATTATGACCAAAGCCGTGCTGTTTCGTAAAGGTTCATTATGTAACACTTTGGTTCATTTCCTAATTGTTGAACTGCAAGACCGTGAGAAAGTCAACAAAAGAACATTCCATTTATACCAGGTTAACTCTGCTCATCTGGATATTTACATTTATGCATTTGGCAGACCTTTTAAACCCAAAACAATTTACGCTGTATTTAAGTTATATATTTTATCAGTATGTGTGTTTACTGGGATGTGAACCCGTATACATTGATCTCCCTCTCACATTGGACTATTATACCCTGTTTAATTTGAAACAAGGTTTTAATATATATTTGGCACTATATATATATATATATTAGCTGTAAGACTGCATCTTATCCTTTGTACACTACATCACGTATAAATTAATGTAAAGCTTGGGCTGGCATGTCCACATTTAAAATTTATTGTTTTTAAAGCACATGTGTTGTTTCAATATGCCAGCCAGTGGAAAAATTACTCTGACACTGTTGAAAATCTTTCCTAGGTACTCCTAGGCAGAAATTGTTTGTGTGTGTGTGCAGGTGTTCATTTTAAGGTATGTAGGTGGTATGTATATGCATTTTCTCATTGACAGCATATATTAACACTCATTATGTAAATTCAGTAAGGTAGATGACAATATGTGTGGGTGTGTGCGTGTTGCTTTTTCAGTATTAGCTTCAAATGTCTTTGGAGCAAATATTTAAAGAGTGGTGCAGTATTTGACATTTTCCCATATACTATAAATGAGAATGTAACTCTCAAAATAACTCACTTTTGGAGTGGTTTCAATGGTAGCTGCTAAAATTAGAGCAATGTGTTCCCAGTGAACTGTAAAATTCCACTGCAGTGCCTAATCGAGCTACCTCTGTTTTCACTGAACGGTATATCTGGGAGCCACTTTACTTCAGTTCATTAATTTCACCTTGTATGACTTTTTATAGACAGATCGGACTTTGAATGAATTTGAACTAAACTCACCTCTATCAGACCTAAAAGTGAACCGAGTGAAACAGAATTTCCGTTCTTTGCATTCACATTGTGGTTTGTCTTCTAAGTGGATTCTGCTCTCTTTTCGGATCTCTTTATCACCTTAAGCAGCCTGGATAAGCCCTTGAGTCTTTATTTTGCTGAAAAATGAGGTGAGACGTCTTGGGTTTTGAGAAATGAAAAAGAAATAAAACAGTACTTATTTAGGTCAGCGGAGCTAAAATACATCTCAGCTGAGAGCTCACATATCCCTGTCATTGTTCGGAGAAGTGACAATAGATCAGCCTTGATCCCAAATTAAAAGAAAGATGATTTTGTTCAAACAGTTTTGGACAGTTTTGGAAACTCACACATTTGTACAATGGTAGATTTTATGATGATATTTGTGTGGCAGAAATACTGATGTGTCCTCTTGCCTCCGGCTCTTATGCAAATCTGAGGTGGCAGTTCATTTTATGTATTGCTTTCCTTCATTTTCTGGCCTTGTGTTACTGGCACTTCTTCCGTGTTCTGCAGACATATGGCCACCATCTGGTTGGTCCTGGCCACGTTAAGGTGCACACGCTGGGCCCCAAGCAGGGGCCTCTGGGTCATGTTAACCCGTAAGAAGGTCCATTTCACAAGACAGGACAAACAAGAATCTCAGTTTGAGCACACTGCAAAACATGTTTTCTTAATCATTGTCTTGTTTTGTAGGCAAAATGACTAAAAATCATTAAAACACACTATATTTATTTAAGAAGCAAAATTGCTTAAGATGATTTTTGGCTGATGTCTACACAGCGATATACTGGTGATATACTGTAAGTACATATATAAATAATACACAAATTAATTCCAGCAAATACATTTATAGTCAAATGTGGAATTTAATGACTATTACTGTTAATCAGCCGATCAGGTACAGTTATTAGAGGTGATTAATCAAATTAGCAAATTTTGTCTTGTTCTAAGCATAAATCTAACATTTATTGATGATTATTTCAGATAAGAATGAACAATTTGCCAAAAATTGGAAAATAAAGCACAAATACAAAAAGCATGTTTGTGCAGTGCAGTGCACAGAATAAGTCAGTTTCACCTCTGCTATCTGTAGTAATACACATCGGCCGTGGTAACGCTACTGGGTGTGTTATGTTCCCTTGACAGTGTTTGTTCTCATTACATCAGTTTCAGCTTCGAAAGAAATACACATTTAAACGTCTTTCGGCCTGATCTGCAGTGGGAAATGTGGAGAATTGAAGCAGAAGCCCAAGAGAGAATTGAGCATAGATAAAAGCTTGTAAATTCTAGCTTGTAAATAAAAAATCTAAAATTTATATATATATATATATATATATATATATATACACTCCAGTCTGACTCCAGATGATGGGCTGAGTCTGTGTCGATTAGTCACAGGTCATGTGACATCCCAGGTAACAGGAAATGTTCTCAGAATGTTGGCTAACCTTTTGTAAAAGTGCTCTCAAAGTTCTTGCAGTAACGTTTTTTTAACATTATATATCATATATATCAAAACGTTATTCTATGTTGTTAGTGAAGCATTTTAAATAGTATGTTTAACATTTGTTACTTAAGGTAAAAGTTAGGGAAACGTTCTTACAACCTAAAATTGTTAGCAGGGATCAGTTGCATGAGCTTGTTCCACGCACGGCGACACATGGAGCAAAATTCCTCAGTTTATAAAAACGTCGCAGTGTGGCTGCGTGACATTAGCGTTGCAGAAATCAAACTTTTTTATAATGCCATCTGTGACGGCTTTTGTAGTCATAGCATCAGTACGGTAGTTGTTATGAATCAGATACATGATCTGTGTAGGAAAAAAGAGGGCATTAGGATATACGACTGTGCTTTGATTGGTTGGTTCTGACTGCATGACCGTGATGAGTCAGCCCAGGCTCACGGAGCACATATGGAAAGCGGGAACATGCTGCAAAGCAGCATGGGACGTTCTTTGATCCTATTATATGATGTGAATGGTATTAATTATTTGAGGTGTGCCAGTATGTCCAGGAGTATTTGTACTGTTGTGATAAAATCTTTTAAGCTGGCTAAAGATTTTCGGTTTTGTCGTCGCTTATGAATGACTAATGCAAATGCGACGGGTTATTTTTTCGTTGAATGTAAAGTGGCTTTGAAACAATGCAACATTGTTATATATTGCTATGTTAATAAAGTTCATTCAAATGATTCAGTTTTTGAACAGGTTCAATTAAAAAACCTGCCTAGAATACACACACACGTACACATACATATAGCTATGTATAACTTAAATGTAGACAGCTCTTTGTAAGTTTCAAAAGTGTACCTTGAAACTTACACTTGGAAGGACTACAGAAGCTTCCCCAACATTAATGTGCAGACAGCGATCGAACACAAACCACTGTTGTTGTTTTCAGTTGAGGTAGCATTGTTCTGAGGCTCTCAGAAATTCTGCTCATGAGAAATGAACTCTGTCCTGTCAAAGCCATTCCACAAGTAAGCCAATAATAGGTTAATGTGGAAATGAAATTGAAACACTTCCCAGTACAATGAAATGTCATCCGCTGATAGAACTCTGGCCAGAATCTCTGTGGTTTGGAACTTCACTGTCCTTTTCCTCAAAGTAATCTCATCTGTCAATCATGAAGTGTTACCCGCCCACCACACACACACATAGTGAGTCTGCCTCAGTGCCACTCAATCCTCTTACCATCCCAGCATGCTTTGTACACATTTTTGGCACACAGTGTTTTGGAAATTCTCAGGTATTTCCAAACTTATGGAAATATGCTGCATTTGTGCTGTTAGAATCCACATTGTCGATCTCTCTCTGGAGTCTCAGGGGATAATTCCTTTTTGCATTTTTCCGCCTGTTTCTTTTGAGACAGCTGCTGCATTTATGTTTGTTTATTGGACCCGAAATCCTCAAGATTTTTGAAACTGGCAGGAATTCATCAGATGAGGCGTCAAACAGCTGCCATCCATTCACATTATAAACTAGCACACTCTGCTAGTATTGGCATTTCGAATCTTTATGCTATAAACAAGTTTTAGAGGGATAGTTTACCTATAAATGAACTCATGACAATGTTTTGTGGAACACCAAAGGTGAAATTTTTCAGAATGTCGGAGCTTTCTTCCACACAATTGAAATTGGATGGGTACAGGGGCTGTTCATCTCCAAAAAAAATCATTATAGCTGCGATCTATAACTTTTTGGGGTTAAAAAATAACAAAAATCAGTTACTGAGCAAGTAAATGACGGATCAAGTATGTAAAGTGCCATTTCATGTTTCAAACAGGGATGGCAGTAGAGAAGCGAAAGTTACGGACTGCAGCTTTAAGGAAGTCCGTATGGCTTGTGTTCCATATTCTTAGTTTTCTCTGAGATACAGAAATTTTGCATTCTACTATAAATAACTTTATTTTCCACAGTCCTACTGGTTTCAACAGACACCAGGGTGAGGAAATGATGACAGGTTTATTTGCTCAGTGGAGGTGAACAATTTCTTTAAACCTGTATTGTTTATGAGATCAAAACACATTGACCTTTATTTTTTGAGCTCTACAGGTTTAGAAGTGAATTGTGAGTTTTACAGGGAAATAGTGCATTTGGCTGACTAATTGAGCTCTGTGGATATTGTGCCGTTCACCGTTAGTACCGTGGCTCTCATTAAAATCTTCCTGTGTCCCTTGTTGATCTTATTGCTTCAAGCTGGTCTTAAATGTCAGAGTGGCAAAATGTTGCCCGTAACTGCAGCAGCTGTGAAGCAGTGTACATTATGAAGAGGGGGCATTCACCTCGGTTGTCATGGTGAGGGAGGAATCGGACAGCTTGAGGGCCCTTTTAATGATTTAGCACTTGAGGCAAACCCTGTCTGACTCCATATTCCAACTCTGCCATTGTGCATCAGCAAATTTATTCTGTATATATTTATTTGGTATAATTAGGCCAGAACCGTGCAAATCAAACTGTTTTACTAATCAACCAGTTCGTGGGTCATCTGATTGATTATTTCACATTTATGCATTCGGTGGATGTTTTCTTTGATTAGTTTGCATGTTCCCTGGGATTCGAACCCACAACCTTTCAGGTCTTGTTTGCAACATATTTGGAGGTGTTTCTAGGAAGGTTAGAAGGTTTCCTTCAGTCTGAGCTGAACTGCGCTCAGGTTCCATCTGCTTTCTGCATAAACCACCAATTATAGCCGGACCATATGACCCACTTTCTGCAAGTACTGACCAAAGACACAAACTGTTTAGAAACAGACACCATCGGGAGGAGAACAATTTGACCTGTTCTCCAGCAAGTTTTTCTTTTGCAATAACAGTCCTTTCTCTTTTTAACAGGGTTTTTTTATTGTGTAGGTTATTGTGCAAGTATAACTTTCAATAAAACTTTAGCATAACTTTTCAGATGTTAATTTCATGCTAGATTACCTTGTGTACTTAAAAGTGTCTCTCACATTAAAAACAGACAAGCCCTGAATATATTTAAAAGCTGAGATGTACATTAACTGCAAAAGTGTCTTTAAAATACAATTGTGTTTGTTGCTTACAAGATGCACTGCATTTCTGTAGTACTTCTTTTCATGAATATAACATTTCCCACACAACTTCTGTAGGAGGCAAACAAACACTCATTTTGGAAGGAAGCAACCCCCCACCCCAAAAATTTAGTTTCTGTCACTGCGCATTCTGCATGCGCCCACCTTCAAATCCAGCACATCCGCTTTCCACCAATCACACGACTGCTGGGCAGCTCTGCCCTGTTGCTATGGAGACTTGGCTGTTAATATTCTGTACGAGTCTTACTGTGATAAGAGACCAGCCGTGCACCATAGAGAAATCGATGGGACATTCCTGCAGCCAATATACAGCAGTGCAGCGAGGGGAGAAAAGAAACTGAAGGCGAGCTAAAGAGTTTTGTTGTTTTTTTCTACACTGATTGCACAGGTTCCCTCGTTGAGTTGCGATTATACCGGCCCTCAGTAGAATACCAGAATTTAGTTAGTGGAATGAAGCTTCTCTGAGGCCCTTTGAATATGAGAACAATCCAATTGTTCTGTCACATTGCAATTTTGTATCCTCTGCAAAATATGACTGTTGACTGTGGAATTGATCTCATATTCGTAACTCCCCAGTGTCGTAACAAACGTTTTTTCACCCCAATACTTTATCACCTCAACATCTACAGAAAATCAAAACAAAGCTTCTGAGTGAGCTCTCAGAAGTGAAGAGGTTTCTGTCAGAGGAAAAGAATGGGACATATTGATTGTCGATGTAATCATTGAGTGTCCTGGTGACGGGGGATCTGAGGCAAGCTGGAATAGACCACAACACTCTTCTCAGCCAAGACGGGGAACAATCTGTTGTCGTTTAGGAAAACTAACTCCCGACCCAGTTATGACTCGCATACAGTACTATAGAGTTTTACAGTGTAATCTTAGAAAGACAATTTGACGCTGCTGTTTTTAAAAATCATGTGTTTGCTATTGGTAATCATGGTAACACGGTTCTTTAATATATCTTAAATATATCTTAAATTATATCAGCCAATCATTGTTAGTCATTTTTAACACCTTTATATATATTTATATATATATATATAAAAAGGAAGAAATGGCACCTAACCTGATTTGTAGATTGATCTAACAGTACTCAAACATAAACACAGACTTTTCTTCATTTATTTGTTTGTAGTGTTTTATTATGGTGCAATGCAGTATGAAAGCGACACCAACAAATGATCCATTTGGCATTTAACTAATAGCTCATCATTTACCTGCACTTACAGTGTTGGTTTCCTTCCATCTGGTGTGCTGACATTATTTGGCGCACTGTTTCTTTAAAAAATTGAATTGGCTCTTTAAGAAGTGACAGATGTATCAGCAGAGTGGGATGATGTGATAGCCTGCCTGTGTTTGAGAAGTTCTGAGTTTACGTTCGCTGCCGTAGATGCAGCCAAGACATTTTTAGACACGCTTAAATGCCAGTAAGACCAGCAGAGAATTATGGGTCCATCGTTCCGGCAGTCATCTACATAATGCCCCGTCCCTTGGTATTCATTTGTGTCTTGAGAGAAGTCATTAATGGGATTTTAATGTCCATTAAAAGTTAGGGAAGTATTCACTCATTTAAACAGACTTGGGTCTCAGAGTTTATCGGCTAACTGTAACACTATTAATACATAATGCAGATGTATTGTGATGCTTTAAACAAATATAAACAAATGATGTAGGATGATTAAATAATTCGAATCCAGTAGCTACTACTGCAATATCTAATAAAATGTTTAGTTAGTAATCAATAACGTAAGAAACATCTTTTGGTTTATTAGCATAGAGAACTTTTGGTTTATATTACTTCTGCTTAATGCAAAGCAATATTTTGCTAAGCCAGTTTTAAACAGAGAAAATTGACATTTAAACAGGAAAATGTTTATGTTCTGATTTTGAATTTTTTTCACTGAAGAAAGAGCAGTTCAATGGTTTTCAGGTCACTGAACAGTTTGGAAACACATCTTAAACAGACTGTGAGAAGATTTGAGCTGAGATGTATTTTTTGTGAATGTTTCTTGCCAGAAATATCATCAAATAGATACACTCAGATAACCGGACACTTTGTTTGCTAGCACTGCTTGTGCATTTTTAAAACAAAAATCTTTGGACTATATGATAGATGTTAGACCAGACCTTAGACAGTGTATCTTTGTATACTCAAGACTAAAGTTTTCTGACTTTGGGTACTGCAGTACTTCTCAGCTGCGTTTGCTTTTGGACTTTGATCTCACATTGGATGTGGCAACTCAGTAGCATCCCAAAATTGTTTATTTCACAAAATTCTCAAAGTGAACTTGTTTCTAAAACAGATGGGGTTATTGTTCTTTTTTGTTTGCATCATTTTTGTTTCTTGAGGATGAGGGTATGCATGCAGCCTGTTCAGGTGGGATCTTGCCTTCTTTGGCCTGCAACTACAAAGTAGTAAAAATAAATTTCTCCAAATAAAATCAGTTTTCTCTATTGGATGCACAGTTGGTGACACCAACTTTTAAAATTTAATAAGCTTATCAAAATGATTGTTTTATTTATTTTTTTACCCATTCAAACCACCGCATAATGTTTTTAAGGCCAGCTTAACTGTCTGTTTCATCAGCATACGAGTTTGAGGTCACCAGGTGTGTCTTCAAAAACAAGTCTCTGATCTTCTCAAGAGAGGACGCTTTCCAGCTGCCAGAGATGCAGAACCTTCTAGTTCCTGTCCCCCCCCAACTATGATTGAAGTCTAGCATCATTTGTGCTGTATTATTAAAGCATCCTACAGTATCTGAAAGTGACGTTCTTGAACTGTTCTCGAGCAGATCGCATTCCTGTTACTCTGTCAGTCTTGTGAATCTGCTCTCTGTTTCTCTATACAAAACTCTGGATGGAGAAACTTTCCTAGTTGTCGAAGAAACACGTTTTTTATAAAAAAAGACTGCATTATGAGCTGCAGAGCATTTGGAGGAAAGTGTTTTCCACCAGCTGGCCAAGGTTGCAGTCTGATATTTCACAAGGTCACGGTCTTCAAGAGACCATGGTCTTATATCTCTCCTCCCACCTTTAACTTAACCCTATATCAAGCAAAGAAAAACATTGCTGAGTAAAAATAACAGTTACTTTGTTCCCAGTGGGGAATTGAAGTGCTGCAGAAAGATAACAGGCTTGAAACTTGATGGGGTTGAACAAATGGAGAGATGGAAAGTTCCAGCTTTTCCCCCCAACTGATTGTATGAATTTTGAAAATAACTTTTTTCTTAATCGCATTGAAAAGTTGACACACCGAGCATAGAGAGAGAGAGTGAAGGGTTTCAAAAACAGTCAGGAATGTGGATTGGGTGGAGGGGTCATAAAATATTGACGCATGTTTTTTTTATTTCCCACTGGAGTGCATATTTTAGGCTTAAGTGAAAGGGTCATGAGAAGATTTCCAGAAAACTGTTCGTTTCTCCTCCAGTGGCATTCTGGGAATTTTCATTGGGTGATGACAACTTGCATGAGCTGTATGCTTTTCCCATGCAGCCCATGGCATGTGTACCTTTGTGAGCGTGTGTTTGAGAATAAAGCAGAATGTGAGATTTTCTTTGCTCTGTAAAGAACACAAAAACAGGTCAAGCAATCCCCTGTAACTTTCTGGCTGCATCATGCTTGTCACAACATTAGAGGAAAACCAGCAGGATATGCTGTATCTCCTGTCGATGACATCATCACAAAGGCTTGTGTGATGTCATGTGGTTTGATTAGGGGGCACACACATACATAACCTGGGATCCTCCATAGAGATGGTCTGAATGCTGTATGTCACCATGGTAACATTATCTTGACATCATTAGCTTATAGCTGTCACGCAGTTACATTAGAATGGTGTTAATTTTCCAGGTATGTTTAACATTTAAAAACCTAATAAAATTACTTTTACCACCAAAATACGGAGGTAAAAACAAAATGTATGTTTTATTTTTGGTACGTGGTGCCAGTAAAAATATTGGTAGGAAAAATTACTACTGGCCCGACCAGAATAAAATAAAATTGTTAAACCGTGCATAATATAAAGAAAAAAGAACAAAACTATTTGTGTCTTGCACTGTATTGCCGCACCCATCTAAAACTACATTCATTAGACAACAGCCAACCAGCTGACAGCCAACCAAAACAAAGCAGATATCTTCACTTCAACTCCCCACATGATTCTTTAAAAGCATCATGTCACCCATGAACAAAATCGTGTCTCTGGACGCAGCATTCAGTGGTCTGGTGAATATTTCTTCACGTTCTCCATGATGCATCTGCTCAGTAACTACAAAGACCTTCACAGACACAGCACAGAACTCAGCGTGCCAGGTCATTTTAATCAGAGCTTTATGAAAACTTTCTCTGTGTTGTCTTGTGCTAACGCGCTCATTCAATATACAACAGGATAAAGGATATTACCCACCTCTGGGAAACTGGCAGCACAAACACTAGATGAAAGTCGAGAGTAGATCCTGCTCAAAACAGTTTCCTTGTAGGCTATTGTGTGTTCGTGTGTACATTTGTGAGTGTATCCGCACTGCGTATTGTGACTGACAACCTCCGAGGCAAACAGGTAGAGACGTCTCAGTGACAAACAAGTACAGATATCACCACCTTAATTAAAACCCATTTAGACACACAATCTAGTTTCTGCGTGTGAAGCCTTTAGCTCTGACACATAGTTGCTTGTCTGTCCTTATCCACCTGTGGCTTTGTTCAGTATCCCATATGTCACAGCCCATTCTCCTGTTCAGACAAAGGCTCTGGCTGCGGTAATTTGATTATGGTTATTGAATGAACAGTAGAGGACCAGAGCTCCAGCCGGGGCTACATGCTGCTAAAGTCACCTGTGACATCATGGCTTGTTACAATTTCAAAAAACAAGCTCTGACTCAAAAATGGTTTTAATTGTTCCGATACTAACAATAGGAATTATGGGGAATGTACACTATGTAATCAGACTTTTTTCAAGTAGGAATTATGGTTAATGTATGCTATGTAATAAGATTGTAATAAGTAATAAGCTGACAATCTCAGCTACCTATTTTTTAACATATATTTTGCTTTTTCATAGATTTATTGACATTTTATCCTTTAATTTTTGCACTTCAGGTGTTTTGAGTCTGCCGGACAGCTTGAACCTGCACCGGGACCAACAGCGGGCGGGTAAGACCGCAGAGGGCCATGCCTACAGCCAGGCGGAGCTTCGCACCATTGAACAATCCCTTCTGGCCACTCGTGTGGGGAGCATCGCAGAACTCAGTAAGTACTTGTGTCTTAAAACAGCTGGTGTGTGTGTGTGTTTAGGGGACGTTGTCATGTTAATTTAACTTCACAATGTTAACACTTTGCATGGAAAACATTATCAAATGTTCTTCACCCAAAACATGAACACAAATTCGAACCCTGACTTGCTGTTCCTGCTAAATATATCACTCTTTCTGCAGCCTGTATTGAGTGTCAATACAGCCCACATCGCATCTTGCTTGTTTTATGGTACAAAGTTAGCCTACATGTCTGCTGTCTGTTTTCTTAACTCCCTGGACAATCCATTAAGTTAGCTACGCTGTTTTTAGACTTTTGAGTGGGTGTATGAATCCAGTGGTCAGAAGGCTGCACCCTCAGCTGAGCAGGCGGGGTGTGTCTCTCCAATAATACTTCCTTGTATATTTGCATTGGTGGTTCACTTGCCTGTGCTGTATGTGTGCAGCCACAGTCGTTTTTTAATCATAGCGATCGTGCAAAACCCAAAAAGTCAAGATGCAAAAAAAGGCAGCATTATCCACACTGATTATGTCCCCTCAAGTGTGCCTGCCAAATGAATAGACGCGAACTCACAGAGGAGGCCAAATTCAATCAGTGCAGAGGGACTTGAGTAAATTACAGAGAGGCAGTGACCCTTCTGTCACTCTAATCAACATTACATTCTGTGCTGAGAAGAGGAAACATCAACTACAGCCACACAAAGGCAAAAATATATCACCCACACTTTGGCTTGCTTACCCAGACTGACGTACCAGCACCGTGTTCTCCCAGCACTGTGTATTGTATGTTCAGTAAAACTTATAATTAACTTTTGCATGTGTTTGAATTTATTTTTGCAGAAATCTTCCTGCACCATATCTGGGTCATATTTCACTGTAAAATCAACAGAAAGAAATGAGTTTAAATCTGAAATATAAATTCTATAATTATCCTGTTATTTAAACTCCTTAAAACTTTAATTGCATTGTGATTTTGTTTTTATTATTTCTATATCATTTATTATTAATCATTATTTTTATATCATCATGCTAATAACTACAGAATGCTAATCATTACAGAACTGTATTTTTTATTCTAATACAGGAGAAAAATACTGTATTACCGTAATGAGACCTACTGAGAAAAGCGAGAAGATGTCCAGAAGCATTACGGTAATGGGAAATTAGCTGTCATGAAAACATTTCATATTGGGATGATATATGTCATAAGATTCACCTGCAGACTCAATATCCCAGAGAGCCATAGCAAATTAGGTCTGCTTGTTATTTGTATTATTGCGCATATGAAGTAATGCACAGATTCCTACCATAATATTGCATCAGTACAGAAATTGCAGCGTATATTAGCTGCAGCATCAACAGATGAGGTATTATAATCACAAGCAATTGACTCTCCCTTTATCCAGCTTTGTGCATCTGTACTTTGATTTCGAACCCTAATTGACCATTTGCTAATTCTGGCTCATTTTCACACCGTATAACGGACAATAACAGCCCAGATTATGCAATTGCTTTTTTTGTTGATGAAACATTCTCATGCATATTCATTGCTAGTCGAATCATCTGGATTTTGGCAGTGTAAAATATGATGTCTTTCTGCAGTAATTATCTCACAGAGTCCTACCAGAAGTCCTGAACTACAAAAGGTGTGGCTTAAAAACAAAGGCTTTGTTTGTGGGTGTCCAACATTTTTTACAGGGGTGTGTGCTAATGAAGGTCCAGATGTCTGTCACTGAAAGCCGCAATGGTCACTGAGGTTAAAATGAAACTTAATACGTTGTGGGGCCATTAACAAGGGGCCCGACCATTCCAGACATGTCTCTGCTGAAGCTGTTTATGTTATGGTACAGATGTTCTAGAAAAAGTGTTGTTTCCTTTTTAAAACTTGGTTGTGCAATGTCTATTCTCTATAAAATATACTGTTGCTAAAAAGGTCCCTGAAGGATTCCAATAACACTGTAAGTAAACAAACGCATACTTTTTATATAATAAATGTCTGAGTCCTTTATGAAGTGCACCTTTTGCCATATTTTTCTCAAGAATTTTAGTCCTTTAAGAATTGTTTTAATTATACGTTATAAGTATGTTAATATTATGTAAGTGTAACATTCTTTGCATTTAGCGGCCAAAACGAAAATATGATAACAAAATCACAAATGTCTTTACATTTTGGTGTCTGGAGCAGTTTCACAGAGAGACGGAGGCTGTGAGTGAGTTTCTTCTTTTTCTGGGTTTCCCTGCTTTTCTTCATAACCTGGTTAGGGATTTTCTTGGCTTTTATTAACATCACTGGCAGAATTAATAATAATAATTATTATGACTGTCCTGTTCCAGCGAGAGAAGTGAAATCAACTCTGTTTGGCCTGTTAATGACGATGGTCCAATCAAGCCCCTTTCTCCCATCACATCTTGGTGATGTTTCCTGGTGAGGCCGATCCATCCGGAAACACAAAGAGAGCCATTTCAGTCTGGTGGCAGATGCTGGCGTAATCTGAGTCATTTGAAAGTGAAAATTAAAAAAAGATTGAAAGTGGAAGGACATGGCGATTTGATAATTAGACTGTATTGTAAGAATCATAAAGAATGTTCCATTACGACCAAATGTTTTTTATTGTATTAGGTCTCCTTAGGTCTTAGCAATTCATCTAGATGAATTGCTATTCACCTCTTTTGAAAGAAAAAACAAAAAGAAATCTACTGTGACACTTGATTTTAGACCTCTTAAAGAGATAAGTAACACAAGTAAATAACTGGACGCAAAATATTGATGTGAATTATTGCATTAAACAATAATGCATTAAACATGTAGTTAGTAGTGTAGTACTAGTCATGATGACCAGCCGTACCCAGATGAGCGGTGGGTTATCAGTTTTAACAGTTGTTATCAGGAAATAACAGGCCTCAGAATGTTACGAATGACCAATCACAATAAAGTACTGTAGGACACTGTGTAATAACATTATTAACTGTTATCATTTACTCACCCTTATGTTGTAAACCTGTACACAGCTAACAATTTTAGGTTGTTGGACTGTTTCCATAACATTTTCATTGAGTAACAAAAATGGTAAAAACTGTATTGCTTGGGTTTTAAGAATGTTATTTAAACATTTTTAATTCTGCGACTTTTTAAAACATTTCAATAACGTTGTATATATATATATATCATATATACATATGATATATATATATCATGTATGATATATATATATATCATATATATATATATATATATATATATATATATATATATATATATATTATGTTAGAAAAACATCCTCCTTTTGTTACTGAAAGAATGTTTTTGATAACTTTGAGAGAACATTAGCCAACGTTCTGAAAACATTCCCTGTTAGCTGGGTAACAGGGCCTTTCCCTCTTCCATTGAATATGAAATTCAGAATGTTATCAGGCCACAGTGTCCTTCAGAGAAACCCTGTCTATCATTTCTTCTATCTATTATTTCTACCTGCTGGGCTGCACAATTTCCTCTCTGAGGACTCGACACACAGTGCGGTACCAAAACACAGCCCTCTGCAGAACACACACTCATAGAAACTCACACTCTGTATGCAGCAGAACACAAGTTGATAATCTTTCAGCTTTCGGTCTAAAAGAGTTACATGCTCTGAATTGGACTTTATCCTCATTTAATTCAGCAGATTTGTTAGTGATCTAAATGATCAAATAACACACAGACAAAATGTTAGCTTAATGATTTGGCAGCGGATCAGAACATCGGCATGGGGGTTTTATGAGGCCACTGTTTTCCTAAAGCCGATTTTAAATGCAAAAGCAGTGCATTCATTTTTTCAATACCCATATTAACATATTAAAGCAGAAAATACAGTGAAAATGCTCCATTAACTGGTTTATAAATATGGTATTTTGTAATGTAGGCTTTTATGAGACATCATAAAACAATAGATCTGTTTGGCTTAATGTAGATTACACATGCAAAGATCAGGGCACAGAAACGTGCTTTTGCATTGAGTGTGAAACTGCTCTAAAACCAAACCATCTGAGACAACTTAGAGGAAACAAAGTTATCTAATAAATTATCCCCAAGAAGCGAGCTTTTTTAAGAGTACTGCGTTTGCCAGAATAAATCGGGCTTTGGCAACACACTAAAATTACGGTCGTCCGTACAGTTCCTAAAGTAAACTCCTCAGAAAATGCCAGTTCTGTCTTTTAAATGGTTCACTTTACGTTGATCATTTTTTTGAAATAAGAGTAATGAGTATTTCCTGCATATTTCTTTCTGATTTCATGGCCTGCTTTGAGTGCATATAATAAAAAGCACCTTTGTTCAGAACCTTTTTGTAATGGACTGTTTTTGCCAAGGCCTCTGTGTCAGGGGCCCCTCCAGTTTATTCCGATGCCACCAGTCAGCCAAAAAGTGGAAGAATAATTTTACAGTTCATTGGTCGTTAAAGATTTGTGGGCACATTCCGGAACCGTACTAGAACAACTCTTACTTCTGACATCTCAGGCAGAGCTTCTCTTTCCACTCTTGCAGTGGTTGCGACCTGACAGACGAGGGCAATTGAGTCATTATTTTCACCTGCGCAAATTGCAGCTGCACCCAAACTGCCTCACACTTCTGAGATCTTCTGAGACCAGAGAGCGAAAAATAAGTCAGAAACTGTCAGATGCTGTGTTCACATTTCAATTATCAATATAAACTGGGCATTTAAATTAAAAATTGGCAGGAAGAACTGATTCTAATTGGCATTATATGCCATGACACAAACGCCATGCAAACCCTGCCAAGATGGCACATAATTGTGGCAGTTAACTTTGTGAGCATCTGCGTTAGCAAACAGGAAAGTTGCTAATTGCTTTTAATAGTGACCCCCAAATATATCTGAACTGTTTTTTAACCAAAATTGTGATTTATATGCATGCGCTTGTATTTTAAAACTACACTTAACTAGCAGAGTTTAAAACTCTGGTATAAACACAGTGGTTGATTGACAAGCGGGTAGGCGGTCCTTCATTGTTTCCCGAGATTATTAGCATATAGAAATATGACTACACTGTCGTTTACACTACAGATGCAATGTGGTCTGAATGCGGTTTAGGTGATCTGATTACGGTCTGGTTTTATATGTTTATTTATTGAGGTCATGTGATCTCAGAACACTGATGTCATAATGCATGTTAACAGCAGGTGCAAAGAGGGCATCAGTCGCTTTGACAACAGATAAATATGAATTTGTCTGAAAATATAAATGCGCACTTGAGCTGTGCTTCTTTCAGAAAATGAGGTGAGAGCCATCATTATGTAATGGAAGCAAATCAGCATCTACTGTGCCAGTACCATCTCAATGGGAAAAATATCCCACGAGCTGTGCGGCAGATTGCATAGCAAGGTGCCTTTATTTCACGGTCAAAGGAAAACCCAGTAATTACACTGAGAGGGAATAATTATAAAGGCTCCGGTACTAGTTCCTGCTGCTCTAACATGGGTATTTAATACAGAGATAGCTCTCTTTGTCACGCACGATGCAGATTTTTCATTTGAAACCCAGCTAAGACTTGCGTAAGGTCTAGAAGCAGAGTTGTTTTCAACTTTGTTAGCAACACTGGATGTTATAACAGTCTGCTTTATTAGAAATGTGTGTGGTTTGTTTCCACACATGCTGGATCAATTCTTACTGATTTTGGGGAAAAGTTAACATCATGCCAAATTTTAATATATACTGACATGCCAGATTTTTAAATATGTACCCAGTTACTAATTTTAGGTTGTAAGAATGTTTTCCTTACATATATAAACTTAAGAATAAAATTTTTGATAAATATGATATATAACGTTAAAATGTTCTACTAATGTTACTGCAAGACCATTTTTTCCTGTTAGCTGGGTACTAACATTTTGTTGACATAAGAGTAAATAAAAGATTTTTTTGTTTATAGGTGTACTGTTCCTTTAAACTCAAAGGAATCTGTATGCTATTTGAATACTTCCTGGAGCTGTTTGGCTGTGCACAGAAATTATTTTAGCTGCCCATTTCTGGCATTCCTGGACTTCATCCATTCCTGCGTTTATCTTCACCAGCCTAACACCGACCTCAAGCAAGATAACAGAGCACGGCTAACGTATAGACAGCTTTTGTTCTCCAATCCAATGTAGACCTGTTGCAATCTGCTCATAATTTCTGCACCATTATGAAACCATTATGTAAAATAGCTATCGCCTCGATTTAGCATTTAAAAAAGGTGTAAATCCAGACCTCCTCTGAGCGTTTTTTTTTTTGCATAAACTTTGCTAATGAGCATCCCCCTCAGACCTTCTGAAGCACACATTCAGCTGACCTTAATGCTTTAGTCCTGTTTCTCAGACTCTTAAGAGTACCGATGACTACTCGTCTGCATTATTCCCGTCCAGCCCCCGGAGATCAGCTCAGTGAGACGAGTCGCCTTCTTTCCAACAACTCACCATATTTCATCAGGAAATGAGTTTTGGGGACTGAAAGGTAAGCAAGACAGCCACTCAGTAATCCCAGACTGGCTCTTTTGGACCCACAGCAAAGGTTTCCCTGCAGGTAGCATCACACATGAATAAAACATGAGAACAGCTTAGAAAGTGACACCTCTGGCAGCTGGTATCAAGGTTTAGGGTTGCTTGAGGACAAATAAACTGGCTTGAGGCACAAGTTGAGCGTTTCTTACTGTACAGTTACTGTATCTGGCATGCCTGCGGTCATTAAGATGTGATTAAATGTGATTGATTGTCAGCTGGGCAATATATTGAATATTTATGATGCGTTTGTGATAATTTTGCTGGGAATATAAAATTAAGCAGCATTGTGAATAGACCCATGATTTTTGTGAGCTTATTACTTGGTGTTTAAGTTTCCGTAAAAACGTCATTTAACTAGTTTTGCGATTCATCCTCGTCTCACGGTTTGCAAGTATGTGAGTTTTAAGACTGAACTGATTTAAATTGTACAACAAACTGCATTGAGTTGATCAGTTTACTTTTGTATGTTATGTCATTTAGTGAAAATTTGGGAACTAGGTTTAAAACTGTGTTTTACAAAGGTTTGGCTGTATTTTACATCAGTAAACATTGCAAAAAAAGCATGTTTGCAACATGCTTGACAGGGCACATGGTGACAGTTTCCCTAGAGTGGTTAATCGTAATGGATGTCATGACATAAATGTCCCCACAGATCTCTGTGCTTCTGGCCTGTGCTTGATGGATATCGTGAGTTGCCTTTGTTAATGGGAACAAGTTTTCAGGCAGATGAATCACGGCCGGCAGTGCTACTTTTCGTTTATAATTCTGGTCCACACAGCACACGAGGTGGATGAGGCAATCTGCATTCTCTGGGGGATTCAGAATGACGCCCTGCAGATGCATCAATACACAAACACTGCATGATTTTGTTTGCGAGTCTGTGTGTGTGTGACTTTTAAATGAACTCACCTATTTCAATGACACATTTGCTGCTTAGTCAGGCGCGGCCGTGATTCACCACCCGTGATCTCTTACAGATTGCCTCACTGATGGGCAGATCATCGCAGACTTTGACCTTCAGTCACCATCAGAATCACTGATGGACAGAAACAACAATCTTTGTACATATAAACAAAAACTGAACCGATTTTGAGTATCTGCTGCCCTGGTAATTGCTCCGGGGCCATTTGTTAACTACCACCTTCCAGGAATAGGATGTCTCCACAGATTTGGTGTCCCGTTTTGAAAAGCATTAGAGACTTTGGTGTCATGTTTTGTTGAGAACTGTTAAATAATCACACAGTTATATAATGTGTTGAGTTGATAGCCTTTATTGGAATTATTTTTAGTTCATTCATCATGCTTCACATTTCAACTCTTCAAAGTTCACCACCAATTAAAGTTTTTATAAGAAAAAAATGGGCAACTAAAAACTTTTCTTAATGTTATGAGAAAAACTAGATACAGAATATAGACACTAACTAAAAGTGAGAGCTTAATTTTGCCTAGATTTGCACCTCTTGCAGTAGTTTATATTTTAATTTGTTTGGTTTTGCATAATGTTTAGTGTAATGTATAGACAATTCACAAAATCATACATCATAAAATGAACAGAAAATTCATTACAGTTCATAAAATATTTTCAAAGTGTACATTTTGTACATTTCCTTGGGTAGCAAACCCACAACCTTTGCGCTGCTAGCACAATGCGCTGTCTCCACAGATAGTCTCCATAATGATGCCATCTCAAATAAATGCCATCAGTACAGACTTCTGAAATAAACTTCAAAAGGACCGTGCTTCTTTGACACTGAAAGGGCAGAGAAGAAGAGAATGGGACACACTTAGTGTGTCAGCTTTGACTTTGTCCTTTAGTGTCTCTTTGAAGCTTCAGGTTTTGATTTATCATTATAAGATTGAATCCTACATGAGAGTCAACGAGTCACTTTCACATTTGATGGTGTCTGGTCCATAGTGCACAGTGTATTAACGTCAAGATTACATTACATTTGCAAGCTTTTTTAATTAATGTGAATCGATATTAAAACAAAGAAGTGATTGCCAGGTCCTGATTTTATTAGTCAAGAATTTATTGGATCATGAAATTTCCATATTAGAACGGGCCATGTTATTGGTGGTGAGGTGTTGAAAAAAATGAGTGCTTGGTGATGTCACCAAAAATAAAATGTTCAGGAGGTGGAGCAATTTTGATGAAAGTTTGCGAGAAAAACATCACGTACATTACACTTAGTTTAGACGTTCTCTTTAAAAAAATCTGACAGCAAGGACAGAGGGTAGAATTTCTTAATTTTGCCTGCGAAGATTTCTTCCTTTTTAAGTATTATGCAAAATTGCACAGCAAGAAATAAAAGAAAACTTTACATTCTGCCTCAGTATTGTTGGCACTCAGCTGAGTGGATGGGCTTGCGGGGCGTCTCTGTGGAGTCATATTCGACGCGGGCGTGATACGTTCCTCATAATTACACTTCTTAATACTGCGCCTTCTGGAGGGAGAATAAAGGGATTTCCGAGTCATTCTTCATGATTAATGCAGGTGTTCCTGAGAGGCCTTTTGGGAACGACCGGAGAATAATTACCGCAAAGTATAATGACGTGAAAATGCCTGCGCTCTCTCCCCTCTTCTGACACCCTCCAAACTACATCAGCAGCAAAAGAGCAATTAGACTAGAGAAGGCCATGTCGAGGATCTATCATTTGGGTTGACTGTTTCTCTGCAGCAAAAAAGAGGAGATGGGAGTGAAGGGGAATTTGTGGATCTATAATTGGACCAATTTCAAGGCTGAATCACACCCAAAGGGTTGGTTGGGAAAAAAGCCTTATAAATATCCTCATTTGTGGAGTTTGGGGTGTCTAACTTGTGTGGGAGTGAGGGCCAACACAGTCATTCTTCAGCAGGTGTATTGGAGCCTGTTGTATTGTAGTGATTAACATGTGAGATAAATTTTACATTCTTTAAAGGAAATGTGAGTGTTGCTTGCAAATCTGTCTGTGGTGATGCTAGGGTTTTGTGGGTGGTTGCCAGGGCATTGCTATACTGTTGCTAAGGTGTGGTTGTTAATGTAAGGGTTTCTGGGTGTTTTTTAGGGTGTTGCTATGGTGTTACTAGGGTGTTCTAAATGCTTTTTTAGCTTTTTTCTAAACGCTTCCAATTTCGAAACATGGGTCTGCATCATTTCCATAATAACAAAGGCCTCCTCTTGTTTGTTTTAAGCTGACTAGATCACATAACTACATAACATGACTAAACAAATTGCTAAACATTTCAGCAATTTATGCTCATTGGAAAGCACAGGCTGAACAAGATAAAATAAACACAGTGAGGTTGGTATTTTCAGTATTTTCTCCTACTCTAGCTGATGTCTTTGGCATTTTGCCGTCATTTAAGTCCCAGCTCTGATGTTCAGAAATATAATTATGGGATCGAAACACCTGGTCTAGTCCTATGTGTTCGATTCAGCTGTTTTGTATTATTTTATGACAGAACAGTCATATTTTCCTCTGATGCTGGTGTCTTAGCTTCTGGGTAAAGGTCAGCAGCTGTAAATCTTTAGGTATTAGTATGTAGGTATGCAAAGGTCTTTACACCTCACTGACCTGCAGCTGTGTTCCCCTGCTTTACAGATCTCACTTCAGTACCTGGGGTCTGCCGAGGTCTGATAACGTGTTAATCGTCTGGTTCCAATTCTAAACTGAAGAGATTCAAGTGATATACTGTGTGTGTGTGTGTGTGTGCGTATAGTTGCAAATCAGAGACATTCTCCAGCATTACAAGTGATGCATTTAATGCATTTGGTAAAAATGTATGACCAAACTTTCCTTTCAGTTTAGTTTTCTAAATCTTTTGGTGCCACTCACATAGTAAGTCAGCATCAGTGCAGTGCATTATGTTGCATTGTTTAGCGATAACAAGTTTCAGGCTCGGGTGCTTGAATTGCAAAGAAGCACAACGCATTTGAATTTTGTCCTGGCTGATTCTATTATGTTCTTCTGTCTGGGCTTGTCGCCTTCCTCATGTAGCTCCAATTCAATGGCATTTTAACTTCAACTCAGCAGAAGCCAAAATAGAAACTGGTTCAAGCAGAGTGTACAGTGTGAACACTGGAATCAAATCCTTTATTATTCCTGCTGAGACATTTGTTCCCATTCCATTGCTGCTGAACAACAGTGTATGCTCAGACGTATAGACTCTGCCTCCTCTCTCCTGCCTCACACACGATATAATCAAGAGAAAGCTGAGCTTCACACGATGCTGGAAAACTCTTGGCAGAGCTTAAAAAAGCATCCTGCAGACCATCTGGACAGGTGAAGAAATAAGTTTTAAAGGCCAGTCTTCTGCTCAAGGTCTGAAATAGATTTTATATTCGTCTGCAGTCTTGCTTTCAAATGGAATCTCACGGCTTTTGTCTTCTGGAACAGAAAACTCTTGGGGGCTATTAAAACTCATCTCTGATTGTCTTCTTCAAACGGCTTCCCCTTTATAAAATGTGAATAAATCGGATGAACTTAATGAGGGAAGTGCAGATTTGCATTTCTGCGAGGCCATTATTGTGTAGCTGTGTATGTGTGTTTGTGTGTGGTCCTGATATGTTACCAAATATCCAAATATCAAAACCGAATGGGGACCAAATATCCCCACAAGTATAGTAATACCAGTAAATTTTGACATTTTTTGGTCCCCATGAGGAAACAAGCTCATAAATCATACAGAATGATCTATTTTGAAAATCTAAAATAGCAGAACGTTTTCTGTGATGGTTAGGTTTAGGTGTAGGGTTAGTGTAAGGGGATAGGAGATACAGTTTGTACAGTATAAAAACCATTACGTCTAATGGGATGTACTCATTAAACACGAAAACCCAACGTTTGTGTGTGTGTATGTGCGTGTGTTTGTAAGAGAAATTAAGTATTTGTGTTTTTGTGTTGGAAAGTGATATTCAACAGCTGCTGCCATAGTGCTTCATCTAGTAAGATTATAAAGGAGTGACACACACACACTTTAGGGTTTAAAACCATGTGCAGGCTCAATGTACTCTTGTGCACAGCATCAGTAATTGTGCTCTATGTATGTGCACTGCTGAAGTTTCTAAATAACCAATTCAACTGTCCTTCCATTTGCCTAAAAGGCCAGTTCCAATGCATTGTGGGATTGCAAAAGCATCCACTGGTTGTATTATTTCCTAATAAGTATTTGGACACCCTACTCCCTATTTTGGCTGCATACTGCATACTGTGAAACAGGAAAGCAGACACATTCAGACACAGGGATGGTCAACAGCTGCAGAAGATTTTGATTAAGTGCCAACAGGTGAAGACACTTTACACTTTGAGTGTGTGGAAATGAGATTAGAAGCACTTAGTTCAGAGTAAGAACTGCATATTTTTATGCTTTACGTTTCTTGATAAAATTGGTCTAAATTGTAGCGCTAGTCAACATAGTCAAAGAGTTTTTTTGGAAATATTGTGACAAGGTTCCTTTCCATCTAATGAGCAATTTCTCTTGCAACCCCTGTACCAGATTCAAGTGAGAAAAAGAAAAAGATTGTCGTGCTGTCATTTCCTTCTGTTATGAATGTGTTCCTGTCAAATGTGCCACTGTCTCTGCGTGTCTCTTTTTGTGCATGTGGTGATGTATGAGCTTCTTTGTCTTTTTTCTGTCATCTTCTCAATTTTCTTTTTTTTACGTCAAAGACTGTGTAACCGGTTCATTTGATGCAAAGCCACGACCTTGAGGGCGTTGTTGTAAATGCAAGTTCTCGTAAGCTCAAGTGCTTCTCTGCTGCCCCCTATAGGTGAACTGGTGTCTCGTGCCATGCATCACCTCCAGCCTCTACACATCAAGAACCCCAGCAATGGAACACCAGTACACCAGAACCGCACTGGAACGGTACACTGGGAACCCGAAGCCCTCTACACGCTCTGCTACTTCATGCACTGTCCTCAGATGGAGTGGGAGAACCCTAATGTAGAACCTTCAAAAATCACCCTGCATACCGAGAGGTGAGATTGTTACTGTATATACCGTATAATATTAGAACCATATGGGTTTGTCACAGTAATGCATTTTATGTGCAGGAATTAAGGCAGCAAAAAGTATCAAAATTTATTTATTAAATTAATTTGTTTTCTACACATTAATATATTGAACATTAGTGTACATTAATATATCGAAACCTATATCACATTTAACACTTAAAAACCCACATGGCAACATCACTGAGGGGTTAACTCAGATTCCTCCATTATTAGAATTCAGTTCCTGGACAGCAAGGAATGGGTAATTTAGACTTAAACTTGAAAATTCCCACGGGGAATGTTTTAGAACAAGTGGAGATACAGCAGAACCTCTTGACACAGGTTGAAGAGCACAAGAGAGGAGCGTTAATGGAGTGGAGATATGTTCAGGAATCCTGCATGTTGATAAATCCATCGGGACATCTCTTCCTACACTGCCTCACATCACTCACATGTCATAAAATGTCCCCTCCCAAGGACCCGGCAGTAGGCCGGTAACATGCCCGACAGAACAGGTGCATCAGCAAGCTGCCTGCTTCCCCAGAGAGAAGCTGCTGTGTTTTATTCATCTTTAACCAACGAAGAGTGAGATGGTAGCAAAAAAAATGTAGGAGAAAGACAGACAAAAATAAAATGGATGGTAGGTGAGGACAGGAATATAAAGTAGAGTAGAGCTGTAACAAAGAGGGGTGGAGGGAGAAAAACAAGAGATCAGAGATCAGAGTGAATGTCAGGTGTAAAGAGATTCGGGTTGAGGTTTTAGATGTTGGTCTACACTTGAGTGAACTTCAGCTGATGGGTTCAGTGACATGTCAACCCTTGTCACATTCCTCCAGAAGAGCAAAAAACCAGGGACACCAAAGCACATAGTAGCCCTGTAGTTTTAATTACACGGAAAGATCCATTCTGAGGAAAAGTTGACTTTATATGTAAAATATATATATAAAAAGATATATTTAATATGCTGTACTAGCGTACCAACAGCATTGTCTAGGGATAGTGCGTTTCTGTTAAGTTACAGTTAGGATATAATGTAATGTAAATTGTGGGGGTTTTTTGTAACCCCTGAAGTTCCCTTTAGACAATTTGTTTATTTTGGGGGCCTAAAAAGATGATAGAGGAACTGACAAATGCTACTTGCAGTGAGAGCTGTAATTTACCTTATTTATCCTGATAATACTGAAAGAACAGGAGGTGATTCTACAATGAAACTATCTGAGATCTTTCAGCAGGAAAACTCCCTTCCGCTGGTCAGTGCTTGTCTGTAACAAAAAACAGCCTCCATTTTCCAGCCAGATGTGGCTTCACTTTTAAACTCCACAGTGGAATGAGCGCAACGTCCTGCTCCTCTAACGTTCCTCTGAAGGGAGGGGAGTGGAGAACTGCATTAGCCAAGTGAAAGAGAAACAGAAAAGGGTTTGTGGTTTGTTTTGGTGGAGCTTGAATTCTTGGCAGGCCTCCTTGTGGTAGGTAGGTGTCCACAGAGGAGAAGCGTGTATTGTTCAAAGCTAGCTGTTAACACGGGCCAAAGGAACAGAGGAATTACTAGCAGTCAAATGTTTGGATACAATTAACAGAGATGTTTCTCCTGATCTCAAAAATCATTTCATCCAAAGATGTTTGCCACTATACATGTAAATTCCTTTCATATAACATTTGTTTTGGTCACTGGTTAATTGTTCATACTCCCAGCTAACAGGAATGTTCTCAGAACATTGGTTAATGTTATATAAAGGTACTCTCAAAGTTCTCTTAAAGTTATCAATAAACATTCTTGCAGTAACGTTAGTATTATTTAGAATTATTTATAAGACCCCTGAGTTTTCTGTTGAATTATTACTTTTTCCAAGCATGTGCAGTAACCAATCAAAGGTGTTACTACTAAGAATGATTTGAGTTTTTTCTGCTTTGGAAATTAGTATGTATCATGTTCTCACCCACACGCTGCATGCTCTTTGTCACAGAAGGGTGTGTGCAACAAGTATGACACACAGAGCAGCATTTACCGTGCTGTTATGTGGTCGAACAAACATTGAGTCTTTGTTTAAAGCTAAAACAAAGCCCAACCCATTTCATACGTTCTACACAAAGATGTCTGTGTGTGAACTTCATATATAGTCATGTTACATAGTCTGCATTACACACATGTTGGCACAAACAAATGGATAAGAATCTAAAACTAACAACAATAAAATAATTCCGGATCAGATATATATATGATAATATTTTAAACAAGTCGATGATAATGACCATAACTCATTGCCGTTAAATGTATATTGCAAGTTGTATAGACTAAAAGTTTTACATCTTGATATAAAATTCCAGGCCAGAGTTTCAGTTCTTAAAAAGTTAATAAGCTGGAAGGTCAGGGGCAGTTCTACATTGAACGTATATGTTTAAATATGCATTCACTCTTTGAATTGTTTAATATTTTGTATTTGCATTCAGATTGATTTGTTGAAACGAGTGTTCTCTTGGTAATGAGCGACTTGAGTCTTTTCTTTTGATCGAAATCCTGTCTTCATGGCAACAGGTCTTTCATATTCTACAGAATCACGGCATGCTAATTAGATGCAGCTTAGTGTTGGTAATTAGTAGCAACCATAATCCTATCAGAGTGTATGATTATGTCTTTAAAATATACTGCAGAATAACAGATGTCTCCAATAACAAAGGTGACTCAAAGAAATTCATATACCAATAATCAAAAGTTTGACGCTTGAAATTCTGAAAATCTTTGCAGCTGGAGGAATCTCTTTTTTAGCTACTTTAAAAAAACTAAAATATAAGGTAGTTTAAATTCGTCTTACATTTTTCACTACATAATTCCCAAAATTTAATTTGTCTTTAATAGTTTTGATTTCTGTTTTTCATTAAAATGTAGAAAAATGGCAATTATAATTATAATTATGTTCTCAAACTTGATAACCGGTAATGTACTGTACATTTAAAAAAAAAATTTGTTAAACAATTTATAATAAACAATAGTGTTTATTATAAAAATCATAAAGGTTTTGCATTCTGTGCCTTAAAATTTTCCATATGTCAGTAAACTAGAGTCTCAGCTTCACTGTTTTTCATGTAAGTGGAATGTCACACCCATTCAAGCATGTCTCTCTGTTGCCCCTGCAGGCCGTTCCTGGTACTGCCTCCTCTGATGGAGTGGATCAGGGTGGCCGTGGCTCACACAGAACACCGTCGAAGTTACTCGGTGGACAGCGATGATGTGCGCCAGGCAGCCAGGCTGCTGTTACCCGGGGTGGACTGTGAGCCACGACAGCTGAAGTATGCATGGCATGTGACGTCACATCCGTGTACACACACACAAACGTGAACGCACACACTCAGTCCACATAAAATGTCCTAATTAACAGCATCTATTACGAAACTACAAAATTCTTTGCTTACTTCTTTGAGTTTCTTAGTGACAGAGACGGAAGTTGATATGTACATAAATGCTTTTGCTGGGCATAGTTGGTTTGCCAACAGATGCCTGTTATTACCCTGACGGATGTGGTTTAATTTAACAAAATAACAGTTCAATTCAGGGCTTCTTGTTTTCCATGGCAACAATATTTTGAAGTGAAAGCAGCTAAATCAGTCATGATCAACATAACGTCACTGAGCTTTGAAGTCGTTTCTGATAAAGCAATGATAGTGTACCTAGAAAAAAAATTACCCTGGTGATAATTCAATTTCAGTTAATTAACTTCAAAGAATTATTACACAGGCATTGTGGACAAACAAAGTCTGCCGTCATGGAAATGAAGGTCTTGTTTAGAGGGTGTAATTTTTGTCCACATCGCCCTCTTCTTTCACAGAGCGGATGACTGCTTCTGTGCCACACGGAAGCTGGACGCGGCCTCCACTGAGGCAAAATTCCTACAGGATCTGGGCTTCCGGATGCTCAACTGCGGACGGACTGACCTGGTCAAACAAGCAGTCAACCTGCTCGGACCAGATGGTATTAACAGTATGAGTGAACAGGTCAGAGGCAGTGAGATAATAACACACACACAGTATGACATTTATACACCATTCATCTCTGTATTGGCTTGTACCTTTCTATAGATTTTTTTATTGCACATTAATGAGCAGTTTGTAAGATACAATACAATAATAAAAGAAAAATACAATATCTTCAAATGCTAAACAACCTTCAGAACATTTTACCTTCGCAATAACTGCACTGATGAATCATATGCAGGATGATCAGGAACATGCGTTTATAAACAGTGTCATTTTGATCCCTTGTGTTGACTTTGATCGGAATTATTGACTGCCACCATTTCCTGTTAAAACATGGTACGATCCATCAGAAAACTGTTGCCGCCCACTTTGGCTTGATTCTGTGTTTTCCGATTCATTTTCTTCATATTGGTTTAAAATAATGCTCAATAAAGAACCAAACCGACCAGCCCCAAGACGGATCACAGCATTACAAACTTTGACATGAAGCAAATTAAATGTGTGTGTATATATATATTTATATATATGAGTGTCAGACAAAACAGATAAAGTCTGCTCATTTAACGTCTTTAATGAAAGATTAAAATCCTGCTATCCTGGGGCCATATGGTAACACTTTCTAAAGGTATTAGTGTCGATGATGGTCAAATTAAATTGAATGTAATTAATTGCTATACCAACAACAATAGCAACGTGCAATTACAAGCAGCTCCACAAAAATAATTATGTTATGAAATAATTTAACATCCATTAGTATGAGTCACCACTTGCACTATAATTACCGCCGAACGTAAATGCCAAAGTAACATGTGGTTTTTCCACACACATCTGGTTTTAACGGATGCCTTCCGTTTCTCTGTGACCGCATCGCGTCTGCCTCATGCATTAAATATTTGAAGATATCCCAGCGACATTTCTGTGGCATGTCGCTTCAAAAACAAATGGCTCACTCAGTTTTTTTTATAATATTATAGCTCTGGGTGCGAAGACAGATGACCCAGTGTAACGTTAAGGCTAAGAAAGTTCTAAAATTGGTGGCGTGACCTTCAAATAAAGAGAAAGCGCTTTGAATCGGAGCTGATCTTTGCAGTAAGAATCCAACGAGACACAAGTCATGACACATGTATTATAAATGAAACGGTGTCGTGCGTATCCAGCGCAGAGGGAATGTTATTGTCACGAAGGAATCCGCAAGGAATGATGGTAACATGGCGGTAATGACAAACTGGATTAGACTAACACGTCCAAATTGAAACGACACAGAGGCAAAAGCAGAAGAACGTGGGGAATGTTATGATAAAAGGGAATATATGAAGTCCAGCTGGGAATCATTTCAATACAGTTTTATTCCGCAATGAAAAACCTGTTTCCAAAAATTCACATCATAGCAGTGGCATTTATGTTACTGTACTCCTGATTTCAAGAACAGCCTTGAGGGAACATATACTGTTGAAATAGGATTGCTTTGAGAAATGAATTTGCTTCTGCATGGTGGATGTTGTTTGCCGAGCAGCAGGCTCTGGAATTAGTAATACAATACCAATATGAGCTCTGAAACTTATTTATTGCTGTTGCTATCCTTATAGAGAGAAAAAAAAATGTAGACTTATTTCCACACCAGTAGACTCTACAAATGCATAAAAATAGATTTCTCTCAAAACATGGTGTTAAATTGTGACTCAGACAAGGTATTAAGGATGCATATTGTTCCAAGCCTCTTGGTCATCATTTACTCACCTTCCTGTTGATCCGAAACGTATGATATTCTTCTGTCGAACACAAAAAGGCGTGTGAAACAGGATGTTTATCAGATCCAACAATGGTAATAAGCATCATAATGTTGTCCATATTACTCAGGGTGACAGATTTTCATTTTTTATTAAACGACCTCATCCGCTAATTGCTGCCTTTTCACACCCAGACGCGTGTGTGTTTTAGAGATGTAGATTTGATGAGTATGTATTCTTTTCTGTTTAAAGTGCTTTAACAGAGCGCAGTCTATAAAGATTACTGTTCCACTCACACCATTTAAATGGAAGTTTAAACACTTCGGAAAGACCAAACACACTGTTATTTAAATGGGACTTTTCACTCAATGGACCGTAACGCATTGTACGGATTGTAACTTCTGCTGTGGACCCTACACATGACATACTTCAGTGTATGTCGCCAGTGCTCATTCTGTGTGTGTGTGTGTGTGTGTGTGTGTGTGTGTGTGTGTGTGTGTGTGTGTGTGTGTGTGTGTGTGTTTTCCAGGGCATGACTCCTCTTATGTACGCGTGTGTCCGTGGAGACGAGGCCATGGTACAAATGTTGCTGGATGCTGGAGCCGACATTAACAGTGAGGTCAGTATTTGTTAATGGACAGTTAGTTGTTATTCTAACTCTGGTTAACTCTTAACTTTAGTACTCTAACCCATTCCTCTGTCCTGTTCCTGCTGTTTGCATGTACTTATGCAGAGCAAAAACAGTGGTTGTCTGTTGGTGTGTCTACTTAGGCCAAAAGAGGCCTCGTCCAATGGCACGAGGGACTCATGAATATTTAATTAAATTAGAAGCAAATGAGAGATGCTATTGGTGTCTATGAAAATGGCTATATTTGCACTTACTTTCTCTCTAGGTTATTTATAGAAAAAATCAGATTAAATAGAAAAAAATTCTATTGCCTAAAGTGGATACGCTGAACAGGCTGTGCTGCACTGAGGTCGAAAACAGGAAACACGAAAAAGTGTTGAAACATTTTATTGCTTATTTGCAGCAAATTTTTTTCTCAAACTCAGTCCTGCTAATGTAAAGGTACTTAACTGGTACATTTTAAGAAACGTGTTTTATGTTTTTGACTTGTGTAAATTTCATGAAATCTGTCAAAAACATGTTCAGGTTATTTTGCATAAAGCAAATGAAGCTTATTTTAGGAGAGTTAAGGTTTTAATTTTTTGCATTGTGACACTATTTTAATGATAATTAAACAGAAATTTCTTCAACATTCTCATTACCACAATGCAAAAAATTCTCATTATTCTCTATGATGATTCTCATTACTGTAATCAGTCATTTCCTTTACAATTAAAATGTATTTGAATTACTGTAATGAGAATTTTGTGAGGAAGTATTTTTTAATTGTTCTGAAAATACAGTCACAATATAAAATATCGTAATGCTTTCGAAAACAGGCATTATTTTCTTAAAACAAAATATAGTTTTTTAAACCACTTTTTTACTTGATTACTTGAGGGAATGATTTTAAACTGAAATATAACCTGAGTGTGTTCCTGACAGTTTGTGTGACATTAAGTCCTGATGTTGTGCTGTTGTACCTTGTGTATTCTTCATTTGACTTTAAGTGCATTTTTACATGGAGTCGTGGACTCGGGCACAAAGCACCAAACATGCATGCAATGTCAACATGTTTCACAAATCGCTCAGGGTTTGAGAAAGAGTGTTAGCAAGTGGGCAGACGCACACTTATTTGCCTGCCTAATGTTACCCAGCCAGTTTTGCACAAGTAATTGTTTAACCCCGATGCCACCCGGATGGTTAGCTCCAAAAGGTCACGTTTGCTTAGACATTCACAGATGTCTGCTTAATTAAACAGCGACTACAAAAGAACTCCATTGTGAACGCAGTACAGCTGTAAGCGTTAAAACCAGACAAGTCAACCTTTTTTTCCCGTTTGGTGCTTTGTTCGTGAGTCACCGCTTGCTTACTCCTCTAGCATTTGAACTTCCTGCCAATTATTCTTTCTGCAGTCTGTGTATCATCGCTATGAAAACAGCGATACTAGATCCTAACGCTTGTAAAACTCTTCAAAACATGGTCAGGATTTTGACTTAAAGATGGCGTAGGTGTCACCCGCAGGAGAGCGAACAAACGTAAACTCTAGATATTGATTAACATGGGTTGGTTGGAAAAAGGGGCTCGGGGAGCGAAACAAACACAGACGCTTGCTTCTTCTTATTACTGGAATTAACCAATGTGCCGAACGGCTGGAGAACTTACCAGCTTTCCGCTTAATCGCTCATTCTTTCATTCATTCATTCTCTCCCCTTGTTTTTTTTCTCGTGACCCCTGCAATTCCGCAATTCAACTCCAGTGTTCTGGTATATAATGGCTGAATTTTTCTCTCCCTGAACTTCACCTGTGTGATCTCCAGGTGCCCAGCTCACTACACAAGCACCCGTCAGTTTATCCTGACACCAGGCAGGGGACGCCACTAACGTTCGCCGTGTTGCACGGACACGTGCCAATCGTGCAGGTAGTGACCCTGTGAATGATTCGATGCCTTTCCACCTCTGCACTTTCCTTAATTATTATTATGATGTCATCATAATAATAATGTCAAAAGAAAACGTTTCCTGTTGCCCACTTGTTAGACTGATGACGCCCTAGTTTAGTAACATGCAGAGTAGAGGATTTATCTTGAGCTCTGCACAACACTTGTGTTCAGTAATTGCGTCTTATTTTCCAGTAAACATCGCTGAAAACACGACACATTTCACTTGAGAAGAACGATTACGTAAGGCTAACACAGCTTGTTTTCAGAGAATATACTGTGTCTTGAATTAGTTTTGTTTTTCTTACCCCATTGGCAAATGCGATCTTATTTTAAGCGTAATCTTCACGAAAATATGTTTATCTTGTATGTGTATATCTTAAAACAAGAAGAAAATGATTTGCCAATGGGCAAAGAAAAACAAACTTGATTTATTTTCTGAAAACTGGCCTTATTGTCTTACACAGCTTTGTTTCACCAGCAGATTGTGTCTCGTTTTAAAAATCTGAAGACATTTTAGTCGTAGTTTTACTGGAAAACGAGACAGAAAAACTGATTAAGGAAATGATTTTCAGCAGCGTGACATCAGAAATAGACCATAAATGTCAAAGAAAATAGAGAAATCTTTGGAAGATAGAGGCCAGTTTATTGACTGTGCCTCAGTTTTTTTTCCCAAAGTACAAAAACATCTTGCTTTCAGTATAAATAATCTTCCACCACTACAAGTGTTGAATCCGATGACCTACAAAGGCACACTTCCACAGCTCTTCCAGGAAAATGGAAAGGCACGGTGATATTTCATGGGGTGCTTCATCTACCAGAAGCAAACATTCCTAGCAGGAGATGATGTACTATCACCGAAATCCACTTCTTTGTTTTTCATTTTTTCTTATAGGATAAATTTTCCAAACACTGGCCCCATTTTTTAATAAAAACCAAAAATGTCTTTTGTTAGAATCCATCACTTGTTTGCTTCACGCTCAAAGAAATTATGTCCAGATAACAAACAACATGTTTATTAGTTACAGGTGAAGTAGATGAGGGAAAGAGGCAGGCTAATTAAATGAAATTGCAGCATTTATGTTTATCAATGTCTTGGTAGTATTCAAATTAAATCCCTAATTTCTCTAATTCAGAGTTCATTCTGTTTTATAATGATGTTTTTTCCTGTTCATCATATTGACCAGCTTCTATTGGATGCCCGGGTGAATGTGGAGGGGGCCATTCAGGATGGTGCTGAGAACTACACAGAGACGCCCCTGCAGCTGGCCTCTGCGGCAGGTACCTTAAACCCCTCACTGATACTGTACTGAGACCCCGAAAGCAGTTAGGGCAACAAAGTCACACAGGGCATGTTTGATTTTCCTTCATTAGAATCCCAGCTAACAGGGATTGTTCTCACCGTTAGCTAATGTTCTCTAAAAGTTCTTTCAAAGTTTTGAAAGAAGTTTTTGCTTTAACGTTAGTAGAGCTTTCTTACTGCTATATATCCTATCAAAAATGTTATTCTGAAGTAGTTAATAACATTAATACAACAAAACTGACGTTTTGAATGTTCCTAGAACTTTCAGAATAACATTTTTAATGTTTTGGTTACTAATGAAAACGTTAAGGAAATGTTCTTACAATCTAAAAATTGTTAGCTGGAATATCAAAGTATGTGGAATCAGTCGATGGTAGAATATCTTTTATTTTTATACCACAGAAAGTGTCCGTATACTTTATTGTATTAATTTCGAATAGTATTGTTTTACCATTTAAAACTTCATTTTTGTTGTGCTGTAATGCGCTGCAGTGTTATAATTCGACAATAAAGGCCACTTGGTTTGATATTATGGTTTTGTTATCTAATGTAGCAGCATTATGACCCTTCTAAATTTGGCTTAAGTGTCCAAATATATTTTGGTGCCACTGTAAATAACCTTTGTGAATGGAAAAAGCACACAGCTTTCTGAGCAAACAGAGATATTTTATACATTTACGGTGCAGTGGCCTCGTGTGAGACCAGCTCATAAAAACCTGGAATCTTTGACAGCAGACCGAGTGAATGAGTTTTTGGTGCATTAGATGCGCTGCAGATTTTGTACTACACACCCAGGGCCCATTTTTTAAAGGTTCTATTCAGCTGCGGTGTCGAAATTGCATCAAAATGTTTCTAGCTGACTGTAAGGTTTTAAACTAAAAACATTTTACTTTCGTAGCTCCAACCGGCTCCAGAACCGCTGTATTTTTAATCAGACTCTCATGCGGCTGCAACGGTTTTGAGGGCCCTTTGCAAACTGGCTAATGAGCTTTTTTTGCACGCTTGGTGAGAATGCGACAATTCCGCATGTTAAAATGATGTATGGAAACCGCTGCCAAATGAGATTGCATAATCAGTGTTGTGGCAGCCCTATGAATATGAATTGACCTGAGTTATATTCATTTACATTTGCTGAGTGTTTTTCAGCATAATGTTGAAAATTACCTGTCTGCCACACTTAGCACACAAACAGTTGAAGACTTGGGTAATTCAGGTTTCAGTCAGGTGGTAATAAAGTTTCTTGGTGTGATAAAAAAGGATGAGGTGTACAAAAAGCATCACAAACCTCTAAAGGAGAAGAATGATATAAAGCAAGACAAACCGATTGAGCAGAAAGAGCCGGAAGCAGGTTTAGCCGCATGCCGGCACAACCTGACAGAAGTGGCTGTGGATGGGCTTCTGAGCCTCATCAGATCTGTAGCTTATCGGGCCTCATTGATTACACCCCATTTGCTGAATGTTGGGTCAATTACCCTCACAGTTAGCATCCGCCGGGTTTTCCCTCTAATATGGAGATACTTTCCCCTCATTACTCTGTGTGAATGTGCACAAGACAGCCTGCTAATTAACATTAGCCAATCAATCTGGAGATGGCCTGCTACACAGTCACTTTAAATGCTTTCTGAACATGTAGTTCCATAGTTACTGTAGCTTAACTTGAAAAGCGGTGAATGGTCAGGTCACAAGAGAGCTTTAATTGTAAATGTATGATGTAGTTTGTTTTGGATGACCAAATTTAAAATACAACCCATAAGCCCAGCTAACAGGGAATACTTTTTTAACATTTTATATATCATATATCAAAAACGTTGTTCTTAAGTTGTTAGTGGAATGTATTAAAAATGTTACAGAATTAAAAAAGTTTCTAAGCAATAACGCTAATACAGCATCTAAAAAAGTTTTGAATGTTCCTGGAACTGTAAAACTGTAAGGAAACTTTAGGGAACAGTTGATACAACCCAAAATTGTTAGCTGGAACATCGCCCTTTCCCTTCTTACATCAAATATAAATGACACAAATCTTCCCAAACTCCCTAATCTCACCATGAACATGTTTAAAAGAGGTATATGAAAATAAAGCATCTGCCAAATCAATTAAACATTGCCTTCCGGGCTTTTACAGGCAATTTTGAGCTGGTCAGTCTGCTGCTGGAGCGAGGGGCAGATCCTTTGATTGGCACCACTTATCGTAATGGGATTTCCTCTGGTCCGCTGGGCGAAATGAACTCGTACAGTCTGGCAGCAGCACACGGACACAGGTAACCCACACCTGACGACTCCACAGCACCTGTGATAACCTGCATTCTCCACCAGAACTACCGGGAAAACGGCTTTCATTGACACATTTATATTCCTGTTTACTTATATATTATTCTTACTGCAGTAACTTAATCTATCAGATCTGAACCCTGGGTGTGTAATTATTTCCAGGCATAAAAGCTTAGCTGCTGTATTTGGCTGCAAAAGTGTGTGTATTCACTATCATAACTCCTACCCCATTACTCCCCATTACTGAACTGTATGGATGACTGAATGCTCACTCGTTCAGTCTCACCTATGCCCGGAGGCGCATAATGGAAGCTCATTGAAATTCAGTGCATGCGTTTGAATGAGAATCCAACATGTTAGACGGCCAACTCGCCCACCTCTGCGGTATTAAGGCAATCCGTTATAAACATGTCGGAATGGGAGACATATCGAAGTGTGAGCCAAAACGGAATGTTTTGTGGAACTTCAAGTCCCTGAAATGTTTACATTTCTGCACACTGTTGATTTGTTGCTTATGCATATTAGACCGATGATCCAGAGCGCCGGTACTTTTAATGAAGTAAAATGACTTCACGCCGACATGCCGGCCTCGGAACGCGCAGCAAACAAGACAAGAGAAAACCATCTGAATGCGTTGATAAATGGAAGTCATAAACATGAACCCGCTGAAGTGTTTCTCAGGTGTTCTGTTTTAAATAATATTTGCTCATATAAAACTTATAGAAAAATGATATAAGTAATCACTGCGGCTATGCAGAAATCTTCGTCTTCGTCATGAAGTTAGATTGTGACAGCCAAAGTTTCGTGCACAAAAAAGTATGAAGAAAAGATTTAGCCAAAACGAAAGTTCCCTTATTATTTACACACCCTCATGTCTGTATGCTAAAATGGATTGCCATTCATGTTTAGACTTAAGAAATGGCTGATGAAGGTGTATGCATGTTTTTTAACTGAATACAAGCACTCCATTTCAAAAATGAGTAAATAATGACAGAAATAATGATGCTTCTAGGTGACCTGTTACTTTTAAGAACATTACCTAAAAGAACTGGTTGCGTGCACGTGTTCCTGCAGAAACGTGTTCCGGAAGCTTCTGTCGCAGGTGGAGAAGGACAAAGGGGACGTGTTGTCTCTGGAGGAGATCCTAGCCGAGGGCTCAGAGGCTGTAGAGAGGAGAGCAGCACACTCAGAGGCCACCCTCCGGACAGGCAAGGCCAAACTAAGGGCCCTCCGCGAGGCCATGTACCACAGTGCCGAGCACGGCCATGTGGACATTACCATAGACATCCGCAGCCTGGGTTAGTAATACACTGCACGCTTACCATAGTGAGATCTCTCCAGCGTGACTCACTTCTGTCATGCAGACATTAATCTCAGCCTCAGACGACACGCCCACGGTCCATTCGCTGATTGCCTGATGTGTATTTGCACACAAAAAAATGCAAGTGCCGGCTAGTCACAATCCGATGGGTTGATTTTACGGAACACATACGCACACTGTTTTTTTTTATCAGTCCGTCTGGTAACAAAGTTTCGACTGGAGAGTACCAGGATGATATAGTGAACGCTACTGAGGAAGAACTAGTCAAGGTTTGTCAGGTTAATGGCATCAGGTCTTTAAAAGATTTAAGAATAGTTTAGATCAGTTGCCAAGATACCCACGAGTAGACCTGTGTCTTCTGTTTTGTTATCTGTCTGTAGCAATAATGCTTTTTTTAGATTGACAAAATTCGGATGTTTTTGCCTGCCACGCAATCTTTTTAATGAATTTTTCTGTTATTTAATTAATTATTCAGCTTTTTTTGGGGTATAATCATTTTCACCCTTATAGTGTGTTAAAAACAAAATGAGGCTGGTCATTTTACATGTCAGTCAAACGGTCTCTTCCTGTCTGAGTGGGCGGTTCTTGGCTGTAAATAAGCTGCAATATAGACCAGACTTTACGCCGACAGTTGTGCAACACTATGCAGTGATCACCACATGCATCCACTCAGCATGTAGTTTTAATACATATTATACAGAGAACTGACAGGTTGATAGGTGGGAGGGGCTTAATATTTTGGGTGGAGTTATGGACATAAGGATTTTGAAGCGTTTCATTAATTAATTGAGGAATGGTCTCTGTATGCAGGTGTGCCCTGGACTCTTCACACATGGCTGGAGTCCCTGCGAACATGTTTTGTGCAGCAGCGTCGGCCGCTGATCCAGGGTCTGCTGAAAGACTTCAGCTGCATTAAAGAAGATGAGTACACAGAGGAACTCATTACACACGGACTGCCACTCATGTTCCAGATCCTACGAGCCAGCAAGGTGCCGCCCCAAGACACTGATAATGTAGATGAAAATTTTAAACTTTCCTCTTTGTTGGTCTTTGTTTAATGATTTGAAGGTAAAGTGTGTCATTTCTGTTGTACATGAAATTCCTTAAAGAAAATGACACACTTTGCCTTTAAAATGTGATATTTATTGTCCTGAAATAGTGTTTATGAAACTAAGTAAATAAAACTGTAGCTTATGTAAAATTAAAATTTTGCTTTTATGATTTCCCTTTATTTTACAGAATTCTCTGTTGGTGTATTAGCATGTGTTGTACAGGCTGTAACAATGCAGTGTTGTGTTGTTTGTACTGTCAATTTACTTTTTAAATTATCATTATCATATTGCAACACTTCAGAATTTAATGACCCTCGTACGTTTTCCATTAATGTTATCAGTGTTCGTCAGTCGCTAACTCTGAGCAAACAGCCAGTCAGCATCAAGCACCCCAGTTTCAGCATTCTCTGTCATTTCAATGATAAATCCTTTAATTATGCAGCTCATCATAAATGCTGTGTTGCTTTTACCGTAGGCTTGAATGTGCTTTACCAGCCAACAGATTTTAAGGTTTACATACAAGCTCTCTCTCTCTGTCTCTCTCTCTTTCTTTCTCTATTTCTCGCTCTTTCTCTCTCTTTGCAGAATGAGGTGATCGGCCAGCAACTGGCAGTGATCTTTACTCAATGCTACGGCCCTTTCCCAATCCCCAAACTCACAGAGATCAAAAAGAAGCAGACGTCTCGTCTGGGTGAGTATGTCAGCTGCAGCCCGTGTTAATGACCTTAGCTTTGCTCTCTGCCTCTTGCATGTCTAGTAATATCAATTATTAAGCAACATCACAAAAGAAATATTACTTTTGTATTGCAGCCTCGTGTCTGCGGCGGGTCTTGTATCAGAAACTGACCCCTTGTGAGGTTACGACTCCCTACTATAGTTAGTATTAGGGATGGGGGCGGGCTTCACAGATAGGGACCAATCAGGTAACGGCCTCCCCAGTGTATGTACCAATCAGAAGTGAGGGAATCAAAATCAGTTTTTCTCTGGCTGGTGAAAACTAAGGAAAATATTCCCAAAGCATCATGTGGCGTTGAATGTCTCTAAGCAACATAGCCTACTGCGTGACGCAGACAAGCGGAGTAATGCAGTTGAACCCGACTCGACCAATCAAATTAGAGAACCAAAACTAATAATAATAATATACAGATCAATAGAAACGGGGAAAACAACTTGTGTTACCCAGGGATTACAGTATATCTGAGGACAATTGGTTAGATATTGGTTAAATATCATTTATAAATGCGTTTGCTCAGACTACTGCACCGAGCTGCCGTAGTCAATAAACCACTCTAAGTTTTAGGGCGCACAAGGACACTTAATGTGTCTCAGATAGTTTCACTTGAAGAGAGAAGATACAAAGTGCAATAAAGACATTTCCCATTACAGTTCAAATTGAATTAGGACTCATAGTTTTGGAGGAACGTTACTGCCACCTAGACTTTGGAAGAGGTATTGCGAAGCACAGATTTAAAACACATGTCTTTTATTCTCTCTGACCTTTTCAGACACAAGACATAGTGCTTGTGAGATAAAGCAGTAGTTTAAAAACTGTTGTGTAACTCTGGGGTTAAACACAGTGTGTATTATATCCTACAGATCCACATTTTCTCAATAATAAGGAGATGTCCGACGTGACGTTTCTGGTGGAAGGAAAACCATTTTATGCTCATAAAGTGCTGCTCTTCACTTCTTCACAGAGGTATGTCCTCAAGCACTATCGACTATCTTTCCATATATACATTACACAATTACACTATATATATATATATAGAATGTTCTAATGTTTGAAGGCTGTAACAGTCACCCCCGGACTCCCCTAATAACACAACTCTTACAGGAAGTTCCCACTTTTTCTCTTCTGTTCCTCAGGTTTAAGTCTCTGCTGTCTAACAGACCAGCCGCTGAGAACACCTGCATCGAGATCAGTCATGTCAAATACAGCATCTTTCAGGTTACCATCTTCTGACTTACTTAAAACATCTTCAAAGTCCCACCAGAGTTACAGTCAAGCTGAGCTGCTGTAATTCCACCTCAGCCGACCGATTTGGCTTAACGACAGAACGTCTGTGTTCTTGTGGCAGCTTTTAAGCTCCTCCGTTCTGAAATGTTTTGGAGAAGTTGTGCTATAACTTTTTTATGTGTGTGTTTCAGTTGGTAATGCAGTACCTTTACTGCGGCGGCACAGAGTCACTCCACATTAGAAACACAGAAATAATGGAGGTAATAAAAATTCTTTATGCTTGTACTTCCTCCCTAAACCACCACAGTGGCACCTACACACAAAACATTACAGTGAAGTACACTGCAGGGTTCTAGAAAAGGCAACTATATTTAAAATCCAGAGTAAATCCTTTTAATTATTGTTGTGTGTATGTAATTAAGGAGTCACTGCTGAAATTGCAAAGACTGGTTTAGCATTATCTGTGGCTGCGGTTTGATCTCGTGGCTATATTATGGTTATACATCGGGTATATAATTTTAGTTATAAAGACACGTCTTTGTGTTTCATTAACATTCAGTTTCATGCTCATTATGCAGATTTAATGTAAATTAGATTGTCATTACCTGAATGTTTCATCTGTACATGTGTTTGTAGAAGATGGTTGTCATTCACGTAAAAGAGAAAATCTAACTTTGGATGATATTTAGAACAACATATTACAACCATATTCGTCTGCATTGTAAACCTGTTACATGCTACATGTGCTGAATAAACGAGCTTTGATGTAGAACAGTCATCAGAAACCACCAGAATATTAAGAAACAATCTGCTTTGTGTTAAAAGTAAATGTAGTCATTTATCTTCATCTTCACCAGATGCTCATTGCACTGCAGAACTCTTCTTGATCAACGTTTATGTATTTTTAATGAAGTGATTGCACTTGAGTCTCATAAACCTGAAGGTCTGAGGGGTTTGGCTCACTGATGGTCCCTTTGTTTCAAAGCTCCTGTCTGCAGCCAAGTTCTTCCAGCTCGATGCTCTCCAAAGACACTGTGAAATCATCTGCTCCAAGAACATCACCACCGACAGCTGCGTGGACATCTACAAACACGCCCGGGTACTTAAAGCTCAGACGAAAGAAAAGCTAATGACCTTGTGAATGTTTTAGCGACTTGATGTTTTTTGCATTCATTTACAGTTTGAATTCTGTGCATGTCATTCTTTTGGGGTCTTCACATTTTATATTGTTAACCAGGGTCATTTTTAACACTGGATTAATTTAATCCTGGTTATGCAGTTCCATGTTGTAGTCAATTTAAAGCTGATGCTGGGTAGTAAGGTTTTGAGTTGTTACCCTTGGTTAACATTGTTATTTGCACATTTATGAGGTTAATAAATTTAGGTACGGCACGCAACTGGCTTGAATAACTGTTTGTCTGTTTAAATATGCTCTGGTTGTCTTTAAATAATACTCTCTTCTGTTTGTGTCACTGTGTGACATATAATAGTTTCCTTAAGGTGCTGAAACTAAATGCAGCACATTAGGGCTTTTGTGCCGCTAGGCAGTGCATGGATATTTAATGAGGCAAGCATTAAGGGAGATTTTGATTGGTTGTCTGTTGGCAGTGACTTTAAGATACACTGTAGCACCACATTATTTTAAATCATGAAGATTTGGCACTGCCGCTCAGAGCAGGCCCGAAACTGTCTTTAAAAATATACAAGTATGAAACGTTCCCTAACCCAGGATTAAAAACAACAACCTAGGGCTAAAAATGATCTCAGGGTTAAGCATAGTGTGAAATGCTCTTTTAACAATGTCAAGTGTCACATTTTCTTCACATTTTACACATTTTTAGTTTCTGGGAGCCTTGGAGTTGGCAGCCTTCATCGAGGGCTATTTCCTGAAGAACATGGTGCTCCTGATTGAGCTGGAGAACTTTAAGCAGCTTCTGTATGAGGTTCCTGCAGAGAGCCCCGGTCCAGGCCCGTCCTACGATGTCCTCCACGACCTCGAGAGAACCCTGGCCCTGCGGATCCGCTCCATCCATCTCTCCACCTCCAAGGGCTCCATTGTCTGACACTTGAACCAAATACAAGCCAGATCACATCAACTGTTACTCACACAAGAGCTCCATTACTGCGTGCCACTATCCAACAGCTGCTCCGAGACATTTAAAACATCATAACCAACATGATCAGCACCTGCCTAATGGGATGTATGTAGGACCACCAGATTCTATGTGATATTTCTATGTATTCCACAGGCTAACATCTTCACAACGTTGCGGAAACGTCAGCCTGCTGAACTCATACTCATTTCAAGGGCTACGTTACGTGACATTCTCCAGACATCCTAGCGACAAGCTACTCATTTGTGCTCGGGAACAATGGCTCCTGATGTCATCGCTCGGTCATGCATGCGGCTGGGTCTGCTACACGGTTAGATGGACACCTTAAACTGTCTCCAGAAACAGACGCCATGCTACGCACTGTGCACAGAGCTTAACTGTGGGCAGTTTAAGTTTGGCGTATTTTTAGCAACATATTAGTCTCCATTCCAATTACTTAATATCGTTAGCCTGCCCTGACTCTCTCAAAGTGACACCTTTCTCCTAAACGCTAAACAAATGATGCATGTGGTTATAAACAACCATTAAGTCTGGTAGGTGATGCTTACATTAAGTTTCCTAAGCCATCTGTGTTGGACAAAGTTCTTTGGCAAACATATTCTAGGTGTAGAGTTTTAAAAACGGAAGTGTTTTATATGCTTCATATTCACATTTAACTACTACAATTTTTAGTATCTGTGTGTCATCGAAAAATTATATGCCAGCTATTTAAATTTCCAGCACTTGTTTTTGATCTCAGTGCTTTGCAGTTTTAAGGACGTCGCTAGAATTGCTACCCTCAAATAAATGTAGGAACAGATGTCACGGGATACATTTAATCTTTTGTACGATCCATCGCAATTCACTCAAACAATGGTAGTCTGCTTCATTATTGTCTTTATTTTATTTGTGATTTGGTTTTAGTTTAGACTCCTCACCAAAATGTCCTGTGTGTTCTTGATAACAATCCACTGGTTTTGAGTCGAGCGTCTCCATTCGTTTCAGCCCACAAGTTTTAATGACCCTTAAAACCACCACTGTGTTCAGAACACTCAAAACTGAGCAGTCAATTCTTGCCTTGAGGTCGTGTAACTAACGGTCTATGTTAATAATCTGCATGGGTCCTCCGCAGTCTGTCTAGAAACTTTTGACAAATAGGACGATCAGTGCTCTTCAACTTTAATTCACCTGTTCCGGGAGCTAGTTTTTCTTTAGTGGATGCAACACTATTTAGTCTAATGAAATTTACGCAGGACTCTGTGTTCTGTCTTTGTTGCTTGCGAGTCTGTCTAATAGTGTTACGAAAGACGCTTTTGCACTGGTTACTAATTTTGTGACCCATTGTACATATCCCCCCTTCCCCACCTGCTGCGCTGCTTTTGTGGTGAAAATGTGAAGCGAGCTGAAAAACAAGCCGTTTTAGCTTTTCTGCCAAGATGCATGTTTTCTGTTTTTTTCCTGTTTGTCCACACACCCTGCAGGATGTTGGTTAGTTACTGGTTATCTTTGGTTACCAAAAGATTTTCGACCAGGCTGAATTCAAAGTAACAGATTTCTAATTATGTAAGGTATTCCATCCAAAGAACAGAATTTGAATGTGACTGTAAAAATATCAGCCAAATAGTTTTGTCATCGATTTGAATATTTATCCAAACAAAAAGTGCATAATTGGTACCATAAATGTGTTGGTATTGCTGAGCAAGAGTTATGTTTGAATTACAGATATGTATTGTATGATTTATATGTTATGTACAGTAGAGTAATGGAATATCTTCATTGGTTACCAACATCGTCATGTGAAATGAAAAGTTGGTTGTCATTACTAAATTTACAATGAAAAATTTAAAGGAATAGTTTATTGATATGTAGCTAACTATGGAGTAATATCATGATGCAAATAATTTAAAACTGTGAAAATACATTTATTTTAAAGAACTTAGTATAATTACTTTATTTTCCTACAAAGTACATTTATTGTGAAATCCCTGTCTGCTATTTTGTGTAACGGAGATAATAAGTCATAATGTAATTGTACCTACGTCCTTGCATACGCTAAGTGTCATTGCTTTGACAAACTGTAACACAGACAAGGATAAATTTTGTTTGCTATTTGGGAGATCGGACCAGATTAGATGCAGCGTCTTCGGCAAAACCCACCATGATTTGCATTCACAATGACTGCAGTTTTTAAAACTGTATTTATGAAAGCAATACTTGGCACTAAGGTTTCCATGCTAATAAGTACAAAACCAAGGTTAGCGCTCTCCTATCTGACCTGTATTAGTCGTACGCAGCATGGACGGAGCTCCATGTTGCCTTTGACCGCTTTGAAAATAATTTACTAAGGCCAAATGTAAAGCAGAGGCCAATGTTCTGTCAAAGGATCTGTTAAAACCTCGAAGACTTGCTCTGTGTTTCTTGGCTTTAGCTTTTCTGCTTCAGGCTGTTAAAACGTGCTTTTGAATTCTTCAGTCTCCACTGATGCACACCTTATGACATCCCCTGTTATACAAAACCTGCATGCTTTGGCTGGATCAGAGTCTAAAAGAATTTGTTTGCAATTATTATTTCATTTTATTGAAACATTGTACATTGTACAAAAGATAATCATCTATAGAAATCGGTGTAAATATAAGGGAAGTGGATAAGTTTAACAATTAAAAAGGGAAAACAGAATGCTACACTTGTGCTCAAGTACAGTTGTGCTATGACATGCATATGTGTACAGCCAACAGGACTGAGCAGGATTGACCACTGTGTTGGGTCTTCAATAAAATTTCTGTGATACGCTGTCAAGTCCAGACTGATTGATTGACGACTGATTGATTGACGACTGATTGATTGATGACGTTGTTTTTGACTCTTAAGGAAGGCCACAGAAGGTTAGGGAGGTTAAACCCATAAGAAGGCTTTTAAGAGGCCAAATGGAAGTGCAGTCTTGTATATTCTTGTTGGTGTTTTAAGATGTTTTAAGATGATGACAGGAAAGGCACCACCTGCTGGATAATTTAAAAATAATGTTAACTCTTGAAATAAAACTTCCCGTTTTTGGAGTCCTGAGTTAAATCAGCCATTTTGTAAAACAAATTTGTGATCGTATCTTGTTCAGTTCTTTGAACGCACATATTGTTTATTTTATTATATTCGTACTAAAATTACACGATTATCCTCGTGTATGAATTATCACTTATTATTACGTGATCAATACACAATTGTGGCCACTAAATTCTTCAACAACCGAAGTTTTGTTATAATTAAGCTAAGCAGGGTTTAATCGATTATTTGTTTTAATGGTTAAAATGATAACAACTAAAAAAAAGAGTTTGTTTTACGTTTTCTTAGTCGATTGCTGTAGAAAGTGTACCGTAAACCAATAGATTTAGTCGAAACAGCCGAAATAAGTGACTGTGTCGCCCTCTTGTGGCCACATCCCGCAATCTCAATTGTAAACTTAAGAGAAATTAGAAACGACGTGAATATGTCCAGGAATCGTGCCGTGTGAGGACGCATATGAAGACTAAAATCACAGTTACGTGGATGAGCACAAAAATCCGCCACGATATTTTAATATATGTCATCATTTATAGCTTATTCACAGCATCTCTTGGGCGCGAGCTTTTCGTGAACGCGCATTTTCCTTGCAGTTTAGACTGGGGCGGAGCTGGAGGACAAACTTTAAGTTTGAGACAACGCCATTAATTTACTGAACGTGCAAAAGCTCACAGAAACACATGCAGCAGATTATGTCTCCTGCGTAGGGCTCAGCGGCGCACTAGTTAGTCCACAAACGAAACACCGCGCCCTACTCTTGCTGTCAATCAACGCGATCAATTGCAGAATGTGACCAATAAGACCGAAGAGAGTAAAACGCCTGGCCTCTAATTGGTTTGTTTCTTTCGTAAAGGGCGGGACATAGTTTTAGACCAACCACAGTCTGCGGGGAGGGGCGTAAAAGTGGGAGGGGGTGGAGCCAAAGCCTTCCCGGAAGAGTGTGTCATCAACACGAAAACTTAAAGTACTTCAACTTAATATTCATCTTCATCATTTATCTTTCTGATCGCTGCCGGAGAAGATGTCCATACTAGACGTGAGTATCCAAACAAGATAAAGGTTTTCTGTGCTGTTTTGCGTGATAGTTCGACGAGATCTTGTGCAGTTTGGGCAACATTAATAGTCTTCGTGCAGAAGAATGTCTGCGTATTAGATTAAAGTGACACAAGTTTTCATGAAACAGATGCAACTGTTTCAAGCTTAAAGTTTTATCTGACCTTACACACATCATATCACGCTGCAATCTCTGTATAGTCTATGGCTGTGTGTCTATACCCGGATATGACTGTATAGGCATACCAGATGAATGTTTAAAGGAATGAAAGGCAAATGTTTTCTCGGCCTCTCCGCAGCACACGCCCTTTGTTTTCAACAGACTTGTTTGAAAGCGTGTGATTATGTGGTTTAGCCTCACCGTGCATGTGAAATGGTTTGTTTTTGTTTCCTCTGCATTGCTGCAGTTCATCGTTGGCAGCATTCAAGCCTTCCTCAATTTAATTCTGGGACTGCTCGGTGTCCAGAGAAGACCTGCGATCACCCTTGAGGATCCCAGTGCCAAATATCCACTGCGTCTAGTCGATAAAGAGGTAATAACTTTAAATGATGTTAAAGCTGCAGTCCCTAATTGTGTTGTTTGCTTAAAAGCCACCAAACATTTGGTTTGGGCAAGTGCATGCAGATCAGTGTCCAAAATGGTCTCCTTACATTACTCCGACACATGGTTTATCATACAAGTTTATGATAATGATTTATAATTTGAGCTTGTCAGTTAGGCTTTATTTGCGTAAAAAAGCACGTAAATTAACCTGCAATTTTATCTTTCAGACAGAGAGGCGAACATTACTGATTGCAGCTTTGTTGTATGAAATCAAGGTTTTTTTAACCAGTTGAATTATTTTTTTTTATTCTGTTTCATTATTAGATTATTAGCCATGATACAAGGAGGTTTCGGTTTGCTTTAAAATCAAAAGACCATGTTTTGGGACTTCCTATTGGTAAGTACACATGCTGTCTGTAGTATACACTTGAGAATAAAGCAGTTCATATGTTTCTGTTGCTTGTTTTAATACGTTTGTCTATTATATTTGTAGGTCAACACATCTACTTGTCTGCCAAGATAGATGGCAACCTTGTGGTGAGGCCCTACACACCGGTGTCTAGTGATGATGACAAAGGCTTTGTTGACCTGGTCGTGAAGGTACATCATTCTGTACTATTACTGTGAAATTATTGATGTATTTTATAGTGGGAAATAAATTATTAGGGCTTTGGTCATAGAGTCCTGCTTACCGCATGTCATGACATATAAGTTTCTCTTGGACTGGATGGAGGTGTTGCTTATGTTTTGAATGATTGCACATTTTATGTTTTCTGTCTGATTTCTAGATATACTACAAAAATGTCCATCCAAAGTTTCCTGAGGGTGGGAAGATGTCCCAATACTTGGAGAGTCTTCGTATTGGTGACACAATTGATTTTAGAGGGCCAAATGGACTGCTGGTTTACACAGGCAAAGGTCTGTAGACAGTCAAAAATGTTGGTGCTGAAATTTATTCTGAGTGAGGCAATAGCTATGACTGTTATAATGCAACACTCATACCCATAAATCTTACTGCAGCTCTGTGTTGTTTGTATTATTCTTTAAATCTTAATTTATGATGCAGACATTGTGGCTTACAGTATCAATTATTTTTGCAGGATCATTTGCCATCAGGCCTGACAAGAAGTCACCCTCTGTGATTAAAACCGCCAAACACGTTGGCATGATCGCAGGGGGAACAGGTGGGCACAAAATCATACGCTGCTGAGTTTTTATTTAATTGTTTGAAAGAGCAGTGATCTTTACTGTTTGTCTTCAGGAATTACACCCATGCTCCAGATAATTCGAGCAGTCATGAAAGATCCAAAGGATGAGACTGTTTGTTACCTACTTTTTGCCAACCAGGTTAGTTATGGCTTTCAGTTTAATTTTATTTTTAGAGCACTTTTCATATTGTGTGTTGTTGCAAAGCAGCTTTACAGAAAACATTTAACACAGAGGAAACAGGGATTAAAACAGTAAAATAACAGGAAAAAAACATTGAAAGTATTTTCATTGAGCAAACAAAGAAAACTGGCCAAAAGCAATTATGGGCTAAATCAGGCTCAGTTTGGTGAGGCTGTCCTTATTAAAAACAAGCGTAATTCTTTTCATGCACAAAATGTGTATTTGGTTTCATGTATTCTTTCATGTATCCCAGTAAAAATATTTCAAATATTTCCAATCATTCTCACTCTTTACGTTTTGTGTTTTCTGACAGACAGAAAAAGACATTCTTCTACGCCCTGAGTTAGAGGAAGTCTTGGCTAACAACCCTGCGCGCTTCAAGCTGTGGTACACTCTCGACAGGGCACCAGAGGGTGAGAACTGTTTGTTTAAGCAGAAACTGATGTACAGTACACTTTGGACTTAACTCAAGGGCAAAACTACCTCCACCAAAACGTTAGGCAAACTTTAAATGAAAACATTTTTAACATTCTTAATTGACTTCATGTGGCAGGATGGGAGTACAGCCAAGGTTTCATCAGTGAGGAGATGGTGAGGAACCGCCTTCCTCCTCCTGGAAACGACACACTCATCCTCATGTGTGGACCTCCTCCCATGATCCAGTTTGCCTGCAACCCTAGTCTGGACAAAGTGGGCCACTCCAACGACAGGCGCTACACCTTCTGAAAGGATCCAGCCGGTACCATTCAAAACCACTTGGGTTCTAAGAAATGCAGCTTAGAACCCAAAATTGTAATCATGCTTCCCCTCCCAAACCAATGTATTTAAATCTTGTATCAACAGCTTGTGGGTGTGCTATATCAAATGCATATGTACTCAATGCATGCAAAGATGCACTGGTCCAAACTGCCACTTTACATATTAGTTGGAGAAAATGTATGCAACCAAAATGCCTTCTTAGCTATCTGTTTAACAGTCATTAAGTACCATAATTGTGTAAATATTTACATTTATTTTTGACGTATACGCAATCATGCTATACCAGTTTAAAGTACTGGTACTGAATTCAGTGACAATTTATGTAGGGTTTTTGTTTTAGGGTTTTTAAACATTCAAAACACATTTTTTGCAGGCAGAAAAAAAGGGATGTGTACCTCCTAGTGTAAAAACAGCACAAAGCAGGCGTGTGTTGGTTCAACAGTTCTCTTTATAAGCACTGAAACTGGATCAGGTGGCCCAGGGTTTAAGCCCAGCTTGCTGAAATTCTGGCATCTCTTTTGCCATCCAGATACAAAAAAGATAAACACACCAGAAGAGCTGTCAAGTGTGCAGGACCCAGCAGCTCAGAGGTATGTGTGGACACTGGACCAGATACTGAACTCAAGAGGCTGACCTGCACACCAGCCCAGAAAGGTGGGGATGTTAAAGTTCTGGTCCAGGTGCAGCACTCATGCCTCTGAGCCACTGTGTCCTGCATGCTGGTTATAGTTCTCGCAATGTGTGCACCCTCTGGTGTTCAAACTGCATAATGCTGGTCAAGTCAAAAATGGTCCAAATTAGCCAGTTAGCAAAAGTATTATTGGAAATTCTACAAGTGCCTGCAAAATTGAATTGAAAAACTTTACTACCAGATCTGGCAAAGTTATCATGCACTTCCCATTAAAAAGTCTTTTATTCAAAATTTTCTGTGATTATGCAAAATAACCTGTTTAATATGTGTTAATTTTCACAAAGTTTAATGTGTTTCATGATCATATTCTATCACATTACGTTCCCTTCCACTCCAATAAAAAAAACGTTTGCCAGCCTTTACCTTCATATAAATATTGTTTTAAAGGTTTAGGCCACATGTAACACAATGACATTCACTGTAAACAGTGTTTAAGTGTTCTCCAAGCCCATTTCACAGCTTCCAAGACATACGATTAACAAGTCAGCAGTTCAGTCATCATCACTTTTTGGTGAATGCGAGGAAACGTCCCTCAAGAATTCATCCTCTTTCAGCATGCTCTAAAAATGAGGACAGAATTAAAAATTCGATAACTGAAGCTGTATATTATTAAAGAGCTTTAAAGATGCCCTTACAGTCAGGTTATTGATTTCTTCTGAGAAAGCACCTATCTGTCGCATTGTGCCCTCGGAGTCCTCCATCTGCACACAGAAAAATAAATCAGCTGTAAGTACGGAAGCAATATATGCCTGCTGCAGAAAACCCATTCAGCAGTATGTTTAGCTGTTGCTTGGTGGAGTAGGATGTTGCCTGCACCTGCTGTAGCTGATCCATATTGTCTCCAGCTGAGTGAAGACCTTTGTGAAAACTGCTGCTCTGGGGTATTTCAACATCCATAGGACACAGAAACTCCTCTGGATCTTCCTGACGTTTCCGCCTCAACGTCCCAAAACTTCCGAACGACAGTCGTCTTGGCTACAAGGAGAGATAAGTCCAGTTATCAACACGGGCTATGAAACAATAATGAATCAAGAGGATTTCACGAGTGACAAGCAACAAAGATCTTTTGCTCCACTCCACACGTTCTTTTAAGTGTTACGTACCTTCACTTTAGCCGTGGCGGTGAGAACTGTGTAATCCGGGTTCTCTAGATGCTCCTGCTTCTGTCTCTGAGCCTCTAAGCCAATCAGAAGATGGAAGTGGGTCGCGAGGTGACGTCTCAACAGCGTTTTATTGGGCGGAATGTTAAGCAGCAAAGCCATTGTTTCAACACTGAAACGAGGCTCCAAAACCTTAAAAAATACCACAGGATGAAAACATGCTAAACGTGTCATTTAAACAGTTTGTGAATGTTTTTCATAAATCTATAACCAACGGAAAACACATGAATGCAAATGAATTAATCACAGATTGTGTTAGGCCAAAACAAATGAATAGATACAATTGTTTGGCCTAACACATTCTGTTTATAAAGCCACCATCTGATTGTTTTGTTTTCCCTACAAAACTTTCCCTACTATAGTGTAATAATATTGCATCATCACAAACATTTACTTTAGCATCACTGAATAAAGTTTTTAATGTGAACTTATGTTTTTGTGAACTTTTATGTTTATGTAATGTACAGGCATGACATGAAACTCTAGATTCAACACGCTATTTAGTCTGGGGACATTTTCTCCTGCACAAATGTTATTAGTGACATGTAAGTACCATCAGGCCTCCGTGGACTCCACTTCCTCTCAGGTTGGGTGCGTATTCTGCCAGATCCACCGAGCGAAGCCACTCCATCACCCTGTGATTGGTCCACTGACAGATTTCAGCTGGTGTGGGGTTGTTCTAACCATAGAAAATCAAATATGGCAAAAATCAAAGTCACATTCTGAAATGAAAGGAGTTGAGCATGTGGCAGGACAACAGGTGCGCTACCTCGGCCGGTCTACGCCGCAGACAATTGGGGTCGTAGGTGTTAATTCGTAGCACCTGGATGGCTCTCTTAATACTGAGGTGGTGAAGCACACTGCCTACTTTTAGACCAAGTAAGTCATCCTGACCAAAGACACAAAAACAAAGTTCAACCCAGAATACAATAACAACATAGTTGACTTTTGCAACACTTACCACAGTCATATAGTGAAGCATGCGGCCGTCCACTCTGCCTTCATCAAACTGAGACTTGTACTGAGGCAGACCAATGTCATCCAGCCACCCTATATAATAATAAATATACACGTGTGTGTATATAAATTTGTATACATATATGACCAAACTATAAATCACATTAAACAAAATAAATTTCAATATGTGTTGCTGAATTAAACCCAATTTATGATGATATCATGATTTAAAAAATATTGTGTATTTAAATACATTCAATTTATGCAAAGAATATATTTATACATATTCTAATACTTTGGCAGCAGCATTCAGTATGTTATATTTCATGTATCCACATATATCTATATGTAGTGTTAGATCCTAGCTGATAATACAGTTGTGATGGTTATGTTGGTTGGTCACTGACGCGTAACCCAGTTGTAATCCAGTTTCCCTGGGGCGTCTTCCTCATCTGAGCCCAGCGCCTGAAGGGCCAGCTGCAGTTTCTTCCTGTGTAACGGGTGCCGGATGCCCAGTTCCTGTGGTACAGTATGAAATGTTAGACAGTTTACCTACAGAACAGCCTTAAATCAACACTAAACAGATGCCTGCTTCACCTTTTCCAGGTCATGCTGGGATGCCTTCAGTAAAGTTTCTCCAGAGCGGATCCATTGCTGGGCGTGGTTTATATACGACCCGAGGCCCTGTTCCTTCAGCCAATCACACACCTGCTTTTTACTCCAGCAAGAAAAGGGGCCGTCCAGCTTACTGTGAGAGAGATAAACAATATTAAATGTCCAACTGCCTCAAAACAAATAACTAACAATAACTCTCTTGTCATACTGTTTATACATCATTATATTTACTTGCTCCGCTGCAGGTCATGTGACCAGCCCAGTCTGGGGCCGGCTGTGGCTCGGACTCCACCTCTCCTGAACTCTGCATCTGGAGATTCATCTAGATCAGAGGAAGTGGACTGACTTCTCTTCATCCTGACGGAGAGATTTTACACAACATATACATACATTCATAACAAGAGTTTATTTATTTACCCTTTAACTGTCACTACAACTGTAATATTTAAATGAAAAATATGCCACAACCAATTTTGTTTCACATGGTGTAACTGATGTAAGAATACATCATTTTCTGTTGTCCCTGCAATGTGATAAGTTCAAAGGACCCGAACAACAAAATTGTTTTATACTTTATATAAACAGAGGGTGAGAATTAGATTTTGAAGGATCAGAAAAGGAGCGAATCAGATTTTTTTTCCTTTTAATCCCCTACAAAATCACAGTCTACTCACAGGTTTGAAAACTTTTGTTACATAGAATATAAACATTGAATACAAAACACAATGAAGGATAAAACCAGAGAAAGACCTTCCAAATAACTTCATAATCCCTTTTGATTTCTTCTTCTCTTCAGGCGATGGTGTATCTGACACTTGTGGCTTCTGAGGTGACACTCCAGCCAAGTCCAAATGCTCCGCCCCTTTCCGCTGTCCATCAACTGCCAGTATAGAACCAACATTTACTTTATGGAAAAAAGGTCTCATTTACTGTCAGTGTGAAAACAACATGCTTCCTTAATTAACTGACAATAAAACCCTTCCCACAACAGCTCAATTTTTCTAAATTCTGAATTATGTAACAATGTTTTCTTAGGCTGTTTTTTCTCAGTATGTGAGAATAAACTTGCAACATTACTAACATTTGGCAGTATTTTTAAGAAACTGCAACCTCAGTGTCAGTGTGTCAGTGAGTGCTAAACTCACTCAGGTTTGGTGCGCTGCTTGTCATCTTGTTGCCTCTGATTTTGAAGAAGCCACGACCAAAAGACGAGCGCGTTTTCTTAGAGCCAAAACTGTCATTCCCCCTGAGCTGGGCTGCGTGGGGGAGACGCGCGTTGAGCCTCCATTTTTACTGCCTTCATCCTGACAGATTAAACAGCTTTCTTACCAATTTTTCTAACAATAAATGCAACAGTCACTAACAAAAATAGATATTTTATTTTTGAGCCTGGAAAATGACTTTGGGCTTGTTTGGAGAAACTAGTCTCTTTTTGAACTACTAGCTGTTGATGTCATTCACTATGTCTGTTCACCTGCAGGGGGAGTCACTGTTCTATCATGAGGACAAAGACACACAACTGCTTGCCTGCAGATGCCAGAAACCTGAATATTTCGGCCAGAAGACACTGTAAGAATCTATATGAGAGAAAATATTAAATATTTAAGTACCTCATTACTGCTTGCCGAACCAGACCTCTCTGACTGCTGTACTGCAGAAAAACTGAAAAAGCAAAATTAACAGAAATAAACCATTAAATTGTCACAGGGGAAGGTCATATGTATTGTCAAGTATGTGCTAAACGCTTGTTCCATGAACAGGACAAGTCAAGTTACTTTTAAAACCAATTAAAGCACAAATCCTGTGATCTTCAATAAGGAAAAATAAAACCCTTTATTTAAAAACGTTTTTAAGCCCCATTTGTAAAAAAGTGCCTGAACTTTTAAGTGTGTTTAACAGTACACTGTTAAACACACTTTGGAAAAATCAATACAGTGTACGTGAGGCTGTGGCTAGGTAAGCTAACAAACCTGTGTGTAACTCTTTGTGTGTGAGGTTCTAGCGTGGTCTCAGCTACAGGTTTGGGTGCGGCCACAAAATTGGTGATGTCAGCTTCAGGAAGGAGTTCTGTGCATGGAATGAGCTGAGGCTGGAGAAAGTTCAACAACACAAGAGTTATCCCAGCTAACAACTAAGTACAATTAAGTAACAAATGTTATTTTGAATATTCCAAGACTGTTTAAAATGTTGTATTTGGGCGTAGTATTAACATTATTGCACGGTTATAAGAATGTTATTCAAACTTTTTAATTCTGTAATGTTTTTAAAACATACCATTTTTGAGATATAACGTTACAAAAAGTTCTACTAATGTTACTGCAAGAATGTTTTTGACAATTCTGAGAGAACTTTTAAAGAATGTTACCCAATGTTCTGAGAACGTTCCCTGATACCTGGGATCTGTTAAATGTTCCTTTTGGGGTGTCTGCTCAGACACCCCAAAAGGAACATTTAACAGAGATTTTAAATGACCACGAGTAGCAAGCAGTGACCACTTTGAAATGACGTCACAGGATACTGCCCCCATACAAAAACAACACACGCATTCCCTATGAAATAAAGGTTATGACCAAACTGTTTTTATTTCAATCAACGGATCACAATGAAAAGTTCTGCAAGAGGGGGGTGTGAAGGAAGTCTGAGGAACATCCTGTGTACATAACAGTGTGTGAGAGACAGCCGAGACCCTACATACTTCATCAGTTTCCTCTGTATCTCCTGTCTTAGTGACCGCGGACAAAACGCTTGTCCCTTCACACGGCTTCTCTTGTGTGTCCCCGTCTCTGGTTTTGTCTGACAAAAAAAAAAAACACGTTTGACACACAAAAGGGAGTTTAATGATGAAAATGACTAAACTAATGAAAGTACTTTAGGACATATAAAGAAACTCTATAAGCTCACAGATATCTGTGTATAGTTGGAGATAAGCGTTGGCTTTATCTGTTCATTCTACATAAAATGGCACATCAGATACGCTTTGCTGTTGTCATGACAACAAGCGGGCATATGGTTTTCTGTTGGTCATTGACCAGCAGTGTATACACTTTTTTTTTTACAGCACACCATAACCCAAATGTTTAAGCAATACTTAAGTACAGCATATAACGCATACTACAAAATTAAACAAACTTACCTTTTGACATCTGCACGCACATCACTATATCCTGAACTCTCTTGTAACGCATCAAAAGCGTCTGTAATTCGTTTATCTTATGATCCTAAAAGGAAAAACATGAACTGAATTTTAAAACTACTGATACAAGAAGCCATTACAAAACCCAGATTTAAGCAAAAGGAGCTTGGATGGAAAGACATGATTTTGCAGGTGGTGGCTGAGATAGCAAGAGTTCATTTTGTTTCATACCTTCTCATCATTAGCTGCTTTTAAAGACTCCATAATATTTCTTATTCTCTGGATTTCCATATCTGAACACACACAAAAACAAATGACAACCAGAAAAAAACCCACAATCATTCCAGGACAAGCGGAATATTTCAGAACAGCAATAAAATCTTCTGTGAAATGTTTATTGAATCAAATGTTCCAGGAATGTTGCAGCTATTATAATTGTCATGTTGAAAGTAATTGGTTTAGTTAATTGCTGAGAGACAATGCGGGCATATCCAGAAAACCACAGTAGTAAGAGTGGAGGTGTCTAAGCCATAAACCAGGTCACCATCAATCAAAAAGCTTGTCTACACATGCATACTAAAAACGCTCTTACTCCCACATTCCATCAATGTTTTTCTTGAGCTTACAACATGTTGGGAGAAACTTTCTCCCACTTTTCTTCTATTTACAGAACACGGTCTCAGCTGCGAATAAAATTAATAGCCGCAAACCTCAAAAGTGTGTGCTTGAGTATTTTTTTACATACATAATGTATATGTATGTACAACATGAATTGAATGAAATGTAACAATTAAATATTAAGCGACTGTGTCGCATGTTGTGTAATCACATGTCAGATCACATGTGATACCTCTCTCTCCACTTTGTGACTGTTCTGTGGTTATGGCCTCTAGGTGGACTCGGTCTTGAAGTCTTCTAAGCGTCTGATCTTTCTCCTCTAACTGCTTCTGTAATGCTTTTAGCTCCTCCTGACAAATTCAAAACACAGTCTGCACCAAACTCCACATACACACACTACAAATAACCCAGCTAACAACTTTAGGTTGTGAGAACAATATGTACCAAAAATTTTATTCTGAAAGTTCTAGTAACATTCAAAACGTCCAGTTTTTGTAGATGTTGTATTAATGTTATTGTTCGGTTATAAGAACGTCATTCAAGAGTTTTCTAATTCTGTAACATTTTTAGAACGTTTCACTAAATACTTAAAAATGAAGTTTTTGATATGATATATAATGTTAATAAAACATTCTAACATTGCAAGGTTTTTGATAACTTTGAAAGAACGTTATCCAACGTCCTGATAACATTGCTTACAAATGCCTGCCCAGCTAAAAAGTAATGTAAAATTTTATATAAAATTTTATTTTTATTTTTTTTATTGCAACACAGAAAATACTGGTAAAAACTTAGCACATAATTGTAGACCTATAACTTTCAAGAATAAAAAAATACATTGTTGGATGCCTCCACAACTTGACTGTACAGAGAAATTCTTTCCAGTCTTTAGTGTGAGGATAAGGTTCATTTGCCTGACACATTCCGATGGTTGGACATAAAGGGAATGCTGAACTACACAGGGATTTCTCTGTGTGGTAAACTGATTCACAGACTTGAGTTTGCTGTTAATCTTATGTTGTGTAATTATCACCTGACAGACATGTGGCTCTTACTTTAGTACAGTTAAGGTTTCTCTCATACTCTTGTCTCTCGCATTCCATGTTAGTCAATGCGAGACGCATGTCCGTGACCTCCTGATAAAGACCCTGCAGAGACAAACCATGTTATCTATGAGTCAGAAGGTCAAGAAATAATAGCTGAATAATAGTGTTTATATGAAAGTAATGGATGCAAAATTTACACCATGTACACAATATGCATATATATTGTGTACATGGTGTAAATTTTATATACTGGGCAATTTAGCAATGGTTAATTTGAGAACATTTGTTGGAATGCCTAAATTATATTAATAAAAATATTTTAGATTTTATTTTATGTTAATTTGATGCACATACAAATTAAGCTAACAATACAATGTGACAATAAACAGATTGTGTGCACAGAAATACACTTTAAGGAAAAAATTTGCTGACTTAGAAATCCATAGTCCATTTAAAAATGAAATCCATATTTGCGTCTGGTAAGGAGGAAGCCTAGCCCATTCTTTTGGTCCGCAGTGGATTTCTGGTTATTGAAACTGGAAACTCCCCATTGGCTATTACAAGTGAGAGAAAGCTGAATGGGTCCAGTGTAGTCTAGACTCACATTGGGCACAAAGCTTTATAACAGGAAATGGCTCTGGTACTCTCACCCTCTGCTGGATACAGCTGACTTAAGCAGCAATGAAAATCACTATGGGAACCACATGGTGGTCAAACCAAAATAAGCAGGTCTAATTTCATTAAATATTCGGGTTGTCAGTTCAGTTCATTCTGTTCCTGCATTCAGAACACTTTTGAGGTTGTGATTAATTACTGGGGACAGTAACTTATTAGACCTGCAGTTCTGCGCCCCGGGAATTTTCGTAGTGGTGATGGTGTGAAAGTATGTTTGTTACCGCGCTTTCTCTGCGATCCACTTCTGCAGCCGCCAGTTTTAGTTTCAGACTCGATATCTCTGTCAGCAATTCCAGTTTCTCAGTTTCTAAAGCACTTCTGCTAAGCAACTCCTGCACAAAACACCAAAAAGTATTTTATTTTAAGAAGTTAAATGACCAATTAAATGCAGTATCTGAACACTCCTTAAACAGAAACAGTACACCCAAAAATAAAGATTCGGTCATTGTTTCTTTGTCATCACAAATTCTGTCAATATTCACCCTCATGTCATTCCGAAACATTACAACATTCCTTTCTTTAAAAAAATCTTGAAAATGCTATAGTCTGGCATCTTTTTCCAAACAATGGAAGTGAATGGGGACTGGGCTTTTCAAACTCCCAATATGACAAAAAAGGAGCACCATAAGACACATTTCATTGGTTCACATAGGTCACATGTCTAATCTGTGATCCACCATATGGCTTACGAAAAATTACAGTGTGCAAGTTATTGCAATAGTTTTATAGTAATATAGCAAATATGGTGCTCCAAGATGTGTCATGCCAAATTTCACATCAAAGATGTGAAAAGCAAGAACCTTGAAGTTTGATGTTAATGATGTGAAACGTCTTTTACGGTGTTTTATGGTTCTTTTTTGCAATTCCTTGAGCTCAACAGTCCCCAGCAACTTTCATTTTCATTGTATGCAGCCAAAACATTCAGCCAAATTTCTCCTTAAATGGATTATGAGGATGAAGGAAAACCATATGGGCCTGGAACAGCATGAGGGTGAAGAAACAAAGACAATTTTCATTTTTCAGCATCTCATACCTGCTGTAATAATTCTTCGGTGGCGTTCAGCTTCATGCGATGGTCCTCGAGGCTCGTGTCCAGGTCTCTTATCTTTTCTCCCTGAACCTCCACCTGGTCAGTCAGAACACTCACCTGAGGAATTCAGGAGCAACATTATCGCACTTGCGTGTGTTGTGTGACATTTCAAAACCTACAGTGGCATTTTACAGACTGACAGCTAACTTTCAAGAAGTCCAATGGGAAAATCTTGCAAAACCTATAAAGTCAGAAACTCGACTCGTTTTGGACGACACACCTGGAGCACTAGGCATTCTTTGTCGCTTTCCAGACGAGAGAGTCTTTCCTGATAGACAGAATCCCCAGCTGCAGATCCATGGCCATTAGTCTGGAAACAAAAACAAAAGGTTAGTGCACTAGAAAGTTCTATGAAATATGGTGGGGGCCCAAAAGTCTGACACCAAACTGAAAATCTGGGTATTAAATTCAATTTAAATCAAGAAATAATCCCGTAAAATAAGTAGAAATATGTAAGATTCTGCACTATTATAAGATGTTCTCTGAACGTTCTCAGATCATCCTGATGGATGAAAACATCACTCATCAGGTTTTGCACAAAACTTGTAGAGTTCATACCAGCCATACATCAAAATGTGGATTTAATAGAATACGAACAAGCGGTAAAAGTTGGTAGCTTGACTCTGTTTTGGTCTAAGCAGTCAACAAAATGCTAAAAAATTAACCGGGCGGATTCTGCAATAAGGCAGATGCTGACGGGACCTGAGGAAGAAATCACATGCTGCCGTCTGTGAGTCATGTGAGGTTTCTACACATCAAATTGTGGAATACGAGATCCATGTGAGAGCTGAGATGGTTTTCACATTGTAAGATTTTGATGCCGAGGACTGGAAATTTCACAAAGCGTGCACTTCTTCAGGGTCAATATGGAAAAAGAGGCTGGGAACTGAAATGTGCTTAATCCAGATAAATCACAGGCAGATTTAAAGATGGAAAATGCACAGAGGGAGACAGACATACCTCAGAAACTTACATTACAAACAAAGAATAAGTGTTGTGGGTATTCCTCCATGATTGTTTTCCCATGAATTACACACTTCACCTTTAACAAATTCTAGCTTCAATTTGACCCCTGATTTATGCAAGAAATTTCTTACAGTATCAGTAGTACACATGCAAACTCAAAACAGGAGTTATGCCTTTTAGTATACAGTAGTAATGTTCTGAGGAACACCCACCTGTCGGCCCTGCAGCCACTCCATCAGACCCTCCGCTGTGGTTTCAGGCATCTGACTGCGCAGACTCTCTCGTTCCTCTGGATCCATCAGGTCCAGAGCAGCTCTCAGGTCCTCCAGGAGGTGCAGCACCCGGAGGCTGCCCAGGAAGGGCGAGGTCGGTGACTGACAATCAAACAGGCCGTTGGTGTAGCCCATGGCTTTAGAGCCTGAGTGCAGGAAAGTGAATCAGTGAAGGAATTTAAACATTCACATATACTAGCAAACCTTTGAGAGTAAGTTATTTCGGTTCAGCTGGAGCTACTTTCACAACAAACACAGGTCAGAAGACTGGCAATAAGCCCAATAAGCCACCTCTGGTGGCTTATTGTCAGATGAGCTCCACCTCTGAACTTACAGAGTGGAAAAGCAGAACTTTAAGAAAAACGATTCTTCTTGCTCCAAGATCTTAATTTCTCACTGATGTGTCCTGATGTTTCCAGAGATGGATAGCATTGTGGTAGCACATTGAATAAGCATTAGATTTCATCAGTGCTGAAATAGTGGAAAAAGCTTGTAATGTCGCTCATTACGCGCACAGTCTTGGCAGGACGCAGTTTTGCAGCTCTGCAAAAACATTGATAGGCTGAGACCAGTTTTTTTCTCCTCCGATCGTGATTTGTCCTTGAAACGTCTATTAAGAAACATTAAGCTCATGCAAAAAGTAACCTTTTGTCATTATTAACTTTCGTGTGGTGAACAAACCCATTCGGTTCTTTTTGTCCATGACAAACAGAAGAACTTTAAAAAGGTACAACAGCAGTACCACTTGGTACACAACTTTTGAATCGTTTTTCAAAAGTTGAAAACTAACTAAAAACTAAACTGAAATTTATAGCAAATTTGAATAAAGAATGAATAAAGAACAACATGGACATATAAAGGAACTACAAAACAATGCATGAAACAACCAACTGTAAATACCCCGGTGCCTGCAGTCATATTTTGATTGCTTAGTCGCACTGCACCTGCAATTATGCCATCCATCTGCTCCAGGGCAGCTGCCAACATTTCACTGGCATCAGACATCATGATCACCCTGCGTCAAAACCTGAGAATGTGACACAAAAAGAAATAACTATAAGAACATAATGGGTGATGTCTCATTTTTTAATTCCAAAAACTGTTAAGAGGAAGTTTAGTTCCATTGGAGGAATGACAAACTCTCCCAGGATCTTTCTGTGCCGGAATGATCGGAATTTCGGAGTTTCAAAACAAGTCCCAGAGGCGTTATACCCAGGCACTGGCTTACAATGTTTCTGCAGAAACCAATCATTCCCGCCCGAAAGGTCAGATCTCTGAACATTATGGAATTAACATTTCAAAACTGATTTAATATAAGCAGGGCAGATTAAATTGATTTTTTCTGCCCGCAATGTAAATTATTTTTGTTACCATAAATCTAAAGACATTAAAGGGACAAAAATAACAATTCTTCCATTATTTACTCACTCTCATGTCATTCCAAACCTGTACCCAAAACCAGAGACAATTCTCAAAATATCTTTTGCATTCCATATATTCTTATGAACTATCCCTAAACTAAGACATACAGGATGAGATGCTGCATACTGCTGCTCACAATTTGAAGCCTAAACAGCAGGAAAAAAACCCACTCTGAATTACCCCATTTAATTTGGTCACAGACTGGGCAGGAGGCACTGCAGGAAATCTCAACAAGTAACACAGAGGTCTTTGTTTGTATGTTTACCTCCGACCCCCAGAGAGAGCACAGCCACATGCTCCTTAAAAGACAAGAATACTGTGGAACATATGAACAATCTAGATGACAGAGCACTTGAGAAAGGGCAAGACCAGCCCACGTCACTACACAGTTCTATGCAGCATGAGGAGTAAGCCAGCGCTTTGTTTATGAATGTTAGATTTTGTCTAGTCAATGAGTCCTTTGTTTACAATGCCTGGCCTACCGATCTTCAAAATCCACCCATGGGGAAATCTTTGTGTAGCTTTATACTAGATAATAAAAAGGGTTGTTTTACATTTAGAGCCCATAAACTCATCTAAAACAACTAAATCATTACTGAAAGTTCATTTAAATAAAGTGCGTTATGATGTTCCTAATTTCAGCTGACAATCAGACCCATTACCTAAGCTGAAACACTGGCCAAAATGGAGATCTACCCCAGGTTGAATCCACGGCTTTCCAGAGGCTCTGATTTACTTTTGGCTCACAGAAAACATTCTCCACATCCCTAGAGAGTAAGGAGCTGTATTTAGTCAGCTGCCTGCATCACTTCCTATAGGGAAGCCCTGTACCTCTGGCAGCTCTTTCAAAAAAATTTGAAACTGAATATTTGGCATTTTGATAAACTTTACAACTTCTAAAAAAATAAATCAGCAGAAATATAATTTCTCTGATTAGTTAAAAATGGTACTTTAAGACATCAGTGGTATATTAGAGCAAGACGCTTTGGATTATATTTTTACTTAAAGCTGAAGTGTGTCTTTTTTTAATGTTGAAATACCCAGCCTCATTTGCAGAGAGAATTAAAGAACATTTTTGAGTTGATCAGCTCAACACAGCAACACCGGCACAACCGATGGTGTGGACTCTGGTGGTTTCATCCGTTTGTTCGACCAACAGTGCTCGAGTGGCCTGCAAAAACTATCATTTTGTAATTCCGTTTGCTAATAATGGCACAAAACTTTCAGCTTGGATATAAACAAATAAGCACGCAAGACAGATGAAGTGATGTTTTGTTCATTCTCTTGACATTTTCTGCAGTCCAATAACACTGAAAAAACACTGAAGTACGACTATCACCCATGGTTACGTCTGTATTTTATTTCCAACTGCTCTGATGAGGACCAGCTCTGCTATGTTCTCATATCATGATTTTCCATTCTACAAAGCCTGAATGGAAAACCGTATGAATTAAGAGAGCTCGTTGTGATAGTGTGGAGTGATCTTTGGCTATGGACACAAACTTTTGAACAATACTTTCCAGCACTAAATACAGCAGATTTTAATCAGCGACATAACGGTCTGATTATTCAGAGATCCATTAGGGGATGGGGAAAAAAACAGGGTCGGACTGACTTAATTAACTATAAATGTTTTGTCCCGGCTTCTTGACATATCAGGACGACCTCTCTCGGCAAAGCGGCGTACCATGCACGAGTCGCACCACGACCTAGATGACCAGCTCCATTTAAATACCCAACCTCCCCCTTCCTTCACATTCCTGAAAAACTCCTCCAGATGTGTGCACCCACTAACATACCTTAACAATCTTCCAGCCCTTCCTCTAAACATAGATATCATGCAGCCCTCCCTAAGGCCAGAGCACCAACAGCTCCTTGCACAAATTAAACCCAGTGTTTAGCTAGTAAATATACAATAATTTAGAGCAGCACATATTCCCTTAAAGGGCTGCGAAACCAAAGCCCACAGAAAGAGCTGTCGTGATTGGCTCAGTGCCCAGACAGCCTTACGAGTACAAAGGTAGAAGTCAGTCTGATTTATTTACATAGGGTGACGTTGGCCAGATGTGGAGATAGAGGAGGAGGTGGGGGTGGTTTTAAAGAAAAACAATGAGGGGCCCATGCCATTGTTAAGGCTGAGTTTTTGTCCTAAATATATAGTTGCAGCCCTCAGACAGAGCCAGCTTCTGAACTGCACACTGTACAAACACCCAGATGTAATACATGTGGCTCCTATCACAGAGGTCGTCATTCGCTAGTAATCACTTGGCTGGACGCATGAGTGCACAAGCTCCAATTTCCACGTAGAGCCTTTTAACTAACAAGCTCCAGCGCTCCCGTGTCCCTGCAGAGGACAAGCAGGTTTAAAGAATGGATGGATCCTTTCAGATAAATATCAAAAACATATCTGAATCCGAATCAAATATGAATTAGAATCAGAATCATATCTGAATTATTCAGATTCTGATTGTGATATGCTCTAACTGTAAAATAATACAGAATCATATCAGAATCAGATCTGCTTTACTAACAGAGCATGCATCAAACTTTGAATTAATCTCACTTTTAAATGAAATGAGAACTGGTCGCATTTCATGACGCGTTACTCCTGTATCACTCGGCTTGATAAAGAGCTTTAAACCTAAGGCATGTTAACAGCATCCATCTAAAGAGGAGTGAGCTGTCGACTGATGTAGACCAGACACAACTCAGTCATACCATAGATCATAAGGCAAGAATGATACAGAAGTGAACTGCAGAAGAAGCTAAAAGATGATTTTTTAAGCTGTGAAAACCCTTAATGACCAGTTACACCACCTGATATATACGTTTAACATTTAAGTTTTTGTCTATTACAGATATAGTAAACACAGAATATGCTTCCATACTCCAGTCTATGTTTTAATATGTGCTACCTCTCAGTGTGGGACAGTTATGTATCTTCACTGTACAGTTGCTTAATATATTTACAGTGATGTGTGGAAACTTCACAATCTTCAGATTCAATCTCAAACAACCACGAATCATTTCAGTTTGCTCTTTATATTCCCACTTTATCATTTATAATGTGAAGCATTTCGGCCTCACATTATACACGTTTAAATGTTAAAGTGTATACCGAGTGAGTTAAAACTGATTTCTTTAGCAACTCTTGACAGATCTCAGTTCGTTTCTTTTTTTGAGCTTAACCATGAACATGAATCTTTCGCTACAACTGCACTAACGAAGTGTTGCATTCATTAAAATGCCTACCATACTGAATTAAACGACAGAGAAACAAAAACAGAGAAAATAAATTCAATCAAAACGTATAACATTAAATAACACGAAAAGCAGCCCAAACATCAGCAGCGGCGTCCAGGTGTAACACAGTCGCGTTATTTCAAACATTTATTTTAAAGAAACTAAAACGGAAATGACTCACCTAAAACAAAACAGCGTCTTAAAGTTATTTAGGATGAGACTTTCCTTTGGTTTATCACAAATATATGTCGACGCTCAATATCTTTCCCCTCACTCTCTCATATTAACGCGTCCGGAGGAGCAGACGGGAAGAAACAGCAAGAACTTCAGCCTTCAGGTTGAGTTTTGTGCGCTCGTCTGCGTCTGCGCCTGCGCAGGCCCAGCCAATCACGTCGACAGTGAATTTTCATTACTTTCATATATAAATAAATAAAACCCAGATAAATGAACTAGCAAATAATCTGTGCTAATACAGCTGGGGCTCTAGTGGCCCAGAAGTTGCCCTTAACTAACCAGATATGTAAGGTATTCATTCTCCTAATTACTAAAGAACAGCTGATGTACATGCATATGTAAATTGAGTTACATAATAAAATAACATAATCAATTTTTTTATTCGATTTAAATGCTCATTGCTTAATGATCTGATCTAAACGTTTTTTACTTATGTTAGTTATGATAAAGGTTGAACAAATTCTGTTTAATAGGAAAATCCGAGAAATTATTCAAATATGAGATTGTCGCCCCCTGGTGGAAATGAAGACGATTGACAAATTTTGGCCGAAAGGTATGATCAAAACGTTTCTTGCATTAAAGCAAAAACAAAATTGTTATGTTTATCGATGTTAATAATTAGAGTTATTTTAAAACATTAATAAACCCTCATTTTAATATATGTTTGTCTGATAAGGGAATTCAAGAACGAGCCCCTGAAAAACAGAAGCGTGTTGAAAATAATAAAATCGACACATTGTTTAATACGACATAATTGTTTTGTTGGAAAACAATTATGCATCATCTTATTTAGTTTTATTGTCTTTTCTCATTGTCTTTATTTTTAAATCGTTGTTTTCAAACTCACACTAGAGGGCAGGCAAATGCAAGTTTTTGTACTGGTGATGTTTGATGAACCAGCTCATGTACAGAGTTGTTTTTTTTAATTATTTAACTTGGTACATATGTGACAGCTATTGTAGGCTAATAAAAGTAATATATATTTAATAAAAATACATAATTATACAATGTTAATTACATCATATAATATAGCCAAATGGTATTTACGTTTTGTATACTCAACACACAGGTCTGATGCATGACATGATGTCACCAGCTAAAACATGTTTCTTCCAATAAGACTCATGTTATTAGGACTCAAAAAGATTTTTCTGTTGATCTTTACTGTGTGTCATTGATAAACAACATAATTTAAGTTCTTCCCATTAACCTGTTGTATCTGATCTATTTTCCCTCACTTTTGGATGTAGAGCCACTTTTGTGTCCATGGCAACCTGGCTCACAGGGAATCATTTTTAGTCCTTGCTCCTCAAGGGCAAAAAAACAAACATCCCACTTATTAGACCATAAGGGCAATACTTTGTACCCTATCAGGGTCACGTTGTAACTCTTGGATCTGGGAAAGTACACTATGAGGGAAAGAAAAGGCCACAAATATCCAGAGAATAGTACAGAACACAGAACCCTTGAACACTTGTAAGTATTCAAGTACTTTTACTAAGAATTTTATAAATCCCTTCATAATCCCATGTGAACTGATTCAGATTGCACTGGCGCTGGTATTGCTGAATTACCCGGAGAGCCAACGGCGAGACGCCTATCAAATAGGGCTCAAAATTGTCAATGACAAAACAGAGGCACTTTCCAGCTCAGAGTGAAAACTATGACTCACTCCGTCCAGAGAACAGAGAGATCCCTCATTATTGCAAACATTTCGCTGTGAACCGAGGACATGCAGTTTCATTTAATCAGTTTCTCTCCTGGTGTCACAGTCACAGATAACCTTTGTTTATTGCATTCATTGTGTATAAGGACACGGCATATTAATTAACAGGAATGAGACCGGAGATCACCTGGGTAACTTCATGACACCACTCACCTCTGTGCATGCAAGAATGCCAGGGTTGCCAGAAATAGCAAAAGTGGGAGGTACATTAAGCCAGTAAAAGGAAACAGAGGTCTACAAATAGCTTCCGTAGTATGGAAAGCCTTGCAATATTCAGTAATTATCTCTGGTTGCTGGGAGCCAGTAGCTTGGAGCCCGGGGCTCAGCAGGATGCAGTGTTAGGAAAGGCATTTAGTAACACCTGTTAAAGAAATGGCCATAAAGCAGCTCTTAGCCAGATGGATGAGTTGGATCTTGGGCTCTGTAAGAGAAACAATGATATTGTTCATATCAAGTCAAGCTTTTTAATGTCCCCAAGGTTTGTCGTCCCATGTCATTATTTATTTATGTTTCTTTGCACTTTGTTTTGCTTCTCTAAATACTCTCGGAAGAGCTTAAAAGGCTTGGAATGGTTTTTGAAAACAGTTCAGATTTTTTTAGAAACATTATTTACTCATTATTTTACTTTTTTGTTGTGAGTTTGTTGTGTGGGAGTGGGAATGCTGATAATAATGAACGTGTAGTTTTGCTGGTTGTGGCTGTGAATGACTCAAGCAGTGACTCATGCATGCATTCAATTGCATGGGCTTCACCATGGCACGTTACCCATGTTACACATATACCCTCAATATCTACTCTTCCTTAACCTTGATTAAGACATATCTACCTTCAATATCCTTTTTTAACCTTAGACTGAAACGTGATATACATTTAAATGTCTTATCAAGTGTCCTACAGAAAAACACTATCAATCTATCAATATAGTAAAGTATTATATACATACTATAACAAAACACTGTTGCATTTAAAGGCAAGGATGGCATGTTAAAGATTCAGTCCCTCCTTGATTCAATTATCATATTTAAATTTTTGGGAGCTGTCCCAGCTAGAAACATAAAGTGATATAAATTGTGCATCTCTATGTCAACACACCAGCTGTGACCAAAAAGTAAGCTGGAAGATAGTAAGTATGTTGGGATAATGAAACTGAAAAGTTATGCTGCACACACACCCCTTAATCTTATTGACGGTAGTCATTAGAGAAACAATGACAAGATGAGTGTCCATATACAGCATGTAAAATTAGAATGCCATTTTATTTCGGTTGCACTGAGTGCACCTAGTGACAAATATTACCAGACACAGCTGCCAGACAAAGACACACACACAAACAAACACACATGAGAGCACAAGAACATTATAACTATTTATTGTTTGGGAAGAAAGTTTGATGCAAAAAGTTTGATGCTTGTCATGACAGCTTCAAACCAGACAATTTCATAACATTGAATCTCTCATCTGTTATAATTAGACTGTAAACCTGTAATTTCACTGAGTGAGTAATCCTTCTGTACTAAAGTATTTGTTGTATAATCTTTGCTTTGAGCTGAAAAGATCATTTTTTTAAACTGAAACATCAAAACTGTCAATTGTCAACTGTAATTAGACTCTGATGTAAGATCGCATTGCCAGCAAACAAACAAAAACAATAACAACTAAACTCTAAGCCTTTTGAAAATTTACAAAACACACTAAATGTGTAAAATGTACATTTTCCCAAAAAGAAGAATGTTTTCTTAGTGATAACCAGCAATAATACATTGTTTTCAGAGCTAAATTCTTCATAATCTTTTAAAGTATTCTTTGTTCATGTGTGCTTGACTTTATTTTTGCTTAATACTTAAATTTTTATAACACTTGTGATGGTAATGATTTCTCCCTTGAAACAGAATGAAGTGGGCATTATGATAGAGTCTCATATCTCCTGTAATTCCATTATTTCTGAAGATGGAAGAATAAATACTACAACTGTCTTGAGCACTTCATGCGATGCTGCGGGGGCAGGTGAGATTAATTTTAGATTAATTTCTTCCATTGTTCAGTTTAATAACTTACAATATCTGTTTTAGTTGAAGTTCAACAGTAATTAGGTAACTCTAGTCTTAGAAGCACCTTAGTAATTAAGCGTCTGAAATACAATCTACCCCCAGAGCCTTTAAACACAATATACTAGTGATGAAACATCTCACCTATCAGCCTGCCTTTTTTGAGGACAACCCAAAAAATTCACACAATTGTGAAACATAAATATCGCAAATTTATCAGATTTGTTAATTAATGTCAATACAAGGAATTTGATCTTTTTTGTGGGGTGAGTTTGGTTATCTGTGGTTCTGTGGGGGGATATTTATGCACCGTCTGCGTCAGGCAAACCAAATCAGTCCTCATTCTGATTCAGTCTGAGTTATGCAAACTGTCATATCTGTATGATAAATGTAATTATGCTTACATAAGGAATCACCGTAGCCCACCTGTTCTAATATCACATTCCTTATTTGTTCTTCATATTGATGGAAGCTGTAAATCTTTCTGTCTGTGTGGCTGGTTTCAAATAGCCAAGTGAATTTACTGACGTCGGTTTCCAAGGTGGATATTTGCTCAAGTAAACCAGTTGCTGCCAACAGCTTGACTCTGGCTGTGTTTAAGCTTTAAAAAGCTGTCTTTGTAGGGAGAATAAGCCTTCGAAGTCATCAAGGTGCATTTGAATCCAATGTAAAGATAATTCTGTCTACTAAAATGCCTTCATCTGGTAATTTTTTGAAAGCAGCCAGTGTGTGTGGTTTAGAGATTGGGGGAAAGAATAAACGTGTTCTGACATTGATGTCACAGTCCACTTAGACACTTGGACACAGTACAGCACATCTGTACAGCACACTGTTCATTTATCATCAACCAATCACAAGAATCCAAACCAGACGCCTTTTAACATTTTAATCAGCTGAGTTCCCAGTTAACAAAGGAACATTTTTTAGAATGCTGGCTAATGTTTTCTAAAAGTTTTGGCAGTACCATTAGTAGTACCGTTAGTACCATTAACACGTGTATGAAAAAATATGAAATGTTAGAGAAATGTTCTTACAACTAAAATTGTTAGCTGGGTTACTATACTGATGGTTGTCACACAGATTTGTCATTTCAAATGGAATGAGTCATTACTGTATCTGTACAAAGTGAGCAGCTTAAAATTATCCTGGGGGCAGGTGATGTGGGGACTCAATTTGATGTGAGCTGATTGAAATTTTCTACAGCATCTGTTTTAATACTAAATCCTCTTTAGTCATCCCATGTTTTCCTTTAAGAGGACAATGTGAGTTCCAAAAAAGACATCAATAAAATCATCTCACATGAGGCTCCTGTGTAAACATTTATTTTGGTGAAAGATTTCAGGTGATTATGTAATGGCACAGGCTGCTGTTTAGAGCCTTTGAAAGGAGATCAGGTGCCGGTGGGGGGTACAGAAAAGAGCTTGTTGTTACAGTCTGTCAGTATTATATAATTCTTTTAACCAACATCATTATATTCTGTCTAATTACACATTTGAATTCACATCAACACATCAACCACCTTAAGGGGTTAACCATTATATAACTATAGTTTTAACCGTTACAGTTAACCATTATATAACTATAGTTCTATCCGTTATAGTTAACCATTATATAACTATAGTTCTAGCCCTGTAAAGGCCATGGACAAAGCTGTTAAAGCCTTTACATTTCTGTAATGTAAAAGTCAATCAATCTATCTGTCTGACTGACTGACTGTCTCTCTGTGTGACTGACTGACTGACTGACTGTCTGTCTGTCTGTCTGGCATTTTCTTGTTGAATGCCTCAAGTGCATGACACTAAATAAATATACATAAACATAAATATACATAAACAGTGATGCTTCATAAATAGTTACAATAGTTATCACACATGGACTGCGATCCATCATTAATGATCATTTTGACTGCCAATGAGCAATGTTTAATAACTAAAGACCCATCTCAAAGCATGCTTATCCTGAGAAGCATACATTTGAATTTTCATGAAGCTCCTCTTATTGGAGGCAATTTGAATGTTCAAGAGAAACTTTGATTATCTAGATATAAAAGCAATTTAGAAGGAAATCTGTTTGCCTTTCTGCACAATTGAGCATTTATGCTTTACAGAAAAAAGCACAAGAGTTCTGAGGTGAAGCAAAGCTTTTCAAAGATCTGTAGGACCAAAAGCATTTCATATTTAAAGTTTGGGTTTCCAAGCACTGTATTTTTAAAGTTTGGATTGTTTACTTCAAATAACTGCTAGTAATAGTAGTTAATAGTAGTTTAGTTAATAGATGGCAGTTTATTCTTAGAAGTGTCCAGGTGTCTTAAGACAGCTGATGGTACTCAAAAGATGAGCTGTACTTGTAAGAGTAAACAAGGTACTTGTTATCTCAAAGTCAACCATACCACAAGACAAGACTGTTGTCTTACAGGAAAAGGTCATCCGTGCACATGCTCTTCAGTGGCTATGCTAATATTGTGCCAAATGCTTTGAGGTTTTACCCGAGCAGAACTTCATAAAGGTCAGACTGCGTCTAGACATCCTCAGCATTTCTTCTTCTTAACCAAATGCCAGCAAAACAAACTCATTTTTGATAATAGCATGCCGGATTATGGCAACACTAGAAAAAAAACAAATACAGATGAAAATTGAATTACTCTCTTATCATGTAGCATTCTGTATCCTCACAATACAGTAAATACAAAATGCTGGCATGTTAGATCTGTTGACAAATCATAAACAATTCATCTCTACACGTCTATGAAAACAGATTAAAATGCTTAAAAAATCATGTTGAACACTGATCTGTCATGTACTTGCTTAATTAAGTGATTTTTGATCATTTTTAACAAATAAACGGTAAAGATTGCAGCTTTAACTAGTAGCTACAAGGCTTGCAAGCCACTGACTTTATACTTCATATTAGTAATAGTATAGAGTTATGCACACTCGGCCCCTACACTTACAGCAGCTTCAGGGAATGTACTTTATGCTTTCCCATAGTAATCATCAAGTGAAAAAGTCACTCATTTCCCAAGCAAATGTCAAGGTTTTCAGCACTTACATCTGCATGTGAACACCAAGTACCACACTTAAAAGAATAGGCATATGAAACAGAAGGCATAAAATGATTTTATACCTTGTGTTGTTCACAACTGTCATGAGTTCAGCCTGCCACCCTTCTGCCTTTCATTACAATATCCAAGTCTGTGCCGTGAATCTGGTAGTCGTTGTTCAAAGAATATGCTATTGACCACCAAATATGTCCACATCAAAAGAACATCATTTTGGTGCCAAATCAAAATGCTGAATCTGTTTGTTTGTGCTTTCCGAAATATTAACCAATGGTGTGGATTTGGTGGATTTGGTTTCTCCAATCGATAGAGAACATGCATTTGTTTGTGTCATCCATTTGAAAGATTTTTTTAAATTTTGTGCCCTTTCAAGATTTAGGTTGTATAACTTCATATTAGAAAATTAATCATGTTGCTTTGTTGCACAAGCTCTGTCAACTGAAGAAAATGGTGACTAAATAACGAATATGGATGAGAACAAGCGTCAGCTTTTTGAAGTAAATAAGATGTTTCAAGGCCATAAAAAGACTTTATCAGCTCCGCAGCTTGCAAGCTGTCCTCCCTGTTTACAAGGAGAGAGAGCACTTAGTGGCCACCACTTTGAAACCTTTTCAATATCCCTTTTGGCCTCTTTGTGCTTCATTACTCTTAGAAAAGACACTCAGACACAGCAGACAGATAGATAAGGGGTGACACACATGTGTTTTTGTTTTTCTCCTCTCTCTAGTAATGATCTCTTTTTTCTTTCTCGCTCTATGTAATATCTTGCCAGCTCCAACTGCCCAGCACACACAAATGGTATTTTCTTTCATTCTCCACTCTCTCTTTTTTGATGAAGGTCTGAAAGGTTGAAAAGTACAAATTTTACAATGAAGTCTATAAAGCCCTTATTTCATGCACTTTCTCTGTATCACAAATGTTCACAAAAACATTTATGACCTCCATTTGAAACTACAGAAACTACAAATCTGGAGAGTTAAACCTGCTGAGCCTTATGCAACATCCTGAGGGTGAAACTGGATGACCATGGTGGTCATTCTAAAGGTGTTCTGATGGACAGCTGTGTCCAGAAGTCATTTATCAGATATCAATTGAAGGAACTCTTCAAATCTGTGAGAACTGAAGCAGTTTGCATAACAGGAGTGGATTAAACATTCAGTAAAGGTTTAATGTCATTGGTGACTGAGTCATTTCTGTATATACTAGAATGGTAATATACCCTACTTGTTGTTTGGTTTATCCATATTGTTTTTCTTCCCTTTGTTTTTGTTTATGTGAGTTAAAGACAGAAACAAGGCCGTCATGCATTATGTTGCCTTTTTCAGGTGTATTACTCTGACCACCGCACCGCCTGTGATGTGATTTTCAGAGACTTTAGAGGCTGAACAGTGAGGGTTTTTTGTATATCTGTTTACAGAGTGAACCAGGGTGATGTGAGCTACTGTTTTTTTCTTTTTACAGCTTTAACTGAAGATATAAACAAATGGTTAATTACAGGTGAAATCCTTTGTCATGACATTATCCTGAATTCTGTCATAGCTGATAAGTTCAGTTTCTCGTGCATGCTTACTTGTGTATGTTTGTTGTGGTGCATTGGGTTATCATCTCCAATTAAAAAGAATCAGTTATGAAATAAAATTATCATGTACAGCCAAACAGATTGTATATGTGAAATGGTTTCCACTTTATGTTTGCATATCCACTGTACTGTATAATATGTCTCAAACAAAAAGTTTTAGAAATATACGCAAAAAGAGTTAGAAATATATGCATATATGTGCATACATATAAACTAACATTTTGTATATATGTTCATATATGGCCATATATATTATTTCTGTATGAGCCAAACATACAGAGACAAAGACAAATATGCAAGTCAATCCAGTCTGATTTAAAAGCCCCATCACACAAAGCCAACAAACAAATTGTTTAGACATCAACAAAAACAAACAGGTATCTGGAAATTGCAGCTGTCACACCGCAGGGGTTTAAACCATGAATCTGTATTTCCTGTCATAAGTTGTATCATTATACAGAGACTCATCGGCCCTCTGCTTCACTTTTGTTGACACAGTAATGTAAATCTCAGCTGCTGTAATGGGATTCACAGACAGCTACGCGTATACGAACTGGTTTGCAATTAACCTTTGACCCCAATCAACTCTAATAGCTCTGAACGCTGGTTTGCTGCTATGCAAGAGGCACAGAGCAACCTAATGACCATATACAGGAAACGTAGATTCCCAGCAGTGGAGTTACAAGGATCCAAAGGGGACGTGCTTATTTCGGTGAGGCGTCCTTGACCCCCCCACACCCCTGTGAAGGCCAAAAGTGGCAGCTTTGTGAGATGAAAGTGGACTCCATATTACAAGAATGCGCTGTCCAATTCCCAGCTAATAGGGAACGTTTTCAGAACGTTGGCTAACATTCTCTAAAAACTCTCAAAGTTATATATTTTATATATATATAAAGTAACATATATATAAATATATATATATCATATAAACCAAAACACTTAAGTTGTTAGTGGAATGTTTTAAAAACGTTACAGAATAAAATATTTGAAGAGCTCTTATAACCAAGCAATAATGTTAAAACAATATCGAAAAAATGGGGTGTTCCTAGAACATTCAAAACATAATTTTAACGTTTTTGTTACTTAATGGAAACATTAGGGAAACGTTCTTACAACCTAAAACTGTTAGCTGGATTGTCCCCATAACTATTTCTGCAGCAAAAACATCCTTTCCTCCTTTGCAAACCCAAAACTGGAGGGGTGTTTGTCTAAAAATCAGGAAGTGCTGAAGAAGAGAGAGCCAATGACAGCAGGGCTCAGAGCAAATGCACAGGTTATCCACAAGACGGCCTCAGCACTGAGCATTGATTTAAGGGTGGACTGAAGGTTAATTAAAAAGAGGAAACAAGGATGAAGAGAGGAGAGAGAAAGAAGGTTTGTTATGTGTGTGTATTTGTGTGAGTGACATTACGCTGGCTGGCACAGCTATCAGACCAGGTGGTTGTAAGTGGCGTACGCAGTCCTACAAAATGCTTGTGTGTGGCCAAGCAGCTGATTTTCTTTATCCTCTGAAAACAGAATCTGTGGCATGAAAATAAGTTCCATCCATTATGAAGGAAGAAGAATTTTGAAGGTTTTGAACATTTTAAGAAAGTTTGCATGAGTTCTGTCTATCGCTTTGAGACAGAAATGCTAGACACAGATATATTCCCCTAATACCCAGAGCGTTTTGTTGGATGACTTAAAACAGAGATAAATCATTAGCATGCACTTATTTCCTGCTGTTTTAATGAGTTTAAACAACTGAACCGACAAATATGTTAATACTGTAACAATCTTAATGTGTTCTTGGTTCATATGCTGCTCTTAGACTGCTTTGTGTCATCATCATTTTAAGAAATGAGGAACTCACTGTTTAAAACAAAAGAAAAAGCAAAAGCCAGATTACATTATATGAATTGTATCTGTACCAGACCTTATATATATATATATATATATATATTCACATTTATTACCACTGCAGTACAAGCTACTGTAGGCATCACATATTACAGTTAATCTAATCATACTGTAAACATTATTGCGATAGTACATCAACTAGTAGACAGGAATATACACATTAAAATAATTTACACATTTTTTTTACAGTGTGGGTTTGATTGTTTGCAATCCTTCCTGGTAATGATGGTTGTAACAGTTTAGATTATGTTGTGAGCGCAAGCATTGATTTCAACTGATGGAATCGATTGATTCGAGGCATTGCCGCTCTGTCTTCATTGTAGGGGACTTCAAGGGACAGCTGTATCTCAGTGCTTCTCTGCACAAGCAGCTGCCTTTTCCTGGATGTGTGTCAAGCTGAACATCAACATCTAAACGCAGCGTTATTGACTTGAGTCTCCTGAGCGGACCGGAGAGCAACCTCAGACTTCGATACTTATTACCTGTCAGCCAGCGGCAGTTTCTCTCTCCATGCTTGATTTAGTTTCATTCTGCCCCTGTGGGCAGCTGCTAGATGTGTGTCTCCATTTGTCTTTGTTTCTCCTGCCACTGAACCCTCTGTAGGGTCACTGAAAATGTAAACCATCTCAGTGCTCAGGGTTTTACAGTACTGGTTAACAGTAAGAGATTGTGAACCAAAATTATGTATTGTAAGTGCAAATGTGGTGCCAAGATGCCCAATAAATAACATTATTTGGAACCTTTCTACAGCATGGCTAGAAGACAAGTATGTAATCTCATCTAATTTCTGACAAAAAAGTTCTGTTATGGGAATAAAAGTATAATAAGTAAATAAGTAAATGAGGGCTAGCTCCTATGGACCTTAATTTAGACTAAATTTGCCAACCCTATCACTTTCAACCCTCTTAGCCAGTCCTATTCCTTTAATTGTATACATTTAATCTATTTTTTAAATGTTTATCAATGTTTATTGGGACTTTTGATTTAGATTAAATTTTGATTTCAAATTTTAACAAGCACCATCGTTCACTACCCATTTTTTAAAAAAATCAGTCTGGGGTGCAATTTTGTACACAACTACTCAATTTATTTCTTTATTGCCAGGATGAATCTGTTGCCTAACGTTTGATGCCCCTTGACAGACACAAGGTGGAAGCTGAAATATTTTCTGCCCATCGATTTCCACGTTGCTTTCCCTGCTGGCTTCCAGTAACCCGTGCCGGCGACCCAGTCACTGTCAATCTTGCTGGTGGTGGAGCTCTGGCATGTTTCTTCCTGCTGTGCTGGATCATTGTGGCAGACCGCTTATGTAACCCATGATGTACAACCATGCTGCTGCTGCTGCTGCTGGCAGCCAGGAAATCAATTTGCCTGTTGTTTCTCCTAACTACTTTATCACCTCTCTTGCTCACTCTCTCTCACTCTCTCTCTCTATCAGTTCCTCTCATTTCTTTTGTATTTATTCAGCTTTTCCCTTTCAAACACCTCTGTTTTGGTCTCTGTGTTCCTGTAGTTGGATTGGGACAGCATGGTGCTAACAGCCCCGAGGTCATGGGTTTGATTCAAAGGAGAATGTACAAATTGATCAGGTGTGCTGGACATATCTGATTTGCTAAACCCAGACGTTTTGATTCTCTTGAAGTGTGCTTTCACTTTTTGGTGTGAAAGAGTCACAGCAGGCATTAAAGTGTGACCTATCGGTGTGACGGGACTGCCAAAGATTCGGCCACCTGAGTCAATGCAGCTGAGGGACGCATGCCGCAGGTAAGTAAGTGTGTGGCTGAAATAAATGTGAAGCCAGAACAGACACACAAATAAAACTTCTCGTCTTGGTTTATCCAGCTAACAGGAAACATTCTGAAAATGTTCTTTAAACATTCTCTTAAAGTTCTCTCAAATAAATAAAAAAGTTCCTGCAGTTATGTTAGCAGCATATTGCTCTAGAACGTTCCTAGAACTTTCAAAATAACACCTTTAACATTTTGACGGAAACGTTAAGGAAACATTCCTACAACCTAAAATTGTTAACCGAGTAGGAGTCTTGTTCATGACATTTTTTTGACCCCGGGCAGAGTATTCATGGCCATGGTGACCTTTACATTGTTGCTGGAAGGATAAGATTGTCATCTTTCATTATCTGACAGCTCCCTGGTGAGATGTACACCTCTTTTGTCGAAAACAGAACATGCAGTGTCTGCTCTTTCTATGAGCTCTGCTTTTGCATAGGATTCATCACCTTGTATAGCTCCATGATAATCAGAATTTTTTTTCACGTCTTTCTACTTTAGTAATAAAAACTTTTGACAAATATATTGAATCATGAACTCTGCCTGTGAATGAGGCATTTCTAAAATGATGTTACTAATCCAAAACATTTGCTTTTGCATTACACATCACCATTCATGCCAATAAAGACCACTGACCACAAGTCAGTAAGCACATTTTTACTTTTAAATCTTACAACATTGCATTGCATTGTCTGGTTGTTTCACATCATCTAGACCTGATACACAGATGATGTCAGTCCATGTGCCTGCACCAGTCACCATCTCTGTTTCATTATTCATGCCACTGTTCCCATGTATTCCATGCACGAGGGGAGTAATCAATTAACCTTTTAGGGTGATAGGAGAGACACCATCCAGTTTGAGAAATGGATATGAATGCAAAGGTTAAACAGGTGAATTCCCCGGCACACTCACAGTTACGCTTATTCATGTTTGCACGCATTTGCAATTCATCGGTGTGCCAAAATGTAAAATGAGTATCACAAATCATGCCACTGGCTAATTTTTATAATTGCTCTAGAGCTTCATCATTACTGCAACATGTTATTAAAAAAATGTTTTTCTTTTGGTTTTGATGTTAATATGCAATATGTTTTCTTGTTAGACCAGAAGCTTGGTGCATATTTTTCTCTGCATTAGACATGAGGCAGCTTGTGAAGTAAATATCTTAAGCAGCTCAAAAAAACAGCATTCAGTGTCTACCTCACGCCTTGATAAAGGGCCATTTTCTGTTTGCCTGTAATGAATAACATCTGGCTTTTGGTCACCGTCACTGTTTTGAATGCTGGAGAGGAGCCAAAAGCAGGGACAAAATCTGCTCTACAAAATCTACAAAATGAGGATTTGCTGATGTATGTACTGTAAAAGCAGACTTAATCCAGAAATTGGAAGAACTTTAAAAGGGGTATGAATGAAAGTTGACATTTACAAAACCCCAGAAAGGAAAATCACAGGTGGAATCTCTTTAACATTATTTCTCTTCGACAGCAATGAGATTAAATGGAGAGTAAATGAAAAGATTTGATTTTTTTGAAAGAAGTCTCCTGTGTCTCAAATATTTCTACTGAGAAAAAGACCACAAATCTCACAAATGTCTCCATTAGAGTTTCAGAAAAGTCTAATTTAATTTAAATCAAATATTATTAAAGATTTCAATATGAACTCTTTACTCATCAAATTTACCCAAATCCAGATGATTATACATACGTTTTTTAGCTCTGTACTGTAAAATGTATTTTAACAGTTGCCTCACAATTTAGGAGAAACATCTGATACATAAACGTCTGAGAAATAAAAATGTCCTCTGGGAAAAATGAAATAAAATAAAGCAAAGTTTAAAAATTGAACACAAACCCAGTTCTAAAGTTTTGCCAGTTTTGACAACCAGACATACTTTTGGGGTCTCAACTTTTCCTGTTTATTTAAGCTTTTGCTGCATATATAAACTTCACCTTAGGGACAGTATCATTAATAAATTAAAATTTAAATGCCACTTGGGCCAACAATAGCTCAGCTCTGTAGCTATTATCCAGCTAGTCTTTATTTGGGCTTAAGTATGCACTCAGTAGCTCTTGACATTATGACAGTATTCAAGAGGGTGAGCACACTGTGGATAAATCGGATAACTTTATGACACTGTTAAAATAAAGATTTGATGCAATGAATAAAGGTGTCTACGGACAAGAACACTAGACCGCTCCATCTTCATTTATATTTAGCTCAATTTCCCCCCTGACCATAATGCATTGCACTTCAGCTAAATGAGATGGTGGTGGAGAGGGAGGCCCTGGATGGCTACTTACCACATAATTTTACAATTTGATTCACAGTTTAATGAGGAGGGATAATGGTTAGGTCTTCACATTACTGGTGGCACACTGACAGAATTAATAAGAAACATAATTGATGTCCCATGAAGACCTATAGCATGCCACGATATGACTAGCATTGCGACAGCCCCAGATTCAGCTTAGCCTTTATGTGACTTCTAATGAAAAACCAGCAAACAGGTAATATTCTCAGAATGTTGTGTAACGTAAAAGTTATCAAAAACATTCTTGCAGTAACGTTAATATGTTAGACTCTTTAGAACATTTTTAAAAGAGAAGTAGAGGGATGAAAATTAGAGCGATAGAAGAGGTAAAATGAAAAAAGCATTTTAGGACCAGATGGTTCAGTTACAGTTTTCTGCCAGCAGGGGCTAACTAGACCTGCTGAACAGCCAAACCTGGAATAGATTGTTAAGTAGCCCTACAGAAGCCTTTGTGCTCCCTGTTTACTAAAGCCATGGTAGATACCTGACAAACAGAAGGCCATTCATCATCATTAAATTACAGACACAATCTAATCATCACCTGCATAACACGTCTGTCTGATCTCCTTTAAAAATGAGCTTCTGGGTCAACTCTGCCATTTTAATGCCATTATGAGCTCATAATACAAATATTCACATTCAAGCAGTGAAACCAGGTCAGCTCTCATAAACACGGCCTTATGATTATGCATCAACTCGGAGCGCAGCACGATTCTGTGTGACTCACCATCTTTACCAAACATGTTCCATGACCTAAACAGCATTTCTGTCTTACGCATCGGAGAGATTCATAAACAAGTGGGTAAGAACAGAACGCATGCAATTTAAGCTAAATCATAACAATGATTCACCATGCCGATATGAGACTTAAACCTTGACTGACTTTTATAAATACTGGAAAAAAAAACATTTCAGAGAGAACAAAATCACTTAAAACCAATAAATTGTTGACAAACAAATATGATTGTTATGCTTGGCGTGATTAATTAGCATAGTAGTGAGGTCTGTTGTGGGTTTTAACATGTTAAGCTGAAGAGTCGAGTTTCTGAAGCGTCCTCTAATCCACTAAAGAGCCCAATTAAACCATTGAGAAAGAACCGTTTAGAGCACACTCCATGCAAAAGTCTTTCTGGAGCAGCTATCAGGCACCATTATTGTTGATGTCACGCTGGCTGTCTCTCATGTTTGCAATCCTCGGCTGACACACTCGGTTGTTGTTGCCCAGAATGGTTTCCTTAACGCATAACCTCCCCCGTGCTGAAGGTGTAGTTAGGACTCCCACGGTATCACTTTCTAATCGGTTCTCACAGTAGGCATCTTTTCACTAGTTTCAATACATACCGCTCTCATGCAGAGCTGCTGTTTTTGGATGAGTTTAACTTTTATAAGAGGCGAAGGCACAGCCTCTACTGCGCGCATCACAATCTTTATCGTATTGTATATTGATTTTCATTTAATTAGAGTATTTCAACAGTTTATCTCCAGGCTATTTGTTTCACAAGAAGCCACTACAGATTGCGCGGCATTGATTTGTTTAGCCTATAATGTACCCTACTTCGATTCCAAAGAGAGGGGGACGAGATAGAAGAAAATACTGGGTTTTTTTCAGGAGATAGGGCCAAGAAAAGGAATAAAAAGTAAAAGTTTTAGGTAAGCTAGAGTTTTAAACTTTGTTTCTGTGAAAATAGTCAAAGCTAATTTTTAATGTTTGTATTTGTTTTCTGTTTTGTTAAGGACTTTTATTATGTAGTGTCTTTGTAGTGTCTAGTTTGTAGTTTTGGTTTCCGTTGCTATTTTTCTGTTAATTGTTTGCACCTGCGTCTTGTTACCCTGATTATTCTTTGTGTATATAAGCCTCATGTATCTTATGTTCTTGTCTTTTTTTGTAGTCTGTTTTGCTGAAGGTGTAAACAGCACATGGCTCCTGTTTCTTGCTTGTGCAATTACATATTTTGTTGTTGTTTTGGTGTGGATGTTAAATATGTGTGGATTATGATATTAATATTTTTAGCAGAATAAATCTGGATGAAAATAATGCTTATGTTCTTTGTGCATTTGTAAAGCCTCTTTATATCTGCATGTGTTCTGATTATTTGAAACTGTTTCAGCTTCTTGCAACATGTTCTTGCCATACGGCCATGTCTCTGTGCTCACCACACTACCACTGTTACCAGTCTGAGGAAGGAACACACAGATGAGAACGTCCTGTCCTAAATGTTTTGACTCTGGCACTGCCTGTAAATGAAAACCTAGTCCATTAATCTCCAGCAGATATGGCTGGACATTGAAGAAAACAGTTTGTTTGCAGCAAATACTGTGGGTTTAATATCAGAACTGGATATTGAACCCGCAATTTCTTGATCTGGTGCAGAAGCTCCAGAAGAAATCTGAAAGTGAAGTGTCTGAAATGTTCCTGTAATTTTACCGTATTGATTTTATGCCATTGTGCTTCTCTGTCTAACATGTCAGAGATGTTTTGGTGACCTTCTGCCAGCCAGTTATAAAGACATCCAACTATTGATCGTATGGCATCTATACTGTATTGATTACTTTATATAGCACCATGTTTGAATGGTCACTACCAGTCAAAGTTCAGACACACTTCACATGTGAAGTTTATAAGACTTTAAAGCTTTGTTTTAAAGATTTGTGCCTGTTTATTTATTTGTAATAAAAAATTTGGGCTAAATTTGGAACAATTGGCAAATACATTAGTTATGAATGTTTTTTCTTTTATTGTTAGGCTTTTAAAAGTGAATGTGGTCTGAATAAACGTATTCTCTAAAATCAAGTCTTAATCTTGTATTTTGGTATGTATTAGCAAAGTAAATTAAAAAGATGTTTAGTAGCTTTGGATAAAATGTGTTAATGATTAGGAAAACACTATTTTCAATTATAATATGGAATCGTTTGGTGTTTATTGACTGGTAGTGTATTCAGTTTGTTGATATTTTATATCTATCTAATATTATGTATTAAGTGATTTTAAACTTTTTTTCATCCAAAAAACTAAGTGATTAAATAATTGACTTCAGTAATAAAAATCTTTCACAGAAGCATAAACATCAAATGAATGCAAGTCTAAATGTAAGAAGATTTTGTTTATCTCTCTGTTTCTGTTTGTCTGTAGAAGAATCTTTCTTAGTGGGAAAAGGTGTCCGGATAAACCTGATAATGTGAAACGGAAAACCACAAAGTCTCCAGACCTTTTCTTTCCAGTGATAACAGGTCTGGCTCACCTTTGGTCTCCAAAGTATTTAATAGTATCCAGCTGTCAAGTGTGACATGGTAGCTTGAAGGAAACGGTCTGATAACGTCGACAGTGGGCCCAAAAGGGCAGTGTGCACATAAAGGGCTGCAGTATAACACGTTCAGCTGCGGTCTGTGGTTATTCTGGTCACAGGACACCTGCTGTGCAGCAGCGCAACACGCCGCATGCAAACACAGAGCAAAGCTGCATTTAAATGCCTGTTTTTTCCATCTGTTTTTGCACAATGTGTTTGCTGTGAATAACAATTTGGTCGCATTATTAAGGTTGTTGGGTGTTAAATTGTTAAATGGGATGACAAAAGAAAAGACCAATGTAGTGTGCATTTTTTACAATATCCTCGTGTCTGGTAAGATTTTGAATCGTGAACATCCTAACAGTGTAAATCAATGTAAGTTTTGGTAATGGATTGAATCTGTTTAATGAATCAAGTTCATTTTGTTAATTTCGAGGCTATGTTTGTCTAATGTAGTTACTCCCAGTTATGACTTTGTACATTAATACTGTATACTGGTTTCTTACAGAGTAAGATTAAAACCTGTTGAACCAACTGTTTCATCTATCAACACATAGATGGACTCAAAAATCACTGAAAATTTTCACACAAGTTGCTTAACGTGTATGGAAAGTGCAGTCAGTGTTTCTAACAACAGTGGGAACAATAAAATTGAACTTCTGCCAATCTTTAGGAATCATTAGCTGTTTATTCACTGAAAACCTTCCCAGCACTATCTTGCAATTGTCCTGTTCTCTGATCTTATATAAGGCCTTGTTACATAACCCATGTACCTGATTACATAAGGAGCAGAGAAGGTGTAGAGATACTGTACCTATTACACGTCCTCAGAACCTCCGTAAATAACATCCACACCATGTCACAGAGCTGCTCCCGCAAGCATCTGTTGAAATAAACTGACTGCTGTGCTTTATCTCACTCAGAATCCGTGAACAGACTCTTTCAGTGGTGGTGATGGTGGGTTGGTATCAGTGGAGAATGGATAAAAATATCATCCAATATTTCACCCCCATAAACCAGGGCTGAATGAAGGCTTTATGTGGCGTGGATTTGTTAGTCATGACCGGCCCACACAGAATCTGCATCCACAGAAAGCTCTAGAGGTTTCTGCAGAATTGGAAAGGCCGTCATTCATAAACTTCTTGTTTATTAATTATTTTTGTCTAATTCAAGTTTTTTTCAGGTCATTTATAACAATGTGGTGCTCTCAGTGCTGGTTAACACATTTTACCATATTTATGCAAAATTCCAATGACATTTAATGCTTTATTTATTATTTATTTTTTCACAGCTGATCGAACACTCACTGCTGAATGTTTGATTTTGTATTTGAGAGAATTTTGGCAATATATTTGTGTATGACGTCAAAGGAACATTATTAGGATCAAATGTGGCACTTTAGTAAATCATTTGGTAGATCTATTTGTATATTCAAATAAATTCAAAAACATGAAGAGGACATTTTTGCATAACTGGCATCCAGTTCGTTTAAGGTTATACCCTGTGTGTTCAGCGAGCAACATCCCAATCGCATAGTTGTGTCACATTTATGTTGATCAGGGGCCACATGTTCTGTCAGTACATGCTGCGGCTCAGAGTGAACAGCAGTACAATTCAATCAAGTTGACGTTGTTACTCTTGATTAGCTTGCTAAAAATCAGTTGCTGAGAGGATAATAACGACCCTTGATAACAACTTTGGAGACTTTAAGAAATGCTTCATTCTCTATGAAGCATTCAAAAGCTGCAATGCCTGCTTCATAAATCACCGATCCTACAAACTAAGTATGTTTAACGGTGGGAAATATAAACCCCTGCTTGCTTTCTAATTAGGAAAGAAAATTTAAACATGAAGTCTACTGTACTTTAGTAAAATTTAAAGGAGACAGACATTGTTTTTTTTACTTAGGTTTACTTAGGAATCGTTTGTGTTTCTTATTTCTCCACAGAGTAGTATGTGGACACTTCATAGTCAACCATAAATGTTATTTTACACACCCATGAATTTGCAAGCTGTGTTCCAGCATAACACATTTGGTGATATTAGCCCTCAAGCTAGACATGGACAGAAAGCTGTGGGGTTTATCCTTTAGTCACTAAAGGGGATAAGTGAGTTATTGGAGAGTTACTGTGGTCACAGTCATGTTTTCCATTATTGCGCCCGTAAGCTCTTGGTTCTAATCCAGTCGTGACTGGCCTGCTATATTTGTTGCTATTTTGGATAAAAGCACCTAATGACAAATTTCCCTGAATTATGCTTTTCTATTGTAAATGTTTCCAATTATCCAATCAGATGCATTCTGGGTGATTTGTGCAGTTTATTGTGCTGTGCAGTTTGTCTACGTCCATTAACTGCACATGCTGAGATTCTTCCCTCCATTTCTGCCCATCGCTCACAAACATCTTGTGCGCAAGGTGCAGATTAGCGCCGGACGTTCATTTTAATTGCGTTTAATTATAGCCCAGATAGGCGGTAGGGAAGACCACCGCGGCACTTCCCAACCAGTATTGACTGGCGACAGGGTTGCCATGGTAACGATGCAATCAAAGAGCAAGACTGATGAATGGTGAACGTCTGTTTCAGAGTCAAGCTGTGGTCTAGAGCATTGGGTGCGTTTACTAAGCTTTGTATGTGTCTTAGGGGCTTTAGAGCGTACTTCATAATGAAGTATTAACGATATCATTACACAATGTCCTCCCGAGGTCAAACTGTGGAAATGTATAAAAGAAACTATAGCACATGGTGGGGAAAATTCCAGACAAATCATTGTTTAGACCATATCTTCGTTTTTAAAACCTTAATGCATGATCAATGTGGTTACAGGGAAAGGCAGCACAGAAATACAGTAATGCCAGTTATTAACAATATTAACTGAGAGTGCATCACATATGCTTGGCTTTGCAAACCTCCCCAGGTGATAAAATATAGGTTGCCAACTTAATTACTATAGAAAATCAAGATTTCCCTGCACGGAAATATAAACCACTATACTACAAAACATGGTTTTGTATTAAAATGTACTTACTTCTACATGTATACAGCTTACAATTTGCTCTGCGTTTTGACATTTTAATGTCATTTGTTACCATGGCGATCCTCGGAATGATAGCACCAACAAGAGGACGCAAGAATTGATTTTCATTCTCAGGCTCGTTCCTTCATTCGATTTATTTTATTTTTGGACAAAGGGGGAGGCAGAAACATTCTTAATGAAAATTAAATATTTCAGTATTTATGTTAGAAAATGGCAAAACAATTAGTGCATTTGGGCAATTATGTCAATTATGAGAATAAGGATATGGCTTTTGGCTTCTGTAATGGCTGTACTATCACACTGGCACAAGTACAAAACTGATTGGCTGGTAGGAAAAGCTTTTAAATGAAACAGAAGAAACAAATGTACCACAGGATCTGTTTTTTTGATATGCTGAATGTTATGATAAAGGGCAACTTAACTTAACTTTGATCTGACTAACAAGTATTAAAATGTTTACTGGAGAAATACATGTCTGTAATAAATAAATTGATTTTCCAGCTTAAATGTCTTTCTTTTCTGCGCACTTCAAAGACATGGTGAATTTAGAAAGACCCTAATACAAAACCATTTCTTTACTCTTTTAGGTCTCACAAGGGTACGACCTTGAATGATCAAAACAAGCTGAAAGCTACATTCACCAATAGTCTGAAATGTTAGTTTGAAATCCATGAAAACTTTGTTTCAGTGATACTAATTTTACAAGATTGTAAATGTGCACTTCAGTAAGACAGTGTCCTGTTTGACAAATACAGTATGTCCTAATGTTATAGTTTTTTTAAACGCGGTAAATGTATGAACGACCGCTTTTTTGAATAATGACTTCCCAGGGGGTGTCCAGAGGGTTAGCCATGCAGAGGTAATCACTCAGAACAGCCCAGTGTGAGGTCCTCACTAACCTCAGCTCATCTTTGTGTGTGTGAGTGTGTGTGTTGTTGTTTTTGTACCACTGTGGGGATCAAATTTCCCCACAAGGATGGTTAAAGTCACACACACCTATGCTGTGGGGACCAGCCAGCAGTGTGTGTGTGTGCATATGTAATTAGAAAAAATGAACAAACATTTAAAAGCATGTTGGCAAAGAAAAAAGTGGTTCTTTATTGCCATCTAACATGCACTTCTGATATATTTACAGTCTTTTATGTATTGTCAATATACTAGGATCTGTTATCAGATAAATACACAGTAAATGTCTCAAAGATTTTTATCATTGTGGTGGTCACTTCATTCAGTAAGATCTCACTTGTTGAATGGGCATCACTTTCACAGTATGTTTTTGGGTTGGTTTTGTGCTGTTTGGAATGGAATTCCTCTTAAAATGGGATTCTTAAGCTCTGAACCAACACACAGCTGAAGAATTAGTTTAACCTTTAAAAGAATGAGAAGCGATGTAGCAAATTATACAGTAAATGTGGCCCAAGGATAATGTCTGTTAAGCATGTGATTAAAGAAAAACAACAGCTTCTAATTAGCGGTCCATCAAGGGTAGGAGAAACAAGTAGCTACGTTTGACTTGCTAAAAGGTCACCTAAAATTCTTTCCTCATTTATATGTGCTTAAACAAATTTAACCTCCTTCTGTATGCGTCTGTTGTATATTTTGTTCATTATAAAATTGATGTACACAAAATTATTATGTTGGCTGACCATGTGTGCGCTGTTTCACATTCTCACTGGATTAACCGCATGTCTGAAAACCTTAAATAACAAGCTTCTTAAAATTACACCTTCATTTAAGAGTATGTCTGCACAAGAGAGGCTCAAAAATTGGACTGTCTAAGCAGAACTGGTAAAAGAAAAAGCAAGAGTAACAGTAAAATTCAACAAGATGCTGCAAAATTAAGTCATAAATCTATTAACATGCTTGTGTAATTCCCTGGAACGTACTAACATTCAAGAACAACTCTATGTGTGGAGTTTGGATTGCTTAATCTTCCAAACAGCTCTCAGTGTCATGAAAACAAATCGTCTAAGTGATAGTGCCTACTTCCTCCATGGTGAGAGAGAGAAATATTTTCTTTGTAAATAAAGAGCAATTTGAAAGAGAGTAATTTGAATTTCGGCATAAAGGCTCTTCCTGCTGATCTAATGGAGGTCTTCGCTGAAGTGAGCCATGGGAGCTTCTGTGCTTAATGGAATGCCATAAGAACTGGCCAATCAGAATGCTCGTTAACAACACTTATCAAAACAGATTTGTTACTTATGAATGTTTATAATTTATGACTGGTTTGTTGTCGCATTTGTACACACTAGTTGACACTGAATAAATATAGTGTTTTGACTGACCTCCTATAACGATTTACAGTATGTACATGTGAACATAATGTAAAGATGTTTCTATAACGATCACACATGTGTGCCGGTGTTACTAAAGTAGTACATTTTACTAAACAACACAAACTGCCATTTTTACATTAAATTATTTTTCATGTAAAAAAGTTAATGGCTATGACATAACTGGTTACCATAATTCAGTGGGACACAAAAACTGCATTTAATTTGGCAGTAAATATAAATGTCACATTTATTGCATTGCTTTTTGCACATGAACAAACTGGACCGTTATCCAACACAAGAGCAGCACTCTGCTGTAAGTACAGCCAGTTATAATTACATTTCAGCACCATGGATAGTTCCTAATGCTAGTACACTGAGAAAACTTCATGGACGAATAGCATGTCTATTAAGCTTGAAAGTGGCTTTTAATAGCAAGCTTTTCAGAGTTGATCATTCCTGGAAAGAGACATTCCCAGCACACATGCACACGCAATTCTAATAACCCGGTCACGTTTCTCTAGCATCAGACCTTTATAATGAGCAACAAATAAGATAGGAAAGCACATGACAGCTTTCTAATGAAACAGACACAAGACTCTAGGATGCTACAGTATGCAGCAAAGGCACTGCTTATTGGTTTACCTTTACAGTAAAAATTTAACATTGAGTGGCAATATCCAACTATAGATTTTATCATTGGATTGCTGCAAATTAAACTCTGCATTTCTGAGGGTGTTTGTACGCCAGAAACATGATACTTCTACACATTAAAAGGTCAGTGTAACACTGGTCAAGTTTTCTCTATTAAAACTATTAAAAGCACCCTGTACTTCTGTGAGGGTAAGCACACAGGTGCATTCAAAGACAATTGTGAAAACAGCTGGATTACTTTAATTCAGTTTTGGTTGAACAAGTCAGACTTTAAGTAGTCTGATAATTGAATGATTAGTAAGATTCTGATTAGTAATTTAGAACTGTTTTCTGTCAATAGTAATAAATAATAACTCCATTAATCATGTGTTGGGTTGGTCAAGGTTCAAATGAACCCAGAAACATTTGTTCTATTTTTCTAGTGTCTGACTATCTGATGGTTTAGGTAAAACTCCGCACATTTGTTTAGCAATAGAGAAGTGCATTCACTGGATCAAATGGTTTCACAGGGTAAAGCCACATACACATGGGTCTGCATGAGGATGATGCCTCAACTGCTCCCCAGTTCATGTTTGGTTGTCAAGGAGATTGTCGGACTCTATGAGCAGCACTGAGCCCAGTACATGGTGTTCTCTAATTCATCAGACATGCACTCAGTCCTCCCTTACTCAATGAAATACAGTGTTTTCACATAAGATAGTTGTTTGCCTGACAGCACAAGTAAATTACATTTGTAAACACTTTTCACTCCTTAACTGAACGGTTCATGGCAATAATGTCAATTTGCAGGCATTGATTAAAACTGTTAAGCTAAACTTTACCAAAGAGCTTTAAAAGTAGAATCTGGGCATATAGGTATGATTGGCTTTCATAAATGACAAGCTATATTTGCCAGTTTAACATTTCCAAAGCAGTTACAACCTTTAAAGTAAAAAATGTGTCTAAAATTGACTAGGTCGTTACCAAATTCTATATGCTTTATCTCAAGTTTAAAAGCTTTAATTGGAAAAACATTACAATATGTTACAAAGCACAGCCATTAAAAGAAGTTCCATTGAAAGAGCTTTATTTCTGAAAAATGAAATTCAATTTAACAAATATTTGCTGATTATGATCCTCCCTCTCCAGACAATGCATGTCTCCTATTGGGCAGTGTCGAAATGTCCCTACAAGGCTCCACCGCGCCAAGGCATCAACCACCATCGTGCGCCTTTGCGCAAAGGACATGGACCTGGTCGCATCTCTCTCTCTCCATTCCCATACGCATCAGCTGCGCTCAGCAGCTCGCATGGTGCCCCAATGAACCCTCGTCCTCACGGATCGTCCAACATACAATGGATTAACAGAAAAGACATGAATGCCCGCACAGAGGACGGCATCAGCCTGTGCCAAAGGGCTCTCCAAATAGTGACAGAGCTGTGCCTCGCCGGGCACGTCGACCGGGAGAAATGCGCGGATATTTTTCCGCTGGAGAGCAACATACCAGGTAAAAGGAGTTCAGGTAAATTTAACATACACGAAGTGATATCCTCCTTTTCCCTTAACATCTGTTTTTGTTTTCCAAAAACGTGCTTTTGCCCGTTAATGAGTAGCTGATAAAACAAGAGTTTGCGAAGTTAACAGTGAAGCTGTGAAAAGTTAGTTCACAACCATTGAACGCTACGACATTCTTTATAACATGCATAACATGTATAGAAAGTCATCCATCACACGGGCAGACTCCTCCACCTGTAGCGTACTAGTGCGCAACAGGTTGAAATGGACAAATCCATTCGCTCAGTATTTCACTGTCCTGAGATTACCAGCGTAATGCAATTGCACGAAAAGCTGGCGCAAACGTCGCAAGTTTTACGGATAAAACACGATTTCTGTAGGCTTTAAGACATTACGTGCTATGAATTGTCGCTGTATGTAATCTAGAGAGACGCGCACAGAAGGATTTGTTGCATGCTGTGAATTATGCATGTAAAACTGTGAAGACTCGATCGACATGCTGTCTGTACGCCAGTTTCACTTTATTTTATAAGTGGTGACCCGCCGTTATTTTCCTTGAAGGGATTATTTACCTTATTTTTGTTCTGCTCTGAACCATAACATCAGTTTTGTTGGTATAAATCAACAAAATGTAATAAGACCAGTTCATTTAGATGTTAACGATTTAGGCACATTTGCTTTAATTTTTTTCTGCATAAACTAAACTTTGTTCTTTTAAATCACCTGCGAGTGATTATATTTAAGAATGAGAAGTTTAATACTCACTATCTGTGCTGTAAGTACATCTACAGAACTTTGCTAACATGGACCACTGAAATGGGAGCGAAATTATTCTGATCTCTGCTTTACTAAACAAACACATTCCAGTCTCCTTTTTTCTTATACCTTGCCCTCTCTTTTCTGTTCTTTTTCTCTCTTCCTGTTTCTCCCATTTGTCTGTCATGCATCATTTATCCTCTGTGTCTGGACTTCATTTATCTCCAACAATCCCTGTCTGCCTTTTCTTCCTTTCTGTTCTTTACGATCTGCTTTCAACACACCTTCGTCTCTGTCTTTTATCAATCTTCATACACCTCCCCCGACTCTTCTTTTGCTCTCTCTTCCTCTCGTTGCCTGTAGACATCTCTGTAAGTCTCCTAGCTGTGGTCGTAGGTTTCTGTGGCCTCGCCCTTTTGGTAGTCTCTCTCTTTGTCTTTTGGAAGCTGTGCTGGCCCATTTGGAGAAGCAAGGCGCTTTCATCCAATGCTGACAACTGCCCTCAGGGGGTGCTACCTGAGGCCCCCCCAGCCCCACCTCCGGTGCCTCGTTCTGCTTCTCCTTTTCCTGACACCAAGGCTGGTGCCATTGCAGGAAGACAGCCATCGCAAAACCAGCAAGAGGATGAGGAGAAGAGGAAGGTGCCGGAGGTAAAGGTTAATGGGCGCAGCTCGGTCAAACTCCTGGAGGCAGCCATGAAGATCAGCCAGACGTCGCCAGACATTCCGGCCGAGGTCCAGCAGGCCCTGCGTGACCGTTTGAGCAAGCAGGCCAAGATCCAGCGGCAGACGACAGAACCTACCTCTTCCTCCAGGTGATATAGAACAGTTGTTATTTTCCTGCATGCTATATTACATTAAACTAACTACATGATACGTTTCATTTATGACTTTGGAGATCTACATTTTGATGCTTCATTGAACACTGAATGACAAAATGGAAAAGAGTTAATCATTTCATCACTATCGCTTGAGTAAAAAACTCACACACGTAGAAATAATGGTGTAATTGTGAGGTTGTGTGTATGAAGGACTATTATATATATATATATATATATATATATATATATATATATATATATATATATATATATATATATATATATGTTTAATAGTCCTTCCTACCTCACAATTACACCATTATTTCTACGTGTGTGAGTATATATATATATTTAATAGTCCTTCATACACACAACCTCACAATTACACCATTATTTCTATGTGTGTGAGTATATATATATACATATATATATATACATATATATACATACAATTTGTGTTCAGTGTGAAAAGAGCACATAACAGAGCAGCTGTTTTTTCTTTTACAATATATCCATATTTATGCCAGTCATGGCTGCCTTCCAGATAGAAATAAGACTGATGGATTCAAGCCAATGCACAGCAACTAAAAAGACACTAAATAGATTAACAAGCATGAGTGTGAAGAAGCAAGAGTGTAAAGCACCAAAAGATACTAACAGTAAAAAATACAGCAGCTGAACACATTTACATAATGTGTGTAGAAATACAACTACACAAAGGTTATGGAAAATCGGTATGATAAACTATATGATCTAGAGCTTTACAATCAACAACTGTTGTAAAACAATTACAATTAAAATCCCAGCATTATAATTAAATTCATTAATAGGAAAATAGGAACTATAGAGATGTGAAATATGTCACATTGAAATTATTTGTTACTCTATACAGTCGGTGTAAACATTATCGCCTCTCTTTTATTTTCACCAGTTCATCTCTGGTTGACAGGGTGATGGCATGTCTCCTGTTTTCTGCGTACACCCATTAATCACCACAGTTCACCAATCAGAGCCCTGGAGTCACATCGCCATGGCAACAGCATAACGTGACCCCGGCAATTAAACAATCAGCTCTTCTTCTCTTTGTTTCACGTGGCACCATGTTTAAGGAAGGCAGGGGTGTAATTAGCGTTGCTATGCGATAAGACTGACGAGCTGCGACTGTACGTCCAGGGATGTGATGAGCAGCTGCGCTCATTTCCACGTGGAATCCATTACTGACTAGCCACAGGACTGTCATTAAAAACACTGATGTGGTGTAACAGATGAGGTGTCCTCATAAATTACGTGTTAATAGGGTACACGTAAAGGCCAGGTGAAGCTGCTTAAAGGTCAGCGTGACACAGTACAAAAAAATCCATGCTTCTTTTAAAAAAATGTGTGTATATACTTTGCTACTAACTCTGAAAGTGCTCATCACATGACTGTATGTTTCCCAATCCTTTTTTTTATAAACAGGTCAATATACCAAGTGAGAATGGCAAACCTTTCCAGAAAACTTGCAATTAGAAAATAGTTTCTTGTCATTGTCATTTCATGGTAGATTGATTACTAAAGTTATGCTAAAATGAGCTCCAAGACTGTGTGGAGAAGACAGTGAGAAAACCATTTCTGAATTACTGACAAAAATGAGTTAATGCACTATTGAGCGCTGAAGATTTTTACATCATTTAATTTGTTTCTGTGAACTGAATATATATATATAAATATATATATAAACTATATATAAACTTGGTGTTTTGTGATGCCTTGAGTAAAGACCTCTTAGATTTGACTTGCAGTTACAGCCAATTATGCAGGAATGAATTACATTATTTTTCATATAAGCAAATATATTCATTAAATGCCTCAGAAAGGATGTTCACCTTTAGTACGTTAGCTGGAATTTAGGTCAGTTTCATATGTGCCCTGTAGTTAAGTGTGTATATACTGTAGTGCTACATTATAATCAAAACCATGCATTAAAGTATGATGCACATAGTCTATTTCCTGTTTAAATTCCCCCTGTAGTCATTAACTGTACCCCCTAAAACTCATCTTCGATTAAAATTACATATTTAAACGTTTGTCCTGTGAATACCTTGAATGTAACTTTACACCTTTGCTTCATTTAGTATATGGGGGTCAAAGATAATGCAAATTAGTCCCCACCTCCACTCAATCACACAAGCTCGACTTACCTGATCCAGGAAAAAAAACATACGTATGATGACGATTGGTTACATGTTTTTGAACACAGAGATGGTTTCAAACCGCATTTCTGAGACTGCAAACTGCAAACAATCCTCAGCAAGGGTGTTGACTGATGAATTTGCTTATAGTTTCTCCTAAAGCATATTAAAAACACCACATAGATATATAAACAACATTAATGTGACATGAATTTCTTTTTGTGGAAAAGATAAAACCACTGCTTAAAAGAAAACAAAGATGTTTTCTCTGTTCAAATAAGATAAAGAATGGTCTATTGATCTTACTAGTGGTCAGTCATTAGTGGAGTCTGCAACAGGTGTCTGATTGTTGATGTATGCACTAATAAAACCCTCATCTTTTCCATCTGCCCCTTCATCTTATGCAACCACCTAATCCTCAACCGCTTAGAAAAGAGAGTAAAAACACAAGTTCTGGCACTGGTTCACTGGCTTAATCATTATGGTTGGCAAGATATCTTAGAATCATGGCCATCAAACACACTGGATTTAAAAAGAAATGTTCTTCAAAACCTCTGCAGAAAGAAGTTAATTACTCTCTCTCTATTCACTTTATATCATTGCATTGTACTGGGATGTTTGTGCAAATTGCAAGGCAAGATGTGACAGACAAGAGTTGGACAAAAGATCAGGCAGAAAAACAGAAAATAGAGGGAACTGGGTGGAAAAAATATGGAGAATGTTAACCGCAGCATTTTACCACGTTCTAATATCACAAGTCTATGTTGAATGATATAATCTGTGTTTTTTTTTTCAAATTCTGTCATTGTCATATGTTTGTTGTCATCCTCCTAAAGGTGCTAGTTGCTAGGAAACACCAATGGTAAGTAGGGAACTATGGCTTCCTCATAAAACAGGAGACAAGTGCTAGGAAAAGGTTTTATAGTAAGAAGATCCAGGCCTAGCTATTGTAATGAAATATTGTAAAAAACAATATTTGTTTTATAAATAAAAAAATCTGATCAAGAGGAAAAATGATCTGATTGTTGTCCACTGGTTTGGACTTCTAAGAAATTACCTGTAAAAGTTTGTCTTTATTTCTTCTCAGGCACAATTCTTTCCGCCGACACCTACCACGGCAGATGAATGTGACCAGCGTGGACTTCACCATGGACACCCTCCCTGTCCGCCAGTCTTCTGCAGTCAGTATTGGCCGTATCAAACCTGAGCTTTACAAACAGAAGTCTGTGGACTCAGAAGAAGGTGCCAAGGAACCAGTGGAAACGTGTGGAAAGCTGAGCTTTGCCCTCAGCTACGACTATGAGGAGCAAGCTCTTGTGGTTCGCATTCTGAAGGCCCTGGACCTGCCAGCTAAAGACTTCACGGGCACCTCCGACCCCTATGTGAAGATTTACCTGCTTCCCGAGCGCAAAAAGAAATTTCAGACAAGGGTGCACCGCAAGACACTCAACCCCACGTTTGACGAGGTGTTCCGCTTCCCCGTGGAGTACAGCGAGCTGTGCAATCGCAAGCTGCACTTCAGCGTCTACGACTTTGACCGCTTCACGAGTCACGACATGATCGGTGAGGTGGTGGTTGATAATCTGTTTGAGCTGTCTGACCTATCACGAGAAGCTGTGGTTTGGAAGGACATCCTCGCCGCTACTACAGTGAGTACAGCATGTGTTCGTCTGGCCGTTGGCATGTGCCATCACACAGGTCACCAGATCATTACTTGGTAAAGCCAAGTTCATACACTGAGACCAGAATAAAACTAGAAAACCTTGGTAAACAAACCTTGGAGCAATGGTAAACATATTAAGATGATGTCATTAACATTACGCCAATTTACTGCCATAAAAAACTAAAACTATAATAAAAACTAAATGTACTGAAAACAGTCATTGGGTGACAACTAACAAAAACAGAAATTGAAAGTTTGAACAGTTTGAAAAAATAGATTTAAAAACTATATTAAATTTAAAACCTAATAAGCCTATATTGTCCTGCTGGTCATGTTTCTAACTACACTGACCTCCTCAAAGTAAAAACTGACTGTATGAGTGTAAAACAACTTTCACAGATCTCACTAATGGATAGATTGATCTATTATGTATAGTCTGTGCCAGGTGTGAAGGAGGGCTCATCTCCAAACTGACTCAGCCTTCCAGGGCACCCACATACCCCTTCCAAAAATAGATCCAATTGCCAGTTTCCAAAGGGACAGGAAGTGTGATTATCAAGCCAGAGCCTTCAAAAGACAACCATGACTAATCCAACAGGTGTGGAATTGAGTTTGTCCTACTGTCCCACTGACATCAGAGCACAACAGGAAGTGTCACCAACAGTCCATTTCAGACCTACAAAAAAAGGAACCAAAAAAAACTTATATATTTTTTTATATTTTCCTCCATATTAATTCCTTTTTAGATCCTCAAACAGATTGGCCCCTATGATAATGTAGCCCACTCAAAAATTACGCCTCAGATAATGTATCACAGCTTATATAACTGCCTCAGTCAGAGTTTTATAGGGACAAATAAACCAACTCTCCAAACACGCAGCGTAGAGACCGGTTCTGCATTAGTGGCATTACTGTTAAACGTACAGCAGTAACTTTTCAATATATTTAAGAAGAAAGCCAAAAGCCAAAAGAAAGCGTTCTGCTTCAGCATACACCATGAGATATAATTCTATAAAAAGGTTTGGCACACCTTCTACGGTTTCCTCTGAGGGCTCCGGTGTAAGTAATAGTCTGCCCACAGGTTTGACCTTTTGTCATGTATTATTACATACAGACTAGTTCTACTACTACTTAACCTGCAGAGGTGAAAGACATCATGACACACTCACCTCATTTACAGTGACTCACAATTAACAGTGACGTCCCTCTCTGCCACAAAGACAAAGTGAGTGGGGAAAACATGCTATTCCGTTTCATCGCTGATTCTGTTCGGCTTGTCAGTGGTGAGTCATTCTTGTTTGGGAAATGTAATCTTCTCGTCCTACTTGTTTGACGCATCGCTCTCTTTCAGGCCCATTAATTTCCTGATTGTTTTCTTTTCGGCGTATTTAATCGTTTTGTTGTTGCTTGGCTGATGGGGATGTGCGTTTTTGTTCCTGTCATGTTCCTGTGATGTTGTTATGTAACTGTCACTTTCTCCCCTCTTGTCAATGTTTGGTTGGTCTTGTGTTATTTCCTTCCCATTCTCTTCCCTGACTATTGCTTTCCTTCATAGGGACAATACAAAATTATTGAGTGCTGTAGGTTCGAGTGGCAGTGGAGAGGTTGTGACCTGCTGTGTTCAGTAATGAGAATATAGCTGGTTTAAACACGCAAAACTGTTTAAATTACTGTAAAATTATATCACATCTTGCATTCGTGTATACAAAATTCAGTGATGCTATTTGCCAGAAATGTGTTAAAACCTTTGCTGTGGAAATACTTGCTTCTAACTTTCTATACTGTTAATATCACAGCTTCGTTCACACTTAGCATCAACACACATATTTTCAAGCACTAATAAATCTTCTTAAGGCTACAAATTGCTGAAGCTGATTTGTTGGCATTCTTCATTCACACATGACCTCTAAATGCTGCTAAATTCATGATAAACCTTTTTATGTGTGAAAGCAACTTATTACTACAGCCCCTTAGGGACAAAACTGACTCTTTGAACCAGACCAGCTGCTCTAAGGCCCCTCACTGTGGAAAGACACTAGTAACTCTCAATTCTTAAAATAGTGAGATTGCAGCCCTGCTCCGTTGAGCTTCCGACTGCGAGCTGAAACCCTCCATTTTATCTTTACGTGACGTTTGAAGGTCTAATTTTGTTCTCTGTTTTGGAGCACTTGGCTGCTTTGGTACGTGACCACTGGAGGAGGGGAAGTTGAAGAGTCAAAACAGGAAGGGTATTATTGCCCCAAAAAGATTTGTGAATTGTTTCAGTTAGACATGAACGCAGCCAGGAGACGTGACTCCTGAACTCGCCTGTGGCCCTCTGTATTCGCCACTTGAGATGTGGATAACGAGCAGTTAGAGGACTGGATAGAATGTGACAGAGGCTGTTGACGTCAACATACACATAGGAGGTACATTCCAACTATTTATAACACAACACAGCTATCTGAAGAATAATCAATGGTATTGAGGAACTACTGAGTCATACCAAAGGCTGGAAGATATTTGTCTGGTAAACCTAATGAAAGTTTGGATTTTTCAAACAGTAGCTATAGGATAACAGACTTTATGTATGTAAGTTGGTCCTTGTTATGCAATCTGTTGTGAATCTTTACTTGGACAGATTAATCACTATCCTTAGTGTCTTTGAAGGATTAATAGATGTCCTACTCCAATAGTGAGAGGCTGTGAATCTCAAAATATACAAAGTCTTAATAAACTTTTATTAAGGTTATATTAATAAATATGACCTTATATGATAAAGGTATAATTAATAACTTAACTTTACCACCTCTGCAAAACTAATAAAGGTTAGGGAAGAAAAATTTGTCTTATTCAAAACAGGGTTATTTAATCATACAAGAATCAACCACTCATGTTCCACAAAAACAGTCCTTACAAAAGAGTTTTGAACGCTTCTGAGTAATACTTCTGTTCACAAATATATAGTTGTTTTTGTTCCACATTTTAAAGCGATATATCTGCTGTGAAGATCTAATATAGAACAGGGTTTTGTTTAAATCTGATGACATACTGGAGTCCAATATCCACAGAGCTTTATCTGAGTTGTTGGTGAAGCAAATAAAAGTCTATTTGGAGTGTCAGTAAATAAATGTTTTGTTTGTAATCACATAACAGGTTCTCTGTAGAGACCTTTAAAAAGAAAATCATCTTACAATATTTACTGAAGAGAATCCCTTTCTCCTGATTATTTAATCAATAACCTGATGCTGTTTTTAGCACACAAAGTAAAGACAACAGCTTAGACATTTCTTGCCAACAAAAAGTCCAATCAACTTTGTTTTCCTGTTGTCTGATCCAATCTTAATTTTAGTATTCAGTATCTTTCTGTCTATCTTTCTGTCTGTCTCTCTCTCTCTCTCTTTCAGGAGAGTGTAGATCTGGGTGAGATTATGTATTCCCTTTGCTATCTTCCCACGGCTGGAAGAATGACCCTCACCGTTATCAAGTGTCGCAATTTAAAAGCCATGGACATAACAGGCTACTCCGGTCAGTGTTAAGAAACAATGACAGTATGAAAACAATGCTACATAATATTGCTCTATGCATTAGATCATATTAAATAAACAAACTAGTTAAAAACTCTAGCTTTATATTTGTGCTCATGGCCCAAAAAGCCCCAAAACAGTTTCTTCAAAACACAATGCTTCTTTCCATCGTTAGATCCATATGTCAAAGTCTCCCTCATATGTGATGGACGGAGACTCAAAAAGCGAAAAACCACCACCAAAAAGAACACGCTCAACCCTGTCTACAACGAAGCCATCATTTTCGACATCCCACCTGAGAATGTGGAGCAGGTCAGCCTGTCAATCATGGTTATGGATTATGACAGGTAAGTGTCACCCTCTCAAACGGTACTGTACCGCAATTGAAAAACAATGACCATATACAGAAGCATGTTTAGGATAAATGGATTTGACATGACATGACAGACAACACTGGTTATATTAGTCAGATACTGTATCATGCTTGGATATCATTAATGTATTAAAAAAATATTTGCAGTGAATCTTTTACTCTTCCCTTAATAAACACCCTGCTGTATAATGATTTATTATCAGCCCCAGCAATTTCCTCAAAACATCATTTAACTGTTATAGAGTAAAATATATTTTCAAGTTATATTAAGAAAAGGCTGCCAATGGAGAGAAATATAATGATGTTTTAAGCAGCTAATCTTTATCTACTTTTACAAATGATATGCGTTTACTTGCCAGCACGAGTGAACCATGTAGTGAACATGCTTTTAAAAAGCGAAGTTTGCTATTGTGTTTTTCGTTCAGAGTCGGACACAATGAAGTCATAGGGGTGTGCAGGGCGGGGCCAGATGCAGAGGGTCTCGGGAGGGACCACTGGAACGAGATGCTGGCTTACCCACGCAAACCAATCACCCACTGGCATGCACTGTGTGAGGTGAGAGACTAGAAAACATAGAGTTCAGTTGCCAAGTTCAGTCTAGCCTAATGTGTTCCAGCATACTCTGTTGTGATATTTTGGTATATTTCCCCTGCAGTGGCCAGGACGAGCCTCCAGTTTTGAGAGTCAGGGATCATGTCCATCTCCAAAACCCCCACAGACCCCATAATGACCTGGATGCCCTGCAAACTTACTGTAATTGCAAAACACATCTGGTTTGTATAATTAATAGGGTATATTTTTCTGTAGTTGTAGCTTGTAACATTGCATTTTGTATTTAAAAGAGAACTATTCAGTACTGGTATCCCTGCTACAGACACAACCAAGCATGCGATTCTCAGTTACTCACGCTTTACTCTGAACTGGTGCTGAGTTTATGCTCCTCAAAGAATAGTTTTCAGGTCACTTTGAGGCTGAAATGATGTGGTTAAACAGTGAAGTCTCTACCTGTTTGACAGCATAATAATGGTGTGTCATTTTAGTGACACGTGAAATGACAGTGCTTATCATTTCATATTCTTGAGTGGGTTGAACGATATCTGAAAATATCTGACAAAACTGATGCAAGGTTTGAAAATGAACAGGCTTTCAAATATGAGATTATATTCTGTCTCATATGGAAATTTTTAATGAAAAAGCCATGCTGAGCTTTAATCACACAATCATAAAACCAAATGGTGAAAAATTACAATGTCAAAAGTGTATCAAGAATCTAATGTTTTCTGTGAATAAGAATAAGTTTAGTATAAGTTTAGAATAAGTTTTAAATAGTTAGAACAGATCATTTCTTTACATTAACAAGGACGCGTCAGTCACCAAAACAGAAAAGGTGCATTTAAAGGACAAAAATTCAGAGGGCAGGATAGAGAGATGTCATCATTGGATAAATCTTATTGTTACTATTTAATTATTAGTGACTATTTTGGAAGGCATGATTATTTAAGTTAACTAACCGAAATCATTAGTTTGTTGTTTAAAAGTAATGTTGTTTAAAAGACTCTCTATTTGAATAAAACTGCTGGAGTATATACAGAGTTATAAAAACAAAATAAATGGAAGAAACAAATAGAATTCCAAAAGAATGAAAAGAATGAAAAGATTACATTTTCAGCCATAAAATCATGGAGAAAAGGTGAATACTAAAGAAAATAAGAACCATTTTCTTGGATAAGTGCAGGCACCATAAAGCATTCAAGTACTATACCACAAGTAAAGCATTACTCTAAAATCATAATGGGCCAAATTATGGGAGCTGAAGCACTTTTGCCAGCTTTCAGTGTTAGTACATGTTGAAAAATGATGGTCAGAAGAGACTAACACAGTAGCCAGATGATGTAGCTTGTTTTGTTGCTGTTGTTAAAACAGAGAGAAATCGTAAAATTGATTACACTTTTGTTATTATCAATATCCAGGAAAATGTTCCTATCAATTCATACGAATAGTTTTTAATCTCTTCAAATATATAAAATTCTTCCCAAACATTAAATCCTCATATCCATCTATATCTCATATCTATAAACAAACATCCATCTGCCTCTCCCATTCTCCTGTCATGTAATTATTGATATATGATTCAATTTTAAGTGCTTGTGGGCAGTATTACACATAGCAAACAATATTTCCTTTTTACGACAATGTATTCTCTTGTTCTATTCTTTTGTAAGCAAGAAATTGCATTGTGTCTTAAAGAATTTGGTAACTTAACTGACACGTATCGTAAAGCGATACCGTGGTTGGAAAGTTGTTCCTAATTTTGTTAAGGTGCTATAAATATTTTATCAGGCAAATATTAGTGAAATTCCCAAAGAACAAGAGTTAATCATTCTTGACATCTGATGAATGAAGAAAAATGATGAGCTTTCTTTTGATGAGGAGGTCAGACATGAATTGGTTCAGGGTAAAAACGTGATTTAAACGAAACAATAACATCTCAAGCAATTAATGCTGTGGTGGAATTTGTCTTTCATGCAAAGAACCAAGAAATGAGATGATTTACTGTCAAAAGCACTAAATATAGAAAACAATTCATTATTCACTCATTCATAGTCATTTTAAAATGACAAACAATAGAGACAAAAGACAAACCTTCATTTTCTTTTCATTTGACTTATATTTACCTGTTGATTCGTTACTTTTGTGATCAAAACTTGTTTTGTCATTGCAGAGAATCAGTATTCATTGTGTGACATCACCCAATGTCTGTTCAGTCAGTATGCAAATAACATCTTGGTAATTGCACACCTAACATTTGAAAGCCGGACCCTTACAATTGGAAAAGGTTCAAGTGTTGTCGGTGTGCCCGTAAGTAATAATGCAATCAAACATGGCAATTACACAAAAGGCTGTGTACTGTTAACTTTGATTTGCACATTCAGACAGTCTTCTGCCCCAGAGCTCGGTCAGAGAACAGAACAAAAATAAATAATTCTTGTAGCATGCCGATACCAGTACCTAAACTTGATTGATAGCACTTAGAAAACTACACTTCTATTGTTCCTGAGAAGAATTATTTTGTATTTAGCTTAACTTTGCAAGTGCTGGCTGTGTATATACTTGAAAATTTCGTATTGTTATCTCGTTAAAGTGCATTTCTATGGATTGTTTGGTGGTGATTTGTACTATGGGCTTGTGATCTTGAACTTTATACACAATTTGCATATATTGTGCATTGGCTTGAAAAATCGTGATATGTTTTGATTAGCACTCAACTTCCTGAGATGACTTCTTGTTGAGCTATTGAAAAACTGCTTGTCAGTCATTTTTTGTCACCTGGCAACAAAACTGACCACTATGATGTATGTTGTTATGATGTGTACAGTTTGTGATATATTTTGTAAGAAAAAATTGCTGTAATTATTTGAAAGATAATTTTAATGGATGTTTCAACTGTATTTTAACAAAATAAACTCTGACTTGTCAAAGTGTATTTTACAAAGTGTTGCATATTATAGTTATTTGTAGCTTAGAGTGCAGAATTAAACGTGAACCACTAAGAAGCTGATCTGCTGGATAAAGTTTCTTTGTATACAGATATGAGTCTCTTATTCTAGAATTTTCTAGCAGGTTCTAGTATTGAAACATTCTACTGTCTAGTGTTTATTACCAGAGATATTAGAACACTATTGTCTTTACATGGCTTGTCGATTTATGTATACAATTTTCTGAGTTCAATATCTAATTGAGACATTTTTTACTGCAACTGTACAGCAGTGAAGGTAAATCAAGAACAGAGACATTTGGTTGAATATTTGGTTGAAAGGTAACTAAAAATATTTAACAAAACTCTCCCTTGCTACCAAATGTTTTTCATTGTGAAAATTTCAAGCAGAATTCTTTGTCTCTGCTCTGAAATGAGTTGATATGAAAATTCTGAAATGTTAACCATGTACAGCTGACTTCAGAAAGGCTCTAATCACAACAGGAACCCTACAGGTCCATTAAGCTTGTAAGTGCGAAATGAAAGCCATCAGAAAGGAAGATGGACATGTCTTTCAGATGGAGGAGACTGAAGGTGAAAAGCTCTGTATGCTGCGCTGTACCCATTTTTCAGACAATTTACTTAATGGCGTCACACTGTTCAGATGTAATTAGGCTTTCTCTGATATTTAATAATTAATGATAGACAGAGTGAGACAGAGAGAAAGGGAGCAAGAGAATGAAAAGTCTGGAGCATATTAAGGAGATAAAAGACAGGAAATTTCATCGGATTGCCGAAGAGCCCCTTATTTTATCATCTTTAGTTGAAAAATGTTTTCTCAGTGTGATATTACAGCCTTCTTTGGTATCACATTTTGCTGAAATCAAGATGATAAAATACCCAACGCTGACTTTGAGGGAGAAACTCTGGACAGTTTATACTGAGATGTGTGTTTGACCCACATCAAGGCCGAGTTCAACAGGAGTCCAGAGCCAAATGGCTATCAGCGAAGATAGAAGCGCCAACCGTAATTGTACCCTACATGCTTAACACAAAAGACTTGCTGCTTAAAAGAGAGGCCTTCTATCTTACCTTGGAGCTTCAGGCTGCTGAAAAGCGCCTCATCAAAGCATGGCGCACCTCGGGAAACCTTGATCAGGCTGACAGGTGACTGCCATTTCCTTCATCTCTGTGGATATCAAAGAGTTGTCTGCCTTAGTGGCCGGCAATCCATTCAGACTGCTGTGGAGAAAGATGGCATAAAACCAACTGGCTCTAATGCTCTTATATCTTGTTAGCATGTGCTATGAACTGTTAAAACTCTACAGTCTGAAGGACTGTGCGGAGAGCACATTTAGGCATTTTATGTGAGGAATTGCATAAATAAGGTAAAATGTACAGTTAGCCCATCATTTTTACATAATAAACCCTGACAGAATAATAATGCATAATGGTCAATGTGGCATAGAAGGTTAAATTTATATTAATTTAAACATTTATACCCACATAACACTCATTAAAAACAATTACTACAACAACAATAAAAACTACAGCATTAAAAACGATTCCGCTAAAACGGTTAAAACGCTGGCAGGTGTAACAAATGCTTCGCATCTGTTTTTGTTACAACGGAAAACAAATCAGATTGTGATTTTTCTGTGCTTTTATGTCACTCTGAGGTCTGCACTTGCATTACAGAACCCAAATAACAAGCTTTTAACTCAGAGAACATTTTGTCACATCTCAAATTAAATGTCATCCTAACAAAGGCAGCGTATTTGTATTTGTGTATCTGTTTTCATTCCTCTTCTGTAATAGATTGTCTGACTTCCAGTAGAGTATGGAGAGTCAGACATGTGTTACGTCTGATTTTGGCTAACAAACTGCTTGAAAACACACACACATTCTGGACATATGTCCATTAAGTTTTATAAATTGCAATCAGCACGTTGCCTTTTACAAAACGTAATCAATAACAAACTATTCAAACAGTCCATCAACAATTTCAGCAGACATTTTCAGTAAATCATTGGAATTAGGGTCATTACAATACACTCCTGAATTCCATAATAAAGGAACGATTGGACTGGAATGGCCAGAGAGACCAAATCTCTTGTGGGGGCTGTTTTGATGTCTTGTGAAATCTCCAATACATTTAGTCTCTTAGATAGAGGCTGCAGGGTCTGCATGTGTGAATGCGTTCACCTTGTCAGTTTAATTGTTGCACTGTCAGTCACAACATGGCAACAAGAGTCCATTTATATTCTCCCAGCCTGATGCCTGGCATGTACTCCATTTTAACCATTTCTGGAGACAAATTCAACATTAGTCTCAGGAAGGCCTAAATGATCAAAAACAACTTGTTGACATTGCAGACTATGGTTTTGTAATAATTATTATCCACTCTAGGGGTTTTTAACATTACAGGGTAAAACATAACACAGCGTCTTAAAGGAAAAAGCTTGAACTGCCTTTTACTTTGTATTAATAAGACATCTGGAGGGTTTGATTGATCCGATGTCATACAGAGTGACTTCTGGATATTAAGGTAAAAGCTTAAGTTAGTAGAAAACACTCATGTCCATTTCATAATCAACGTGATCAGCTCTGTGATTATGCCTCAATAGGATCTATTAGTACATCAGGTGGTTATAGTCAACAGCCTTGTTCATTAGCTGAGCTATGAAGAGGTATTCACACCAATTTAAAAAATTCCCTAAAGACTCTTAAAATGCTTGAAATGAAGAAAACAACATAATGTGTTTGTCTCCAAAAACAGTATAATACCAAAAAAAGAAATCCCTTATTTGGGATTTGTTTGTCAGATTGTAACTATCAGAGTGAGTGCTTAAAAAGGTCACCAACTTTTAAAAAAAGTCAAACTTTTAAACTCAAATAAGTTTCTACTGAAATTTTCTGTTGGCATCTTGCATCTGCAATACTAGTCCCTTACACCATTTTGTCTTTAAACTTTTCCTTTTGCATACGTGCAGGTCTGTGTTAACCATTTCTATGAACTTTTACATCAGAAACTGTGTTTTTTCAGAGGACTTTTTTTTTTATTTCTTAAAACCTTTCCTGGGTTGTGTTTGTCACACCCTGCTTTTGATTATGTATTAGCGCTGTCATGATCACCATGAGCCAGAGGTGATTCTGTGATGTATGAGTGTTGTCATGTTGAGGGGAAGTAGTAGACAGAGAGCTTATCTCTCCATTATGAGGTCGTCACACTTTTCCTGTAATGCTTCACGGCCATTGCGGTGCATGTTTCAACCATTGAACCGCTAGGCGCAGGTGATTTTATGTGGAAAATGGTCAAATGTACTTGAAATTGCAGATGGAATAAGCAGTGGACAGATAGGGGTTTTCTACCATAACAGCCCCTAAACACAGTGCTTCCATATGCATTTGCCTCATAAGTATTGCATGTCTCTTGCTATAATCATTGTCATTTGGAGGTATAATTATTAAAGGATATTGCAGTTTGCCTTCTTCTATTCCACACACTTTAGTCAAGTAGTCACAGTCGAGGAACCCTGTCTGTCTGCTAGAGTGACTGCTTTTCTGCATCTGCTGTAGGTTATCTGTAAAATGCATTGCATTTCTGCATTACTCCAGTTCTACTCCAGTATATATATTCGCAACAAATTTGCTGTGTGCAGCATAAACGGCAATAAAAAACAAAACACAAGTTAAAGGGAAAGAGTCTTCATTTAATTCTTCATTTTGGCCAGAATTAAATCTGTTTTCATCAGAAACGAAAAGCAATTCCAAATCAGCAGATAAAATTGAGTTAGTGTGTCTGACTTTCTCTTTGTGTCCTACAGGATGCCAATATTGAAGTCAAAATGAATTCCAAATGGACCCTATTTATTTTTTTAATGCAATTACATGTTCCTGGCCCTGTTGTGAATGATTCATCGGCGCATGTTATTGTAAAGAAAAACTGTTTTCATAGTCTTAATCAAAATGTAATAATGTGCTCTTCCACTGAAAACTTTCTTTTTAAACAGATGGTACTTAAATCTTGTGGGCTATTGTATAATCTTAAGTAGCAGTCAAATAGCAATTTAGGCATTGTGTAAGCAAGGTAAAATGTATTTGGGCTGACTCCATTTGCGTATGAAACGTCTAGTTTTTATGATTAATTCATGATGGATAAACTCTTAGAACATTAGTTTACTTACTGTACATGGAAGTAATATTGTAAATGGCAATTTATGTTGGCTATAATATAATGTTAACACACAATAACCGATCAGTGAAGGAAACAGAAAGCATCTTACATTAAATAAGATTTATATTAATTCTACATATATTAACTCTTAGTATCATGTTTTCTTACCAGTCAGAACTTCTCATATATCTGTTCTTATATCATATATAAGAATCTGTTTGTGTTTCTAATGAAAATAATGCAGCTTCTAGTGAATAACAATCCATTATTGCCTCTCCTCTCAGTGCTGGCGAGGCTTTTTCAAAGATGAAACATTGCTGTGCCATTTCCAAGCTACTGACAGAGGTGCCGGCGGTGGAAATGTATTGATATGAGGAACCAGAAATAGACATTTTGCCCCTTGGATCAGAGCACAGAAATCATCTTTCATTAGTGCTCTCTTGGCTGATATCCTGTGACACACACGCACATACACAACTCATGAATAAACAAGACTGGTTCATTTATGTGTGTGCACGGGGGAGAGAAAAGTGTTTAATATAAGGATGCATTGCAATAAAATAGATGATCTAACAGTCAAGCACAGATCAAATATTGCATAATAGCTCAGTGTCTGGTCTTTTGAAAATTACTGATATATTTTAAAACAGTGTAACCTTTAAAGACTGTTTTACATAGAACTGGTGAAGAAATGTTAAAATGTTTTGCTAAGCCTGTCTAAGGTCGGACCTATTTTGATGCAACACCTTGTTCAGATCTTCTTTTAATTCATTTTTGTTTCGATTGAGGAATGTTACAGATATACACTACATGTACATGAGTATTTAGACACCTTCTTTTAAAATAATCGTTTAGGTCAATTTAGTCATGCCAGTAAACACAAATCTTAATGGTTCAAAATACAATATAGGGTACAGATCTCTGCTTGCTTCCAACACTGTAGCAACAGTTTGCTTTTTTCTTAGATGTTTTGTTATGCTCCAGCATGACAATTCCCCTGTGCACAAAGCAAGATCAATAGAAAAAGAAATTATTTACTGAGTCTGGTGTAGAAGAACTTGACTGAGTGACCCTGCACAAAGCCCACACCTGAATCCCACGAGCACCTTTGGAATTAATTGGAATGTTCAATGCAAGCCAGGCCCCATGGCCCGACATAAGTGCCTGACCTCACGGTCGCGGAGCAATTCTCTGAAGCCGTGTCTCAACACATCCTCAAGAGCCTTCCCAGATGAGTGGAAGCTGTTATAGCAGCAAACAGAGGAACTAACATCTATTCCTCTGAAATTCAATAATCAACAAGCACAAATGAGTGTGGTGTTGGGGTCTCTACATACTTTTGCTCATGTAGTGTATGTCCTGTGTATTTATTGCATGTCTTATCCAGCCTGCCTGATGCTATAAAACTCTCTGGGATTAGTGAAGACTTCCACTGCATTTGTTATGACAGCTCTCCCTATCAGTTTGAGGGCTTAACTCTAATTCCCTTGAATTATAAATTTGGCTTTGGCTTACCATCACCTCCTGTTGGTGTCACTAAACATGTTTTTTTCTTTTAAATCCAAGTATGTCACATTCAGTGTGGTCTTGAATTTAAAATTGGTTGCTGGTTCTTGTTACAGAGGCTAATCTGAGGGTGCTGTGTCGTAAATCGCTAGCAAGAACAGGATCGTGATGGTGAATTTTAATGGTGACAGTGATCAATGAAGAGTCAGCCATCTTGGTAAATACAGCCCTATCTTTATCTTGTTCTCTCTTTGTCTCATAAATGACACTGTCTTGTTCTCATAAGCAGGTAAACAGGCTATCCATTGTACACACCGAATTCTAAATGGCTGCGTATCATTTTAAAACTCACCCAACTTTTAACCTAAATATTGCTCATTTTAGTTACCTATGGGTAGTTAGTTTTATTACAAAGCTTTGACCACAGTGTATGTAATACTCAAGTAATGAAAAGTAGCTGACTATCAAGCATTGAAATAAAGTGAATTTCCTTCTAGCACTCAGTATGTAAGCACTGTCAGTAGGAAAGGATTCATTCTATGAATGAGTGTCCGGACGCCCACTCCACACATTGTGAGTCATTGACTGAGGCTCAGATCAGAGTCAGTAGGAGCCCCCAACGGTGCACTGTTAGATCACTGCCGTACAAGACATAACCTGAGGTGACTCTCAAGGGCACGTACACCAATTCAAACCATTACTGTACACAGTCACATTCGAATATGTTTAAATAATCAAGACATTTAGTGATAAAAAACATCTTCCCATAATTAATCTTAAGATTTGTACAGTTTACTTCTAAATATAACCTCAGATCTTTGGTTGCACTTCATTTTGTAACTTTTCAAGAAACTTCTGTTTTCTAACCCTGATCTTAAAAAGCAAAGTAAGGTGATTCTGGGCCTTCGAAGAGTATTTAGCAAATATCTGTAATATGCCTTAAAGTGAGACTATTCGCCATCTGGCACATAATCATCAGGTTTTTAACAGCAGGCAAAACATCTGTGGTCAGAATTTGATGCCCATTACGGGAAGGCAATTCTCTGCTGTTGGTGTGAGTGGAGACACGGCTGGAATTTGAGAATAAGGATTATCAAGGGGAAGGTAGATTGATGACCTCACAGTCAGGCAAAAGCTGTTTGATACCATCAGCCAGATGCAGGTCCCATCTCAATTTGGTGGGCAGTGAAGATAAGCCTGCCAGTGGTGTTAGCTGAGCCGAACTATCCATCCTGATGCCAATAGACTGTGAGAAACCCAGAGCTGGTGAACTGGAGAAGCAGTAGCGTTACTGTAATATCTTGTCTACATAGTATATTCTAGCATGGTAGTAAAGCGCATACTTTAATATATTTCTCAATACGTGATAACGCAGGAAATACAGCTGTCCACATCTGCATTATGAATTTTTATAAGCACACAAAGCACGTAAAACAGTCTCCTTTTAAGGGTTATGAAATGTACAGTTATTTTATCATCTTTAAAACCACTATCTGTCTGTCTGTCTCTGTCTATCTACCTGTCTGTCCATCTGTCTATCACCTCATTACATGCTGGGAAGTTTGAGGGCAGGTTTAAGCTTAAGGTTTAAGGTGTAAAGATGTTTAGGGGAAGTTTTAGGGGCTGCTTATTGTAGACTTGGCTTCTGGTGGTCTCTATGGAAACCCCTGTCTGCTTCAGCAGCCTCTGTAAGAATTTAATAGGTGTACCTGCGTTCCCACGGTGACCAGACAGCAGATAAAGCTGGTGTCAGTCACAGCTGTTCTTTGAGAACGCATCCTTTCTTACCGGATCGCACTTGTGATTTAATTGCTTGTGAGTAACACTTCACATTATAACATTAGGCAGTCGACATGACGTGAATACACCAGCTGTAAACAGAATCTGTATTATCATGCAGAGCTGTGAATTTGATCTATTGACCACACCAGAGCTGCGTGACCTCGCAGTGCCCTAGCGCTGACCTGGTTTGCCTATATCTTTAGGTGTTTTAGAGATTGGAAGCACACACAGAGAAGAGAAAGTAAAGTATATGTTAAATAATTATACGTAATTTCATGTTGTTTATAATTTGTTACATAAACATACTGCATGATGCAGGCTTAGACGTAATTATTTCAGAGGGACCTGGTCAAATGTTTCCACCTAGTGATCAAAATATGAATTGCATTAGAAACGAAGTAACCTTAAAATCACCCAAAATCAATAGAAGACGCCACTAAAAACAAACAAAATAGTTTGTTCAGGAATAGTTCAGGAATACTTTTATCTGAAATGCGACAGAAAAAAAATAATTTTCCATTTTCTTGTACCAAAACAAAAGTTTATTCAGACAATGAGCACTGTTTACTGCAAAAGCAAAATGACACTTAAAATCGTAGGCTTAGCAAGTCTTTACCATATTAGCCTATACTGTTTACTTTTCCGATGGAAAGTTATTCGGTAAATTATAACAGGTTTACATAACTTTATGAATTCATTTATATATTTCAGAATATTTCTATGTGACAAGCTTACCTGACTGACCGCGAAGCTTTAAAAAGCGCCATCAAACCTCAAGCTCCTGTCGCTCAAAAGGTGTTTTTCTCCAGGAAATAATGTTGAATTGTTATCTGTACATGTTATAAAGTCAAAATAAATATATTTTCGTTAATATTTCGGATATTTTCGTTAAGTTACATACAGTTACCGATTCTTTAATCTCGCGCCGGCAACGCCCCGGCGCATGCGCACTTTTGATCACAAAAACACAACTTTGTTCGACTTTGTTGTTTTTAGATTAAGCAATTTGTATTATGTTTTATTAAAATTATGTGAGCCCTTAAATTAGTCCCGTCTGGTAGACACATTGTTTAATGCACATGTGCATTTAACAGAAATATAATTGAAATTGTGGCTGTTTAAACTCTAATGTGATTACTTAAAATATTTCCTTAATTACATGAAAAAAAATGTAATTTTGTTAACCAGTAACGCTTATTGTAAGACATATTTTAATCTTATCCCAATTAGTCCCGACGTCAATTGTCTTATTATAACAAAGAATATTCATTAGGTACGTGATGTGTTTTCCACAGAGGTTTAAATATTGATATAAGTGAACATTTTAGTCCAAGTTTGTTGTCATGGAAACAGTTTCCATGTTTTTTTCCATTTGTGAGGTTGGACAGAAGTAATCCTGAGATACACAGAAAAGTCTCTGTGACCTCCACTCGCTCCTTTATTAAAAGCATCTGCTCCCAGCAGCTGTACAGGAACCCCACAGCCCAGCTCTCTACACACAACCAAAGTCAGGCAGCCTCACAAACTGGAAACAAGGACAATTTCTGCCCTGCCAGTTCATGGACGAGAGCTGTTGTGCTTTTTGACTGGCGTATTTTTACGTAAATTAAATTAATAGAAACATACAAACATGTACATATACATACTGTATATAAACCAATCAAAAGAGCCGAATTTTGATTGATGTTTAGGAGTAAAATGCACGTTTAGGTTACGATAGGTTATGATGGAAAAAAGTTGAATATTACTTATTTACAAATAATATACTTTATCTATTTTTTATTTAAAACCGTATTAAATTGCAGTGCCAAAGTAAGGTGTTATGCCGTCTGGCAATACCGGTTTATTTCAGAGGATGGCGGTATAGAAATAGAGATAGCTAATATGCGAAAGGCACGTAAACATTTTAATTTAATTACCTGAGGTGGTAATTAAACTTTCTTCAGATTATTTTACACGATCGTATGGTGCGTGGATTCATTTATCTGTTTACTTCACCGTGGTCCATTAGAAAAGAGCTATTATTTAAAATATGTAGGAAAACGTATCTGAGAAAAAAGGCTATTATTATATTTAAATAAATAATAATAATTATTATTATTATTAATATTAATGTTATTATTATTATTATTATTAATATTAAATAAATAAACTGCGTCACCAGAACTGAATGTTGTAAAGACATCGAGTTGTGTCCTGTATACTATTCATCGCATTCTCGTAATCAAAAATAATAAATATTGGCGTTCAGCAGTTCATACATGTATCTGAAATATATTTTATTACATTTTTATCATAAAATGTAAGCAAGCTCAGATATGCCCTGATTGTATTTCGGCTACCGTACTATTTTTTTTTTACTGTACAATAAGTAATTGGTAGCTTAAACTTCTTAGTGAATAGTGCCATTAAAAAATACAAGTGTTGTATTAAAAATAAGTGTTGTATTTTATGTATAGTCACTATTTTTACACTCCAGTTTCAAGATCAACACTGTCTGTTTGGTTCTTTCTGAGTTGTTGTCTCTGTCCGGCCGCTTCAGCACCACGGACAGCGGCCGGAATAATTCCGCTGGACGCTTGAGGCTCTTCAAAACAAGACATGGTGGAAATATTAATCAACAGAGCCAACATCTGACATTGTAAGGTTACAAGGCAAACCTAATGACACAATAAATATTCAGGCGCCAAGCTTCGCATTGAAAGGTTACCAAGAAAATCATAAATGATATGCATGTGCTAAAACTTTGCAATAGCAGCGTTCGCACAATAATAAATGAGACGCCATTTTTGTCACAGTTGCATGAAAGAGCAACACGAACTAATTTCATCAATAAAAATAACGGGTGTATACCAGCTGATTGTGTGATAACTTTGAAATGTAATAATGGAGCGAAATAATAAGAAAGATTACACCTGCTGACATTTGCACACGTTAGAGATGCTCTGATTTTACACATTTCTTTGAAATTGTCCACGAAGATTTATGAAACATGAATAAGATGCGTCGTCGCTCCCAGTGAAGTGATTGTGTGTGTTTGTGTCTGTGATCAAAACCTTATTTTAGTTATTCTAACCCCACAACCTGCACAGATCTGAGTACTGACAACTGCTTCTCCACGTCAACATAAAGAATTATTAGTTTAAATAAAGATAAAAAAGATAAAAATGCATAATTTAGTCCTTAAGGTCATTTTTACCGCAGTCAGTTGCTATAATTGTTTTTAGTCAATTGTTGAGTCTGAAACGGTACTGTATAACTGATCTGAAACTGTAACAGGCGTGCTTTATTCTTCATATGTTTAATTGTGAAAATCTCTAACTCATATTTATTTGGGGCGTATATCCTACATATTTTTCTTGCATTTTAAGTAATGCATTAAAGCATTTAATACTGCAATACGTTGTTTATCCAGTAGATGGCAGAAGAACACCATCTTCCTTGCACACTAGACTACAAGAGCCATTTTCAATGTTGAATGTTGTTTTGGAGCACGAATTGCTCAGTTTATTTTTAATTTTGATATTTTAATATCGATTTAAATAACATGCCTCATAATTAGCAGGTTAGCTACAGTTATTCAAATCAGAGATGAGAAAGAGCAGACGTTTTATTGTGGTACAAAATGTTTAAGTAAAAAAGTCTGACATTAAACATACAAATGTCATCCAACAACAGTCAGACAACATGTGATTCATAATAATAATGAGGGCTGAGTGAAAAAAACAATTTTTAACAGAATGAGTTCTTCAACAGTTCAACTAACAGTCGATTCACTGTTGACAATAAATTAGGAGCAGGCATTTTTAAATATCAACATAATGACAATTTTCAATAAAAAATGTGACATTTTATCATTAAAAAAGAAACAATCAGAATATTTCGATTGCAACAAATTACATATAGCAAATTTAGTCTTCTGCATTCAAAATCTGTGAAAAATCTGTGAATCATTTCATTCTGTTCAGTGTTCAGACGAAAACAATCCAGCATGTTATAAATAATGTACTTCTCTTGACTTTCTGATGAGGAAACGTGAGCAACCACACAGTCTTAACTGTTCAATAGAGATCTTCACAGAGGCGTCACCATTAATCTGCTTATGGTCCTCACCCACTTTCACCGGACCAGTTGAGCTCTTAGTTTTAATCAATTCCATTTTTATATCACGAGCACCTGTCCATGCTAAGGGCTGAACCGCGATAGACCACCAGATCAAAGGTCCAACATCAACAGATGTTCCAGCAGAAGATTATGATCCAGTGGTTCGTAGGTCTTGTTTCTGCATGACATTCCAGAGTTTGTGGAGGTTGGATTGAGTGATGAGGTCATCTGGTTTGAGCTGCAGTGCACGGAGGTAGTTGCTTTCTGCCTCCTTTAGTTTCCCATTAAGGTGAAGGATGGCACCAAGATTCATCAGAGCAGCTGGATGCTGAGAGAGAGAGAGAGAGAGAGAGAGAGAGAGAGAGAGAAAGGACCATTGTATATACTCTCTGAACAGTGTATTTCACAATTCAATAGTTCTGCAGGGTAACCTCATAACATATGACAGAGAACAAGTACTTACATCAGGTCTCAGGTCGGCAGCCTTCCCATAATACCTTTCAGCTGCTTCATTCTGATTGGCCTGCCTGTGTACAAACATACACACAATAACTTTATTGTGAATATTTAACTTTAACAGCACATTACAGCTAGCTGGATAACACATTCACGTTAACAACAAATGTTAACATTTTCCATTAAATCCACAATAAAAAATGAGCTGAATACAACTGACCCATTGTTAGATATATTTATTATACAATAATTCTGGAATACTTAGTTGTGATTGGTCAACCATGACAATAACTAGTCAAATATTACTGTATAATGACCACCAAACTAGACTAATCAGATGAAAAAACAAAATATGTCTTAAAGATTTCATATGCATATTTGTTTATTTTTCACAGTTATTCATGAGAAACATGAGATCAAACAGAGAAATGCACTAAAGAAGCAAAGTCAGTCCTTTTTTATGGAAAAAGCCATACAAACTTCCTACAACATCACAAGAAATGCTGTATGAGGAAACGTTACAATTTTGAGTCTCAAACTGCCAAGAATCATGGGCAGGGCCTTTGCTAGGAATTTTGGGCCCCCTGACTGTTAAATGCTCCCTGATTTTTTTCTCTAATGAGTGCCTCACAACATTACCCCTCTAATTATGGTGGGGCCCCATGCACATACAATTGTTCCCATCTTTCACCCCAGTAGCTGCGGCCCTGGTCACAGGGGTCGTCAGCTGGGCGATCCAGATCTGAGACACAATCGCTCTCTTTCTTTGACAAACAACTCACCCCCACCTGAGCATATGAGCGGCGCTGAACACCACGTCAAACTCAGAACCGTCCATCTCTGCTGCTTTCTGCGCCATCACGGCAGCCTCTCCCAGGCGAGACTGTTCCAACAAAAATTGACCTGACAGAGAGAGAGAGAGAGAGACAGAGAGACAGAGAGAGCTCACAGGATTGAGCAAAAACCCAAACTCAGCAGGCCAGAAGCCCACAGGACAACAGTCTGAGATCGGTCCAGATTTTCCAAAACAGACAAATTTAAGGAAGGATGTGAGGGTACAAGGAATTTTTGGTGCTACAGTACATTCAATTTCTTGATACTGATAAACCCTGTATGAATTACACAGTAAATATAAACTCAATATTCCTCCAAAAACAACTGGAGGATCGTGGGCCTTGGGGGCATTACAGGCTTATGGATGTTTGAGATACAGTACAAAGATATCAGGATATGGAATCCTACCATAATGCATATAGCAGTTTCCTTTAGTAGGGTCCAACTCTATCGCCTTCAGGAAATAACGCTCAGCTTCTGACTTTTGACCCTGAAATTAAGAAATAATTACACCTGCACCATTACTAACGAAGAGATCCACAGCACAAAGACAATCTGCCCTATATAAATACAAGATGTTATCACAGTCCAAGCATTTTCCATCGCTTGTGTACGGTAACAAATGAAGTGTGAGGACGTATACATTTACAGTGTTTGATTGTAGTTATAATCTTTGATGTTTCAACCTCTCCCCCTTTCGTTTACAGTTCAGTGCTGATTGCTTCCATGTTGGAGTTACCTTTGCGAATAATTTTCCTGTTATAAGCAGCGACGCCATATTAGGTTTGCTTCATTAAATGGTTTTGTGGTGAGCACTTGAGATAAGAGGATAAGGAAATACGGTGGAAAGCTGTTGTGTTTCATGATTTCTTTGGCTATGGTTTCTAAAAAGCATTCAACTGTGGCAAACAAACAACATTCATATAACATATAGGCCTGCAATACTTGTAAAGGTTCAACACAAAACAAGCGATTGTTTAAGCTTTAGATTAAAGTTTAATTTAACGACTTAAGTGTGAGCATTAATGTATCAGATGAGGTTACAGTGTAAACAGCTTTAGATAAAAAATGCAGTATGTATGCTTTCCTTAGGATTTTATTTAAAGTATAGTGCAAGAGGACGCAGAAAAGGTTGTTTTTGAATCAGATTGTTAACCAAGTCATTAGTTGTTTTACTTGGAGGGCAAGGCTTCTACAGTCACCATTTTCTCATATTTATATAGACACAAGTGGCCTTTCTCTGTATCTTATTGTCTTAGTTCTTGCCTCTGGTTGTAACAGGATGTTATAACGGATTCCTGCCAATACAAAACCTGAAATCTCTCTTTTTGAGCAACCCATTGTAACTATTTATCATGGCACCACAAGAGTGAGTGATCAAAACAGCTTGTCTTTATTTTTAAAATCTCTCCCTCTGAAAGCAACAGATGTAATAACAAGATATAACACACTGCAGATAACAATGAATCGCAAAATATGATAAAAGAAAAAACACATTGTCCTGTGAGATAAAACATGACATTTTATCCCCTGATCTGAGCTAATAGGCTGCAGTTCTTCAGGTGGTGGTCAAAAGTTCACCAATAACCTGTTTTCAATAAGGAAAGACAATAATTACATTATGTGGGGGGCTTGAGGGATAATAACCAGTTTTAACAGTGTATTAAAAATGGACAGGCTGGGGGTCGGTGTGATTTTAGGGTGGATGTTTTGAGGAAACAGGTTTGAGGAAACGTTCTGGACTCTTGACCAGCCGTGTGGGACACAAACCTAAATCAGATTAATGGGAGGATATGAATTCTCGCATCCTGACGGGTGAAACAGCTGCTCAACCTTTCTCCATCACCCCTCTCCATTTACATAAAATATCACAGGCGGAACAGATGTGATAGTGGAGAGATACAGAGAGTACAGACAGAGATGGAATAAAAATGAGGCAGTCAGTCTTCCTACAGTTTGAGTCTTCAGAAGGGCCTGATGGGAGTGTTAATTTGTAAAGGACGCGTCTTTGTAGTTCTGTTCTTCTCAAGGACAAACCAATTCTTTTTTCCTCTGCAAAAGAGTCTCATGAGAGGTCAATCTGTGGCCCGAATCCTCCTGAGTCTTTATGATGTTTTTTTCACTTTCTATTGCTAAACTAGGTTTATATAACATGTTTTATCTTTTTCATTAACAACAATATTTATTATTACAATAATTAATTAATTTCGTAATTATTACAAAGACATTTTATAATATTATATACATCTTATATATGTATACAAGACATTATACATATATACATTTATATGTTAGTATTAGGTATTATATTTATATATAGATATAGATAGATAGATAGATAGAGAGAGAGAGAGAGAGAGAGAGAGAGAGAGAGAGAGAGAGAGAGAAGTAGATAGATATAGATACATAAGATTATATACACACATACATTACATACATGTATGTGTATCAAAATAGAATCTGTAAAATAAGATTGACTCACCATAACAGACAGCAGTTTTCCATATGTCAGGTGTGCTGGAATGTGGTCAGATTTGGCCTTCAGTGACTCCCTGTACCAATGTCTGGCTTCTTCTAGATTATTTAGCCTCATATAGGCTTCACCTATAAAGTTAGGGCCAAAATCAAAACATCTGAAATTACCATGTTCTTCATGGTAAATCTTAGATGTTTAACACCTGTGCAGTCAATATTTACCCTAAGATATATATGATTGTTATTGTAGCTTAAATCTAATTTCAATGCTTTTCAACCTTCTGCTTAAAGTGAATGAATACTAACCCATCATGTTATACAGACTCTGTGGGGCAAACTGTCGAGGCATCTTCAGCACTGCCTTTTTGTACATGAACAGGGCGTCCTGTAAAGCAATTACGTAAATAATCACATCACATTCTTAACACTTAAAGGATCATGCATACAGATGCATCATTACTTTATCAATCTAGCCAGGGGTCCAGGGCCCGCTAGGGGCCTCAACAAACTTCCAAGAGGGTCTCAAAACAACAAACAATTTTTTGAAAACAATTTTAAAATTAATATATATCTTTCCAGTTATGCCAAGCTCTATAATATTTTATTAGATAGAAAACGCAACTTGGCGGGCCTTCAAATATTGTTATGGACAATGGGGGGACCTTAAAGCCAAAAAGGTTGAGATACACTGATCTAGACTGTTAAAATCACAAGGTTTACTCATATCTGTGCTGATGTCATGCAATACCAATGGAATAAACAAACAGAGCTGCTCACAAGTGTTCAACACACCTCATGTTGGCCCTGCTCGTGAAGCAGCTTGCCCAGGTTGTACAAGCAGCTGGTAACTGAGCTCCTGTGGGCATGAGGGTCCTTCAAGTTTTCATCAGGGATGTCTGCACAGGTGTGAAAGGTGCGTTTGGCCTCTTCAGTATTCCCCTGGGCCACCAGGACGATGCCCATGTTTAAGTATGCAGCTGTTAAAAAGAAAAGGGAAGGTGAAATCAAGAAAGAAAGTGTCAGAGACTAAAGACTTTCTTCCAAAGCCCTGTGTGGCATTCATGCACTCACACTAATGAAAGCTCACACCAGACCATTTATTGGCTAATTGATTCTTTCACTTGGTCAATAAGCTAAAGCAATAGAGAGGAAAGAGAAGCTGAAGAGATGAACTCACAGGCCAGAGTTGGTCTGCTCCCAATGGCCAGTTTATAGTAATGAAGAGCTTCAGACAAGTGCTCTCTCTCCTGCAGCAGCAAACCCCTGAACGAAACCAACATGCATGAGATGCATTGTCAGACTCGCAGAAGAAAACAGGTTCTCTCTCTTTAGAGAAAAAGGAACAAAAATGTTGATGACTCATCTTGCACTGCCCATTTTTTTGTCCAATCAAATGCTCTCTAGAATGAGAATGCCCCTCCCACAGAAAATGGGCTTGTGATTTAACATTCTAATTATTCTAGAGAGGAATGAAACTCAATAATTAACCACTGAGGTCTCTGCATCTCTCCAGGGTAAATTTGTATTATAGGTGTTTGCGTGCTTCTCTCCAAGCCTGCAAATCAGCCATAATAAAATCACTGTCACACAGACGAGCCCTGAGGGAGAGAGACAGTAAACACCTCCAATGTTTTTCAACCTCTCTCTTTCCCGTCTTCTGAATGCTAAGTATGACTTCCATTTATGTTGTTTCCTTGCAAAACTCTCGTTTTTGCCTGTTCCCATTGTAAATTGTGACCTTGAGATACCAACACCCTGCACAGATAACAGAGAACTATCTGCATAACACTGACAAACACTGTTTGCTTATTTCTGGTTAAAGATAATGAAAAAAATACTGCCTGTGTTTATGTATCTTGAGCCTCTTCTTCTTTATAAATGAATGGCTTACAAAGTACAATGAAGGTACATGTGAACATATGTCCTTGCGTGTATTTGTGACTGTGTACTAACAGATTATAGAGCATGTCGGCCATGTTGCCCCGGTAATAAAGTGCATTTCTATACGCTCTCTCCGCCTCAGCCATCTTTCCCTGGTTCTTCAGGACATTACCCAGGTTACCCCAAGCTTATGAAACAGAGAAAACACATTATATAGTTTATTTTTCAGTATATATTAAGGACATTGAAATTATTGTATATCTAATATTGAAAGCACACCAACCTTTAGCAGGGTTGACCGAAATGCCAGATCGGTAGAGCATCTCCTCGGTCTGCCAGTCCAGGTTCCTCCTGACAGTTTTCAGGCTGTAGAGGAGGACCAAGCCTGCCACACAACTCAGCAGAACAGCTCTGGAGCTCCGTGACCTGCAGCATGTGAACATGCATCTCAGGCCCACAGCGACCAGCAGACAGAAGCCCATGCTGGGGATGTAAAGAACACGTTCTGCCACCACAAAGCCCACATAGAAGAACAGGTTGGTGGCTGGAACAAAGGGCAACGCCAGCAGCCCGAGTGCAAAGACCACCACGTTCTCCGTAGGCAGGGGGGATCTTGGAGGGCCTTTTAAGGAATGAGGTTTATGATAACCATTTTTTCTGGGGGAATCTAAAGACTTTACATCCCTGTAGTGACTGTTGTCCTGGAGGAGGGTGTTGTCATGGCGACTATTGGCGTGCCCGTTAGCGAGTGACTTTCCGTTGCTTATGTAGGCTTTTCCATTGACTGTAGCAGATTGTAGATGTGGGCTTCTCAGGCCAAACCATGCCAGAAGAACAAATACTGTGTAAAACAAAACAGACTGAAGGTTCCTCCAATCAGCAAAGCTTCTGATCAAAGGAAGGGCATCCATGGACCAATCAAAGCTGAGTCTGTCAGGGCAAAGGAGGAGCCAGCCATTGATGGCTGGCAGGTAGAGGAACGTGAGCGCTCTGGAGAGTAAGTGAGGACAGTCGGCTGCCGGGTTGTCTGAGTTGGAGAAGTTTGGTGGTTTGCTGCCCATCCAATAAAATCGAGCGGTAAGAAGAAAGATCCCCCAAGCAACCAGACAAGCCAGACTGACCAGCAAGCTAATACTCCTCCTCTAGAAATAAAAAAACAGACAGACTAAATGAGACCATTTATATAACAAGTCCCTTAAAATCACAGCTAGTGATTTTCTAAAACAACATTATTTTCTAATCCAAATTTAAAATTAATTCTGAACCCGTTGTAAAAAAAATTAGTCTTAATTCAGAGTTACATAATTCAGGATTAGGGAAGGACTAAGGAATGTGTGTGTGCTATTGAAAACACCCTTGTTTAACAAAGACATTTAGCTGGGAGACTCCATACACAATAATTACCTTTCACACCTCATTTATTCTTTGTCACTGTAAATGATGACATCTAATGAAGATAAGTGTGACTGTCAGTACACAAATCGATCAGTCTGATGTTAATTTGACAATAAATATTGCACTAAATATTTTTAAATATGTTTTGTTTACTTAGTTTACCATATGGCTGTTAAGGAGCTTGTACTTTTCCAAAACAGCAGCCTATCAAAGCCCATCAGCCTATTTTTAAAACTTTACCACACTGAAGTTACTTTTCATCACAGTTGACTTCTGATGGTTACTAAAGCATAAACCAGCCTTATAAAAGAAGCTACTTTTTTTCCAAGTACACTTCAAGGTCCGCAGTGTGCATTAAACCACAAGTCCATGTCATAGTTACCATACTTCACCATATGAACTCTCTTATCTTTAAAGGAGAAACTTTCTTCTCTGCTTTACAGGCCTTACAGCTAACTTGAGCTAACTGAGGAAAACAAATAAATAACTGCTTGTTCTGCATTTAATTCGCCATCGCCTGACTCAGCACATTCCTATAGTTAATTAGACAGAAACAGTCAGGGCAATGGGGGAGTTTGATGAACTGACCTCATTATAGCAGAGTTCTCTGAGAGGACAAAGGAGGGGCTTGTTCTAGCTGGTACTAATCTTATAACCTCATCATGAGGGAGTCATCTCTAGTGGAGATGACTATCATCAACTTCTTAGGAAGACACCATCAAAAGCTAATAAGCAGTCCTTGCTTGGATATATAAATAGTATGAACATGAAAACATTACCTACTTGTAAAATAGAGATGTAAATAGAGATCTAAAAATGAGACCATCACAAGCTTCATAAAAAAGCTTCAGCAATCACTTGCGGTTCTATGAATATCTTTGGCTTCTGTATATGGTTAATTGCTTGTATTTTTCCTAATTTCTAAGTCACTTTGGATAAACACACTGGCTAAAGGTTTCAATACAAATAATACAGGCAACACGAACAGCATATCTGCATCTGTTTCACCTTACAAAAAAATCAAAATGGGGAAAAACAACAACGTCAATACACACACTAACAGACTCGAGATCTAGACAAAGCCATTACACACCCAAACCTGTCTGAGAGCTGTAAGGAAATACGACATCCTCTGTATCATTTCACAGCTGAATTTCCTCTCACAGCATAAATGGCTCCACATTAATCATGCTGTTGACTGCTTATCCCAGCTTTTCTTCTCACCCGCACAGTATTGAGACGAATGAGACGAAATATTGAGTTTGTCATCAGTGAGTTACACCTTAAAGGAGAGCATGAAACACTTCCATGAAAGATTTCCTGTATCTAACAGAGGAAACAAAATTCTCGCTGTAATCAGCATGAGTTCTCTCAACAAATTTTGTATTTTTTCTCATTTGAGAGTAAAACAGGTTGGCTGGTGGTTCGAAGAACCTGTGTTGAACCAGCAGAAGGCCTGTTTGCCTTTAAAACGCTGGAAAAAGACCAGGATGCATTCCAGGCAATCGCCCCGAACTTTATCTCATCTCGGCCCGATTAAGAAGCCAATGGGATGAAAAATTGCTCTTTGTATCGGCATTGCGCGCTCGTACAGAGCTAATCCGCGATATATTGTTTTAGACCCACTCTGCGCTCTGCTCAAATCAAAGCAATATCATATATCAGGGATGTTTGCAAACCTCTGGAATATCAAGAAGGGTGCCCTATCTTTATTCATTACTGTGATACACATTCATTACTAAGCAAATGTAAAGCCAGAGACGTGTGGCATTAAATATGCAAAGGCTCTTTATTCAGACGATCCTCCGGGATTTCTTATTGTTGATGGTGCCTACCACATTTAATGAGGCTGCTATGAAAAGGGAAAGCCAGTGAGCTGCTTCCACAGTGTGAAACTAAGAGTAAACGAGCAAGGGCTTTGATAAAGAGAAAGACAGGAAGTGAGATCACGGTTTCCTTTTCTTCCTTCTCATCCTTCTGCGTTCCCATGCAACCATGGATGTCTGGAGAGTTTGTAATCTCGGGAGCGATAACCCTCCCTGCAGCCCCTCTCACGGACCTCCAGAAAAATGGCAAGAAACTGCAGAGACATGGAGGCTATGAAACAGTCCAGATGTGGTGGCAACTGGTGCGGGTTGGCATCTGTGTGCTGAGTCTGGACGGGCAAGATTGCCTTTGACTCATTGTTTAAAATAGGGTGGAGGAGAGTCACAAAAATTCTCATTTATCATCAGGGTGATAAAATAGGACTTTAAAGATTAGGTGCGAATATCACATCAAACGGTATGAATGCCCACAGAATCATTATACAACTTTCTACTAAGGGCACTATTATGTTGAAAAGGCACTTGTGATCATGCAATATTTGTAATTTGTTTAATAAGGTAATTCATCTTAAAGGGACAGTTAACACCCCTGCACACATAACACTGAATCTTATTGGTTCTCGGATGTCATATGACTAGACCTCATATGCGTTGTGATGAAAACATTGAGAAAACCAATGGGATTCGACGTTATCATCGTGCCACCATATTTGTATTTTATTGTGTTTGGCAAACACAGATCTTACCTTCAGCACCATCAGTATTGCTTGCCAAAGTCGCAGACGATGTACAACACAGAGGTCATAAACAGCAGACACAGCCAAAACGGTCACTCCTTGCTCCTTCCACAGTAAAGATGCTCCAGCTGCACTCAAACTCCCGGCCATCCACAGCCCAGCCCTCCACACGGCCGTGCTTGAGTGCACCGCATGGGGCCTGATATGACAGTACTGTGCATAACACAGTAGAGACAGCAAGAAGCAAAGTGCTGCACCGACATCTGCTCGCCCTACCACCCCGGCTACCGCTTCAGTGTGTATGGGATGCGAGGCGAAGAGCAGCCCCGCCAACAAACTCCACGGTCCTCCACCCACTAGGGGGCGACAGAATGCAGTGAAAAGTACAGTGACGCAACAGTGCAGGCCCACATTGACCAGGTGGTAACCCCAGGGGTCCAGGCCACCCAGGACATAATTGAGGCGAAAGGAGAAGGTGCAAAGAGGGCGGAATGACTTGTGGCTGCCACTGTGGGTGAGCAGGGTGCCCCAGAAGTCATCGTACAGGATATTTGTCCAGGGAGTGTCAGGTAGTAAGTCTTGATTGGTCTTGATTGCACGGCTAAAGGAGACAGGAAAAGAATGAGAATAAGAAAAGGTTATGTTAGATTGGACAATATGATAAATGAGCTTCTGTCACAGTATGGAAAACAGAATAATTTAGGCATTGTAATTCATTCATTTCATTTGTAACCTCATTGGTGAGTGAGCGAAGCCGATTTGAATATTTAAATTGCGATGACTTCCAGAAGGCAGGAAAAAGCCACAGGGGAACCAACCAAAAGGCATTTTATTACTTTTTAAATTTTATTTTACATATAAGAGGATACAATGAGATAAACACTGCTCTGTAAATATTAAAAAAAAAACAAAAACATACATATACTGCCAGAAGGAAATTCTAGCAAAAACTAGAATGTTAATAAACTAAAAACCACAAAGGACCTACAAATTTGCACTAGAAATAAACAAGAGTGCATAACAGAGTATACACAGCAGTACTCTTATCAGGAATGAGGTAACACTGTCTGTGTTCAGTGGTATTCAACACAGTCTCTAGCACAAGTGCACTTGGTTTCCTGTGACTCTCTCTCCCTCACTGTGACTTCAAACATAAGAGAAGCATGCACTTTTTTTCAGCAGCCAGAAAACACAATGCTGGGAAAGTCAAGAGCCCTCCAGTCGCCATCACGCTATGACCCCTGCACAGAGGTCACAGCTGAGCACTCCAACCAATCACACGCCACCAGATTCCACCAATCACGACTCGACGTAGACAGATTAATTATGGTGTTAAACATTCTGCTCTAAATATTCTGTGTCAGAGAACTGCACGGATTAGAATTTGGTTTTATAAATGGACTGAAATGTTTGCAAACAATTGTGGATGATTAACACTTTTCTGTGTTTATGTAGTCATGTACATTTGTTTATGAGGTAATCTCGTTGTTCTAATTGGGCCACAGCAAATCAATTACTGTAAATACAGCCCTGCGGTCACGGATGTAGTATTTACTAATAACCTTAGACCATTTTAAAGTTCATAGTAAACACACTCGAAACTAAAGACATAATTAAGAGAGAAAGACAAACAAACACTAAGTGAAAATCCCTGTGTGTTTTGAGTTTGTGTGGTCCTCTCAAATTTCTGTAACCAAAGATGCTCATCGGCAGGCGGTTGTAACCCTCACCACTTGAGTCTCTCCAAAATATTTAAATTTCTTAGCGACTGTCTGTATTTCTGCTTACCATTCCCTATATTCTCCAAGAGAAGAACTGCCGTGGAAAACTGGTTGTTTTGAATGACAGTAAACACTCAAGACACAATGTGACCTAATGTTTTTAGGTATTTATTAAATATACTTATTACTGCATCTTTCATACTGAGTCCCTGGCAATAAAAACAGCAACTGAATACCATGCAACTTAAGATGTTTGTCTTGTACAGAACACTTCATTTATGAAACAGGCCTCAGGAAAGTGGAGAGGCCGGCACTGAGAATTGTGGATAGAGAGATTTTATGTCTTTATGAAGGGAAACGTTGCTGTGTATTAAACTAGTGCCAACAGGATTACAAATAATGAAGCCGGAGTCCCAATTGAGATGTGTGTGCGTGTGTGAAAGTGAAATGAGATGCATGCATTTGTATGCAAGTGTTTAACATTTTAACATCCTCAGCAATGAAAACTAATTATCTGCTTGACTGTCTTACGTCAAAACAAAACAAATAAAAAAATAAATTACATCAAAATATTTGTGAATTTTCAAGTCCAGGCAAATCTCATTAACTGTCTACAGTATTGTGCAAAAGTCTTACACACATTAGATGTGTCACCATCTTAAAACCTTTTTTACACTGTATATAAAACTATTTGGGAGGCATATAAATTCCTCCAATTACATTTAATCTGCATTCACTCTGCTTACAAAAGCTGAACCTGATAGATTTATGATTAATAATCCCTGCTGGCAAAAGTTCTCCTGTTTGTTTATACAGAGACCAGTGTAACAACACCCATTTGGCCATAGAGCAAAGCATATCTGTGTGTGTTTTAGCAGCAGATAAGCACCCAGCTAAAGGAATGTGATGATTTATGATTTCCAGGTCTGTTAGCTCCAGGTCAGACCTAAACCACATTTGGGGTGAGAATTATGGGTTGGGCTTTTGAATCTCATGTTAGAATTTATTATAAAAAAATTAAAGAGCCTAATTCTGTTGCATTGATATCTTTAATTTTATATTTATGCACAAACATAGCTTTTGTGGAGAAGTGCATCAGAATTAATAACTAATACTAATTAATACTGTAAATTAATTTGATGTTGTTTGTGCTACTGGATTCCTTATAAGAGTTTTCTGTGCCAAGCTCTTATTTTTTTACTTTTTATTTGCCTTGTTCGAATAAAACCACCTCCACAACTTTAAAAGTTATTGTGAATGAAGGCAGAGTAAAAACAAGCAGCAACATTCTCAACTGAACTGCTTGCTAAAACATTTGCTGGCACATAATTTAATGCATTTTTAATTAATTGAGCGCTCTAAAACTATGATTTCCTGAAGGCATCATTAATATTGAGAGACTCTAATTTACCAGAGTAGGTTGTGTAATGAGGCAGCTTAGTACCTCTTTATCCCCTGCTGAAATATTTACTCACAAAGTTGGAATGTTTATGAAGCTTAGTGTAGCTTTCCCAACAACTAAAACATTACACAGTGAGAATTAACAAAAGCCAAAAACATCAGGCTTAGATTCAGCCAAATGCCACTTAACAGAATTACAAATCTAAACGACTTAATCGATCTCTAACTACATGCAAAAACTAATTTGTTTTGATGATTTTGTTACATTTTGTTTTTTAATTTAGCAGATACATTTTGTATCCCCTGACCCTGGTTACAGACCTTAATCTTTAACCACTACACCACACCACCCAATATCAGCAGCTGAAAAGACAGGCCATAAGAGTTAGGATATGGTACTCTGTTTCTAATACACATCATATCTCTACAGTCTGCTTGTTGCTAACCTTTCATCCCTATGGCTTTAAGATATAACATCACCAAATAAATCACTGTGTGCTCCTTTAATCAACCCCAATATTTCATGTCATGAACTTAAAAGGTTGACTATGCAATAAATGCTGTACCAGTCCAAAGTATACCCAGCCAACAGGGAACATTCTCAAAATGTTGGGTGTATGATGAAAATGTATGATTTTGGTGAGTCCAAACCCTTGACTGGTACTGATAGTCCATTCAGCAGCAATAAAATCCTTCTTACCAACCATCAATATACATTCTCATGTTAAAATGCATCTTAAGGGGCTATCCAGTTAACAAAAGCCAAACGGTACTGAAAAAACACTGATCAAAGCCACCAAACACTCACAGATGTTAAACCCAACCCTGTCTGTAGTTTTTAACTAGGCCAAGATCCTCATTAAGATTTAGCCCTCAACTGAAGTACTGGAACCTATTCATGAGTGAAAAGACCTCCACCAGCCAATCAGAGCAAGCGTGCCTCATCCAGCCACTCTATTCCTCGTCCACTGTTCGAAGACACTGGGAGGAGCGAGGAAAAGGCAGTCTCCTATTATAAGAGCTAGACTCTTTCATCTGCTCCGAAGACACACTTCCTGATTACACCAACAACAGCTACAGGGGGAAACACTCGCCAAAACCTGTTGCAAGCACACGGCTACAGAGTCTGAGAGATGTGGAACATTTAAATAAGCCACAGTGACTTGCATTTAATCATTCAGAGGGGTTCAAATTTAACATTTTGGATGTTTATTGTCCATTTAAATCTGGAAACAGATTGCTTTATGATCTAAAAATCTGTCACCTATTTTTAAACCACATACTAAGCAAATTTGTGATACTTATATGATATTTCCCTTGTATAAAAGGTCAGATTTTATACAGACTTCCATACCGGTTTTATAAGTTGCTTTTTGGAACGTTCTCAGATCCTGCTGGGAAAACATGATCAGATTTCACCCAAACTTTCACAAACATTTTTCAATTAAACTTTGCACTCAAAGTGTTATGTAAGAAAAATGCTAAATAAAAGCTTTTTATTAGCCGTCTCAAACTTTAGATAACTCACAGGATTGGAGCTTCATACAAACAGACAGAATGATTTCAATGATCTGAGCAGACCCACGATCTGTGAGGCTTCTCACTTTGACGATTGATCTGAGAGTTTCCTCCACACAGAAGAACAGACATTGATCTCCAGTGTGAGCCATCTGGGCTAATCCCGGGGCGATGTCATGCTAATGGAAAAGCCATTAGAGTCAGCACAAAGAAGCCCTGTTACCTCAATGATGGACGATGTCCATAAGAGAGCCAGTGGCGAGGTTAGCCACAGAGACAGCAGTGGTTAACGGAAATCGATGCCTTATAAAACTACTGCAGTCGCATCATTCAGACACATTGTCTGGATGTAGTGAAGATTTAAAAGTCAGGTATTTCACAACTTACAAAACTTTGAGGCATAAGCAGTTAACCAAGTACCCAGAAGCAGTTATGATACGATCTTCAAACGTTATCAAAATACTTAAGTATGCATAAGTATTGCTGTTGTAAAACATGGCTGATTCATTAAAAATATGTTTGGATTTTTAATGAGTCTGTTGGAACCTCAGTCAGCCCACATGGAACAGGACCCAACAGGAAGGTCATAACTAGATCTTCAGGTCCCTTTTGATATCCCAATATTTCACATCATTACAGACGACAAGTGACAGATACTGCTGCTTTAAAAGATGGAAACCCCCTGACAGCCGCCCACACTGCTTCTCTTCCTTCATCTCCAGACCCTCTCAACTCTCACTGTCTGAACATCTGGAAAGCTCAGATCTCTGAGTGTTTCTTGGCCCTCGCTTGAGGTGCTTTTAATGAAAATACATATGCAGATGTGCTTTAAGTCAAACCGTTAAAATATGCACAGCAGTGAATGAAAACTAAAGCTCTTACTAGTTCATAACTTAAAGCCTTAACAAATGTTTTTTACACAATCCACTTAATATTCGATTTATTGGGCCACCCAACGGCGCACCCAACATCAGGGCCTGGACCAGAGGTGTATTCCATTTCAAATGTAAATTACAGGGAAGTGAAAAGGCAGTGAAATCCCGGCAGGATAGCAGATCAAATAAATACCTTAATCCGTGTCCTCTGTTGTCTGGCTGGGTAATAACAGAGTCTGAGTAGTTAATTAAAAGGCACTTCCTGTGTTGTCTGTACTGCCTGTGATAAATGATGGTCGTGATTAAATTCTGACAGTGCCTGTGTCTCCGAATGACTGTGACAAAATGAAAATGCAAATCAAATCAAAATGTAATAATCAGACCCACCCCAGTAACTGAGGTCTACATGAAGCTCCTGGTTCTACTGTTTCTAAATGTCATAGATAAACACCTTTCCTAACAAGGAAAATACATTTTACATTATACTTTGGCTCTATAAAGTATTTGCATATTTAAGCCACATTTAATGTATGAATTTTATTGCACTAGAGAACAAAATATTAAAAAAAGAGCATCTTTTGTGATTTTCTTGCTTTAAAATGTTGCTGTCTTTATTTATTAAAGAATCCCTTGATATGATGTTTTAGTTTAATTTTAGTCGTTTAAGTGAATGATTAAGTGCCTTGTTTTTTACTCTGATCTGTTAAACAAGTATGCTTGCTGTCTTGTTGTTCATCTGTCTGATTGTATGTCTGTTTGGTCTGATCAGCAGGTGTGAGTGACCTGTAAATTGGAAAGCTGGTGGCATAATGACCTGCAAAGCCCTCAGCTGCTCATGAGGAGAACTCTGAACACATACTGTACAGACTGCAGCCCACAGAGAGGAAACAAGTGAATGTGAAGTAAAACCCACAAATGAAAAACAGCAGGTTCTCTCTTTCACTGTCTGACCATCTCACAAGAGCCATTAGGAACACAAGAAACAGAACAAAACCAGGCCAGAGAGAGAGAGAGAGAGAGAAACAGACAGAGAGAGAGAAAAGAGAGAGATCCCAAACCTATTCATCAAATCCTAGTTTTCCTCTTTGGCTCATCCATTCCTGCCTGCCCTCTTTATCCTCTCTCACTTTCTGTGTCTGTTTGTAACAGTTTTCAGGGGATTCACTAATTGGTTGTGGCTGCAAGCAGCCGGCTGCAGCTCCAGTCCTCCAGTTACCTCTTTCTTGGTACTTACAGTAATGCAAGTATATGTGAATTCTCACAAGGCATGTGTATGCTCCAAATCTGCCACAGACACTAGTGGGATGACTATTATAGAAAAGTGTTCTTCAGGAAATAATTTGGTAGCACTTTCTTTTATAGTCCTACATTAGATGTACACACTATGCACTTACTGTGTAACTGCGAAATGACTAGGTGTGAAATGAGCAGGTACAAACCCTGAACTAACCCTAATGTGGTTAAGAAGTATTTTGTTGGGCAAGCAAACTGTAATACACTGTGAGTGCACTTAAGTACAGTAAAATAAAGTGCAACCATTAATTATTTTAAAAGTTTAATTATTTTAAATTTGTCAATCTATCGCAATAACTTTAAGATACCACCTGATCATTAAACAAAGCAGAAAAGATCATCTGCAATTACTATAATATAAAATATCAGTTGTTAAATATCTAATACTGACTGATACATTAAAAACAAACATTAATATCAGTCAATAAATGATCTGGTGCTCAACATTTATGTATGTGTTACACCATCATTCCTTGTATTTTACTGTATTTGTTGCAGGAGATAATTTTAATGTTGAGATATATGAAATATAATATGCAATCCCATAAAGCTGGGTATGTGATATTACATTGTAGAGGTGTAAAAGAAAAAAACAAGTGTAAAATCTTATCATCAGTATTGAATATTGTCATCAGTAATAAAAGATATAAGGGTTTTCCAGCTATAATAAAATGTAATACTGGTATTTGAGGTATATAAAAATAAATAAACTTGTTTCAGGTTGCTGAATGCAAAACGAACACAGTCATAACACAAAGACAGTCAAGACAAAGAAATGTGTCATTTCCTCACCAGCCAATCAGCTTCTCAATACCGATCCTGGGTCTGTTCATTCTGCTCACTATGTCAATACAAACTTGCCAAAACAAGAGAAGACATTAGATGGACGGAGCTCCATAAGTGTCAAAAACGGGAGGAATAAAAATACAGAAAAAACAGTGATTAACAAACTACTGGATCAAGGTAACCTAGTAACTTGAGCACTCGACTCAAGCACACTAAATAGTGAGTGGTGGAAATTTCCCATTTTTTTTAATGAGATACTGATGGATGAATTCTGCAGTCATTGCTTTTGGAGATCACCCATGACTGTCATACAGGAGAGAGATTCAGAGCTCACGCACTTAGAGACAGATAAACACAGCGGGCAGCAGTTTATCTAAATCCCGCTCTGAAATATTGATTCTTTCTGTTTATTCAAATCAAGCGAGGCCAGATAAAACACAAACTCTGAGCCCTGACGGTGAGGAAAAACTGCTGTGAGCCAGATAAAAGAAAAACAGCGTTCATGAGGACAAAAACGAGCAGAGCAAGTCTTTTTTAGTTCATGTAAAAAGTCCAAATGACCATTAATGTAAAAAAACAAAATATTCTTCTTCTAAAATAAAACAGACTGATGTACTACACAGACATAATTACATTGAAAACCTGTAATCCGCAGTTAAAAAACCCTGGAAACTTTGTCTTTATTTTTTTCAGTTAAAAAAACTCTACTTTTTTAACAGGTCACTACTATGTGTCATGTGACAACACAGCTCCTTTATCTCTGAACAATAAATTAACCGCACCATCTAACCAGCAACAGTGTCGCATAGCAATGAGAGAACTGGAGACAGCAAACCTCAACAAGTCCTCGTATCACAGCGATCTGTCTTTACACGCAGGCAAAATGCTCTGCACGCCTCTTATCTGGGGGAAACACAGGAAAAGCAAACAGATTGTTTCCTGCCTGGTGATGAATCACAGGCCCCAAAATCATATGAACTGGGATACAATGTTATCCGGATGTGGTTCCTAATGATGCCCCATCGCTCTGGGCCGAACAAAGTTGGAATACAAAGTAAAAAAGTTTCCCCCTCTGCATACACTGCATTTCATTTAAATAATGTAAGCGGAGTGATGTTGTACAGGTTATGCATATAAAACAACAAAGCTGCAATTCTCTTTCAAGGAAAAGCCTTATATGGAATTAAGTTTAAGGTGGTTCAACCACTTTAAATCCTCAAACTGGAGTCAATCTTTTAACACGCATTACGTATATATGTGAACAATATCTTCTAAATATCTATGTAACATTTTTAGTGTGAATGTAAATCATCACCGTTTTCTCTTTAGTTAAATCCAAATAAAAACAATATAAATCTAGACCACCTGGTTCACCCCTGGAGCGGTACAGGTGCGAGAACCTCACAGAGGTTTCTCAAAACCGTTACATTTCCTTCCCGTCTCATTTGGTTTGCTTCTCAGTAAGTAAGAGGATATAAAAAACTCTTTGAATTTGTGGTTTCAAAAACAAGCTCTCTTTTGAAATGCCCATATAATTGTCTAGGAATATATTAGAGTTTTTTAAGAGCACGATGGAACTCTAGACCTGATTCTGGATTTCTCTGCCTGGTTTCATGGCAGAAATAAGGCACAGTCTAATGAGCCACTGTGGATTCATATTGCAGGTGGGCCTGTAGCCTAGATCTGACATTTAAAGCAATTTAATACAATCCATCCAAGAAGACAAAATTACGGGTTCTCATTACATCGCAGGTAGCACTGGCAGCCCATGCCGGAAAATTAGTAAGCTCAGTGAAGTACAGATAGAATTGAACCAAAACTGAACGGAAACTCTGGCACATTTAAATGTGCTGCTTGACTTCGTAGTTGTTATGCAAAGCTTCTTTATGAACAATTGAAAGTAATTTCAACTGGATTTTGTTTAGTATGTTCATATTTAAAGCCTATTAATTAGTCTATAATATATATATATATATATATATATATATATATATAGACAATATATCATTTTGTGTTTTTTCATTTATAGACTATTCTACCTGTACCAGACTTTTGTATCTCTTAACATACACATCCTCCTTTTTTAACATCTCTGTATATTACACCTGTTCATGTTATTTATGTTTGTATAAGGTTGTATTATTCTGCGTTATTATAATTCTGCTAAATTGTAGTGCTTGTGGGCAGCAAACTGAGGTCTCAGCTTTTTAAAGATCAATACCAGAATGAATTAGTACTTTAGTAAACGCAGAGAGTGCTTGGACTATAAAACAAAAAGCCATTTGCTTCCCTTTTAACAGATGACCGAGCCCACACTGTTAGCAGGTGCCATGATTACCCCATGATTAGCCTGTCAATCAGACCGCCTAGTTATCACCGAATGACATCATGTTAAAGAGTCCTTTTATATCCACACTCTCACGGCTCAACGCGGGCACAGAAGGATTATGACGGTCATTAATTTCTGAATTATAACCTGTGCAGAAGGCACTGATTTCTTTTACCTGTCAGACAATAAAGGTTTGTTTGTCAGACAAAAAAAATTCAGAATTCAGAAAAAAACATTTTTATGCATTTCTCTAGAACAAGAAAGCAAAGCGACAAACAAAATACAACAACTCTATAACAAAGTAGTGAAAGGGGGGAAAACAGCATAAGCTACCGAATGATGATACACAATCATCATCAATCACAAAGACAGCAAACAGCTACGATCTGTGGGGGCTTGTAGGGGCTTAAATTTCCCCCTACTGTGGCGAGTTTACATCCTCGTCTTTGTGTTTGTGGGAGGAAGCAGATGCGAGTGCAATGTGACACCAGAATGTCATAATTGTTTAGTTAAAACACTTCTGGCGCATCGGTCTCATATGTAGGAACCAGCAGACGGTTTTAACAAAGCCCTGAGGTTAATTCAACCCGAAAATGAAAATTCTGCCATCATTTACTCACCCTCGTGTTTCAAACCCACATAACTTTATTTCTCTCATGGAACATAAAAGATCCTGCTGGGCAGGTGACAGCAGCTGACAGATGCAGCCTCCATTTACTTTCATATGGATACAGATGCAATAAAAAGGGAATGGTGAATGGTGGTCTTACAATTTCAGATTGTAAGAACGTTTCCCTAATATTTCCAATAAGTAACAAAATGTCAAATTGTGCCATTTTCAGACATTGTATTATTGTTTATTGGTGAAACATTTTTAAAATGTTCCACTAATAATTTAAGAATAACATTTTTATGCTAGAATGTCAGCCAGTTACACCTAGCAGTGACACAACATTCCCGCAAGAACGTTTTTGATAACTCTGAAAGAACTTTTAATGAATGTTAGCCAATATTCTAAGAATGATCCCTGTTAGTCGGGCCACTAAATCGACTGATTCTGAGTTGTGAGTTTATTACAAAAGAGCAAGTAAATGATGATACAACCTTTGGGTGAAACATCCCTTTAAGAAAATAGTGACAACACAGGGTTTTCTTAATTTTTTTTGCGACTGGACACAAAGCTGCAGCACTGCAGAGGACTGACTCCTAACATTAGCCACTGTACAGCAATGAATTTACAGGTAAATTTACAGGTCAGATTACATACATTCATATACATGCAAAATATTTGTACATTCCCATGTATTATAACCATCAGCAACCAAATGCTGAAGTCTGTTGATCATTAACTTAGGATGGGAGGTTGTGCCTCAACTCTGCACGACTTCAGAACTGAAGTTTTCTTCATGTGTGGACAGACACTCCATAATTCAGTTGCCACTCAGCAGTATGCTTTCATCCAGACCTACACTGGTACGACTTCCAAAAGGGAAAGTAACTCAAGAAAATTCAGGAAAGTGGGTTCTCATTGCCAAAAGTTTCCTCATAGTTTCATTGATGAGGCTGTCAAAGTCTGGAATTATCTTACATCTACAGTAAAATTCTGGTTAGTGTGGTAGTATGGCAGTATAACAGACACAAACAAGAAGACAGAGAAGTTAATCTACAGCACATTGGCATAATTACATTCATCTCTGGTAAATCAGTGTTCCATCTACTCGTGTTACATTTAAAATGTCCGTTGTTACAGAAACTTTTTTCTGTGATGTGACCAGACCCCATGAAAGCAAAGTCAAACCCCATGAAATCTCAGCGCACGTTTAGCCAGTCAAGGACAGCGCAACATTATCTTAACTGATAAAGGATGGTGCAAACAACGCCATGGTCATGGGTTTGAATCCAAGGGCGCACACATATTGATAAAATGTATACCTTGAATGCACTGTAAATCGCTTAGGATTGCACATGCATACATTTAATAGGAATGTAAACATACCCATGACTCTTCCTGGAGATAATTCCCATAAGGGAAGTGGTGGCATGGATTGTGGATTCCTAATATTTCAGTGTTTAAACGTGCAGCGTTTGCTGACAGCTGCCTAAAGGTGGCCACAGAATGCTAACCAGCCCAAATCTGCAAATAATCAGCGCTTCAACCCCCAACACACAAGCACAACAACTACAAAATCTTCCACAGAGCTGCGCTTGCAAAAGAGGTGCTGCGTTTGAAAGTTAAAAACATACGTGTTCTACATTGGTGCACTAAAACGGCACATTCGGGGTCAAGGGGAAAATCCTATGTAACATTACTGTTTCCATAGCAACAAATCAAGCCTCTATTTCAAGATTATTTTTCTCAGTCGGCCAGTCTGCATCTTGTTCTCCCTGCCTCACCATAACCACTCAAAATGTTTTTAAATTGCTTTGGTTCTTTTGAGGTCCATCTGCCTCTCCTTCATAAAAATACATCATCTCTATAGCGTGCTTTTGCGTATGAGTTTACTTTTGTGTGGTTAAATCAACCTCTTTTTCTTTCCAAACATTTCCCATTTTTTAAATCAGTCACCCTTCACTCATGTTGCGTTCCTCTGCAGTCTGGGCTAAATGACCGCGTTTTTAAAATGCTTTGAAGCATTTTGGAGGCAACAAAGTGTGTCCGGACTACAAGACACTAAAGACAATAACAGGGTATGACACAGGCAGACCTGGAGAAAAGCAACTAATACGACCCACAATGCACTGCTTACCACAAAGAGTCACACATCATTGTGTTACATTCACTTGATCGGTTACATTTAAAGGTTCCTGACATACTATTATTTTAATAATAAAAAGTTAATATTTTTTAAATGGTAATGCCTTTTAATAACCTTTTCAAAGTGCATAATTTCAAACAACAATGGCATGGTGGATTTTGATGACTGAGATATGCAGTGGAGAAATACATTCACAATTTTGACTTCACGTGTGTCCCAAAATAATCAAAGGGGACAGATTTACTTCTCACCCGCTAAAACACAATTTCAGGAAACCCTTTTTCCTGAAAGCCAAAATGCTTTAATAAAAGTAACAGTCTTGACATTTTTAAAGGCATGAGAGCATGTCTAGAACAAATGCTTCGGAAAAACAGAAAGACTGCTGCCAATTCACTTTATTAGTGAGAATAAATTTAGCTAGATGTTGTTTTGGTGCATTTCATGGGTGGCATTGTTTGATTTTTTTCCTTTGTCCTTTCTACAATTCGTTTTTCTGTTATCAAACTGCTTCAGTATAAAAGCTTTGTATGAGCACTGCAGTGACTTAAAAATTCTTAACGGTTATATTTTTTATTATTTATCATCTGTGCATCAGTTATGACCAAACAGATGGCCATGCATCAGGAAACTGGCAGAATTCACAGCCTGTCAACAGTGTGTGTTCTCTGCAAATACTATCCAGCAATCACAAACACACACGCCCACAATTAGACGCGCCTCGTAAAGCCACAAAGTGCTAAGCTGTCTGGACGGGCTGCATAGACGGCCACATCGTGTGCACCACACACTCAGTGTTCAATGCAACGACACAGTATCTGCTTATTGTGTAGTGAAACACGCAAACAGCAAACATCTTTTACTTGAGTCACTTCTGATAAACACTGCAGTCATCTTCTTTTGAAGCTTTCAGCAACACTCAACAGAACTAGTTAAATGTGTATTTCATTATACAGCTGGACAAGGAAGATTTTTTTCTTTGTAAATCCCCCTTGAGGCCCATTATGCATTTCTAGGGTCATATGTTTAGGTTACAGACTGTTATAAATAGGCAAAAAACAAAAAGAATGAATGAATGTGGCCAGTTCACTACAACTGTGTTGAATTAAAAACCTTCGTGACAAAATCTCGATTTGTTTTTAATAACAATACTGCATTAGTCATGTCATACTGCAGCTAACAAGGAACATTCTCAGAACATTTTTTAACATTATTTATCAGATATCAAAATGTTATTCTTAAGGAGTTAGTGGAACGCTTTAAAACCATTACTGAATAAAATGTTTGAATAATGTTATAATAGCTAAGCATTCTCCTGTAGCTCAGTTGGTAGATCATTACGTTAGTAGCACAAAGGTTGTGGGTTTGATTCCTAGGGGAGCACATGTACTAATAAAACTGTATATCTTTAATACACTGTACGTGTTCTCAGTTTGTTTTAGGCAACAAAACTGCATCATTCATGTCATAAAGTACAAACACTTTAACAACGAGCTTATTATCCATTGTGCATTAGGTTAGTTGACCAGTCCCACCAATTCATAGGACAAGACTGAATCTGATGTAAAAATTACAGAATTTGCCTTTGAAAAGCCAATTTTGATCATAAACTTACCTAAACACACATTCTATTTGAAATAACTATGAATCATTGACCAATATCCAATTCAGTGATATAATTATATCACTCGAAACTGACAGAAAGAACTTATAACTGAGGTTTATTTATTTCACAGTGAGACTCATGGAAAACGTTTATACAAAAACATAACTGGCACAACATCACATAATGTTGAAGACAGCGTCTCTCAAAGGTTTCTCTTAAGGCATGCGAAAATAAATTTTCCCCAGTAGGAAATATGACTATTTGACGTGAGCTCCCTTCAGTCAGCTCGCTCATTTCATTCCAAGAATGCTTTATTCGTGTTTTATTGATATTACCATTGGCGCATGGAGTGTGGACAAGCCACACTACTCTTCCAAGGAAAAACAGCCTGACATGATTGGGAAAACAGAAACGCCGTGCAGTATTCCGGAGATCTGGAAGCCCCAGACTGCAGCCGCACTCCGGCGTTCCAAAAACAGCTGGTGTATGACCAGAGTCAAAGGCACAAAACAATCCTGGGGGAAAAGCATGGAAGCACAGAAAACCAATCACTGGACTCCTTGATTATGCATTTTTCTTGTGTCTTGCACACAAGAACATAAATCAAAGCAGCTTCAACCCTCGGGACCGGGCAAGGATGCAGGGCTGTTGACCTTTATGAGGGAAGGTCAATTTGATAAATGGCTTGGTAGGGTCAGCGTAACTATTGGTTGTTCTGAGGTCACTCAAGAGGGTCAAAGAAGACACACGCTTCTCTTGGGCTTAAATTAACACCAGTCTCATCTGAATACTAAAGGTCACAGGCCATGATTGACCAAGTGTACACTGTGTTGGGAGACACTACTTACATCAGCAATACAAACAACTCGTGTCCAGCTTAGCTATACTAGAACTAAGCAAGTCACCGGGATCAATATTTCTTGAAACTATAGCTAAATATATCAGACCAGAACCAATGACGATTACCTGCGACTGGCATCTAAACTTAAAGTAAAACATAGTTACATAACCACAAAGTCCTTGAAACCATCAGTTTTTGTGATTACTAAGGGGACATTAGATTTCCCCGGTGGGTCTGGCCATTAATATCTAAGCAGAATTAAAAGCAGCTGGATTTGTTTAGCCAAATGGTCACTTTCCTGTTGCACTGGCCACACCAAACCCATCGTTCATGGGTCGTTTCGCTGCAATAAAGCCTGAAAGAGATGCCCAGGGGTTATGTCCAGCCATACAACCGAATAAAAACACTGTCATCCCTTTTTCAGATGGAAATGTAAATGTATTGGTGAGAACATGAGCATGCCTGTTAATCCAGACTGACAGATAATAGTAACCTTTATCAAACTTTATCAACGTTGTAAGTTAAAGGTATGTTTATGGAGCATATGAATCATAACTAAGGCTGTTTGCTGTGTAAATAAACGAGGTAAATAAACTTATAACACAGGTGTCAGTGGTCGGATGTACCTGTCGTCGTAGCAGAAATCAGCGCTCAGTGTGTTGACGTACAGGAGCAGAGCCGCCGCGCCGCACACCAGCTCCGCTATCATCTCTCAGCCCCACAGACAAAACAAAGTCAAGAAATCGACCACCATGTCTCGTCTAACCCATCTTCAGTCCACGAAGTGCGATTTGGCTCAATGATCGTTTGGGTCGGATGGTCCTCCATTCACAAACGTCCCGCTGCAGCGACACCCTCCCGTCACACAACACTTGTGTTATTTAGAAATGCTGCGCATGCGCAGATGTTAGCACACGGGAGCTCGAGTCATGCTCTCTGAAATGACTTTTCTCATTGAACTAAGCAATAATAATAATAATAATGATGATGATGATGATGATGATGTCTAGATTTATACAATAACATTACATGACAGTTTTCTATAACAAAATCAACACTGCTGTGATTTCACTACATTGGTGATTACTTGTGGTAACATTTGGATGTTATGGATGGTGATCCTACAGCACAGGCAAACCTGTTTTGATAAATATGTAACTAAAATAGTCATGAGGTTTTTGTAACAAGTTGTTGGCTTTCAGAAGTATCTGAGGAACAGTGTTCAGAAATAGTAAATTAGTAATTGAATAAAGCAAAAGAATAAAGCAAAACTCAGTTTTGTAATGGCTTTTCTTTCTGTAAAGTGCAGTTTGGGTTTTGCGCATAACCAGGAGTTGCTATAAATCATTTTTATATTTTGTCATTTGGACATGTGTTTTCCATCATCACTGATACATATCAAACAGGAAACTGTTATAATGAGGAGTGCCACAGTGTGGACCACTCCTGTGCTTAAACAGAACATGCTCAATATAGACCAGCACAAACGCCCAGTGAGATCAAATGTATATAAAGAATTTATAGAGCCAGGTAAGAACAAATATTGACCCGGCACCTCTGTTTTAGCTCTCTTTCTGATGAATTACTTTGTCTAGTGTGACATTATTTCACACTAATTATAGTTTAAACATTGGCAGAATGACAAAACATGGAGTGATACATTCACATGGCTATAAGACACATTTATATTAAAACTAATGTCTATAATCAGGGAATAATAAACAATGGTGTGATTGCAGAAAGTGTAAACGTATTTGACTGGAAATGAAATGACTAACACCTCTGTGGGCTTTCTGCAACAATTTACAAATGAGAGGCTTTAATTAGCCCCAGTCTAAGCATTTGTCCACAGAATATTAAACAGCTGCATTCATCAATTCGATTGGCTCATTTAATGATTCACAGATCAGACTCAGGTCTATTCTTCAAGTCAAGACCTTATCCATCTCTGCACACTTGTTTACTTTGAGGAATGGCTGTGCATGTGTTCAAAGAGTGTTTGTCTAATAAGAAATTTTGTTATAGTTTTCGTTCAGGCCAAATGTATTAGAACATCTAGGAGATATTACTAGAAAATGTCAACAGGGAAAATATTTTAATTTGAAACTGTTTTCATAGCTGTCCAGTTCATGTCACAATAATGTCAATGCACCAAAGGCGATAAATAAAAAACACATTGGCGACATTCAACTTGTTTACGTTTTTATCCATGAGCAGAAAAAAAAATCACTGGTGTTGTTCTGGATTCATCACTAATCATATCTTGTCTGTGATATATTTGTTCACCACAGCAATGCATCTGCTACAGAACACACACACAGAACCATAACAGAACTACAGTACCTGATTGTATTCCTGTAGCTCATTTGACCAGACATGACTTTGTTCCCAAAAAACATGTTAACACTTCAGACACAGTGAAAAGATACTATTTATTTCCATATGGAGTTCATCATGAGTCATTGTAAAGGGAACTGGCACGTTTGCGTGTGAGGGAGAAAATGAGAGAAATAATAACAGAATTTTTTCCACCTCTGTATCCTGTTTGGTCCCACGGAATCACAAAAATATAAATCACACCTCTTTTTTCTTCCGGATGCCTCCCTCTTATTTCATTCTGCCTTCCCATACAGCTCCTTATTAATGCTCTGATGCCTGATAAGACGCATTGTGTGGCTCCTCTCTACTTCCTCTTTTTTCTTTCACTGACAGGAAGTTCCTCTGGCTCCCCATAGACCCCCCCCCTCCCCTTCACTTCCCATCCTGGGTCTCAAATGGCTCCACCAGAGCTCAGCTGACCTCGTCACTAAAATGGGTGAGATCTCTCACACCAAAGTCAGCTTCAAGAATCAACAAGTCCACAAATGTGTTTTCTCCCACGGCATCTGTAAAACATGTTATTTATAACTTTAAATCATTAAGTCTATAAAATGCATGATGGTTCTTCAAACACGGGACATCAAGGTACAGCAGCTGTTTTGTGATGTAAAAAACAATTCCCTTCATAAGAAAACACATTGGTGGGGCAGTCTCCACTTTAAGAGAAGAAAAACAACTTCTTGTGTTTTTTATAAATGGAAACTTTGTGTGTTCTGAGTGGAGCTGGACATCTCTGGAGATGACAGAGAAGCGTTTCCTGCATTTCCTTGCAAGCAAAGGATAGAAAAAAGAAACATTTACGGAAATAATCGAGCAAAGCTGGTTGTTTCTCAGCGTTCTATTTCTGTACCGGAGAGAGATGTTTGGAAGCGCATCATATCATACCCTGAAGCTCTTCCTTTCTCCAATTTAGCTGCCGAACAGGAAGAGGCACAAAACATCCGCTGTAAGAAGACATTCGTGAGAGAAACATGCTTGTATCAATGGGCAGCCATGGTCAAGATCTTCTCTCCTCTCAAAAAAGCTAAAAACTATTTCATTTTAAATTCAATGGCAGAACTTAAAGAAAATCATTGTTCAGAGGTACCATAAAAAAATATTTGGGTGATGTTAGAAATGAAACATTCAGTCATTAGAAGTAGGTACAAAGCATATTTAAGCCAACAATATGGCATTATTTAAGCAAAAAGCATTTTAGAAGTATTTTCACTTATGCATAGCGAAGTTAATGAATCATGGCTTACAATGAGTATGATAAAAATGCTGATTAACGGTTATGTTACAGCTCATATCTACATGAAGTCCAACAGGAGTGTCAGAAGGGGTGAAAAATGTCCAGAAAAGAAAAGTGAATAAAAAAATGTATTCAGTTATTCACAAATATATATATACACATGTAATGAATATAAATATTGCATACAGGGTCTATATTAATCAATCGTACACTGAAGAATCAATCAGGTTAAGACAACAGCTGCCTCAAAGGGTTTGTTTCGTTTATAAATATTCACGAAAACACAACAGACAGGAAAATAATAGTCTGTGTGGATTGGCTTGAAGTAATAAAGAGCTCAATATTTGATTAATATTAATGGACTGCTGTGTAACTGGAAGCACATGACAACAAAGACCCATAAAATGACTGATATATAAACCGGCCAGATGACTGAACACTAAAAGCAGCATTCTGCATTTCATTGAGTTCCAAAGCAATCCTGCGGGATCACAAGATCTTTTCGCTTCAACTGTGATACATCACAACCCATAACCAATCTGACCTGCAGACCTGGTCTGTTTACTGAACATTTACAGAAGCTGTAATAAATTCATAACTTTTAAAGTGATCCTATTTAGTTACAATAATGCGTAAATGAAACAACATTTTGGTTTGTGTGAGTTTTAAAAAAATGACCAGTTTATTTTGGATTTATAAAACAATGTTAATATCTAAAATTATCTGCTTTATAACAACATTAAATAAAAACATTAAATGGCATGCATAACAGCTTTGGTCTCCAAGCAACAGTTGTTTCACTTTATACCGACAACTGCGTAACATCTCGGGGACTGAAGGGGATCAAAGAGCTGAACCAGCGCAGAATGAGACACATTTCGCTGTAAGAAAACACAGATCACCATTTTAATCATTGAGGTATGAATTAACGGCATGTCTGTGTTCCTGTAGCTCTGCACTGCACTTGTAACACTAAAGCTGCGGGTTCGATTCCCACAGAACGCACATAGTAATTACATATATACCTTGAACACACTTGTAAATCACAATACAATTCAATACAAATGTATTGTAAATGCATGTGTATAAAGTGTTTCTTAATATAAAATCAAAGATCATGTCAGACATTATAAAAAATATACGGGAATGTATGAGAACATTTGGGACCATATGGGAACACTGGCTATAATATGCCACATATATTATTCATTACGATCATATTATTCTGAATTAAATAATAGTTAAATTCAGTTTACAAAATATTCATCAATAAAAGAGTATTCTGACTGGGTCCAGTAACTGGTTTTGATTAGCACAGCTTGTTTCAATCCAAAATCCATAGTGCAGCTTTCCATCATCACTGACCCGAGCATGTTAATATACTTGCCAGCTCAGAATCCCATGTTATGAAACGGTTTATAAGATTAAATTCTCTACAGGGCAAAACAGTGAAGTCGACTCTAAATCTCATGTGGGCTGGAGTTTACAGAACCATCAATGAGAAACCTTATCATGTTGCCAAAACCTTAATACCTGAAATACACAAATCACAGACCTCTGCAGAAAACAGATATTATATTAGGGTGCTTTCACTTGACCGATACTTGAACCCTGTTAGTCCGTGTGGGAATGTCCTCCTGAGAAACCAGCAGTCAATGTTTTCCGACTACAAAACAAAATGATTTTGTCGTGCATTGAATTGTTTTACAGATGGCTTAGCCCGTCACTGCAGACGGTCCTCACGAGGGACTTCGAGGTTTTATTTTCAAAGGCCGGTGAGCTTGAGGGAAACCGAGGTGTAACTCTAAACCTCCAAACTCCTCTTAGCTGGATTCAGATCTTCACAGAGCGTATCCCAAACTTCACAACATAAGCAATAAAGTACCGTTATTCCTGGTATGGTAAACTTTTGAAAACCACAAGTTTCTTTGACTGTTGTGGAGCTGCTATTTATGGCTAATGTGTAATGATATTTATGCTGTGAGGTGAGTTGTTGACTGTGGAAATTTGTGCTGCGGTCATGAAGTATGTGCCATACGTAAAGTCTAAAACATAAAGCTTCTCACAGCTCTCCAATTATAAGAGGATTTGAAAGCCAAAGAGGCACAAGGCCAGAATCTGGGTGGTAAACATTGCTTTATGTACCTTTAGGCCAGGCATCCAGTCAAACTGGACTGTTACATTGCTTGCTTATTTTTAATACCTCTTTTTAAAGTTTACAACTTGACCTAGTTTGTATTTGTCCTTATAGTTTGTTTTACCTGCTCTTTCAAGTAGCAAAGTCGGTCCAGGAGAATAAGACCCTCTATACACGGAGCCAACGTCACTTTCAACTGAGGAAGATGAAAACCACCATTAGACCATTGATTTACAGTTAACAATGAATAATGCAGCACATACATCTTTCTTTATGTGATCCTCACCAGGTTAAAAGCCACCATCTCGTTCATTCTGGGGCTGTAGTGCTCGTGATAGCTCTGAAGGATGCTGTCGGACAGCTGGAGAGAAGATATAGCAAAGCAGATTATAAGCAGTGAGTGAGACAGCCAAGCAAGCAGTGCTTAAATATTCTTCAAAAAATGTAAAAATCCTGTTGCCTCCTGCTCTGTTCCACGCTTTTCTTCGGTGTCAGTTACACTCTAGATCAGGGTTTCTCACCTGGGGGGTCAGGGCCCACTAGAGGGCCTCAACAATCTTTCAAGGGGGCCTCAGGATGACTTAAAAATATTATTATTAAAAATAATTTATTTTAAAATTGAAAAACATTTATAAAAATCAAAATGTTTATTTTAAATAAGACAATCTTTGAAATAAGCTAAAAAAATGTAGCCTAAAAATTAAAAAACGAAATTTAGAGTTTGGTTATTTTTATATAATAAATATACATCTTTCTAGATATGTCAAGCTCTAGAATATTTTATTGTGTAAAAATTGAATAGGGGCCTTCAGATACTGTGGTGGACAATGGGGAAGTCTTGAAGTCAAAAGGTTGAGAAGTCTGTTTATATCATTAACTCATTGTGGTGTAACTTAACTGAATATGGGCAGATTGGGAAGAGATTAAAAGTAACCTGAGATCAATCTGTAATTACCTTCAAATCATCCAGATCCAGCTTCCTGAGTGCTCGTCTGACATAGTCCACAAACGAAGAGGCTTTGGAGTACACATTCCCAACACGTTTCTCACTGCAAAACAAATCAAAAATGACTTCACAACATGCATCTCAACAAATGCTGACTGTTAAACTCACTTTAATGAAGTTAAGAGACTGAAATTAACATGCAGCTATTATGCTCAGTGGACTTTGCACCCCTTTTTTGCATTTTACAGTAATCTGGTGGTTCAGTTTTGACTCATGGAACTTTTCTAAAGCTAAAAATAGAATAGCTTTGAGTCATAAGCAGCAGTCACCACGGAATCAGGTCTGCGCTTCAAGATCAAATATCTTGATAAACATTTCTCAGCCTCTGCACGAGAGGTAATCTGCGCTTTCTTCTCTAGTGTACTAAAGCTCTCTGAAAAACCAAAGACAGGCAGGAGTTTCCTGTTTAATGAGCGGATGATGCGGTGAGGGTTGTTTATGAATTGTAATCTGATCTCTATGTTTGATAATGGCATCAGTGAGAGCACTCAGTATTTGTCACTGCGTGTGGTTTATACTGACAGTGCCTCACCGGGGATTCTGGGTAGTGTACTAACCGTTTCTCACAGCCAGGAAACTCAACAAACTGACTTTTTTGCACAGAACTGGAAGTTTCTGCCAACCCTCTATTATTAGGCCCGTGAGATTTGCTACGGCACTAATATTTATATTTATGCATTTGGCTTACAGTAACTTACAGTACATTCAATGTATACAATTTTTGTCAGTGTTCCCTGGGAATCGAACCTACAATCTTATGTGCTGCTGACGCAATGCTCTTCCCACTGAGCTAAAGAAACCCATTTGGGACATCAAACCATGCATTTTTACAGTTGTGTGCATGTATCTACAAGCCATAAATAGTAACCACCAAACAATTAGTGTTAAGTAAGTGATGACAGAGTCGTAAATAAATAAAACCCCCAGCAAGTTTAATGGGACCCTGACCTGAAGTGGGAGGCCCTTGTATGATCCTACAGGTTCTTTATTTTGGTATTAATGTTTGGCTGACTATATTTTGTTGGTTATTACATGGGCACTTAGGAAACTGGTATATAAATGGCCATTAAATGTTGATCTGAATTGAAATTATTGTATTTTGTAAGATAAACAAAACAGTGGAGGGATACGAGAGGCAGAAATCTAGCACCGTATAGTTGATAAGTTGCTGGGAGAATGCTCAAAAAGGTCATTATACAAAAATCTTTGATCGACCAATCAGAATCAAGTATTCCAGAATGCTAGACCATGTGGGACAGTTAAACTACAAATGAACATGACAAATTCTCTGATGCAAGTTTGAATGGTAAAGCTCACATAATGGATACCTTTTATAGCAATCATAGTGATCCCTTAAAATCACGTGAAGAACTGCCCTATAAAACAGTGACTCCATCGGCAGCTGTAACAGACAGGAGAGCCAGCCAATCACAGACCTGCTTCATAAGATTCCATTTGTACTTCATTTCAATGCTTGATAATGAAACCACACAACATGAATGTACGAACCCCTCTATTAAACTGATCGTTCTAACGGCACTTCTCACAAATGTGGTTTTACTTACTCATTACATCATTCGCAGTGTTTGCGCGATTTCTGCCAATTCTGATTGTATGTTAACAACAGATGTGCAATATTTTCCATGACTATTTTCTTAGACAAATAATCACGCATGCAAAAGACAACACAGAGAAATCGTGTCTCCAAACTTCAACTAATTTGTAAAACAGAAAAAATCCAAATAAAATATACAGTGTGTCTAATTAAAACAGGAAAACGTTTATAGTCGCACACACTGCAAGGTCACACATTCAATCCTAACCAACACATTACTGTCAGCTGTGAAAACAGCTCGTCACACAAGATCTCTTTATAAGCAATCCACAAATAAAAATGCTTTTTAAGTGAACCATATGTTTACAGTTATGCATTTTTACCTATACATTTTGTATATATACATATATTTATTATGTATACTGGTTGGGATTCAAACCCATGATCATCAGTATCACTAGTTCCATGCTCTATTAAGCTACCAAAACATACAGAATTAAATATAATACGACATAATTAAGTACTCACCCCTGCTCCAGCAGAGACCCTCTCCAGAGCCTGAGGGGGAGGAAAAGTTGCTTAAGTTGCTTAAGAGTTATTCAAGGTAGCATTTTGTTGAAGACAATCAATTAAAAAAACATGCATGCAGAATCTAAATGTTCTAGTTATATTTTATGAAGGCCTTTGATCAATGTTTGAACTACAAATGAAAGGATAAACATTACACGCACTAAAAAACTTTGTGCAAACTATGTGCATTCGTCCAAAACAAAACAACATGACAAATTAAAATCAAATTATATTGAAGGGTCAGTGTGACCCAGAAACATTAATAACATTTATGCCTAAAACTAAAGCTCATAATTAGTTAAACACACTAGAGACAAGGACACACTGTGTGTCATCTATAACATCATATAACAGATTATCTATTAATAGTGTTTGTTTTAACACTTTTTTGCACGGTAGCTGATGAGCAATAATGCAGCTGAAGATGCGTGGGCAGTGAGATGTTCTTGTGACGTGCGAGCCACACTTACGAGACATGCTGACATCCTGGCGTTTCGACCACAAAAACAGGCCTGATCCTTCAGGAACTGACTCATGGGAAAACCACACACACCACTCACACACTCTAGCCATCATCCACACAACATAGAGACCAATAAACATCAGAGAGTAAACGTCATTGTGAATTAAACAATAAAAATACAAACAAAACTACACACTGATGCGGTTTTGTGGATCAGATTCTGCCACTCAAACAGCACAAACAATTTATTAAAGTCTATTAAAGTTTAACTTCCTATAAAGAAACAGCATTTACTTCAGCTATCATACTGAAACACTCAGAGCTCCGCAGAGGCCTTCGATATGTGTGTGTGCAGTGTGTTAGAGGGGGGCGTGTGCAAGACAAAACAATATTTTAAAACATTTAGCCATAAAACAATTATGTGTGAGCTTAGAATGTAGTTACTGATGCAACCGACGGCTACAGAGCTTTAAACTACAAGGTTTTCCTGTAGATGTGTACAGGTAATTGTGTTTGTGGAGCCTACAATACAGTCTAAATGTTTAGCACAAAGCAGTTATTGCAAAGTCTTAAGTCACTTCTGAAATGCTTTGAAATTTATTGCACTAAAAATGCAATAGGTAACAAGTAACAGTCAAACAGGAAGTGGCGGTTAAAAACATTTTTCTTAATTTTGAACAAAATGTCTAATCGTTTTATTTTTTAGTGAAATATTTTGCTTGAAGCGTATTTATGCTGGCCTTCTTCAAAATAAGTTCCTCTTGTAATTTTTTGTTTTAAAATACAGACATTTATACATTATTGCATGTTGTTTGATGTTATAAAGCAAGATTTCTAGCACAGAGACTGAAATATATGTCTATAATTGTGACTAAGTGTTGCCAGCCAAAAAACATTAAGCAGAAATGATGAGCAACGTAGAATCACACCTCACATCTAATTTGAAGACCTGTGAATCTGTTTTTAACATGTTTGACACAGATCCGTGTGAGCGCAAGTTTGTGTACACAGGAAATACAGTTACCCTGTCGATCTGGATCAAACTCTTCAGAGAGCAGGTGGTAGCAGCAGCCCACACTGCAGACCGCTCGCAGCTCCTGCTTGGCTCTGAACATCTGCAGGGTGCTGGGGGCCAGATCTCCACACGTGTGCAGGCCAACTAGAACTGCATCCTGGGTTAAAACCAGAAGCAAAATACATAGAATTGAAATCACAGTCTGATCACACAAAGACACGTACGCTCATCCGCATGGATCTATATGTTATTAACCACCTGCCATCTTTAATTGATCATAAAAGATTTGCTATGAAAACAACCAAGTCCCTTTGCACTTTAGAGATCAATTTCACCCAATTAACATGATTAGAATAATCACAGGTGTCTTATTGAGACATAATAATAGATCTTCAGCTTTAAAAATCAGACTCCCAGTTAGACAACAAGACAGCTCAGTTCAGTCAATTTTATGAAGCCTTAACTTAAGAGCTTCGTTTGTATTTTGTTAGTTATCTGGTCTCATTTGCCTTTGCTTAGAAATGAGTTTGGTTGGAAAGCAGCTGCTAAAAGCATCACAGTGGGTATTAATGTTATGAGTTTCTCTCACCTCCAGCTCTGTGATGAGCGTCTTCAGTTCAGTTTCGGCAGTGACAAACGAGGTCAGAGGTGAAAAGAGGCTGTTGTCGCCACCACTCCCCCGCCCTTCACAAATCTTTCTCTCCAGATTCTCCCTCTTTCTCTTCTCTTTCTCCTCCAGGCTTAGCTGGCTGGGGTGAACACGGGGCGTGCTGTCCTCCACGACATCCAGGGACAGCATACTGAGAAAACCACTTTCTGCATCACAATCAGTTTGGCCTACTGTACCTTCTATGGCTTTATTAGAAGGAGATAAATCACTGGTGACTTGGTCTTCAGAATCACAGGACTCAGCTGAAGTTACAAAACATCTCTTTTCCTCACTGACACAGTTTGTGAACGCTTCATCTAGGCTTCTACTGTTTCTACTGCGTTCTTCGGTTCCTTCCTTTTCATTGTTTAAAGTTTGAGCTTCATGATTTCTCTTGGATCTGTTGTGTTTTTGATAAACTTTGGAGAACTTCGTCAGTTTTCGGTTCCTCTCCTGAGCTCCATGCGTGTTGGTGCTGGAGGAGTCGATTCCAAACACCTGCAGGTTAAACCGCATGGACAGAAAGGAACACAAGTAGCCTTTCCCTGAACCCACATCTATGACCTAAAACATAAAATATAACATGAGAGAACAACAAAGTTTTGAGTGTTTATAAGAATCTTTCTTATGAAGGTGCTACATACTGTTATATTTACTCACCTGTTTGACTTTGCAGTATTTGGCCAGACCGCTCACAACCTCTGACATCGCCTGCACTTCATGGGCTTTCTTGCAATTCATAAATTCATCAGGTACAACATATCTGTCTGATGTCTCTCCTATAGACATTAAAGAAAACACTTCTTGTATTAGATGTGATTCTAATCACCTGAGTGTGATGTGATTAAAAGTGATTAATCCTGATTAATGCACCATGGCAACATTATTAGTGCTCTTGGTTTGACTGCAGTTACCCGTGATAGTGTCTCCAGTCAATATTCTCAGATTGCACATCAGCTCTTCCAGCTGCATACAGACCTCCAGACCGGACAGGCTGTGGGCTTTTGCAGCCCTCAGAAGGGCCGACACATCTAACAACTTGTTTGTGGTATTGCAAAAACCAAACGTGGTGTTTTCCTTTTCTGAAAGCAAAAAGGATGAATATGTTAAAAAAAACTCATACGTGCATTATAAATATTAGATGTTGAAGTTTAACATATTACCCTCTACCGCCCCCGTGCGGTCATGGCTGGTATTGACCGTCGACAGCACTTCATCTGGACGGGCAGATATGAACGCGCTCCAGACATCACCCGTGTAGAAGTCCACAGTGTGCGCGTTCGCGATACTTAAAGTTATGGACAGAAAGCGCCTAACTTCATCTATTTTCTTCTTTAACGTGTCGATGGTTAGATTATTGAACGCCATTGTTCACGGACGCGGAAAAGAGCGAAATTTTGGCGTAAGTTGCGGCCTTTGACATGTTTATCTAAGACCCAAGTCATCAAATCAAGAATCCGGATACGATTCATTTGAAGCGACACAAGAGCGGCCATGTTGGGTGTACCCACCAGCGTTAAATCTAATAGATGAATTGAGGGATTTTAGCCTCAACACAAATGGCGGGCACCTCGAGCGATTGTTTATTGTTGATTACTAATGCCTAACATCATTCGTTCGTCATCACTATGCGCCTTACGCGCGAACGGCTCCTTGTCTACATATACGTGTGTGGTTAACGTTTAACGTGACACGACACGTATAAAACTGAATGCAAAAGTACATTTACGAATAGAGGAAACATTTTTAAAAAGTTGTTTTGCACACGATGGTCCACTACACAACGCCACAAGGAAAAGAAAGTGGACAGATACTTAAAGAATCGTGTCTGTGTTTGCATTTGCTAAGATAAGCGCCTTGTAATTATTTAGGTCAGGAATTTGCATTTAAAACAAGAGAAAATAACATGAACACAATCAACCTCTACTAACGTCTGTTAGTAAGATTCAGTTGCGTTTGTGTTCTGTAGTTTTTCAGTCCTTAATATGTCACCCAAATATAATGTCTTTAAGGAAGACCCATAATGTCAAGTGTAAACATTGTCGTGATGCATGATGTATTAAGCCTCATTTTGCAGAGGCGCAGAAAAAATACAAGGAAAATTGCCATCAGTTGCTGAAAAGATAAACCAAGAAAGGTCAACCCAACCTCCACCTGCAGATGGCGCTGTCGGCTGCAGACGATTCAAGCTCAGCGCAAATAATTAACCACTCAACTACACTCGTGTATTCAATTCTGCACTAAACATTATGCACCAAATCTTTTCAAATCTCTTTATTACTAATATTTGTTGTAAATAAACCAAAACTGAATTAATGAATCTTTGGTTTGTTTATTGGATTAAAATGCACTTAAAGTAATATAAAAATTTGTGCATGTATTTTTTGGTAATCTAAGATTTGATACGTCAGATGAACAAAGACGGTCTAGTATCGATATTGGATCACAAACTCAGATAACATAACATCAGATACTTTATGTGGTTTCTTGGGCAGTGGGTGTGGTCACTGAGTCAAAGCGAGACGCCCTCTTTATTTGACTCCTCCCCCACATCATTGTCTGTTAAAACAAAATCGTATTACTATTGTAATTGCTGTACCAAGATTTAAAAGTGAACCACTTCATTCAATTACTGGATTACAATTACAATTAAGGATAGAAACTATTATTTTTTAGTACCCAACACGTTTCCCACATCTTCGCTGAAATCCTCCACGTCATCATATTCCTCCTGAACTGTCTCTGATACAAGAAAAGTGAAACAAAACTATATTACATTGTACTTTATAATGCACCTTTGTCTCAAATAGCACGTCCCCGTCTCAGACTATGAAAAGATACCTGATAAATGTTTATTAGCCATAGAAACATACAGTGAGTGATAATAAACATCTGTGTGACTTACCGGCAATACCTGGAACATTCTGTCCAATAATGATGACATCATCATAATTATCTGACATGTCCACTACAGATATATTAAAAATATGACACCATAAACTTAATGAATTATCAGTAAACTTGCATTTTATCTGTACTGCACATACATTTCATCATGATGTTTAAAGAACGTGTAACACAAAACACATTTTGTAATATTAAAGTTATTATGTCATCACACCCATAAATGATACATTCCACTTTAGTATACAGACTGTATATTAATATCTATCGTAACATAACTGTACCTGTCTCATGACGTGCTTTCAGTCCATTAATGGTGTCAACATTACAGTTTACCGGTCTGACTGCATCAACACATAATGTAAACATACTGTAAGGGTTTAAATCATTTTATAAAATAATTCGTTTAGAGAACGCCATTTTAGGTGTATAATTTGTGAATTTTAGTTTGTATATTCTAGCTATATTTCTTCATTAATTAATTAAATTAGGGCATGTTTTAAATACACTCTTCTGTCCTCTAACCTGAGAGAAGTTTATCTGTATCTTCATTTCGAGAACGCTGTTCTTCATCCATGTGACTCCCTGTTAAAGCGGAGGAGAACAGACAGAAACATCATCACAAACAAACAACGTGATAATGACGACACGACACGACACGAGTGCAGATGATCAGTTTGATCACTTTGATCACTTTCTGTTTTGTGTAGCAGTCGTTCACTACATCAGAGGACTGTGATCTCTGTGGTGGAGAGCGTGTTTTTACAAGTCAAAACGCGTTTTTTGTGGGAAAAGGAGAACAGAAAAAGGTCACAGAAATAGTTTTGTTAAATGGCCTCTAACCCTGAACCAGTCGCGCTACTCCCTGATTGATGATTGGCTCTTTCTGTCAGGGGGCGGGACTTCATTCACTAGTGCGCACATATTGAGCGTTTGCGCTTCCCTCATTCACAGTAACAGACCTGCAGCATCTCCACACAGACCGGACTGGACCTGAACGGGTTACATTTTATGTTTTTCTATGTTGTGTTTGTATGTATGCATAACTGCACTCTGCAAACACAGATATATCCTCACATGAACCCATTGCAGAAATATAGACAGAATAAACAGTGTTGTAACCTTACAAGTATATGAAACCCCATCCCCATTACAACATTAGCCTCCAAAAATAATCACAGGCTCACACACACAAACATGGCAGTTATATCATATCATAAAACATAAACGGATAAACATGCACCTGCAGCTGTGTGGTTTTCTTGAAGCTAATATTAGACGAACATCAACTGTCTGACAGACTCTAATCTACAGATTCATCTCATTACACACATAAACAACCATAAACTTACACTGAATTACACACGACACTGAAGAGAGACACTGACTTTCATATTTATACATCTGATTTGATTTAATAAGACAGAATGTGATCTGATTTTCTATACAATAAAACTCTTACCTATGTAAATAGTAAATTATTAAAACAAACATGAAGACTCACCCCTCTGAGTGTACAGACTGTGTCCGTTTGTGTGATTAATCTCTTCATAAACTGCTTCAGTCCGAGTCTTTTGTCTCTTAGAGAGAGCTGTGAGTGCAGACAGACAAACCTGCTGTCAGTCACATCACAGTGCATAATTTTGCTTCAAATTCTGTGGTTTGAAGCAGGAGGTTTAACAGAACTAATATTAGATGAACATCAACTGTCTGACAGGCTCTAATCTAAGATTATTAATAAAATTTAATAGTACGTTTTGTTAAAACATGAAGACTACCCCATTAAATGTGTATGTTTGTGTGATCTCTCTAAATTAGTAGTTAGAGGATGTGAGAAGACAAACCTGCTGTCAGTCACATCACTGATGACAGTAAATAAAACACAGAGGCACTTAAATGCAGTGCTACATGAAATGTCATAAGGATAGATTGTATTAGGTAGGGCACAGGGGGCTTTTTGTGTAAGCACGCAGGTCAGTGAAAGTGTGAACGTATGGAGTTATTCCATACTGTAATTCCAAATTTGGGAAATGCACTGAAATGACTTAATATGGTGAAATCCCCAAACTGATGCATTTAGACCTATTAAGAATAGGCATTAAGCACAATTAACAGTTTTTTACAAAAATGCCTTTATCAATTTTTGCAGCACTTCTTTAAAGTGGACCTCCCATATATTTTCTTATATATGGCCACAATTTGCACAACTTAGAAAAAAATGAGTGTTTAATTGCTGCAGTTCTGCACTGTGTAAGAGGTGAACTTGTATGTGATGTGTGGATCTCTGTACCTCTCCTCATCACTCTGTTGTTCTGAATCAGTATCAGCAGTGACACTAAGAGCAGGAAGAACAAAATTCCCAGTACAATCACAACCACTGGAGGAATAAAGAGAGAAGCTGCTGGAGGAGTTTGTGAAGAAGTCACTGATGTCGACTGCACTGCTCTCCTGTTTGTCTGAGAAACTGAAGCATGAGCTGCTGTTGTTATTGCAGGAGTTGTGGACACAGACAAACCTGGTGTAGCAAAAACAAACAGACAGAATGAAGAATCTGCTGAAATTATAATCAGTTCATCAGTCAGTGTTTTGTTCTCACCTGTACAGGTAAGTTCAGCGGGTTCTTTGTGTGAACAGTCAGTGTGGTTTTTCAGGACGTGAGGACAGTCCCACAGATGAATCTCAGTCCCTCTGCACTCGACTCTGTTCAGCCACACAACAGCTTCACCAGAACCAAACACTTCATTCCCATCAACACTCAATGCTGCTCCACAACCCAGCTGCCTGCAGACCACCTGAGCATCTCTGATGTCCCACAGATCATCACAGACTGAACCCCACACAGAGTTATGATACACCTCCAGCCTCCCAGAACACGAGACCTTCCCTCCACTCAGTCTGAGAGGAAGATGATCTACATCACACACACCAACCATCATTTACAACAACACACTCAAACTCACACTGACATCTGAATGTAGATAAAACACATTATTTATCATTTGTAATTTTGTGATCATATAAACATACTTGAACATTGTCTCTGGTGAGGAGATGGTGAGGCAGAACATGTCAGTCGACTCCGAGGAACTTCATTAATCACCTGCTCTGAGATCATAACATGATAACATTTAATTCACCACTGAACAGAACATTAGAAAATCAAATTTTCTCATCATTTTAACTTTGTTTTCTATCAAACCAAACAAACACTTTGTTTATACATTTCACGGGAAAATAATAATAAGAATTTCCACAAGACTGAAGTTTAAATTTCATCTTACTAGAGCAGGTGATATGAGCCACTTCATCTGGACTACAGTCATTCTCTCCCCAGGCTGATGATGGACACTGCCACAGATTTGAGTCATTTGGTCGACATTTAACATAATCCAGCCAGTTACAGAGCTGATTCCACTCTTGTTGTAGAATCAGACAGAACGGCAGATCTTCCACAGTTCAGCTCTTGACAGATCAGACTCGCTGTGTCTCTGTCCATCTGATTGAAGCAAACATTACCCCAAGATCCATTGTAGAAAACCTCCACATTCCCTTCACAGCCTTCAGTTAACCTGATCTCTTTAAACTCTAGATTGTAAAGAAGATGAATTAACCTCAGTCTGGTAATGTATGATATACTTAATATTTACAAAATCACTGCAGGTGCTGTTTACCTGAGCACACGACTCCTACATCCTCCTTGTGGTTACAGTCATGTTCTCCCCAGACCCGAGAAGAGCAGTTCCACAGGGACGTCTCATTCCCCTCACAGTCCACCTCATCCAGCCATATGGGTCCAGAACCAGGACCAAACCAGGCTGGTACTGGCTGGTTACTGAGGGCCACTCCACACTGCAGCTGTCTGCACACCACATCAGCATCTTTAATATCCCAGGAGTCATCACACACTGTCCCCCATGAGCCTTTGTGAAACACCTCCAGCCTTCCTGCACAATCTCCACCAGATCCCACCAGCCTGATGGACCTCTGACCTGAGAGCAGGTTAGTTAATTAATTTATTAATTAATTTGTAATTAATTTACAATTAAAATACAATAAGATATTGTACATTTTACCATGACAGGTGATGCACAGCTGTTGTCTGGAGCTGCAGTTGAGAGTTTGTGGAGAGCTGCAGTTCCCCAGATGATCTTCAGTCCCAGAGCACTGGAAGCCCATCACACACTCATGACTGTGTTCAGCACTGGATGAAGAGGAGCCAGAGAAGTTCAGCACAGAGCCACAGCCCAGCTGTCTGCAGACCACAGAAGATTCAGTGAGACTCCAGGAGTCCAGCAGAACTCTCCTCCAGACCTGCTGGATGTAAACTTCCACCTCCCCCTCACACTCTCTCTCTCCAGACAACCGCACCAGCCCATCATGAAGAGCTAGAGATGAATCTGTAGAGAAGATCTGACATTTTACTAAAATAGTCTTTTATCTGTCAATATAAAACATTCACTAAACAAACAGTGTGGTGTGCGTCTTACATGAACATCATGTTAATGACAGAGTGAAGTTCACTCACTAGAACAAATGACTCCAACATCTTGTTTATGAGAGTGTTCAGCTCGACTCCATGAAGAGATGGAACATTCTGAGAGTTGTGTTTCATTCCCCTGACAATCAAACACATCAGCCCAGATTTCACCAGCTCCCTCTCCAAACCAGTCCCCTCCCACAACAGACACAGCAATCCCACAATTCAGCTGTCTACAGAGAACACTGGCAGCTCTCATATCCCAGCATGCATCACACACTGTACGCCAATCATCAAGGTACTGAAGCTCAACTCGACCAGAACAGGAGTCTGAACCATTCACCAGTTTGACCTCTGCGTAACCTGGACAAAAATCTGAGATATTAGTAAAGCAATTTAGTTGAAATGGTATACAATTATTATTTTCCAATTTGACATGTGATTTTGGGAAAAACTCTTATTACTCAGAACATAACAGTCCCACGTCATTCTTGTGGGTGCAGTTGTCTTTGAGAGAAGGTGATGATGGACAGAGTGATATATGAGATTCTTCTCCGGTGCATTTAATATTTTCTGTCCACACCTGCCCCGTCCCTTTACCAAAAGCATCTGCTGACAGCAGCTGTACAGGAACCCCACAGCCCAGCTCTCTACACACAACCTCTGCATCCTGTCTGTCAAAGGCAGCGTGACACACTGTGCCCCATGTGTCTACATGAAGCACCTCAACTCTCCCAGAGCACAAGTGAGACCCATTAACAAGTCTGGGAACTTTGTGACCTGTGATTATTAATCAACAGTGATAGATCATGCACAAACATGAAAATGCTAGAAATGTAATGTTTTTAAATATATTTTATTGTCATTATATTGATTACAAAAATTATGGAATTTGATAAAACTTCATTTTGTATTTTAAAAATTGAAGAGTAATAAGAATTATCAGAACACATTATAAGAATTATAAGAATTATCATTATTTTGAACACAAAACTACTGAAATCTGTATTCTTACCTGTAATATAATAGTTACTATTCAAACTATTTGCATTTGTATGTCATGTGACAGTATCATTAAAACACATTAAATATTAGTGATGTAATAAGAGGATAATAGAGAAACTCACCTGAGCAAATGACTCCAGCATCTTCATCATGATCACAGTCACTATAACCCCATTCTTCTGATCTACAGTTCTTCAGTGTGGATTCTGATCCATTACAGTCCAAATCATCCATCCAGATCTCTCCTGATCCTGCTCCAAAGTGACCATATGGTGGTGCCTGTTTAGCCTCTCCACAGCCCACCTCTCTACACACCACTGCAGCATCTGTCAGATCCCACCCATCACCACACACGGTTCCCCACTGACCATCATGAAGAACCTCCACTCTACCAGCACAACTACTGTCACCATTCACCAACCTCACACTCAACTCTGATACATCTGAAACAAAAGACATTAAAGACATAAGAAATAATATTAAAATAATTTAATATATAAAATATATTTAATATTAAAATTTATTAAAATATTTACAATAATTGACTGCAAGTATGTACTTACCAGCAGTAATGGTCATTACTACAGAGGACAGTAAAATGAGTGTGAGACAGATCTCCATAATCCTCTACTGTACACACAGTCTGATTGAGAATAAGTCAGTGTAAAGTTCTCCACTGTTCCCTCATAGACTGAAGACACTGGATCATTACAAACACTCTACAGACAGAGAGAGACCAATCACACTCTCTGTTACCTTATTAGAATCAACAGAGGAAACCAACAAACAACTTGAGCGACAAATCAGAAGAGACATTTTTGCTTTTCTCCATATATATCAGCAGAACGTCAGCGCTGATGAACGAGGCTCCTCCCTCCATGTTCAGAGGAGACAAACACCTGCCAGAGAGGAGCTACATTAACAGTAAATAAATGAGACTGATGTGAGAGTGAGGAAACACTCCAGTATCTCTTCAGCATCAAATCCTGTTGTGTGCAGGGGTACAGGAAACTATCTGCTCACTTCAAACACTCTCACACACTTCAACACACACACAGATGTATGTGCCTCGTATGGATACATCATTAAATAAAATTGTACATTCTAAAGTAAATATTCTCTGGAGATTTCAACTTTAAATTATGTTACTTTGACCAAACAAAAATAAGATTATTATTATAATTAATTAAAATAAATCAGCATAAAATAAATATGTGAGATATCTGTTGCACATTAAAACACAATAAATAAAGAGTATTTCTTCATTTTATAAACAAATCATTCAGCATATCTACAGATCATATCTATATTAATATACTTGTAGTAGCATTTATTCCCATTTAATATTGTAATACTTTATTTATCCACTAGAAGGCAGTGAATGAAGTGTCAATCAAAGCATCATAAACGTTGTCATGTGACTACATGAAGAAGCTTCACTGTGACTCGTTTTCTGTTCTCTTTGGAAAAGTCAAAGTCTTTGTTCTTTCATCTGATTTCACTGCACTTTTATTTTGAAGTGAAAACTCTCACTGAACCCAATAGTTTTGACCTCATACACTCACAGCCCTCTTCAGTCTTACTGCCCCTCTGAGCTCATTGTTTGAACTCAATTTCTCAAATAAAGACAGCAGCTCAGTTACCTGAACAATGAGACAAGACGACACATCCGACATCTTAAATTATAGTGAGACTGTCACTGACTCTCTACTGCCATCATGCGGTCATGACTGTGATCGACAGCACACGCTCCTCTGATCTCACACATGAGATCACACATGAGCACATAGTAAATGCTTTACTGTTTATTAAAGCAGCAATCTGTTTATTAAAACATAATACAGTGCAAAATCTCGTATGTATGTGTGAAACAGCAGAATCGATGTTGATTTAGATTCGTCATGTCTGACGTCATTATTACCAACCTCATCATTGCGCGTCTTTCTGTTGTTGTGACGTAAACAAGATTCAGGTAAACGTTTCGTGTTACCTTTTAAGATGCAAAAAGTGAAGATCCGATTATAAGAAAACTCATCACAAATGATGTTGCATATGACAGTTTATCATATGATGTCAAAAAACAGAAGATGGACTAATAAAATATTGAGATATTGAAATCTTCCTCTAAGAAACAAGAAAACAAACAGTCAGCACAGCCCGAAAGGTGCCTGTTTATTATAAGCTGCTCGTTCACTTAATCACATCCAGTTAATATGTGATGTAGCAAAAGCATTTCATTATAACACACACAGACAGATGAATCTGTGTCTGTTAGTAATATTCACTTGTGTTTGTGTTCTGTGATCTCTCAATACTTAAAATATCATCATATATAAAGTGTTTAAGGAAGACCCATTATGTCAAGTGTAAACATCATCACTCTTTATATTCTTTAGCAAATGACTGATGTGTGATTTATTGTGTCTGTTTTGTAGGAATTCTTGACAGATGAAGCTCAGAGGGAAGAGACTGAAGAAATATAAGGCCACATATCAGTTGTTGAAGAGAAACCAAGAAGGTCAAACCAACCTCCACCTGCAGATGGCGCTGTTGGCTGCAAATAATTGAAACCAATAATTGACGCTCATGTTTTAAATTTTGCACTAAACAGTTTAAACGCTTAAACATTGTGTTGGTCTTTGCACCTCTTCATTGCTAATATTTGTTGTAAATTTAACCAAAACTGAATTAATGATTCTTTGGTTTGTTTATTGGATTAAAGTGCACTGAAAGTAATACAAAAAATAAGCTGCATTTTTTAGGATTAAAATATTTCATAAAAATTGTGCATATAATATCTGGTAATATAAGATTTGATGTCAGAAGAACAAAGAAGAAACACTGAAGCAATATTTAGTAGCATTAGTACATCACAAACTCCTTCAGATATAAGGAGTATCATATCTTTATATGATACTTTATATTTAATGAGCATAGACAGTGGGTGTGGTCATTGAGTCAAACGGACACACCCCCTTTATATGACTCCTCCCCCACATTGTCATAGTCTGTTGAAACAAAAGCAAAATCATATAACTGTTGTAATTGTACCAATATTTACAAGTGAACCAATTTGTTCAATGACTGATAAATGTTATTTATAAAGATAAAAACAATTGTTTATTAGTACCCAACATGTTTCCCACATCTTCATTGAAATCCTCCACGTCATCATATTCCTCCTGAACTGTCTCTGATACACAAAAGAAAACAATTCAAACACAATTATATTACATTGTACTTTATAATGCACCTTTGTCTCAAATAACACGTCCCCGTCTCAGACTATGAAAAGATACCTGATAAATGTTTATTAGCCATAGAAACATACGGTGAGTGATAATAAACATCTGTGTGACTTACCACCAATACCTGGAACATTCTGTCCAATAATTATGACATCATCATAATTGTCTGACATGTCCACTACAGATAAAATATAACACCATATACTTAATGAAAAGTCAGTAAAATTGCATTTTATCTGTACTGCACATAAAATTCAATATGAGGTTTAGAGAAAATGTTGAAAATAAAACTATAAATTATATATTTCACTTTAGTATACAGACTGTATATTAACAACACATTGCTAGAAACAGAACTGTACTTGTCTTATGTCGTGCTTTCAGTCCGTCAGTGGTGTCAACATTATAGTATCTCGGTGTGACTGCATCAAAACATAATGTAAACATATTGTAAGATATGTTCTTGCAGGGTTATAATTTTTTTTAATGAAACAATAATGAAATCATTTGATCACTTAACAAGGTCACTGACCCTTCATACCACTGCTGCTAGTGTCATCATTGTCATATTGCGATGTTGTAAATGTTTGTGTGTGTTGTTTGTAATTCAATTTGTAAATCAAATTATTTTGGATCTTGTTTTAAAACTTCAGTCCTCTAACCTGAGAGAAGCTCATCTGCATCTTCATACCCAGAATGCTGTTCTTCAGAGATGAGACTTCCTGTTAAAGTGAAGCAGAACAGACAGAAACATGTTGATCATGACAAACAGCCTGAACCTTCATTTGCTCTGAATCACAGAACATGTTAATGACAAGAGTATCAGATCAACTGAGCACTGAATGAACCATCACTGAAAACAGCCAAACATCACACACAAACACACACACAAACACACACAAACACACACACAAACACACAAACAAACATTACACACAAATACACACACAAACATCACACACAAATACACACATTTCTATCACAGTGCTGGTTTTCCATTGACTTCCATAATTCTTATACTGAGCTAATAATGTTTTCTGTCACTTAACCCTCAAAGAAATCTGTTTCATTTAGTTTTATATTAAAACATAATTTAGGCACTTGATTCTGTAAACACACACCTGTATCCTCACATGAACCCATAGAGACAGGAAGAAACACACACACACACACACACATTATAAACATGCACCTGCAGCTGTGTGGGTTTCTGTCAGGAATTCTGTGGTTTGAAGCAGGAGGTTTAACAGAACTAATATTAGACGAACATCAACTGTCTGACAGACTCTAATCTACAGATTCATCTCATTACACACATAAACAACCATAAACTTACACTGAATTACACACAACACTGAAGAGAGACACTGACTTTAATATTTATACATCTGATTTGATTTAATAAGACAGAATGTGATCTGATTTTCTGAACAAACATGAAGACTCACCCCTCTGAGTGAAGTGATTGTGTCTGTTTGTGTGTCTGTGATCAATCTCCTCATAAACTGCCTCAGTCTGAGTCCTGTGTCTCCTCTTAGAGAGAGCTGTGAGTGCAGACAGACAAACCTGCTGTCAGTCACATCACATGTCTGATGACACTCTGAACAAGACTGGAGTAAGACTGATGCTGCTGTCTGAGGTAGTTGATTGTGTGAGAAGTGAACTTGTATGTGATGTGTGGATCTCTGTACCTCTCCTCATCACTCTGTTGTTCTGAATCAGTATCAGCAGTGACACTAAGAGCAGGAAGAGCAAAACTCCCAGTACAATCACAACCACTGGAGGATTAAAGAGAGAAGCTGCTGGAGGAGTTTGAGGAGTCACTGCTCTGCTGTTTGTCTGGGAAACTGAAGGAGGAGCTGCTGTTGTTATGGCAGGAGTTGTGGACACAGACAAACCTGGTGTTGCAAAAACAAACAGACAGATTAAAGAATCTGCTGAAATTATAATCAATTCATCAGTCAGTGTTTTGCTCTCACCTGCACAGGTGAGTGTAACATGTTCTTTGTGTGAACAGTCAGTGTGGTTTTTCAGGACGTGAGGACAGTCCCACAGGTGAATCTCAGTCCCTCTGCACTCGACTCTGTTCAGCCACACAACAGCTTCACCAGAACCAAACACTTCATTCCCATCAACACTCAATGCTGCTCCACAACCCAGCTGCCTGCAGACCACCTGAGCATCTCTGATGTCCCACAGATCATCACAGACTGAACCCCACACAGAGTTATGATACACCTCCAGCCTCCCAGAACACGAGACCTTCCCTCCACTCAGTCTGAGAGGAAGATGATCTACATCACACACACCAACCATCATTTACAACAACACACTCAAACTCACACTGACATCTGAATGTAGATAAAACACATTATTTATCATTTGTAATTTTGTGATCATATAAACATACTTGAACATTGTCTCTGGTGAGGAGATGGTGAGGCAGAACATGTCAGTCGACTCCGAGGAACTTCATCAATCACCTGCTCTGAGATCATAACATGATAACATTTCATTCACCACTGAACAGAACATTAGAAAATCACATTCTCTCAATGCTGTATCATTTTAAATTTTTGTTATATCACTCACAAAATTTAGGCCTAGTTTATTAAAAATTACATAGTAATAAAATAATTAAAAAAAAAATTTCAAATCAAGAAATTAAGTTTAAATTTCATCTTACCAGAGCAGGTGATATTGGCCACTTCATTTGGACATCACAGTCATTCTCTCCCCAGGCTGAAGATGGACACTGCCACAGATTTGAGTCATGTGGTCGACATTCAACATTATCCAGCCAGTTACGAGCTGATTCCACTCTTGTTGCTGAATATAACAGAACGGCAGATCTTCCACAGTTCAGCTCTTGACAGATCAGACTCGCTGTGTCTCTGTCCATCTGATTGTAGCAAACATTACCCCAAGATCCATTGTAGAAAACCTCCACATTCCCTTCACAGCCTTCAGTTAACCTGATCTCTTTAAACTCTAGATTGAAAAGAAGATGAATCAACCTCAGTCTGGTAATGTATGATATACTTAATATTTACAAATCACTGCAGGTGCTGTTTACCTGAGCACACGACTCCTACATCCTCCTTGTGTTTACAGTCATGTTCTCCCCAGACCCGAGAAGAGCAGTTCCACAGGGACGTCTCATTCCCCTCACAGTCCACCTCATCCAGCCATATGGGTCCAGAACCAGGACCAAACCAGGCTGGTACTGGCTGGTTACTGAGGGCCACTCCACACTGCAGCTGTCTGCACACCACATGAGCATCTTTAATATCCCAGGAGTCATCACACACTGTCCCCCATGAGCCTTTGTGAAACACCTCCAGCCTTCCTGCACAATCTCCACCAGAACCCACCAGCCTGATGGACCTCTGACCTGAGATCAGATACAGAAAGAGAAACAGTAATTGCACATGATAACAATTAATTTACAATTAAAATACAATAAGATATTGTAATTCTGACCAAGGCAGGTGATGTACAGCTGTTGTCTGGAGCTGCAGTTGAGAGTTTGTGGAGAGCTGCAGTTCCCCAGATGATCTTCAGTCCCAGAGCACTGGAAGCCCATCACACACTCATGACTGTGTTCAGCACTGGATGAAGAGGAGCCAGAGAAGTTCAGCACAGAGCCACAGCCCAGCTGTCTGCAGACCACAGAAGATTCAGTGAGACTCCAGGAGTCCAGCAGAACTCTCCTCCAGACCTGCTGGATGTAAACTTCCACCTCCCCCTCACACTCTCTCTCTCCAGACAACCGCACCAGCCCATCATGAAGAGCCAGAGATGAATCTGTAGAGAAGATCTGACATTTTACTAAAAATAGTCTTTTATCTGTCAATATAAAACATTCACTAATCAAACAGTGTTGTGTGCATCTTACATGAACATCATGTTAATGACAGAGTGAAGTTCACTCACTAGAACAAATGACTCCAACATCTTGTTTATGAGAGTGTTCAGCTCGACTCCATGAAGAGATGGAACATTCTGAGAGTTGTGTTTCATTCCCCTGACAATCAAACACATCAGCCCAGATTTCACCAGCTCCCTCTCCAAACCAGTCCCCTCCCACAACAGACACAGCAATCCCACAATTCAGCTGTCTACAGAGAACACTGGCAGCTCTCATATCCCAGCATGCATCACACACTGTACGCCACTTGTCAAGGTACTGAACCTCAACTCGACCAGAGCAGATATCAGAACCGTTCACCAGTCTGAGAGCTGTGTAACCTGGACAGAGAAATGTCATCTTAATAAAAGTAGTATGAAATCATAGAAAAACAATAAAATTTGAAATTTGATTTGTGTAAATACCATTTTATTAAAACATAATATTCCCAAATGTCAAATCATATCATGGGAGCAGTTGTGTTTGAACGAAGATGATGGACAGAGTGATATATTTGGACTCTTACACGTGCATTTCTAATATCTATCTGTCCACACCTGCCCCGTCCCTTTACCAAAAGCATCTGCTGCCAGCAGCTGTACAGGAACCCCACAGCCCAGCTCTCTACACACAACCTCTGCATCCTGTCTGTCAAAGGCAGCGTGACACACTGTGCCCCATCTTCCTCCAAAAAACATTTCCACTCTCCCAGAGCACAAGTGAGAACCAGCAACAAGTCTTGGAACTTTGTGACCTGTGTTATTAATCAACAGTGATAATATGCACAAAATGAACAATGAAGAAAAATCATGTTTTTAAATTTATCTTAATATCATTATATTGATCACAAAAATGATGGTATTTGATAAAACATCGGGACTTTTGAAATTTTAAAATATTGAAAATAATAATATTATCAGAATGAAGTTAAATTCATTTTTATACAAAATGAAATAAATTATTATAACTCATAACTAAAATAATGATCATAACCATTCAAACTATTTGCATTTGTATGTCATGTAACAATGTGATTAAAAAGACATTAAATATTAGTGATGTAATAACAGTATAATATTTAGAGAAGTTCACCTGAGCAGATGACTCCAGCATCTTCATTATGATCACAGTTATGAACACCCCATCCACTTGATCTACAGTTCTTCAGTGTGGACTCTGATCCACTACAGCCCACATAATCCATCCAGATCTTTCCTGATCCTGCTCCAAAGTGAGCATCACCCAAAGCCTGTTTAGCCTCTCCACAGCCCACCTCTCTACACACCACTGCAGCATCTGTCAGATCCCACTCATCACCACACACGGTTCCCCACTGACCATCATGAAGAACCTCCACTCTACCAGAACAACGACTGTCACCATTCACCAACCTCACACTCAACTCTGATACATCTGAAAAAAGACATTAAAGACATAAGAAATATTATTTAAAATTATTTAATATGTCAATATATATACAGATCAAAAATCATAAATCATCAAAAAATTCATAATCACATTTCAAAACCATTAAATATTTGAATCTCTAATGTATATCATTTTGATCATTTTGTATGTACTTACCAGCAGTAATGGTCATTACTACAGAGGACAGTAAAATGAGTGTGAGACAGATCTCCATAATCCTCTACTGTACACACAGTCTGATTGAGAATAAGTCAGTGTAAAGTTCTCCACTGTTCCCTCATAGACTGAAGACACTGGATCATTACAAACACTCTACAGACAGAGAGAGACCAATCACACTCTCTGTTACCTTATTAGAATCAACAGAGGAAACCAACAAACAACTTGAGCGACAAATCAGAAGAGACATTTTTGCTTTTCTCCATATATATCAGCAGAACGTCAGCGCTGATGAACGAGGCTCCTCCCTCCATGTTCAGAGGAGACAAACACCTGCCAGAGAGGAGCTACATTAACAGTAAATAAATGAGACTGATGTGAGAGTGAGGAAACACTCCAGTATCTCTTCAGCATCAAATCCTGTTGTGTGCAGGGGTACAGGAAACTATCTGCTCACTTCAAACACTCTCACACACTTCAACACACACACAGATACGTGCACCTCATAAATGTGAAATTGAGCGTTTCTTGAGTGTTTAAAATATTAAACAGACATTTAATATGTCCCCTGTTACTGTTCCCAAACAAAAAACAAGACAGAATACAAATGAAAAGTAATATAAAGTTATAGTATTAAACAAATGACAATATCTGTTGCTTAATTTAAATTAATTTTAAATCTTCTTTAGAATAAAAAGAGCATTTCTACATTAAATAAATAATAATTCAATCAGCATATTTACAAAATATGTCTATATTAATATATTTGCAGCAGCACTTATTCCTATTCAATACTGTAATACTTCATTTATCCACTAGATGGCAGTGAATGAAGTGTCAATGAAAGCATCAGTAAACAAAATCAAGTAGTCATGTGACTACATGTTAAGAGAGCTTCATCTGTGACTCGTTTTCTGTTCTCTTTGGAAAAAAAGTCAAAGTCTTTGTTCTTTCATCTGATTTCACTGCACTACATTTATTTTGAAGTGAAAACTCTCACTGAACCCAATAGTTTTGACCTCATACACTCACAGCCCTCTTCAGTCTTACTACCCCTCTGAGCTCATTGTTTGAACTCAATTTCTCAAATAAAGACAGCAGCTCAGTTACCTGAACAATGAGACAATAAGACACATCCGACATCTTAAATTATAGTGAGACTGTCACTGACTCTCTACTGCCATCATGCGGTCATGACTGTGATCGACAGCACACGCTCCTCTGATCTCACACATGAGATCACACATGAGCACATAGTAAATGCTTTACTGTTTATTAAAGCAGCAATCTGTTTATTAAAACATAATACAGTGCAAAATCTCGTATGTATGTGTGAAACAGCAGAATCGATGTTGATTTAGATTCGTCATGTCTGACGTCATTATTACCAACCTCATCATTGCGCGTCTTTCTGTTGTTGTGACGTAAACAAGATTCAGGTAAACGTTTCGTGTTACCTTTTAAGATGCAAAAAGTGAAGATCCGATTATAAGAAAACTCATCACAAATGATGTTGCATATGACAGTTTATCATATAATGTCAAAAAACAGAAGATGGACTAATAAAATATTGAGATATTGAAATCTTCCTCTAAGAAACAAGAAAACAAACAGTCAGCACAGCCCGAAAGGTGCCTGTTTATTATAAGCTGTTTGATATATGGCTTCATTCACTAGATTTAATGATAATAAATAAAGTAAACGAGACGATAAAAGTTACTATATAACCTACATGTAGTATTAAAAGCCACGTGAACGCATGACGTCATCCTGTGAATTTCCCGGTTACATGTGTGGGAATATTTATGCTTTGTACAGCACTGAAATCAAAACCACTTTCCTGATCTGTTTATCAGCTCCCACAAGTCCCAAGAAAACAGAAGAAAGTGTCAGTGAACCAGAAGACAAAGAGAAAATGAAAGAGAGGTGAGAAGAAACTGCTCGTTCACTTAATCACATCCAGTTAATATGTGATGTAGCAAAAGTATTTCATTATAACACACACAGACAGATGAATCTGTGTCTGTTAGTAATATTCACTTGTGTTTGTGTTCTGTGATCTCTCAATACTTAAAATATCATCATATATAAAGTGTTTAAGGAAGACCCATTATGTCAAGTGTAAACATCATCACTCTTTATATTCTTTAGCAAATGACTGATGTGTGATTTATTGTGTCTGTTTTGTAGGAATTCTTGAAAGATGAAGCTCAGAGGGAAGAGACTGAAGAAATTTAAGGCCACATATCAGTTGTTGAAGAGAAACCAAGAAGGTCAAACCAACCTCCACCTGCAGATGGCGCTGTTGGCTGCTGAAAGTTCAAGCTCAGCGCAAATAATTCAAACAGGAAAATGTTTAAAAAACAAGTTTAATGCATAAAAACCATGGTTGAAATGTACCATCATACAAAAAAATGTCTTTGCAAACCTCTTTATCACTAATATTTGTTGTAAATAAACCAAAGCTGGAAGTATTGCAAAACTAAAAAGCTGCAATGCAAAAGATCAAAACGTTTAATAATGTGTGCATTTTTTAGTAATAGAAAATTTGATATATCAGGGAAACCTGAAGAAATACTGAAAATTTAGTAGCAATATTAGATCAATTAAACTGAGCTATATGATTTTATGAGCGTCAAACGGAGTCAAACAGACCCGCCCTCTTCATGTGATTATTGCCCCACATCGTCATAGTCTGTTAAAAAGAAAAGCAAAATCATAATACTGTTGTAATTGCACTAAGATAATAATCTAATGTAATACACGTTATATAGATTAATAAGATGAAAACAAATTTCATTTAAACTTTTAAAGAACAGCAAACCTACCCAACACGTTTCCCTCATCTTCACTGAGTTTCTTCACGTCATCATACTCCTCCTGAACTGTCTCTGATACACAGAAGAAAACAATTCACACAAAACTACATCTTACATCTCTCAATTGATCTGTATTATGCAACAATTCAATGAGATTTACAAGAAATCATTTCAAAATCATGTTCTGTTCTTCTGTGCAGAATGAGACAATATAGTCATTTGGCTAATACACGTTATACAGATGAATTGATTAAAACAAATCATTTACAATTATAAATGAAAACAACCTACCCAACACTTTTCTCTCATTTTCACTGATACTCTTCACATCATCATACTCCTCTTGAGTTCCCTCTGATGCACAAATGATATCTTAATATTTAATATTCAACATTTCACCCTGTTGTTAGAGACATAACTGTACCTGTCTCATGAGGGGCTTTCAGTCCATTAATGGTGTCAACATTACAGTATCCCGGTGTGACTGCATCTAAACATAACGTAAACATATTGTAAGATATGTTCTTGTAGGGCTATAGGTTTTATAATCAAACAGTTTTGTAATCATGTTACAATCATTGTCATAGTCCTTTATGTCTTCATTAATTAATTAAATTAGGTCTTGTTATAAATAGACTCTTCTGTCCTCTAACCTGAGAGAAGTTCATTGGCATCTTCATCCCCAGAACGCTGTTCTTCATCCATGTGACTCCCTGTTAAAGCGGAGGAGAACAGACAGAAACATCATCACAAACAAACAACGTGATAATGACGACACGACACGACACGAGTGCAGATGATCAGTTTGATCACTTTGATCACTTTCTGTTTTGTGTAGCAGTCGTTCACTACATCAGAGGACTGTGATCTCTGTGGTGGAGAGCGTGTTTTTACAAGTCAAAAAGCGTTTTTTGTGGGAAAAGGAGAACAGAAAAAGGTCACAGAAATAGTTTTGTTAAATGGCCTCTAACCCTGAACCAGTCGCGCTACTCCCTGATTGATGATTGGCTCTTTCTGTCAGGGGGCGGGACTTCATTCACTAGTGCGCACATATTGAGCGTTTGCGCTTCCCTCATTCACAGTAACAGACCTGCAGCATCTCCACACAGACCGGACTGGACCTGAACGGGTTACATTTTATGTTTTTCTATGTTGTGTTTGTATGTATGCATAACTGCACTCTGTTTAAAAATAAATAAAGCATAACACAGATATGTCCTCACATGAACCCATAGAGACAGGAAGAAACAAAACACACACACACACACACACACATTATAAACATGCACCTGCAGCTGTGTGGGTTTCTGTCAGGAATTCTGTGGTTTGAAGCAGGAGGTTTAACAGAACTAATATTAGACGAACATCAACTGTCTGACAGACTCTAATCTACAGATTCATCTCATTACACACATAAACAACCATAAACTTACACTGAATTACACACGACACTGAAGAGAGACACTGACTTTAATATTTATACATCTGATTTGATTTAATAAGACAGAATGTGATCTGATTTACTACACAAAATTTGATGTATGTAAATAGTTATTAAAACAAACATGAAGACTCACCCCTCTGAGTGAAGAGACTGTGTCTGTCTGTGTGATCAATCTCTTCATAAACTGCTTCAGTCCGAGTCTTTTGTCTCTTAGATTGAGCTGTGAGTGCAGACAGACAAACCTGCTGTCAGTCACATCACTGATGACAGTAAATAAAACACAAGGCCCTGTTTTAAGAGAGGCACTTAAATGCAGTGCTACATGAAATGTCATAAGGATAGATTGTGTCAGGTGGGGCACAGGGGGCTTTTTGTGTAAGCACGCAGGTCAGTGTATGAGTGTGTGACAACATTTTGTGTTCCACTGTCACTCCAGATTTGGGAACTGCATGTAGACCTATTGAGAACAGACATCCAGCACAATTAACTGTTCTTCACAAAAATGCCTTAATACATTTTTGCAGCACTTCTTTAAAGTGGACCTCCCATATATTTTCTTAAATATAGCCACAATTTGTACAGCCTATTAAAAAATGAGTGTTTATTTGCTGCAGTTCTGCATTGTGTGAGAAGTGAACTTGTATGTGATGTGTGGATCTCTGTACCTCTCCTCATCACTCTGTTGTTCTGAATCAGTATCAGCAGTGACACTAAGAGCAGGAAGAGCAAAACTCCCAGTACAATCACAACCACTGGAGAATTAAAGAGAGAAGCTGCTGGAGGAGTTTGAGGAGTCACTGATGTCGACCGCACTGCTCTGCTGTTTGTCTGGGAAACTGAAGGAGGAGCTGCTGTTGTTATGGCAGGAGTTGTGGACACAGACAAACCTGGTGTTGCAAAAACAAACAGATAGATTAAAGAATCTGCTGAAATTAAAATCAATTCATCAGTCACTGTTTTGCTCTCACCTGCACAGGTGAGTGTAACATGTTCTTTGTGTGAACAGTCAGTGTGGTTTTTCAGGACGTGAGGACAGTCCCACAGGTGAATCTCAGTCCCTCTGCACTCGACTCTGTTCAGCCACACAACAGCTTCACCAGAACCAAACACTTCATTCCCATCAACACTCAATGCTGCTCCACAACCCAGCTGCCTGCAGACCACCTGAGCATCTCTGATGTCCCACAGATCATCACAGACTGAACCCCACACAGAGTTATGATACACCTCCAGCCTCCCAGAACACGAGACCTTCCCTCCACTCAGTCTGAGAGGAAGATGATCTACATCACACACACCAACCATCATTTACAACAACACACTCAAACTCACACTGACATCTGAATGTAGATAAAACACATGATTTATCATTTGTAATTTTGTGATCATATAAACATACTTGAACATTGTCTCTGGTGAGGAGATGGTGAGGCAGAACATGTCAGATGACTCCGAGGAGACTGATGGATTTGTTCCTCTAAAATTAAAACGTTAAACAGCACTGAACAGAGCATGACATTCAGTTTTTAAAATATCTGACCTAATAATTATTTTCAGCTATTATCTGGTTAGTTCAGTTTTTCAGAAACATTAGGCAACTTTCTTCATTATATAATTAAATCATATTTAAATAAACATGAACAATGAAACCGTCTTACATCTAAAAAAATACTCACTTACCTGAACAGGTGATTTTGGCCATCTTATTTGGGCCACAGTCATTCTGTCCCCAGGCTGAAGATGGACACTGCCATATAGTGAAGTCCTGTGATCTACATTTAAGATTATCCAACCAATTAGAATTCAGTCCATCTGAAGAACTGAGTTCACTGGCAGATCTTCCACAGTTCAGCTCTTGGCAGATCAGACTCGCTGTGTCTCTGTCCATCTGATTGTAGCAAACATTACCCCAAGATCCATTGTAGAAAACCTCCACATTCCCTTCACAGCCTTCAGTTAACCTGATCTCTTTAAACTCTAAATTGAAAAGAAGATGAAATAACCTCAGTCTGTTAATGTATGATGTACTTAATATTTACAAAATCACTGCAGGTGCTGTTTACCTGAGCACACGACTCCTACATCCTCCTTGTGTTTACAGTCATGTTCTCCCCAGACCCGAGAAGAGCAGTTCCACAGGGACGTCTCATTCCCCTCACAGTCCACCTCATCCAGCCATATGGATCCAGAACCAGGACCAAACCAGGCTGGTACTGGCTGGTTATTGAGGGCCACTCCACACTGCAGCTGTCTGCACACCACATGAGCATCTTTAACATCCCAGGAGTCATCACACACTGTCCCCCATGAGCCTTTGTGAAACACCTCCAGCCTTCCTGCACAATCTCCACCAGAACCCACCAGCCTGATGGACCTCTGACCTGAGATCAGATACAGAAAGAGAAACAGTAATTGTACATAATCAATTCATTTACAATTAAAATATAATAAGATATTGTAATTCTGACCAAGGCAGGTGATGTACAGCTGTTGTCTGGAGCTGCAATTCAGAGTTTGTGGAGAGCTGCAGTTCCCCAGATGATCTTCAGTCCCAGAGCACTGGAAGCCCATCACACACTCATGACTGTGTTCAGCACTGAATGAAGAGGAGCCAAAATTCAGCACAGAGCCACAGCCCAGCTGTCTGCAGACCACAGAAGATTCAGTGAGACTCCAGGAGTCCAGCAGAACTCTCCTCCAGACCTGCTGGATGTAAACTTCCACCTCCCCCTCACACTCTCTCTCTCCAGACAACCGCACCAGCCCATCATGAAGAGCCAGAGATGAATCTGTAGAGAAGATCTGACATTTTTCTAAAATAGATCTGACATTTTACTAATAATACAATATAAAACTAAAATAGAATGCTTTATATTGACATTTGTCTGTCAATATTAAACATTCACTAATCAAACAGTGTGGTGTGTGTCTTACATGAACATCATGTTAATGACAGAGTGAAGTTCACTCACTAGAACAAATGACTCCAACATCTTGTTTATGAGAGTGTTCAGCTCGACTCCATGAAGAGATGGAACATTCTGAGAGTTGTGTTTCATTCCCCTGACAATCAAACACATCAGCCCAGATTTCACCAGCTCCCTCTCCAAACCAGTCCCTTCCCACAACAGACACAGCAATCCCACAATTCAGCTGTCTACAGAGAACACTGGCAGCTCTCACATCCCAGCATGCATCACACACTGTGCCCCATTTACTGAAATACTGACGTTCAACTCGACCAGAACAGGAGTCTGAACCATTCACCAGTTTGACCTCTGAGTAACCTGCACACAGAACTGAGATTTTAGTAAAGCAGTATGAAATAACAACTTGTGAAATGTGATTTCTGTGAATATTCCATTATTACCAGAACATAACAGTCCCACGTCATTCTTGTGGGTGCAGTTGTCTTTGAGAGAAGGTGATGATGGACAGAGTGATATATGAGACTCTACACCAGAACACTGAATCTCTTCTGTCAACACTTGTCCCTCCCCTTTACCAAAAGCATCTGCTCCCAGCAGCTGTACAGGAACCCCACAGCCCAGCTCTCTACACACAACCTCTGCATCCTGTCTGTCAAAGGCAGCATCACACACTGATACCCAGGTGTTCGCACGAGGCACCTCTACTCGTCCAGAGCAGCGAGAACCTCCAACCAGCCTGACTCCTAAAATGACAGGATGTTACTTATATAACATCCTAATGTCACACAAAATACTCACACACAGAATGCTGTTAGCAATAACTGTTTATGAATAATTGCTATCAATAATTTCAATTCATTCAACATCAACAATAAATATTATTAACATTGTTTTGTTTTGTAACATACCTGAGCAGATAAATCCAACATCTTCATCGTGATTACAATCACTTCCAGCCGTTAGACCTCCACTGCATTTAAATAATGTGGATTCAGATCCACTACAGACTGTATTACTTTTCCAAATGTTTCCTGATCCTGGTCCAAAGTGTTTCACACGTGTTGCCTCTGAATTACCGCCACAGCCCAGCTCTCTACACACAACTGATGCAGTGGGTATATCCAAATAATCAGCTGCATATGGTTCCCCATTCTCTTCTGAACATAACCTCCACTCTACCAGCACAAGAGCTATTACCACCCACCAGTCTTAGTATGCCTGTAGACAATATATACAAAAGAATGTACATTACAACAAACAAGAGAAAACAACAGACAGTAAGCAACAGAAAGAAGAGAAAAAACAACCATTTCACTAGTCAATACTTTTAAATGAAAGCAAATACTAAATTAAACAAACAACAAAGTGAAACTATAAATTGTTGTATAACAAATTCACCATCAGATTCAGTTACTATGTAACATGAACTTACACACTTTAATTATATATAAACATACCAGCTGTGGAGAATGTGAGTACAGAGGACAGAAGAATGAGTGTTAGACAGATCTCCATCTTCTTCAGCTCTTCACACAGTCTGTCTGATCAACTCAACTCAGGACTGGAAGCTTCTCACAGCTGCCTGATGTAGAGATGCTACACAACCGCCAAACACAAACCAATCAAAGACTCTGTTACCTTATTAGAGAGAAGAGAGGAAACCAGCAAAGAGCTTCAGAGACAAATCACAGGAGGCATTTTTGATTTTTACCATATTTATTGAAGTACGTCAGCGCTGATAATCACACCTCCTCCCTCACCTCAGAAGAACATTAACTGGGGCGAGACATATGAATTAAAAGAGACGAAATCACACAACTTACAGGAAACTGATTTTTGGGGCAGAAAAAAATCCAGTTTATTAAGAACATCAAAGGTCTTCACTGGGATCATTGGGATTGCTAGACGAGGACTTAATAAAAACCTCAGATTAGAGCAGAAATTAAATCTTTCACTTGTTTGTAGCTCGTAATAAGACAGCGCACATTCCAACTCATTTTAACAGCACAGGTCACATTTAATTGAGTTAAATGTAAGTTTAATTTTACATTTAAGAAATTAAACATTACACACAGTTAATAATAAAACATTAGTTTGATACAAATACACAAATATTTTTTGTAAATAAATAATGTCATAAGTTTTCTGTGAGGGTTAGGTTTGGGGGTTAGGGGAAAGGAAGAGAACAATTGATTAGCTCATAAAAAGTCATTATGCCTATGAAGAGTCCCCATAAGTGAAAGTGACATATTTGTCAGATATGGTAACCCATACCCAAAATGTGATCTCTGCATGTATCCCATCACTGGTGAGGGCTGAACACACACTGCAAGTCATGAGCACACACACACCCAGAGCAGAGGGCAGCACACTACTGCGCCCGGGGAGCAATTGGGGGTTAGTTGCCTTGCTCAGGGGCACTTCAGTTGCTACCTTCCAGCTCTGGAATCGAACCAGCAATTTTCTGATTATTTTCTGCCCCAAGCGGAGTGTGTGTGTGTGTGTGTGTATGTGTGTGTGTGTGGTATAGGATCTGTTTTCATATATCTGATGTCATATTACTGTTTGTATTTATTGTGATTATTGTGTTTTTGTGCTCTCTATATTATCTCTTGATAAATACAAAGCATTGTACATGACAGATTGCTAATGAAACTGAACTACTTTTCTGGTCAGTCTCAGTCAGAAGGAAAATGAACAGCATGAGTTCCTTTAATAATGATAAATACATTGTTGTAGCCAAAAGTTTCATATTTTACTAATGAAATGTATTTAATAGTCATTTGGAAAATCTGAAGGCCAAATATTTCAAATAATGTCAGACTATTTGTATTGCATCAGGCTATTACAACAAACTAAACTGTAAATATAAATTGTAAATTATTCCAACAACAGCACTTCACTTTTGATCACTTTAGATATCTATATGTTTCAAATATCCCAAAGAAACACACACACACACACACACATGCAGCCGCTGCCTTTTCACTTGATCAAAGTTAGTTGTGCAAAATCTGTGTAAAGATTAACAGCTGTGATGCAATTGTACAACACACAATTTTACACAAAAGTTTTTACACAAAATTATTTTAACAGCATTGTGCATGATTTTATGATTTTCTCTGCCTTTTGTGTAAAATGAATTACATACCAGGGAATTGTATGATTTGTTTATTTGGAAGTTTATCAAAAGAGCATTATTATTACTGAAAACAAACCAAAAATCACAAAAGAAAATCACAAACACAAGAAAACTCAAACTCCTCTTAGCGTGAGTGACTGTTATATGATTAAATAAATCGAGGCACTGGTTGTGATTGGGTCACAAAGCCCCTCTCTCTTTGGTTGACTCCGCCTCCTCCACCTACTCTGTTATTAAAAACAAAATCTTAGATTGTGTTAAAAAATATGAATTGAATTTATTTAAAGGGATAGTTCACAACTAATGAAAATTATGTCATCATTTACTCACCCGTAAGGTGTTTTAAACCTGTATGCATTTTTTTGTTCTGCTGAACACAAAGGCAGACATTTTAAAGAATGTTCAAAAATGTTTTGGTAAACCATTGACTTTCATAGAAATTGTTCCTACTATGGAAGTCTATGGTGCCCCAAAACTGTTTGGGTTACAAACATTCTCTGATTCATACTCTAATTCAACCTATATTTTTGATGTCTGTATCTATTATATTTCTCTATAAAATTTAATTAGAACAATTTTTATTTGAAAGTTCTTTTTTGTTCACTTTGTTTTTCCAAATTACTGTTTAATTTTTAAGTGTTTCAATATTAGTAAAAGAAATCAGATCAAATATATGAAATACTTTTAGAATACACGTTTAATGTAAAGTGAAAAAATGATGAAATGCAGTTCTGTGCAACTCACCCATTACACCTTGAGAACTTTGTCCAATAATGATGACATCATCATAATTCCCTTGGATGTCCCCTACAAATACAAATAATTATACATAAAATGTTAAACCAAAATTCATGTAATGGGCTTGATTTGAGAAAAACATTATTTAAATAAAGAAAAATCACCTTTTTGAGGATCAGAGTTTTGCCCTGTGATGACATCTTCATACTTCTCCAGTGGGCTTTCTGCAAGTAACATGAGACTCATATCATCACACCCACAGAACTATAAAGTATATTTTCTCTTCATGTACAGATCTTACATTTCATCCTAATACAGAATAGCAGAACTGCACAGAATAGTGAGACAGAATAGTCTCACTGTCTGGTTTCAGTCCATAATTTCTATGGTGTGGATTTTCCATTGAAGTCTATTGCTATTGAACTGACCTTGTAATATTGTATTGTACTAATGGTTTATGTCACGTAATCCTCAAAACATTATTTAGACATGACCTTACACTACTTTATTCATAAACACACCTGAATCCTCACATGAACCCATTTCACACCGGATTCCAGAAATAGACATGAGTAAACACACACACACACACACACATTATAAACATGCACCTGCAGCTGTGTGGGTTTCTGTCAGGAATTCTGTGGTTTGAAGCAGGAGGTTTAACAGAACTAATATTAGACGAACATCAACTGTCTGACAGACTCTAATCTACAGATTCATCTCATTACACACATAAACAACCATAAACTTACACTGAATTACACACACAACACTGAAGAGAGACACTGACTTTAATATTTATACATCTGATTTGATTTAATAAGACAGAATGTGATCTGATTTCTCAACAAACATGAAGACTCACCCCTCTGAGTGAAGTGATTGTGTCTGTTTGTGTGTCTGTGATCAATCTCCTCATAAACTGCTTCAGTCTGAGTCCTGTGTCTCCTCTTAGAGAGAGCTGTGAGTGCAGACAGACAAACCTGCTGTCAGTCACATCACATGTCTGATGACACTCTGAACAAGACTGGAGTAAGACTGATGCTGCTGTCTGAGGTAGTTGATTGTGTGAGAAGTGAACTTGTATGTGATGTGTGGATCTCTGTACCTCTCCTCATCACTCTGTTGTTCTGAATCAGTATCAGCAGTGACACTAAGAGCAGGAAGAGCAAAACTCCCAGTACAATCACAACCACTGGAGGATTAAAGAGAGAAGCTGCTGGAGGAGTTTGTGAAGGAGTCACTGATGTCGACCGCACTGCTCTCCTGTTTGTCTGGGAAACTGGAGGAGGAGCTGCTGTTGTTATGGCAGGAGTTGTGGACACAGACAAACCTGGTGTTGCAAAAACAAACAGATTAAAGAATCTGCTGAAATTATAATCAATTCATCAGTCAGTGTTTTGCTCTTACCTTCACAGGTGAGTGTAACATGTTCTTTGTGTGAACAGTCAGTGTGGTTTTTCAGGACGTGAGGACAGTCCCACAGGTGAATCTCAGTCCCTCTGCACTCGACTCTGTTCAGCCACACAACAGCTTCACCAGAACCAAACACTTCATTCCCATCAACACTCAATGCTGCTCCACAACCCAGCTGCCTGCAGACCACCTGAGCATCTCTGATGTCCCACAGATCATCACAGACTGAACCCCACACAGAGTTATGATACACCTCCAGCCTCCCAGAACACGAGACCTTCCCTCCACTCAGTCTGAGAGGAAGATGATCTACATCACACACACCAACCATCATTTACAACAACACACTCAAACTCACACTGACATCTGAATATGGAACTGATCATATAAACATACTTTGTCTCTGGTGAGGAGATGGTGAGGTTGAACATGTCAGTAGACTCAGAGGAACTTCAAATCAATTTAAAACAAATTTGATGTTAAATTTATTAATATGTTTACACACAAAATTGAATAGAAACATGACCACTAATCAGTTATTAAAACCTTCCCGTACCAGAGCAGGTAATTTTGGCCATTTCATTTTCATCACAGTCATTCTTTCCCCAGGGTGAAGATGGACACTGCCATAAAGTAAAGTCATGTGATCTACATTTAAGATTATCCAACCAATTATGAGACTTCAGTCCATCTGAAGAACTGGGTTCACTGGCAGATCTTCCACAGTTCAGCTCTTGACAGATCAGACTCGCTGTGTCTCTGTCCATCTGATTGTAGCAAACATTACCCCAAGATCCATTGTAGAAAACCTCCACATTCCCTTCACAGCCTTCAGTTAACCTGATCTCTTTAAACTCTAGATTGTAAAGATGATGAATTTATCTCATTCTGGTAATGCACTATATACTTTACAAAGTATTTACAAAATCACTGCAGGTGCTGTTTACCTGAGCACATGACTCCTACATCCTCCTTGTGTTTACAGTCATGTTCTTCCCAGACCCGAGAAGAGCAGTTCCACAGGGACGTCTCATTCCCCTCACAGTCCACCTCATCCAGCCATATGGGTCCAGAACCAGGACCAAACCAGGCTGGTACTGGCTGGTTATTGAGGGCCACTCCACACTGCAGCTGTCTGCACACCACATGAGCATCTTTAATATCCCAGGAGTCATCACACACTGTCCCCCATGAGCCTTTGTGAAACACCTCCAGCCTTCCTGCACAATCTCCACCAGAACCCACCAGCCTGATGGACCTCTGACCTGAGATCAGATACAGAAAGTGACACCGTAATTGCACAAGAAACAAGTAATTTACAATTAAAATAAAATACGATATTGTAATTCTGACCAAGGCAGTTGATGTACAGCTGTTGTCTGGAGCTGCAGTTGAGAGTTTGTGGAGAGCTGCAGTTCCCCAGATGATCTTCAGTCCCAGAGCACTGGAAGCCCATCACACACTCATGACTGTGTTCAGCACTGGATGAAGAGGAGCCAGAGAAGTTCAGCACAGAGCCACAGCCCAGCTGTCTGCAGACCACAGAAGATTCAGTGAGACTCCAGGAGTCCAGCAGAACTCTCCTCCAGACCTGATGAATGTAAACTTCCACCTCCCCCTCACACTCTCTCTCTCCAGACAACCGTACCAGCCCATCATGAAGAACCAGAGATGAATCTGTAGAGAAGATCTGATAGTTTACTGAAATATTTTCAGATTACAGATGAATATTTTCATTACAACTGAAAGTTCAATTTTCTGGGGTGGTTGACCTCTTGTTTGTCAATGTAAAACATTCACTAATCAAACAGTGTTGTGTGTGTCTTACATGAACATCATGTTAATGACAGAGTGAAGTTCACTCACTAGAACAAATGACTCCAACATCTTGTTTATGAGAGTGTTCAGCTCGACTCCATGAAGAGATGGAACATTCTGAGAGTTGTGTTTCATTCCCCTGACAATCAAACACATCAGCCCAGATTTCACCAGCTCCCTCTCCAAACCAGTCCCTTCCCACAACAGACACAGCAATCCCACAATTCAGCTGTCTACAGAGAACACTGGCAGCTCTCATATCCCAGCATGCATCACACACTGTGCCCCATTTACTGTAATAGTGAAGCTCAACTCGACCAGAGCAGATATCAGGACCATTCACCAGTCTGAGGTCAGAGTAACCTAGAAATAAACACAGAACTGAATGAAACAGGAAAAGTTCTTAGTGAAAGCAATAGAGATTACTGTAAAGTAATCAATAATTTTAACGGTTTCTCTTAGTTTTGTTTAATACGGTTAAAGATCTCAGAACTAAATCGATAAAACCAAAATAGAATTTGTCAACAACTGATATCTCGTAATAGTCATATTAAAAATGAATACTTTACCAGAACATGACAGTCCTACATCGTTGTCATGGGTACAGTTTATTTCATGCAAAGGTGATGATGGACAGAATCGAATGAGTGATTCATTTCTTCTACACTGAATCTCATCTGTCCACATCTGCCCCGTCCCTTTATCAAAAGCATCTGCTCTCAGCAGCTGTACAGGTACCCCACAGTCCAGCTCTCTACACACAACCTCTGCATCCTGTCTGTCAAAGGCAGCATCACACACTGATACCCATGTGTTCCCATGAAGCAGCTCAACTCTTCCAGAACACATGTGAGGTCCATCAGCAAGTCTTGTAAACCTTCCGTAGTTTATGATTTCTGATTATATTGAGAAAATGAACAGCAAAGAAGTTTTTATAGCATTTTAAGACAAGACCACATACTGAAATTCAGTTTTCCTGAGAGATCCTCAATTTCCTCTGTATTTATAATTTTATTTAAAATATTTGTTTTTTAATATATTATATTGTTGTCACTCTGATTGTTAATAGTTTAAGTAAAAATTCATCTAATATAATATTAAAATATCTGAGGGTGAATTTTGCACTTTGAATCCAAAATACAGAAATCATAAGTTGAATATAATTATCATAACCATCTAAACTATTTTCATTTGTACATCGTGACAATATGATTAAAAAGACATTAGGCCTTACTGATATAATAACATGACAATAGTTAGAGAGGACCTCACCTGAGCAGATGACTCCAGCATCACGAGAATGATCACAGTAATGAACACCCCATCCTGCTGAGCTACAGTCTATCAGTGTGGACTCTGATCCATTACAGTGTACATCAAACATCCAGATCTGTCCCGTTCCTTCACCAAAGTATGCCCCACCAAAAATTTGTACAGCCTCTCCACAGCTCACTTCTTTACACAGCACTGCAGCATCGCTCAGTTCCCAACCATAATGACACACGGTTCCCCACTGACCATCATGAAGAACCTCCACTCTACCAGAACAACGACTGTGACCGTCTACCAACCTCACATTCAACTCTGATACATCTGAAACAGAGGCAAAAAGAGACACTGATATATTGATAATAAGTCTAAAATATTTAAATCTTTGCTTTTTGTCCCCTACTTACCAGCAGTGATGGTCATTACTACAGAGGACAGTAAAATGAGTGTGAGACAGATCTCCATAATCCTCTACTGTACACACAGTCTGATTGAGAATAAGTCAGTGTAAAGTTCTCCACTGTTCCCTCATAGACTGAAGACACTGGATCATTACAAACACTCTACAGACAGAGAGAGACCAATCACACTCTCTGTTACCTTATTAGAATCAACAGAGGAAACCAACAAACAACTTGAGCGACAAATCAGAAGAGACATTTTTGCTTTTCTCCATATATATCAGCAGAACGTCAGCGCTGATGAACGAGGCTCCTCCCTCCATGTTCAGAGGAGACAAACACCTGCCAGAGAGGAGCTACATTAACAGTAAATAAATGAGACTGATGTGAGAGTGAGGAAACACTCCAGTATCTCTTCAGCATCAAATCCTGTTGTGTGCAGGGGTACAGGAAACTATCTGCTCACTTCAAACACTCTCACACACTTCAATACACACACAGATGTATGCGCCTCAAATGCACACCATTAAATAAAATTGAATGTGCATTCTAAAGTAAATATTCTCTGGAGATTTCAACTTCAAGATTACTTTAACAGAACAAAACATAACACATTACTTAAAATAAAGTATAAATAAATAAATAAGTATAAACATATTACAGTATTTGTTATATAAACAAAATATAAAGTGATAAAAACTCAAGTAATAAAAACAGTATTTCAACACTTAATAAATAAACCATTTAATATACCAACACAATATATCTTTTATAACTATCTATAATAATGTGAATTGCAGCAGCCCGTTTAATACTGTAATACTTTATTTATCCACTAGATGGCAGTGAATGTAATCTGTAAAGCAGTTCAGTATTCAGATCTCAGATTTGAACTAAGATCCTTCTGTTATTTATTGAGGCCCACAATAATATTGAAAATATGAGTAAAATATCTGGAGTATATGGAGTAACACTCTTTGTGCTCATTGTTTGAACATTGTTTGACTTGTTCCTCAAATCTCAAATAAAAACGGGAGCTCAGTTATCTTTAGTTAGAATAATGGGACAAATAATGGGCTGTAAAACGGTACCTGTTCCGGTCAGCAGGTGGGGCTGTTGTCAAGAAAGGGTTAAACAAACGGACAGTCGTCATTCATTTATTTATTCACTTACTTGAAGAGCTGAGGTTTTGTTAAGTCTGCTAAGTTTTGCAATAAAAACTACTAAACAAACAAGCACTGTGTTATATTGTTTTTGCAAAGAACAAATCTGACAAAAAGAAGTTTATGCATTTTCTAAATCAAAACATTTATCCAAGGCTCTCGGACCTGTTCCAGTGTTGTTAGTAAATGTTAGTACATTTCCCACCACATGTATTGCTTTAGTATCTTTAATGAATTATTATATATATATTTATATATATATTATATATTGTTGGGGGTTATTGGGATTTCAGGCTCTCGGGGGACTGAAAGCCCCCATCGCTTCCCACCTTAGAAACGCATGAATCACAGTGAGCCCATCAGTGACTCTCTACTGCCATCATGCGGTCATGACTGTAACTACAGCAAACGCGCTCAAACATCAGTCGTGTTACAGTCCGATGCTTCACTCTTTATTTTAACACCGAAACTGTTTATTGAAACATTATGCAGTACAAAATGTCATGTGTTGATAAGAGAAGTCTGTGGCCGATGACATGTTTTGGATATTTAAGACGTGCTCGCATCGATGTTTGGTGTAGATTAGTAATGTCTGACGTCATTCGTCGTTTCGTACTTCATCATTGAGCGTTTTGTACAAAATTTGTGTTGCTGTGCGAGCAAGATTCAATTAAACTTTACGTGTTACCTTTAAAAAGATCAAAATAAAGGTCCGATTAGAAGAAAATCCGTCAAAGATGATGTTACATACGACAGTTCGCTATACAATGTGAAAAGACAGAAGATGAGCTCAAGAGATCAATGTCTTAATGTTAGTTTAAAGGATAGCTAGATGATCGTTTGTACGCTGTAAATATTATTTAAAGTTTTTGATTAAGCTGCAATAACAATATAACGTCTGTACAACGTTCATACAATGTAAAGCGATGCTGCTACAGCTTGAAACTCTTTGGTTTAAATCTGCTCTGATATCTGTCTTATTCTTCCCCAGGTCAGAGAGTTGCATTCAGAAAGAAGGACATAAAACATGAACAAACTTCTTTAAGTTTCTTTAAGTCCCTTAATAAAGGAGGAACTGGTACAATTAAGAGAGTTTTTCTTTATAACAAACAGCCAGATTCATCACACAGGTGGCAGGTGAATACTGTCTGTTAATAAGATTTTCTTTTCTTGTTATTGTGTTTGTAGTTTCCCAAGCCTTCACACGAGATTTATGACGTCGTGTCCTGTTAAGGAACATCTTTAACGACAAGCAAACACACTTTATAAAAATCTTTCTTTGTTAAAATACACGGGTGAACTCAACTTCAGCCTGCAGGGGGAGCTGTTGCTGCAGAAGATTCAAGCTCAGCACAAATAATTCAGTAGACACAAACAACTCAAATGAAGAGCAATGCATCTTTGCATCTCTGTGGCATTAGTGCTTATATTTGTTGTAATAATAAAATGTTGTCTGGTTAAAATAACGCTCTACAAAAAATGAAAGCTATGAAATGAAAGATATGAAGAATTTAATGTTGTTTGTGTACAATATGAAGCCTGACATTTCATTTGTAACCTTGTCCAAGCCACAGAAAATCTAACATGCACTAGATTTGCATTCTATATTTTCAACTTTTTGCATTGATAATAAAACAAAACAAAAGTCAAACATAAAACATTAAAACACATTCATGTTATCAGTAAACAAACATCAAGACTAAACAAGTGAGTGAAGTGTCAGTTTTTCTACAGTGAGTTATTCATCCTCTACAGAAGCTTTAGAAACATTGTGGGAGAGGAAAGATTCAGCGGCTGCATATAAAGCACAACATACCAAAGTCAAAAAGCTTTAAAGCAGATGGGCTGTTCAGTGTTTATATGAATCCTCTTGACCAGCGATTCTCACACAGTTTCTTATAATAAAGGGACGAACTGACACATCTTACCCCACTCACACCTCCTCATTATTCTAACATTATTTATTATTCTATACAAACTACTCAATCTGTGATATTTTCTGCATCTCATTGACCTTCTTACTAAATCATAAACATATCAGACATATACGTATTGTTTGATGTTTCTCCTGCACATTATAAAAGATTATTTTGTATAATTAATGGTTTTATATGCAGCATTAATCACAGTGAGACTGATTGACTCTCTACTGCCATCATGCGGTCATGACTGAGACTGACAGTAAACACGATGATCTGACACATGAACGCGTGTTAAAGTCCACTGTGTGCGCGTTCACGATACATAAAGTCCTTCACTGTTTATTAAAACTGAATACAGTGAAAAATCTCACGTGTTGATGAAGTTTGTGGCTGTTTTTGTCACATTTAAGACATAAAGCAGTCAATCGATATTCAGTTTTGATTAGTGATGTCTGAAGTCATTCGTACGTCATCATTGTGCGTATTTACGCTTGAAACGGACCCGCACTGTTGCTTGAGCAAAATTTGTGTGCATTTATAAAAAATTACCTTTAAAATGCAAGTAAATGTTACATTAATGAGAAAAACACGTCAAAACAATTTTCATATGATGCTCCTTTACACAATGCCGGAAGTGAGAAAATGTTTTATGGGACCAATGTTTCTGATGATGCATAAAGAGGGTGAGTATCTGATTGTTGTTTATGCTGTAAATGAAAAGTTCAAGACATCAATCCAGCTTTCTGAAGAGCGCAGAAGATTGAGTGAGAGTCCAGCAGAGCTCTCCTCCTGTAAACCTCCACCTCACACTCTTCACTGAGGACAGACATGTCTGTTACAGGTCTGGTGGAGATAAAGTCACACACCACAGAGGAAACTGGTCGTTTCTGAAGGATAATTCGTTAAGATATGTTTATGAGATTGTGTCTGAATCTTGTACTAAACGATATGTTATTTTGATGAAGCTCTTCGCTGCGTTGGATGTAAAACTGCACTGCGGTGTTTATCCAGAAGATGGCAGCACAACACTAGCAGACGGACGTGAGGAAGCTTCTCAGTTCTGGACAGCAAACGCTCAGTCCTTCCTTACAGGTACAATATAACTACATTTAAATTAATTTAATTTTTTTATATTGATACCAAAATCTACATTTAAATCCTTAGTAAAGACAGGGCGAGTTCATTTGGCTTATAGAAGAAAAAAAAGTCTTCATTGTTGAATTGTTAAAAATGTCTTACTGATGTTTGATATACAATCAATGTAAGCTGTTTATAATATGGGGCATCATTTTTCTTTACACTGCAGTAAAGATTAACACAGGGAGGTAATAGGGAGGCATCATCGGTCGCCTTGGAAACGTGCTGTGATGCCAGCAACACTTGAGTTTCCTCCCCCTCAGTGATGTCACGCTCTGCTCACGAGCTGTCCGCATTGAGCGTCTGCAGGATGACATGAAAAGAGCACGAACATTTCTTTAAAAACAGCCTTGAAATATTAAAAATACTATTTTTGTTTCCGGTAACAGGCCAGGTAAGAGCTGAAAAAATGCTTTCTGTTTTCTCTCTTTAAAAACTGCACCGGAGTGTCATTTGTTAGCATTGATTTTTCATTTTATTTTAATTTCACGAGTTAATTTGTTACAATTTCTTCATTTATTAAATTCTCTTAATGCACTGTTTATTAATATAAAATGCTCTTAAGTTACTTAATTTTGCACAAGGAAGGGACATTTTCTACTCGTTTGTGATGCAAAGTATGTGACAACCTGTAACTGTCTTAGTCAACCATGTAAAAGTTCAATTGAACAAAATAATGTGTAACTGGTTTATGCTTAAATAAGTAATAATACTTGAACCGTCCTCATTGAAACCATAACAAATGTAACTTCTGATCAAACAGGAAATTTCACCACAGAAACCTCTTCCTGTCCCCCTGAGTGTTTGGGGACATTAAGGCAGGGTCTCTGGTTACTGATGATGCTGTGCTGACTAAGGCTTGAAAGATGTACACTGACATTGTCTTTCCGATCTCTTTTCATTATCACTACCGGTGGTTAGTTAACTGAGAAGGTAGTTGGTAGTTTAGAGAGGTCTTATCAAAGGAAACATACTATGAGTAACTTCAGCAGGACGTGAAAATGTCTCTTCAGTTTTCTTTTTGGTATAATCAGTTGTTAATTTCCCATATAGTTTAATTCTCCTTGTAATAGTAATTACTATATAAAATATATATGTGTGTGTGCATTTGTGCAGTCACACCATAACTTTTCATATATATATATATATATATATATATATATATATATATATATATATATATATATATATATAATATAATATATATATATATATATTTATATATATATATATTTATATATATATTTATATATATATATATAGTATGTACATACTAATACACACACACACTTGTATATGTGGTTTACAAGGATTCCATAGACGTAACGATTTTTATACTGAGATGATCATAATTTCTATTACCTATCCCCAACCCTAAACCTAACCCTCACAGAAAACTCTTGCCATTTTATAATAAAAATGAAAACATCATTCATCGTTTTTTAAGCCATTTGGTTTATGAGGACACAGGAAGTGTCCTTGTAAACCATGTTTGCATTGTTATACACGTCATTATACACATTTGTGAACCACGTATACCAGTACACACCCACACATACACACCAATTATGTATCCCTTAACAAGCTGCATCATACTGCATCACACTGCTTATAGACTTAACATTCTTTAACAGATCCAGCCCAGGATTGTGAATACATTGTGTTTTTTCTGTTTTCTCTAGCAGATGCCCAAAGCAGAAAACCAGTTGCAGACCACGATGCACTGGCATTGGATCTAGTTGTGCATTCAGACCCGTTTAGATGTGGCCACAGTGAGCTGTGCTGTGTGAACAGTCAGAAGCATGTCTGAGTTTGGACACAGTGAAGCCACACAGAATATCAGCGGTAGCTCAGACAAGGATGAGAGGCAGCAGGATCTCCAATCTCCAATCCAAAGTAAAAGCCTGGAGAGGAGAGAATCAGGCTGTGGAGACACAGCTCTGCTGGATAAGACAGAAGAGTTCTTCCAGACCTGTGACAGTGAGAGAAAAGGATTTATCACACGCACGGACATGAGGGTACAGTCAGCTCAGCACAGTGTTTTGTGTCATATAAGAACTGACTGAGTTTCTTCTTTATTTGTATGTTTTCATTTTTTATAAGGCTGCATCTATCAAGATTTGAGGTTTTGCTGGTTGTAGAAGTTGCTGCCATTTCACACTTTTTACTGATCATTTTGTCCTTAACTGTAGATGTCAAATATGTGATTAATCAAGTGAAGCATCTAACGTTTACACTTGTTCACATTTGTCTTTAGTATTAAAACACATGCCCATATTTGCTGTTCGTTTCAGAGGCTGCACAGAGAATTACCACTAACTGCAGAGGAACTGGAGAACGTTTTTGACTCGCTAGACCTTGACAGAAATGGCCACCTCACGCTGAGAGAGTTCTCCTCTGGATTCAGTGAGTTTATCAGCTTCCGTTTCATCTCCTTTGAGACAAGAGGAGCTCCTAACATGCTAATTACACATTAAACACTTAATCTAAGATCATACAGACCTCAACAGTTAGAAGATTTTTCCTTGGTTTCACACTGACATGGTGAAATTGCATGGTGAAATAAAAAGTATTTAAAATGTATTGCATTTATGAAGTTTATATAAAATGTTGGACTTGTTTTGTGGTATGTGTTTACAATAAATTTCTGAATCACACATCCAACACTTCAAAGCGTTTCCAAGCTGGATCTGTTTCTGTCCAGAAAACTTTCTCAGTGGACGTAGGGCCTCCAGGATGGAGGATCTAATACTTGCATCCTCTGAGAAACGCCCAGAAGCTCTTCTTCAGAGCCAGTGGGACGAGCGGTTATCAGGAAGTGAAGATGAGGAGGAGGAGGGGCATTTCAGCATGTTGATGGAGAGCTTGGGTGCCAGCAGTGTCTTTGAGGAGTCAGTATCAGTGTTTTGCTTGACACATACTGACTTAACAGCAACTGTTAAGCACTGTTCTCTCTCTCTCTCTCTCTCTCTCTCTCTCTCTCTCTCTTTCGGTTCAGCCCAAGTGAGGTCCGCAGCCTTTGGGCTCAGCTCAGGAAAGACGAACCTCACCTCTTGTCCAACTTTGAGGAGTTTCTGGCCCGTGTCACATATCAAATCAAAGAGGCACAACAAGAGAGAAAAGAGATGGAGAGCGCCCTCAAGAGGTGACATGTTACATGACATCAGAATATTGAGCATTAACTGTATCTGCTGTAGCACCATGTAACGTGCCCTTGTTTTAAACAAAGAGCTGATAGTCTTCCACGTTTTCTGTTTTCCCCCACTTTATTACTCGAGTAATCCCTGCTTTCCACAGTTTAGACAGCTTATTGTAATTCTCTATAGAATGGCATGCTATCCACGTTTGGGAGTTAACGTAAAGTTTACCTATACTTTTAGGCAACTTGGAAGTGATTTCATTTGCAACGTGTATTTGTGTCTTTGTGTGAACGGGATATTTAATAGAAGTTTTCACTATTGCCTGAATGACAGTATATAGTTACAGACCATAGGATGTGAGGCTCCATTGTGCTGTTATGAAATCTTGTGACCCTTTAATTACTAGCCAACTGGATATACATGTCTTAGTCTGTTTTGCAATGTAAATACTGTTGAAATTGAATGTGTGGTATGATATTAATGCTTTTCTTAAGCTTTCTTATGCTATAGTTTCATAGTTTATGTGTTTCTGTCATATTTACCATTTAAACAGAAAAATTCCTTTAAATGGGACGTTCTTTTGCAGGAAAGCAGCCACACATGACAGTGAAATTTGTAGATTGTATGAAGAAATGGAACAACAGATTGTTAATGAAAAAGATCGAGTAATTCTGAAGGTAAACAGAACAATTTGCCACTTTTGTAGTTTTCTTGTCTTCTAGTCTTCAACATGCAGTGGAAATTGCCCTGTCCAGTCGTTTTAGTATAGGTAACAACACTTGTTGTTTAGGATATACAGCAGTGTTATTTAGATTAAGAGAATAAGGACTTTATTTTTCTGTGGAACACAAAAGGCAGAATGAGACTGACAAGTTCAGTCACCATTCACTTTCATTTCATCTCTTTTTTTTATACAATGGGAGAGAATGGTGACTCTGGAGTCTATCAGTCGCTAACATTCTGTCACATCTCATTTTGTGTTCCACAGAAGAAAAAAAGCCTTGCAGGTTTGGAACAACACCAGAATAAGTGAGTAAATGATAGTGAATAAAAATCTCTCTCCTCCAGGACTCTGAAAACCTGCAGCTGCGCAGTCAGGATCTCCATCAGCAGCTGCACAGGAAAGAGCAGGATCTGGAGCAGCTTTTCCAGAAACAGAGGAGGGTGAGTGCTGCGGTCAGACAGGTATAATCTCACAGAATCTTACAGGTGGGACAGGATAGGCTAACATTGCCTAGTGTCATCTTGAACTTTCAAAGATCTGGAAATCCTTAAATCTCTGAAACTATACACTTAAAATGATAAACTAGTATCAGCTATTACTCATGTGTTGCTAAAGAGAAAATATTCTTTTGTGCAATTCACATCTTTGTTTTTACTGATAAATGTACTTTTCTTGGTTTCGTTAGTTGGAAAGACAATGCCGGGATCTACACAGTGAGCACCAGGAGAGCCGGCTGGAGAACGTCAAACTGAAACTGACCAATGAGGAACTGTCTCAAGAGCTCCAGCACACCTGTCAGGAGCTGATGTTGGCTCAGGAGCAGCTGGGCGTTCTGCAGGAGCACGCCTCCCGACTGCAGCAGGAGAGAGAGATGTCAGTCTGTGCATGTGTGTCTGTCTCTGTGACTCTCTCTGTTTGTCTGAGATGCACTCATACGCACTTTCATCTTCACAGGGAGATGTACAGAGTTACAGAAGGACTGCACAGAGAAAAGCAGAGTTTGATGAAGCAGTTGGATCTGCTGAGGTGAGCTTCATTCATCTTCACATATAGACAAACATACAAAGAGCTAATGTGAATCTTTATCATTCTTACTAACAGAGAAATGAACAAGCATCTAAGAGATGAGCGAGACATTAGCTTTCTGGTAAGCTGACCAGTTCTATTATCAACAAATTAACAATGCTAATTATTTTTTGCTTTGTGTTGATAATATACACATTACCAGTGAAAAGACTGAACATGATGTACTCAATTGTTTCTAATTAAGGTAAAACCATTTTATGTTGTATAAATCTTTTTTTAGTAAGCGGTAAGTTTACTTTTTTAAGTAACTTTTTTAAACAGTTACTGGGAGTCTGTTTAGAGTATATCTACTGTACAACTAAAACTGCACTCTTAAACAACAAAAAATTAAATATTGCTTTGTGCTTCGCAACAGAAACGCAGCAATTCAATGAAGAAATCTTCACGGAAGCCAAGAGCCAGTGCAACCTCAATTAAATACACAGAGAGGAAAACTTCTGTCAAACAGTGAGAGATGTTTGCATGCGTTTTATGATTATCAGTATTTGTGATGCAATCAGATGGAAACAGTTATTATTCTCTCACATCGCTTTAACTTCAGAGAAGTTGACAAAGAGGAAGTGACTCATCGGCCTAACAGGAAACCGTCTTTCACTAATGGTCGCTGCCCATCCTCCCCGACAGGGGATGAAGGGAAGATGGGGGTGGATGGACAAACTGAGAAGGTAACTGGGGGCTCTGAAGGTGTAAATGTCGGGGTGGACATAGAGGATTCGCCCCCAGATGGTTGGCCTCTGCGCAGGGTCATATCTATTGAGGAGGACCACCTCCCCCATTTGCTTCAGGGAGACCCCCACCTTCTGCTCCATCAGCTGAGCGAAGAAGAGGAACAGCAAGACAGAGAGGTGGAAAGTCATGCTGATCTCCAGATGAGCTCTATGTACCCCTCTAATGGGTCCCTGGCCTCTGCTGATTCCCCTCCACCAGAGAGGGTGAAGAAGCCCACAAAGAAGAATTGGATCAGAGGGACTATGCCCTCTTCAGCACGGGGTCAGCCTGTGGGCAAAGAGACACACCAGCAGGCGAGTGATGGTTTTAAAGGGACGTATAACTGAATATTATAGTTTTCATAGGACTTCAGTGTAATGGAACGATAACTCTAAAAAGCGTATTAACATGTGACCACCCACGTGTATAAATTAACTGCTATAGTACCTACCAGCATGTTGGCCCTCATTTCACATGTGAAGAGGTTAGCCAATCATGACAGAGGTCATTAACATAAGGAATTCCTGAAGGCACTATAGAACAGACAGCCAGTTTAATTGTGTTGGCCAGAGCGAGGGTTACATTTTAACCTAATTCAAGCACATCCAGAGCTACGTTTTGACTGCTGTTAGCGCACAAAACATTTGCTAACATTGAAAGTGTGCTTTAGTGAACATAATGCATTCTTATAAAGACACAGAATATGTCCCCTGGAAATGCACCTGTATATGTGACTGTTTCCATGCTTACATCTCTCAACACACCGTTAGTTTTAATTTGAATCACGCTGTGTTTATTTATGGCTACAGTCTCCTGCAGATGGTGCAGCTGCCATCCCTCAGCGTCTCTTTAAGGTGATTCTGGTGGGAAACTCCAGCGTGGGGAAGACGGCACTGCTGAGACGCTTCTGTGACGGGCAGTTTCACTCCTCCACCTCAGCCACTGTGGGTGAGTCTCACACTCATTGTTTCATTTGCTCAGATTAGGATCAATTTCTCAAAAATGCATTAAAAATGCAACTTGTGGGCTGTAATTAAACACACCTCTTCAAAGATGAATGTTGTCAATTTTTATATTTTTTGCGAGTCATCAAAAATGTTTAAGAAGTGTCGAATGATATCAAATTAAAGATTCAATAAAATAGTATAAACATCTTAATAATTAAAACACATGAAACCTGTATGAAAGATTACGTTTCTAATAAACTGGCCCATGAATTTTAAACTAGATTAACGTCTTTGTATGTCATTGACTCTTTAACTTCACTCATAACTTTTCTCACATACGTCTCTCTAAATAAAAAGTCACAACCTTTAACGTGTTGGATCCATGAACTGCTGTGTATTCAGTGTATTGTGTTTAAATATGTGTGTGTTAACTGAAGTCCGGTGCTATAGGAATAAGCCTCCAGAGAATGTGAGACTACAGCATCACATGAAAAGGCTTTAGAAGTCACACTGCCTGCATTTGAGCTCTGGTACACACTGCACTTCAGATTATCAGATTATGCAGATTGTCAGACACCATCAATTCACTGGTTTATAGTCTTTATTTTCCACACACACATATACAGAGCTGTATAATTATTGCCCAACAGTACCCTCTTGTGGTCATTAGACTTACTACAATGATGCTTTATTGCCTGTTTGATAGCGGAGGTCATAAATACATTACAGAGCTATTTATTACCATTCTCAGTTATTTCAGTGGCGGTTTCCCATGCTGTCAAGCATTCCTTAAAGGAAAATATAAACAAATGATATAATTCAACTCTTATGTGTCGAGCAGGCATTGACTATAGCGTGAGGACTCTGAATTTGGGAGACAGTCATGTGGCTCTTCAGTTATGGGACACTGCAGGCCAAGAGAGGTGAAGCCCAGATCAACACTCTTCATTCATATTATAAACTGGACAGCTGCTTCTGTCTGTTTGATCATCTTGTATATCTGTTATCTCCATCCTGACTGTTATCTTTTATAAAAACCTTTTAAAAGCTGTAGAATAAGCTGTAGCCCAAGCAAAATAAAATCTCACCTGTCACTGTCGATAAACACCCAGCATGTTTTAAATAAAAATGCAATCTCACTGCCACTTGCAGGTATCGCAGCATTACCAAGCAGTTTTTCCGCAAGGCAGACGGCGTGGTGATCATCTATGACATTACAATGGAGGAAAGTTTCAGGGCAGCCCGCCCCTGGCTGGCCAGCATACAGGAAGCCGTGGGTGACCCTATTCCCATCATGCTCCTCGGCAACAAATCAGACAAGGAGGACGAGAGAGAAGTGCAGACGAAGGAGGCAGAGATGCTAGCTGAGGTGTGGACGCCAATTGTGCACACACAAAAATGCTTTCACAGCTTTACATCATCAGACACAGACAGACTGAAACATCCATGATGCAAATGTGTTGAGTAATATGGACAGTGACTGGTCACTTAAAATCATTGCTCTCTCTCTTTTGTATGTGCTAGGAAACATGTCTGATGTTCAGTGAGTGCAGTGCTTATACTGGATCTAATGTGCTAGAGGCCATGATACACCTGGCCAGGTAAGATTTGAACAAACATTAAACAAGCTGTTATTGAATGTTGTTACATTATGTTTAGATGTTATCTCTGTAATGCTTCACTAGTCTCTGCAATAAACCACATAATATGTGACGGCAAACAAGTGAGACAACTAACCAACTGTTAAGATGATCAGATGTCATCTGAAGTTTGTGCTTTTTTTTGTGACTGTTTCATCTGTTTTGTTGGTCATGCAAACCTTACAAAGCTTATTTATAGTTAAATGCATCTGGAAGGCATTCGACTAATGCTGAATTCTAATGCATTTGATGCACTGAGATCTGAGCATAAGATTTACCGGTAGCTGCACACATGTACAGAGGGCCCAAAACTGTTTAGACTCTTGGGCTCTCAAATCACACTTGTGAATGTTTGTATTACGTTTACATTTAAGCATTTGGCAGACGCTTTTATCCAAAACAACCGTGCATTCAAGCCATGCACTGCTAGGTCATTTTTAGGCAGAGTGTAGAATGGCTGAAACACTATGAAAAGGTGTTTTTAAAGAATATTAAATCAGCTTAGAAAAACACATTGGTGTATATAGTCTGTATATGTCTGTACATGGGATTTGTGTTTGTTTAATGAATACCTACTGAATACTTACTGTTTTATAGAGTGTTAAGAGAACAGGAAGACAGGGTTTGGATTAACACCGTCAGACTGGTGGATCAGCCGTTAAAGAAGAAAACCTGCTGCAAGTGACAAACACACACCTCTGGATTTCTGCACTGAATGTACTGGTGAAATCATCTCCTCTGTATTCAATGTAAATAATGTACTCAGTGTCACATATATCTCTGTGCTTCCCAGTGTGTGTGTCTTAATGTTGATTGAATATTGTATAGTACCAGTTATGATGTCAGTTAATGATGTCAGTTAGTCAGTCAATCAGATTCTGTGAATCAGTCAAACAATCAGTTACTCAGATTTCATAGATCGATCAATTAATCAACCAATCAAACAGTCAGATTTCATCAATCAGTATTCATTTAATCAATCAAATTTCATCAATCGTGAATCGGTCACTTGTTTGTTACCACAACTGGTCGAGAGATAAAATCAGGAGCAGATGTGATTGTTTATTTCTCATTTATTTAGCATTTCAGTAAACACATCTCTCGCCAGCATCCTCTTCACTGGCCACTAGCACAGCTCTGCTTGAACAAGAATCAGTTCAGTGGATGACATCAGGAAATGCTTTTAAAAACTGAGGGAAGAAGATTGGCTGGAGTTAGTGGTAAACATCACGCCTGCTTCCCTGTCTTCAGCTGAACTGCTCTGTGAGGGCAAGTGTACTTGTTCACAGGTGCAGCTGTTTCGCTGTTTGAGCTGCTTGCATGTGACAATTGCCTGATCTTAACATGAAAACTAAATCAGTGACAAACTATTTATAAGTTAAAATCTTGATATTACCTGAAACTTTTGTACATAATGTTTTTTATAAGAATGATTTAAAATAGTTTAGCTGCTCTCTGTGAATCTTTTACTTCAGTTAAAACAAGAATCAATTAAAACGAGCAAAAAAGGGCAGAAAACATTCCAGTGGTCACAATATACAGCTACGATATTAATAACTTAACTCTAAAGCAATAAATATAAATTTACAATAAATAAAAAACACAATAAAGTTACTTAGGCATAAAATAATAATAAAATGCATATAAGCAACACATCCAAGTAAAAAAACAACTGTCTAACACTTTTACTGTAAATATCACCCATGCTTTTCAACATGTATGCATCATAAGCCTTTTCTTATGAGGCACTGTTGTACTGTACCTTATACTGTAGTGTTACACGTTCTCATTTACTATGCAGTAAAGCTTTTCTATCTTATAAGACTAAAATAAACACAAACTGGGACATTCTCAGACTCATTAAGTTACATTCAAAGTGATTTTTTCATAATCTGTCCGTCTCAGTACATGACAAAGTGATGACACTATTGCTTTAGGTGTTGGACTTGCACTGATGACATCATAGAGGGGTCTCAAGTTCATCCTCTGTTATCCAGGCAGAGGCAGATGAGGTAACACAGTCTGTCTCTCTGCTGAATCTCTGTGGCAAATGGTGGCACACAGGAAACGTGGGATACCACATCAGCCCTTATCGCATTTTGTAGTCATGGGAGATGGCCGCGTCGCAGAGCTGTCCTTTGAAATCTAGCTCGAAGGTGAAATCCAAGTCACGCTGAAAGAAATCAAGTTTGTTAGCTTTTGTTTTAGGTGGCTGTTTGTCTGTGTTATATTTGTCTCCTACTGTACTTCTACTGTACTACACCCTCACCCACCACCACACACAGCTTTTACAGCCTCACCTCATTATTTTCGTTGGGCTTTACTGTGATGCTGCCCAGAATTTCCTCCCCTCTCCTGACAGTTAAATAATCCTCCAGATAAAATACTGTCTGCTTCCAGTGGGTGCTGGGTGCATCAGGGGCTGAACAGAGTTCAGTACACACATAATTCAGTATATAATCAGTATTATTAGTATATCATTTACACTATTAGTCAACCTATTGGACACATCTATTTTTAAACAGCTTTTTAAATGATATTAAAGGCGTCCACATATCTGCTCGCCACTTGTCCAGATTGTTGATTGATTGTGTGTATGTAGGAGACAAGAAGCTGGAAGAAATAACGTGCTGATATCAGAGATTAAACCTGTGGAGAAGCCGGTCTTCTTGTGACACTTGGTGAACTCAATGTTGAAGTAGGTGACGAGAGCGTGAACATAGTCATTCCTCTGAATCTGCAGGCAGAAGGCTGAGGTGAAGGTCAGATCTTCAGTCTTTACCGTGTAGATGTCCACTTCCTGAAAGAGAAGTCACATCCAGAGCTCTTAGATACACAAAAACTAAGAGATTGTAACGTGTTGTTGAATCTACAAAATTGAGTCTAAGGCAGTGGATCGCAAGTTTTTGGACCTCGAGGCCCACAACAATAGTTGGAAGACCCCACACTCAGTTTCTACCCCATAAAATATTACAGAGCTTGACATGACTGTAAAGATGTATATTCATTATAAAATTAACCTAAAACAAAGAATGAACTTAAGTATATATTTTTTATATCTTTATTAATGCTTGTCTTATTTTAAATCATTTCTAATCTTGAGGCCCCCTTGGAAGGTTGATGAGGCCCCCAGTGGGAAACACTGATCTAGGATATTGTGGTAGTTTTTTAACAGTTTAATCCTTGTTCTGAAATAGTTTTTTGTTTGCCCCCAGAGTGATGTGGTACAGGTCACGTGGCCTGAACTCACAAATCACAACGTATCCAGTTTCAAAGCCTGTATTGTTGGCTGTAGCAATACACATGCCTGTATTTGAGGTATCACAGTGTTACTCACAGATATTGGCCTTGGTGAACAAAGATTTTATTATTCTTTGTGCGAAACACAGATCAGTGCCAGCTCTAACCCTTTCATTCGTTCATATCAACTTTTCATTTAGCAGAGCTAACAAAGAGGCTGAGAATCTTCTTCAAAGGTTTTCAGCCCTCAGGTGATTTTTAGAGGCACATGGAAAGTGAAAGATCTTCTTTCTTTGTCTTTATTTGCTGGCAACAGCTCTCTCTTTCTGTTGTCTGTATCTTGACATTCATGTCATTCAATAGGCCTTCACTATATATGTGTGTGTATTGTATATATGTAGTAAAGCTAGTATAGATCTAGTAGTACTGTACATGAGACAATTATACACAGAGGTGCAATGGATTTATATTACCTACGTAATCTTATTATTAGCATTGGATATAACTTGTAATTTGGCTAATTTAGCAGTGATTAGTTTTTCCACAGGTGGTGAGATGGAAGACACATATCACACTGTAATCCAGCAGCTTTTTCCTGAAAATCACTCTGTTATGCAACACCCACGCTTCATGTGTTCCAAACAACCCCATCACAGAGTCAGTTTGTGTGATTCAGATCAGATACTGTGCGCACAGAAACTCACACGCGAGTGTGCAGAGAGCAGGTACCTTAATGAGACAGGAGTTGGTCACGACCTGTTTGGGATCCACTATATCCACCAGGGGCTCCATCATAGCAACGTTTCTGATGCATGTCATATCAAAACCGTAGACATTCTCCCACCCTGCACATGCAGAAATAGCGTAGAGAAAATATCTGTTTTTAGACATTATAAAATGTATATGTGCCTAAAAAGCACATTTTGACAAACTTTCCATGTCTGGTTGCCTCCATCTGGCCCTAAAATAGACTTTTGTCTCCACTGTGTCTGGCAGCATTTGATTACATCCCCTCACATGAATGTTAGACTGAGGAGAATCTCACGCTTCCATCCTAAACAGGGAGAGAGTGAGAGATATGGAGGAAAGCAACAGAGAGTTGCTGCGGGGGAGTAATAAAAGCCATCAGGAATTTATGTTCTGTTTTTTTAGCTAAATGAAAGTGAGGGATTCCAGGAGAGACACTGATCAAGACACAATGCAGAAGAAAGACAGCTATAGATGATGAATGTTCATTCAGCACCTGTAGTGACCTCACAGAAGCGAGTGTGTGTGCTGGTGTACTCACAGTGGATTTTGAAGTCTTTGTATTGCCGGTCCTCAATAGCCACCACGTACAGTGTTGCTCTGTCTGGAAACATGAAGCCTCCAGGTTTCTGTAACAGGATGGGAATGAGAATCTATAGATATCCCTTCTGCATTAGATGATCTATAGCCTAACATGTCCATAAATCTCTGCACATAGTATATGAGCTCTTAAAATATGCATGTAGAATATTTACTGAAGAATTTAAACATTTTTGTTTATAGTAGTTTTTTATTTTGATTTATAGCATGTCAGATGACAGGATACTTCTGAAATATCATCTACCCTCATACACATTTTCTAGTTTAAAATATTCCAACGTTATACTCCAAGAATGATTTTGATAACCTTGAAGGAACGTTGAGAGAACGTTAGCCAACTTTCTGAGAATGTTCCCTGCTAGCTGGGTATTTTTCACATCATTTTCTGCTTTCCTTCCTATTCAGTGCATCATAACAATAGCCCTAAGACTAAACAATGTGTTGGCATCAGCACAGTGCTTCTATTAAAAATCTCCAGCGATTTTGCATTCATGAGAATTTTTACAAGCAGCCCAAAGCCCAGCCATTCATTCCCATTAGACATGATCATTTTCAGCAAGGCCACATGCTTCACATTCTAATTAGTCAGATAAACATGAACCTCGAAACAGTGTTTATCAAACACACACATCATGCACCCACACAAACTGACCAGCCATTTGTCCCTGGCATAGATGACTGTGTTGAGCATAGACTCGTAGAAGAGACAGTAGCCCATCCACTCTGAGATGATGATGTCCACCTGATCCACGGGCAGTTCTGTCTCCTCCACCTTCCCTTTAATGATGGTAATAACTGCAGGATGAGGGACAGTAGAAAAGACATGAGAAGCGATGATTAGCTGAAAATCATGTAACAGATTTTGTTGCATTATGGCACTATTATCATAACAATTAAGACTGTCTCCCGTTAATGCAAAACAAGTCCTCATTCTCATTACTGAACTGTGAAAAATTTATCAATATATAAAAAAATTTATAAATATATAGTGCTATTTGGTTTATGGGTTACGTGATGTTGTGAGAGTCACATTAAAATTTCACAATTAACTCACCTAAGAATAACAATATTAAGCCACACTGATCGATGGCTTATTTCATTTTATTATTTTCCTTTCCTTCTCTCTCTCTCTCTCTCTCTCTCTCTCTCTCCCTCTCCCTCTCCCATTCTCACCATCAAAGGCACGTTGCCAGTCTCTAATTGTGTGTGTTTGTGTGTGTGTGTGGAGTGACTCCTCTCTCGCACTGACTCGCTTCTCACTTGCCTGTCGCTCTCCAGTGTTAATGAGGGCTGCTGTGGACACCTACAACAACTTCTGTCATCATGCCATGAGCTACAGGAAGTGACTGTGCTGTTTCCTGTGTCATACACGCTAATTGCCACAGGAAAATGTATAGCACATTCCTCAGCGCAAGGATTCACAACAGCTCTAAACACTGTGCTGTTCTTAAAGGGACAGGCAGCTTTAAAATAACTTCTCAGATAGTGTCCTTTAAAATAGTGCTATTATATATTATCAATTTGTTATAGATGACTTTAAAGTAGGTTGTATTCTTACCGTTGTCCAGGTGGTTTGATTTAATGATTTTCTCTGAATACTCTGATATGCTGGAGCATTCAATCTGCAAAAGAAATCAATAATTGGCTCAGGGAAAACTTTCTGTAGTAGGCCATCTTCTTTTTTATTCAAATAGGTATAAACCATGAAAATGCCTCCTTCAATAATATCACATTTGAAAACTTGCACTTAAGGGGAGGTTACACCTGTTTTGAAGTGTTCAAAATTATTTCGGGCCTTGCAATGAAGGTGGTTAACGGGATGAGATGTCACTATCCATACTGTGTAGTCAAGTCCAACCCTGCAGTTTTTCTTCGCTAACTTGGTTTTATATACTTGTATTGGTGTATAGCCACTAAATTGAAAGTTTCCCCCAAGTTTAAAATCTGTTGCTCAAATAAATTTTGCCATATCCTCTGCTTGAATATCTCACTGTTATTTTAACGTGTTAATGGAAGTGAGTGGAGCACAACTCAACCCATGACCACCCCTTCTGGCTTGTACTGGAAATCACTTCATGTTCCATTTTGTCCTTTTTCTTCTCAGCAAAGATTACAGTGCAGTTTCCTGTGCTTTAACTCAATATAAGCTAGACCAGAAGATCTCAACATGGTGCTGCAGGGAATCTGGCACATAAAAAATCAGATCAGAAAAAAGTTAAGAACCCCAAGACAACAGCGACAAATGTTATTTCTTTCCTCTGCACCCGGGAACCCTTGCTGCCTCTATGTGTTAGTGCTCTGAACAGAAATAGAGATCTTATGTTCTTTTTGTGGCATAGTAAAAAACAAAAATGCTAGAACTGGACCCAGTAGGTGGATTAATGGAGTGTACAGACCAGAACACGGTACAATTCTGATAATATAAGCCCTCTCACTTTCCCAGTATACACAGAAAGAATGTGTGTGTGTGTTTTTGTGTATGTGCTCACAGGAGAAGAAAAATAGACAGTTCTGTAAATGGTGGTATTTTGTTATTCTCAAAGCTGAGGTTTCACAGTAAACATGTTTGTACTGAGTCATTTGTGTCCTCACCCCGTACACGTGCTTGGCACCCGCTTTGGCGGCGAACATAGAGAGGATTCCTGTTCCACTGCCCACATCTAAAACGATCTTGTCTTTAAATATGTGTTTATTGTGATACATAGAGTTTCTGTAGGTAAGCGTCCTGACCTCATCCTTTAGCATCTCCTGTTGGGGGAGACAACAAAAACGTTTAATCACACTGTTTTTAACAGTCGAGTTAGTGAGGGTCTTAACTGCAGTGCTCTGTGATTGTACAGTCTGGACGTGTGGGAAGTAAACTGGTATTGTGTCATTTCAAATGTTCACAGTTATATAAGAGTTGTAAGTTGTAACATTTTTTGTGCATTTTTCTTATTTTATACAATGCATTTACCACAGCATAACAATTCATGTAAACATTAAATTGAATTGAATGTGAATTGTCTGATTTCTTAGTATTTTTGCAAACAATAATTTTTTTCAATTTTTCTAACCTTTAAAATTTGATTATGAATCTTAAGATTGTACTCTGTATCATAATGTGATACAAATCACATAAATTTCACAGGTGCATGGGACATGAAGCTGTGTTTTAGTGCAGCATTCATTTTGTCCTTCGTTTTCTCCTGCATTAGGACCTCTCCTCTTGGACTGGGCTTTGAAGGACATTAAATAGGACACAAAGCACATTGTCTCCAAGGCTCTTTTTATAGAGACAGGTCTCCATTTAGTCTGCTGGGATTAACTGATACACATCTCTCCAGCTGCCCCCTCGCTCTAATTCCCTCTCTTCCTTATACTTGCTCTCGTTCTTCATCTACCTATCTTACTCTTGTCCCTCTTTTTCTGTGTTCTCAAGAACTGTCCGTTTATCTTCAGACAGATCCAGTTTGACTTTCATGCCAAGGGCTTCAAAAAAGGCTTCTGCCGTTGGTTCGCTGAGGTTAGATGATCTAGGAATGGTGTCAATGACACGTGTACTGTAAGTATTTTTTATGGTTGAAGACATTTGGTAAAAGAAGCATAACATTCAGTCCATAACATTACCGTAAACGGAGACTAACAATTTAAGACCCGTTTAACCATAACCTTCTCAGACGAGCATGCTTTACCAAGCGGCATAATGCATTTTAGACTCTCACCCAGCTAACAGTTCAAGTTGTAAGAATGTTTTCCTAACGTTTCCGTTAATGTTATTGATCCATGTCCAGATGTTATTTTGAAAGTTGTAGGAACGTTCAAGTGTCCCCTTAACTGCTTGAGAATATGACATTAAAAATGTTCTACTCATGTTGCTGAGGGAACCTTTAGAGAACCGTAGCCAATGTTCTGAGAACGTTACCTCATGAATTCCAAAGTGGGCATAGGAGTCGAAGTAGTAGTCCCGTGACGTCATCTCCTCTGGGTCGAGCAACTTGGCCATCTTGCCTCGTCCCGGGCAGGCGGACAGCGCGGAGACGTGCGGCGTGTGTGGAGGGTGAGGGACATGGTGAACGGAGGTCACGGGCTTTGGTAATGATGAAGGCTGAAGGGACTGAGACGAGGGCGGGCTGGAAATGCGCTGCTGCTGCTTCTGCTGCTGCTGCTTTCTGTTGGCGGTGCTGGTTAAGACAGTAATACCATAAATGCGCAAATGCGCACAGAATTGGATAAGCAATCCGATTTGAACGCGGCTAGAAGTCATTTACAACATATTAACACAAGCTTCAGACTGAAATCAGGTGCGCAAAGGTGAATAGGATGGTAATTTTGGGGGCGGAAGGGGGGCGCAAAAATACCGCAGCACCACGGACAGCGATCAAACGACTCGTAACCCACGTTAAAAAAAGATCAGGGTTTCTTCAGCAAGCGCATCTCCAACTTGGTGGTCTACAGCATCACTTCAGCAGACCTTGCGTTTAAAATAAGGTTTTCACGCCCTTACATCGAATATGTGGTTATGGTTTTGTGATGCAAACCAATGCTCCCTGCGCATTTTAAAAGCCGTATTACTGAACTACTGCATTTCGCTGCGCTGTGGGCTTTATTCGTTCAGGACCTTGTTGGAGGACCTGGTTGTGATCTGCCCAGCTGCTCAGACCGTGCCATCCTTTAGCCTGCCTAGCTATATGCACACAACCGGGCACGGATTTCTTTGACCTCCAAACCCGAGCATCGTAATAAAACAGCAAATGCATGCATGATTAGGACTAAACGCGATTTTGGTGCAAATATACGAGCGTTTCAATGTCGTTGGATGAGTGTTTCTTTCATAAGACATCACTTATGGGATCTTTCACTTACCTCCGAGCTCTCCGCCTCCGCCATCTTTCTCCGCAGGAGCAGGCACCGCGAGGAGTGCCTTAGTCCCATACGAGCCAACGGGATCCGGGTTAACTCGCTAAGCGCAAAACTGTGTCCGTGTCCTCACTTAATGCCCCGCAGAAGTTTCGGGATGTATTGCAATACGCAATTTGCGGCTTGCGCTTCAAAGTCGACTCATTTGTTCATTTGCAATGCTTTAATAAACAAACTAAATAAAATGAATGGAGGGACTGTCATAGCGACTTCTTAAACAGTCCCATGCATCCATGTTTGAACAGGCGACTCCTACAGAAAGATAAAATAATCCCTTCGTCCATCGCGCAAAGTTTTTGGAGAGACCCTAAAAAGCGCCACTTGGAGACCAGTTGAGCCACGGCGCGTCAGCATCACCTGCCGCTGCGCATCGCCCCGTTACCTTGAATCCCTCATCTTTGATTTACTGCTTCTGTTGCCCTGATCAAAAACGTTTCACACCACAACCCATTATTATTTAGTCCTTAACATAGTCTAGATTTTGCGTTGTCCACCTCCATCGAGGTGCGTCTGGATTGTGCCGAAAGTTGCTCTTCTCCAGGAGTTGAGAAAGACTGAGCGCAGAACTGGAGCATATCAGTACGCAGAGACCGACAGTATGCTAAATCAGTGCCTCCCACACAAGTATTGCACCTCCACCTTCGCACCAATCCCAAAATAAAGGACACAGTGCCATTAAAAAAAACACACACACAGTTGTCTGTTGATTGTAAGCGTTTCAGATAGCAGTGTGCGTAATTGTACCGCGATTATCTCACGATTGCAATTGCATTGACTGGTCAGACTCTAGAAAAGGCTGGTCTAGCAACACAAGCCCCTGTTCCCATTTTTGCTATTATTTATATATACATGAATGATGTTAACTGTATTTTGTAGGTTTTTCTATTGCATTTATTTGTGCTGGTGGTTTGTGCATGTTGACTGTGAGTTTGCACGGGTCTATATGCAGAGGAAAGTGTGGGATTCTAGATTTGGAGTCGAAAAGCTGCCCCCTCAATGTTTTTACCTACCACCCACTCATCTGCTTGTGTAATCCCTGAAGCTAATGTGGGAGGCAGCCCTGGCCAACAGATACTCTCTCTCTCTCTCTCTCTCTCTCTCTCTCTCTTCACACACACACACATTGGCATATGTGGTTTATGAGAACCACATAGACTTAATTTTTTTTACTGCACAAACTATATATTTTGTCCCCTAACCCTCACAGAAAACTTTTGGCATTTTTTTAATTAAAAAGAATTCACCATTTAGTTTGTAGTATAAGCGATCTAAGTTATAAGGACACAGGAAGTGTCCCCATAAATGTTGCATGTTTACATTGATATACATATTTATTCTCATAAAACCACATATTCAACCCCCCCGCCACACACACAAAACACTTATACTTTCATACATTAACAGTTAAAATGGTTATGGATATGCTGTTCATCCAAATGTTGTAAATATTGTGTGTAGGAGGAATTACCAATAAAAATCATATTAAAAATCTTAACACAATAAACAAATAGCTGAAATTCAATCAGTGCTGATTTTAGACCACCCACACAGAAATGCAGCTCATGGTGTGATCTGCTAAAGCAAAATAAAGGTAGACTGTTGTAACATGCTGAGACGTCCAGCACATGAGCTGAACATGTAAAATACTGAGGCACTGATTCCCACGCACGTGAGTAATGCTGCACCACATACTTGAACACAACATCACAACATTACACACTGTCAATCACACAGAAAATGTGGGCAGTCAACAACGAAACACTCATTTCTCTCTGATAGATTGTCGTAGTTTTTCTCAAAGAAATATCCTTGAATCGCATATATTTTCATTCTCTAGTATCAACCTTTTTATATCTCTCCTTTGCAAAAGTGGCTTGAAAAATTATGAAACTAAAAAACTCTTTTCAGTGACTATATTTACTGTTTTCGTTTGGTCATGTCTGTATGTTGAATGCGTCCAGAAGCAGCAGGATGGCCTTGGCCTTGTTGCAAGCCTGCTTAATGAAAGCCTTTTCTAAGACTTAATAGATAATGCAAAAATGCAGTAAGCGTGTGTGTGTTCGCATTTTTGTTCCCTGAGTCTGTGAGTCTCTTTTGTCCTTCTCTTGGTTCTTTTAAATGTCTGTTGGACTGAGCACATGGATCTAGTCACACACACATCCACCATGAGAATGGCATCCAAGCTAAAGTTCACCAAAACAATAAAATAACAGAGGAGTGGCAGGGAAAACCAGACACAACCGAAGGGCAATCACAATGAGTCAAATTCAGAGAGACAAACACCAGATGAGTCAAATTCAAAAAGACAAACACCAGTTCAATGGGCTGAAATCCTCTGTAGAGTTCTTAGTCATCCATTACATAGTTCATGTTGTCCTTTCTTCCTGTTGTTGGCATGTTAATTGTCCCTGAAATCACTTTTGGTGTCTGTTTTCTGTCTGACTCAGGACATATTGGAGTCTCAAAATGAAAACTTTGGCACTTTGCCGACCGCTCTCCATCTAAAGAGACATTTTATCTGGGGAAAGCTGATAGATGATGCTGAACTCTCTGTCAAATATAATGAGTTTTTGTTTGTTTTCTTCCTGTGAAAATATTGCGAGCTCCATTAGTAGAGTCTTAGCTGGGCCGTAATACAGATTAGTGATGACATTTCTCACTTGAAGTGGCTTTATTGGTCTCTTAGTAGCCTCCTTTCATTAATTCAAACATGATGGATAGTGTTTTCCTTTCTGTTGTTGTAAAACTGTCACAAGCAGGTGACTGCGGCTCATATCCGCTGCCTAGCACTGTGTGTACTCTAAATAGGGTTTTGATTTTATTAGGTTACTGGGTTTTAGGTTTTGAAAAAGAAAGAGGCGCACAGGAAATTAGGTATGTGAACGTGCAAACAGCACGTCTCAGCCACGTGCAGAGACAAAAGAAACGCTTGATATAAATCTGTGAATGCTTTTATTTTTTAGATTTCTTTTATTTTTTTTATTATTATATATCTTGAATCCTTGATTTTAGGAGCAACTGAGGGCAAACAATATGGAGCGTTTTATGACAAATTCATACTGTCACTCTGTTTGGTTGCGACCATTATTTGGACTTTTAAGCTCTGTTGAAACTTTTTTGTGATTTTTTTTATTTAAAGGCTTTCAAATGCAATTCTTTCAATGCAATTTTGTTATCCAATGTAACATCATCCCTGAAAGTGTGTTGTAAGTGTCTTAGCTCTTCATGGGGCTGCTGTAAAATGTTGCATTAGTCCTTTCAGAGACAGTTGTAGTTGTTGAAACAGGTATGGCTTATTTATTCAAAAAACCCATTTTGCAGACAACAGTGCCCATATTCACCGTGAGAGAAGAGGATTGATTTTTTCAAAGAGTGGGACGGGGCAGCTTACTTAAAAGCAGTAATAACATGAAGAGCTTTTGGAAATGAAAAGCTCGGTGCATTTAATCTCATTGAAACGAAGGGGCGGGCAGATCTCGCATTTCCTCCCCACATCCCGCGCTGACCCTCCGCTACCCCCGCCGACTGGACACGGGAAAGAAGCAACAAGCCTCGCCGTGGGAAAGCGACCTTTATTTCACGTTTTCTGCCTTGCGGAGACTCTTCAGTTTAAGGTACCGCAAACATGCAATGTTTTTCCAGCGTTTGCATTTAACAAACGGTGACTTTGGTGCCTGTCCCAAACACTGCGCAAGAGCAGGTAGTTTGAGAAAAAAGAAAACGCGAAAGCACGGCGTGTAGTTTTAGTTTTGGACGTGCAATTGTCGCTTAAAGTAACAAAACGACCTTGGTTGCGTTTTGCGCAAAGCAGAATACGCAAGGCCGGAGGAAGGAAGGAAAATCGGCTGCGTTTAATGCTACTGTCGTCCAGATTGCGTTCACCGTCGTGGGGTGTTGGACAAGGAAAAAAATAAACAATAATCGCAACTATTTAAGATCTCAGATGTGTTATTGCTCATGATTTGTATTACCTTCACCCAGATCATGAAAAGCATCTGTGGCTTTAAACGACTGACGCTTAGATGATGTCGAGTAAACTCGCCGAAAGTGAAACGCCGCAGAGCAGAAATGAAAAAGTATCTGGCAAACCAAAGACAGACTACCTGATGCTGTCTGATACAAGTCTTTCTTTCTTTCTGTGTTAAATGTGACAATTGTTTGGGTTTTGTTAATATTTTCATGTAATACTTTACGATAAGTTCTGTTTGTAAACGCTTACTTTGGTTAACATGATGCAAGACGTAACCACACTCAACATGGCCTTTATTAATCTGAGTTAATGTTAATTTCAACATTTACAAATGCATTTAAGTCAAACGTCTACGGTAACATTAGCTAATGCACATTGACAATGGCATTTACATGAACTACTGTAAAACTGGAGGTTTCTGCATTGTTAGTTCGTGTTAGCTAATGCATTCACTAATTGAACCTAATGGAAAAATGTTGACATTTACATAAAAATGTTTGTCTTTAAAGCAGACATGAATAGATATGAAAGAATGGGTTTACCAAATATTCTTCAAACAGTGTTTGAATACTTATGGTAACCCATAACAACACAATGTCTGGCTCTTAAAATAGCCATCGGTCTTCCAACAGGACTGTTTCTGTTTATCACACAACATTCACAATAATAATGTAAACGCAAAACATTCAGAATTCCTGTATTTTATTGACTTAATCACAGTTTTAAACTTTGTGGCATATAGTGATCTATATTGACTGCTCAGTGTAGGTAGATAATTCTTTAATAAGGGCACTCTACAAGATTACTTGTGAGGGCTTTCTCCATACATTTACAACACATGACTGACAAATCAATACATTCCTCATTCATTCTGAACAGCACTGAAATTCTGGGCCATAAAAACCATTATAGCAGATTTTTTTTTAAATAGACCAATGACTAACATCTAGTTTTGTGTTTTGGGCCAGAATGAGTCAGTCACCTTTCTAATCTGGTGCTATATTCAACATTCCTAATATTTCATAAATCATCTGTGTGTTGGTTGGAGTGTGTGTAGTGCTGTGTGTTTGGCTCTGTTTTCAACCATTTCAAACCAAACACCCTCATTTTAACAGCCGAACATGGCTGCTGTTTTGACATGCGACGCCTCCACAGCTCACTAGGCCCTGTGACAGAGCATGTCTGCTGTCTGCAGCAAAAACCCAGCGGCCGCAACTTTTAATTAACATGCCACAGAAAAAACAGCATTTGACTGCCATCTTTCCAAGAGCTTGTTTATGCCCCTGCCCACCCCCTTATCCACCTCTTTCTTTTTCCATTTCTCCATGTGAATACACAGAAGAGTTGAACAGCCACCATGTTAGAAGAACTTCATTTTTTATCAAATTTCATCTCTTCTTATCCTCTTACAGGAGAGATGAGCAGATTGTATAAGGACGAACAGGACGACTGGATAACAGTCTGTCTCAAGTACCTTCTCTTTGTTTTCAACTTTCTGTTCTGGGTAAGTCTGTTATGCACAAACTTTCAAAAATTACACTCTTATGAACAACTCTTGTATCATTTCACAACATGTAAAATGTGTTGCGTTAAAGTCAGCCTGGAATCAAAATGGACCCTCTTTATTTTATTAATATATGTTCTCGGTTGTAGGAATCATTTTATTCTAAACCATTCTAGAAAGCTGACAGCATGAGCTTACTAAACATAACTACATAATTTTGGTCTGTTTCTCACTAAATGTATAGAACTTTAGAAGACTCTGAATATAGTGCACAGATCATACAAACCTCTTTTCATTTTTCATTGGCATTATTTTTGAAGCTTGAATGCTTTAGTCCACATTTGTTATAAATACATAAAAATATGACTATAACGTTTTCTCAAAATTTCTCCTTTTGTGTTCCATGAGATAAAAATCATACATGTTTGGAGTGACATAAGTATGAGTAAATAATCCCCTGATTTTAATCTTTAATCTGTTGTCTCACATATTATGCATGAAACAATGCAGTGTTTTGAGATTATTCCCATAGTCTTTGTAGACAGTGTTCTTATAAAATATCACAGAGGAAAGGAGTTAAGAGTGGGTTAAAACGGATGGGAGTGATGGAAAACAAAACTGACAAAGTGTGTATAAAGTGAGTGAGAAAGGGTGGAGATCTTCATCCATAATTTAGATGTGAGTTTTGCTCTGCATTTGGCAGACACTTTAATCCAAAGTGAATGACTGTGCATATGAAGTGTAGTTTATCAGTTCATACATTCTCTATGCTCCATGCTCCGCTAGCTGAGCTACAAAAACATCTCCTCCACCTCCACCTCCATCTCACTTCCACAATCAGTTTTTGTCTCTTCCCACCCACGTGTGCCTCTGATCAACAAGTACAGCGCCCCCTAGGGATCTGAACTTGCTGAGTGAAAGCATATCTTGGTATGGTTTATAGTATTATTTGACTGAAATTATCTTTGTATACAGAAGGCTCCACACTGATCTGATAATCATCTTTTGTGAAGAGTGTGCCACTTTGCTGTAATATCAGACAGATGGGTTTTCATTTTGGGCCCAAACCCAACAAAGAAGTTAAGGAAATGAGTCAAGAGGCACACCTTTAGCCAGCAGGCAGGATTCTGTTTGTTTCTCCACTCCCTTAAAGCACACCCTCTGAAACACATTCAGTTTACACTTGGGGATTCATTGAATGTGTAACTTTGTGTGAACACACGATTTGTGCCTCTACATAAGATTATAACTTAAGTCTTTTTGTTTGTGTGAGGTGTACCAGTGGCCTGGGAGCTGGAGGGGGTTCATGGGACTCTCGGGCAGTTGTTGTTTGAATTGGGTAGTAAAATGTGTCGAGGAAAAAGATGTGTGTGCTGAAAGGATGAGACATGGTTGGAATTTCCTCAGCTTTTGAACTGAATGAGTCAAAAATGTGTGTGTGTGTGCAGGGGTGTCATGCTTCTATTTTTTTTTAAGGGTGCACCATGTCCCCACGCTTTCTGTGAAAAGTGATCCAGTAGTGATTGCCCTCTGGTGGTCCCTAAAAAACAGATATGTGAAGCCCCTCATACTGTGATACTCTGGGATGTTTTTGTAGCATCTCTCATACCTCGCTCTCTCTTTCTCTCTCTCAGATGGGTGGCGGGGTGGTGATGGGTGTCGGCATCTGGACGCTGGTTGATAAAGGAGATTACCTGAGTCTCCTGGCCTCCAGTACCTTCGCCGTGTCCGCCTACATCCTGATCCTGGCGGGGGGGCTGGTGATGGTCACCGGTTTCCTGGGCTGCTGTGCTGTGATTCGGGAGCAGAGAAGCTGTCTGTCTGCAGTGAGTGGTCAGCTTATTGATAAGAACGCCCGGCAGGCCACTTTGAGGGGCGTGAGTGAATAATGCCTGTGTATTAAAGTTTCATCACATCTATTGGGCTCCACTCATTTGATGTAATTACCTTACAACCCCCTGGACTTCTGAGTCACCTTTGTGTATGTCGCCTGTCTGTCTGACGGCAAGGTGATAATTCAAGGGGGGCGACAGTGTACATCCAAAGACAATGTAGAACAGACTTCATGGCAGCCCTGACAAACGAACAGGCACCTGCTTTCTGTCTGTTTTTTAGATGGGACCTTGTGTGTGTATGTGTGTGTGTTAGGCAGAGACAAGGAAGGTTTTGACTGCCACTGCAGCAGGGCTATTTTTAGCTCGCCTTCACTCAGATGTATGTTTCTAAGGAACGTCACCTCTGTAGGATTTAATAATGAGGAGAAACTCTGGATTGCGCCTTTGACTAGAGGTGATCTGAACGCATTGTCTGAGTAAGCAGGTATTCGATTAAAGGGGAAACGCACACACATACAGAACACCTGGCATCAGGTTAACAGCTGTTCAATGGGGAAGTGTTTAAATAACCTTGAACGGGATCAATTAATTTGCTCCTGATGTGTCAGCACTCGCGTCGGTGTTTATATAAATAACATTGCACTTCCTGTTCTTTGTTTTGACCCCTAGAGGATTCGTGCTGTGCGCATATGCTGCGTATGAGCATGTGTGTATGTACTGTATGTGTGTTTGTTTGCTCTAATTTATTCATACACCCACCCTGAGTGACAGTTCTTGTTTTATGGCGTCTCTCGAGTCGACAGTCTCTATGTATAATTTGATGCGTTGGTATATCGCCCTTTTTACTTGATTTAAAATGTAATGTTGCTATTTAATGACAACTGAAGCTGAAAACAAAGATGTTTTTCTCAGGAAATAGATTGTTCGGTTCTGCTTATTTTCGTTTCTCGCCTTGCAAGTAACAGAAATCAGGGGTGATAAAATATACAGCTGATCACAGAAAACATTCTGGTGGTAGATGTTATATAAGATACGCTGTTTTGAAAGTTTGGTTGCGTTTGTTTTCGATTACATAGTGAAAAACTATTTTAACAAAAAGCATTTTGAGGTTTAGGTTATCAACTCACTCTCTCTCTCTTTCACTCTCACTTTTTCCAGTAAATTGTGACAGCTTATTAAGTTTTGTTGTTTGTATATCTTCCTCCTAGAAACAGAGATGTCACTGTGTGCAAACATTTTAAGATTTCAACCAACTGAAGTGATTTATGATTTTCTAGACAAATATAATGTAGAAATGTTGAAATTTATTTCTTTTAGAACATGTTTTTAACATCTGGAGGGGCAGTGATGGGGATTTCCTATTTTCTGATAAGGCCATTATATAAATTAAAGTAAAAATTAAAATTAAGTTTGTTAATTGCTTACTGGCTGCTTTTTTTCAACAGTATTTCTCCTGTCTGCTTCTAATCTTCATTATTGAACTGGTAGCTGGTGTCCTGGCCTATGTGTATTATCAGAAGGTGAGTTACTGCACCATATAATGTGAATCTTCTATTAATACTATTACCAATACCATTACTGCTACATTTACATACTCATTTGGCAGCCACTTTTATCCAATGCAACTTACAGTGCATTCCAGCTGTGCATTTTATTATGCATTACATGCATTTTCATGGGAATCGAACCCAGGACCTTGGGTGTTGCAAGTGATATAGAACATGCTCCAAATTTAAAGATGGTGTTGTGGGACAATATTAGACTGGAACAGAGAAGACATTTGACTGTCTAGCTCTCTTTTTGACAATTTCTCGCCATCTTTTTCTTCTCAATCTCCTCTCTCTCTTAGCTGAGTGAGGAACTGAAGCAGCATCTTAGCAAAACGATGACGGAGAACTACGCTCAGCCCGGCAAGGAGAGCATCACCCAGTCTGTGGACAGACTACAGCAGGATGTGAGCTCCAGATCCCAGCATGCAGCTGGGACTCTTCACCTCTGTATTTGTAAACCGTTATTTAATTAGAGCAGAGGCAAAAGTACTGTGGTGAAATCATGGTACAGTGATAGTATTATATGTCAATTCCACGGTACTCTTATATGTACCATGGTATTTATTGATTCCCATATTCTCCCAGCAAAACAATACTCTGTTGTTTGGTGCATGTCCAAAAACCATGGTATACCCATGTTACCATTTCTAAAACATGGTAATACCATGATACTTTTGTTAGAGAATGTTGCTAAGACAAGTATGCTGCTTTACTAAGATGGTAATCAAACAAAATATTGTTATTCATTGTTTTGTCATCCTTTACCCTGTAGTTTAAATGCTGTGGGAGCAACAACTCTTTTGATTGGTCGCACAGTGTGTACATCATGTCCTCGAAAGCAGAGTTACGTTTGGTTCCTGACAGCTGCTGTAAGACAATCACCCCTCGGTGTGGGAGGAGAGACCACCCATCCAACATCTACAAGGTGGAGGTGCGTCTCGCATGAACAATAGCGATCCATTTTAAAAGTATATATCTGTCTGTATTTAATTTGCTTGACAAACACTTAAACCCTTAACACTTTAAATAAACCCAAGGGGCTGGGCTTTTTTTGGTGGTGCTATGAAGTCACCGTTTGCGGTTTGAGACCAGGCTCTTCTGTGCTTACATGTTTCCTCATTGTCTGTGGGAACTACAGTATGCCAGTAAACCATATCATCATGAAGTGTTTAATGTGCCCCGTGAGAGTCATTTGGACTAAGAAAGCACAGCTGTGAGTGAGGCAGGTGCAACTGGTAACTGTATATACTGTACGGGCTTGTGAAGTGTGGGGCAACAGTACAGCAAGCTGCTGCCAAGCTCTCCGTTGATATTCTTTGGGAACCGACCTCCTATGATACATAATACATTATGACACCAGTTTTACTGTCCTCCTGAGAGCTATTAGTATAGTCCATACGTGCTATTTTGTGGCAGTACAGTCTCATAAATTATACAACAATAAAAAACAACTTGCCATCACCCAGAGAGCTGAAAAATACAGCAGTATGCAAAATAAATCTACATATTCATGTATGCACATTGACATTATTAACTTTTAGTAGTAAGGTGTTTTATAATACTACGGTCTCTTGCAGGGTGGATGTATCACTAAGCTGGAGCAGTTTCTGGCAGATCATTTGCTTATCATTGGGGCGGTGGGAATAGGTGTGGCCTGTTTGCAGGTAAGCCCCTCCCACCCCTGGAACCCCTCCTTCTCTGGTGGGCTGCACAATTAAAGAGACAGTTCACCCAAAAATGAAAATTCTGTCATTGTTTACTAATACTGTTTACAATGAAAGGTCAGAGCTGTTGTATAGAAAAGATATTTCAAATAAAAAAAGGTGTATAGGTTTGGATCATCATTAGAATAAGTAAAATGACAGAATTTTCATTTTTTGGGCAATTGTTCCTTTAAGATCATTACCATTTTTTGACTATTACACAAGCGTTGATTAGACATTGTGCTTTGAAAGGGCTCACTGTGTTTTTTGCTGTTCGCTATTTGCAGTAATACGTCACAAATACAATAATAGTGCTGCGTTTTTAACCCAACTCAAAGTACAACCTGCATGAATTATAGAATAAACGTATTCTTTGATGTTTGTGTCACGAAACAAACCTCACAGAAATGGAACAATGGATCACCAAGGTCTGTCTGATTTAGTTCAATAACATGAAAGCGCTACTGGAATAGCTGACGCGCTGACCTCCAGGCGATCGTTTAATGGAGTCTGTTTTTACATTCAACCGGTAATGCACAAAAGTGTCTTTTGAGCTCTGCCTATTGGAGAGAAAGAGGTGGAGACAGCATGCAGGTCTGAGAAAAAAGAAGAGTGAGGGAAAAATATAAAGAGCTCTTAGCTTTAAGTACAGATCTCAGTGTGCAGTTCACTGAGGGGGTGCAGTGGTGTATTGATCTGTTTCCCCTTGAATAAACTCTGTGTATAAACATCACTGAAATGGGACTCTGCTTCAAATATTGATTTTATCTCTGAGCTGAAAGTGAGACATTACGATCGTGGATGAGATTCAGGATGTACATCTGATATTAAAAGATTCTTGTAAAGATTTTATTGCTATCCTTCTCTCTTTAGTGGAAAGTATGTGGTTTGTGTGTTAAGGATGGTGTATATGTTAGTGTGGCAGTACATGCGTTGGGTAAATCAAGTTCATAGGCAAAATGTGTTGTTATATATAGTTTCACCTGTGGATGTTTATTGTCAGGCATTAATATATATTATATGTATATTTATAAATATATGTATATATAATTCTAACTGTATTCCTGTACATGTTATCAGTAGGAGCTTATTAGAATTATGAATGTTGGGATAATGTATTTTACTAAATACTGTTTAAGCATTAATTTGTAAATAGTATGCAACATGCAGTCCTGTGAACTAGTGCTAGCGCAACTACTCGTTTTTAATTACTAATTGACTAGTAGCCCAGAATCTCCCAGCATGCCATGCAGCATCGGCGGTCTAATGGGCTTTGTGAACGTAAATCACCTGTGTTTCACTTACTCCCAGTAAACTAATTTAAAATATATTTTGATGTTACTATTTGTTATACAAAACTAGGCGCACAAATTTTCCATGTTTGAACTAGTAAACACAAGTTTAATGCATCAAGTTGAACTAGACGCACGGAGGTCCAATCTAAACTGTTTGCCATTTCCATCAACTGAATTGACTGAATTAAAAAATGTGCGCAGCAGCGACCCTGAACTTTTGTTAAAGTAGTTCAAAACCAATGTGTGCACTTGAACGCCGCCGATGAGCTCTTATAAAACAATGTTCCAGCATCTGGGTCTCTGGCTGCTGGTCATGTGATCAGTTCACCCTGGAAACATGGAGCTCTGGAGTGATTAGGTGACTAAAAATAAACCCTGTGTTGAATTACTGTAATGATTTTACAGTAAAAAGCCTCGAAGTGGCCTGAAGCAGCTCTCCAGAGGGAGCGCTAATTAAATTTATCCTCTTCAGTGAACTTTTATCATGACCGTCATTATGGCTGTAAATACGGTGCTGCTACAGGGTTCATAAATAACAAATGGTTTGCTTATCTTTTCTGTGTAATCAGAGCGTTGTGTTTTCTGTTATTTGCTCTTATCTAGTTATTGAGCTTCGTTTATGTATTTCTTTGTCTGTGTTTCTCTGCTTTCTACTTTCCACTCAGATTGTCGGAATAAAATGCTTCTTCTTGAAATAATCACATTTTGTTTCAGGGATTTGTCTCGTTCGTCTGAAATTAAAGTATGTTTCTCTGTTTTGTCTTGCTTTTGTTTCTGTCTCTGTTTCTCTCTGTTTACTTCTGCTTGTATATGTGTGCTGTTTGCGTGTGTCCGCGTGTGTGTGCGTCTATCCCACACCTGTAGCTAGTGGGCGCAGTTCTGACTGCCTGCTTTATTTATCTGCTTTATAAAGAAGAGGAAGAAGACTTCTCTGACGTTTGATTGGCTAGTGCCCATTTTTGACCCCGAACAGCTGTCTGAGGATCAGGTTGGCTGTCAGTGCTTGTAATCGTGTCTGTGGACGTGTGCATGCTGTTGTGTCATGGTCTCGTCATCTCATGTCCACACTTTCAATGCAACTTATGTGTAATGCTCAAACTCTTATTTGGATGTTTTTTGCATGGCAGCAGGAAACAAATTCACCGCTTACAACTGATGCCATCACGACCCCAGCTTTTTAATATGCTAAATGTTTTTATTATTTCTGTTTTTGCTTATTAGGCTATGTATTTTAGGACAAAAATTGAGAGTGCAACTTTTATCATAAGACATTCAGTTCCAAATCTGTTTTGGGTACTTTTAGTATGGCATAGATGCATTACCTGATATTACCTTTTACCTGCAGTCTGCTGTGGGACATGAGCATGTCTGATCTATTTCAGGCTGTTGTATCTTTCCCTGTGGACTCAGACTCCTGGAAGGGAGAGGTGTCAGAGGTGCCAAAATATCTACCTAAAGTTACCCAGAAAAGACAGAGAGCATATAAAGCATATCTCAGAGTTTCAGAATTGCAGCTGTGAAGTTAGTCTAGGTTTACCTCCAGTTTTTATTTTCCTGTAAGGCTAAGCCACAGAGAGTGGTAGACAGTCAGTGCTTTATGACAGAGCGGAGAGGTGCGTGATAACACCAAATGTCTTAAAGGAAAAGTTTGCCCCAACATAAAAAAAACTATATCATATCAGCCACCCTCTTGACTTGATTTCAAAGCAAACATTTAGATAATTAAAAGTGTTTTGAACATAAAACCTCACATTTTTGAAACCTCACAATATTGAAATCCTCAATTTTGGTGTCTGACTTTTTTGTTACAAACACATTCTGCATTAAATGAAACTTCGGGGTCTGAATAGTTTCATTCGTGGTTTTGAGGTTTGGAAAAATGCTTTGTTTCGGCTAGACTGTTCCATTGCCCTGTTAATATATGTTTTCAAATATAATGCCTATTTATGAATGCACCCCATTTTTAAGCCATAAGAAATAACCACACGGTGACATAAAAATTACAGTTCTTATTCTGTGTATTAAAACCTCTAAAAACAACCATAAGCCAAACATCTATTTGACATATACTGTAAGTGCTCATGTATCCTGCATCACACCGCTAAGCACAAATTAATCAATTTAAATGTTATGCTTTTTCCCATAAAATTAAATACATTATTATTAGGGGAAGGAAATACTTGAGCTGAGCTGAACGTCCAGCTCTGGTTTATTTCTGTTTGTGGGTAGCATTTGGCTCCATCATTTTTGTGGAAATGTTCACCCACTAAGTGCAGCAATTTCCAGAAAGACATTGATTCAGACCTTTTTAGACAAAATAAAACAAAACTGGCTAAATTGTTAATTGTTTAGAAAATAAGTTGTTTAGAAATGAAACACTTTAAACCCATGTTAGGTTGTAAGAATGTTTTTGATATGATATATAATGTAAACAAATTCTACTAACATTACGAATGTTTTTGATAACCTTTTAGAGAACCTTAGCTAACGTTCTGAGAACATTCCCTGTTAGCTGGGTATTTTATTTTCAGTTTACATTTTGTAGATTCTCTTGATTAGTGAGACTAAGTTGTTTTCCCTTTATGCACATCTACAAAAAATATCCCATGGCGTTTTTATGCTTTGTCACAAACTTTGCACTCATGAATGCACCACAGTTTCCCACAGCTTGCATGTGTGAATCTTCATATTGTTTCCACATTAGCGACACTTAAAAGCATAACGCTGTTTTGATACACATCAATCTGCAAAACTTTTTGCAAATTATTTCGTTCTCTTCATTATGAGAATTATCATTGGTCTAACTCTCACAGGCGTGCGCGTGCACACACTCCCATGCATGATAATTGAATTACAACAACAACATGTTACCATATCAACTGCCTTACAACTTGGTTTCCATAGCAACTGTACACTGCTTACCTCCTCCTTAAAGCCTTCTCTAAACAGAGCTTCAACAGCTGCCACAAAGCCTTATTTGTGCTTTCAAAATCATTTTTTGAAGGTTGAATTAGTTGATTTTTGAAGTTTTGTATTTTCAAATCTGTTGGGACATTGTTGGAGCTCTGTTTACGGATTGCTTGTCGAACCCTGCCTGATGCCCCTTCTTGTATCAGAACAGAGAGATGGACCACTTCAAGTCTTATACAATTTATAGCTCAGGCTGTGTTTTTAAATGCATGGGTTATATGAATTGTTCTCTGTGTTTCAGATATGTGGAATGGTTTTCACATGTTGCCTGCACAGACGTATTAAACTGGACCCGTACTGACTGCTCAACAACTCTGTATGCCTTTATCAACATAAACACCCAGCCTTACCACTGTGCCCACCTTAAAGTGCATGACCAAACACAAAGCTTTAATAAGCAATTTACGTAAGGGCTTTTTTTAACAAATGCCACATTCCTGTTTTATTATTCCCAAAGGAGGATCAGCCCACTATTCTTTTTCCAGTGTTCTGTCTCTGATTGGAATAGAGAAATAAAACAGTAATTGTGTTGACATTGCCTCTTTATAATGCTAATGTTATTTATGAAGATGAGGTATAACGTCCTGCAGTCTTGAGTAGATATTAAGGAGGCATTCAGAAAAGACTATAGAAATTATTTTTTATGACTTTTCTGTTTTTACTTGGTGATATATATATATCCACTTAAAGTTTAGCTTGTTTTTTAGTTTTTAATGTGCTGCTAGACAGGCATGTGATTCTGCTTATGGGCACAACATATACACTGGACCAATGTCAAAATGCTTTATAATGCCATTATAATATTTTCTTAAAACGTGCAGTGCATAAATGAACGAATGACTATAGCATGAGGCTTTTGAAGAACGGCTGTATGTTCATACATTAGAAAATTCTATGAAAGGTTGTTTAAAAACTACACAGTTAAAAAGCTATACTGTCTACAGTTTACTGCTGTCAGCTGTGGCCTTAAAGCAAACGGGGCACTTGTTTTGAGGAATACGTTTTCTTGAGGGGCATTTAGCTCTGGTTTTGAATCTGTTGATTGCATCGAAAGTTGTCAATTCTTTTCTATTTTATTGATTTTAAAAGGACATTAAATGGAGCAGAAAGGCCAAACTACTGCCTGATAGAAAGATAGAATGGCTTTTTGAGGGCTGATTTTCTCTCAGATATCATGGCTGAATGTTACAGATTGGCTTTTCTAAGAACCTGCGGTGAATTGATGAACACTTATTTTAAGGGTCACATCATGCCATATTTGGCTGTTTGAACCTAAAATATAAATCATAGAGGGAAACTCTTAACGTTGCCACAGTATCGTCAGCCTTATTGAAACTCAACGTTATTTGGGAAAAAATGAACAGATGAATTAATTTTTTTGCTTTACTGATTACTGCCTGTAATCTTATTTTTTATGCTAATGACAGATTAATCATATTTTTTAAATGTCAACAGAAGCAGTGTGCGCAAAAAAACTTATCTCTCATGGAAGAAATTTTAAATATGTATTTTCCCTTCCTGTAGTTCAATAATTGCTGCTGTGTGCTGCCTTTCATTTGAATACCGTTATGTATTTGTAGATTGAATGCGAATGTGTTTTCATAATGTTACATTATCATTTGCTCTGATAACAGTGAGTTTGCTACACAAATACTTTGCCTTAAGATTGTTGCATTGTTGAAATGTGTCTAAAACTGTAGTTTGGTTAATGTATGTTTTTAGCAATTGTATGTCTAATAAACGACCTGTGGCATTGTACTCGAGTTTATTGCGTGAATTAACACAGTTTTGCCAGTAGATGGAGACAAACACAAATTGATAACTTTGTTTCCATCGTATATTGAAAAACCATTCAGTCCTCATGTGTTTTCTTTTAACCCCCCCAATAAACATGTACATGCGGCCCCTCATATCCTGATATAACAGAATAACTTTCATATCCGGATAATATCCAGATCCAGATTGTCTTTGCATTTGGCCACATAAATTTGTGTCTGTTTTCTATCTCTGTCAAATTGACTTTCGATCTAAAATGCTTTTCCCACATTACAAGCAAACCTGGGGGAGTTCATTTCCGGCTGTCCTTTCGCGAGGATGGAACGTGTTGCAGAAATGTATGTTTAAATTGGACTTTGTGAGTAATGCTAATATTGTCTTAGGTTTTTTATTCAGTTTTCAATCTTGTGCTGACATGGCAGATGTACATTATTACAGTGTTCTGTCAGTTATCATGTGTTTCATTCCTTGTAGATTACTGGTTAATTTAATTGTGTTGGAGTGATGAGTGATATCCTTATGCACCTTTGAAAAATGATTTTTTCATTCGCTTCACTCATGCATGTGTTTCAAACCTCTCTTTGTGGTTTGAGCCATCCGACTGCAATTTGTCTACAATTGAATGCATCTTAAGTACTGTTATCCCTGCCATTTTCTCTGTTGGACAGCTATCTTATCTCGTACTGCCAAGAAACATAAAGTTGCCTCTTGTAAATAAAGCCAGCACACGCCCTCCCCATCTTGCTCATGTCATTTTTCTGTACTCATGAGCCAGGCATCTGAGCAAGCTTAGCACCCCACCCTGATCCTGCTGCTCCTCACCAGCAAGCAAGAGTGAATGGAAGACAGCTGCTGATACATGATGCTCTTGACACACCCCCTGTACTTGTATCTCTATTTGTCACTAGCGGAGTGATGAGACAGTCATGTATGGCTTCTAGTATCTGTTTGTGTCTATGTACTGTATGTTTGCATGTATACATCTGTCGATCTGTCTGTCCATTATTCTCTGCTTGTCACAAGAGTTGTCTGTGTATCTGAGAGACTGTCTGTCTGTCCATTCTTCCATCCATCCATCCTTTAAGCACAACAGTAACGGGCACACAGAATAGTTTACACTGGATCTGAAACCGATCTGACATGATTATTGAGCTGCTTTGTCCTCTGCAGTAAACATGCTGGAATGTTTCAGTGCCATGATCAAAGCTCTGCTAAAATGGCTGTTTAGGCAATAAAAGCTGAAAGTGTCAGCGAGACCAGAACTGGAGGCCTGTCACACATGCAAAAACGTAGAGTGTGTTCCTGTCAGCACGCAGACGTGTGTCAAAACCAAAGCAATCCCAGCAAGACATGAATAGTGCCAGATGTTGCTTCTTGGATCAGAGCCTGGAAAGATGGCCACCAGACGTCCAGCGAGAGGAGCTTTCAATCAGATTCAATCCAGATAGGGAGAGAATGTCGTACATCTGTCGGTTCTTCAATTTACCAAACGAATTACATGAGATTATGTTTGTCATCGTCATTGAGAACCAATTAAGTTGTTTCAGGCAACTGGACGGATTGTGTTACAGTTGTTAAAATGATTTTCTTTTTCTGTTTTGAACATTTATTCAGTCTTAGAATGTATAATATGATCTTTGGCCCTTACATAATGCTTAAAGATTTTCTGTGTGCCTCAGCCACAAACAGAATCTTGACAAACACTTTTATGTGCTCTGTAGACAAATACTTCATTTGTTTGGATGTTTTCGGCTTTGCAGCAGTGGAATAAAATGAGACAGAATGACACAGAATGATGTGTTATCTCACCATATGCGCCATAATATTTCATCTCTCCTCGTAAGTTTTCCATCGCTGGTTTTCAGAACTCTAAACACACAAACCAGCATACAGGAAATCGAACCTGATACCCTGACTTCATTTTTCTGCTGACCAACAACACACAAAGCCAACAAATGAGAACAAATGGTTTTGCTTGTGATGCCAATGAACTTTTTATGAAACACAGTCACACATGCATCATAATGCTCAACTATATGTCACATACAATATTACAAAATGTAGTATGATGAAAGGTTTACAAGATTGTTCACGCCATTATTAAAAGTTTAACCCTGGGTTAACTACGTATAAGGTGTGAACGGAAACTGCGTCACCAAGGTGCCAGATGGTGGGTTGCTTAGCAACGGCCAACCAATCCCAACCTTACGTGAGGCTTGCCTGATTATATATTCATTAGCGTCCTGCAGGTGCGGAAACTTGCGTTGCGTTTCTAGTTTTCGTGACTGAGAAAAACTCTTAAAAATGTCAAACAGCGACTGCAAACAAGTTAAGGGATGAAAAGAGTGTATTATTTAAAAGTTATTTTCCTTGCCAGGGTAAAGTGTGACCCGAAGAACAGATTACCCAGTGTTCATTTCAAAAGTGAGAAACACATGGGATTCAATTGGGAAATTAGGTGGTAAATAACCTCACTAGTGTTCATTGTTGAATCATACAAGCCCAATGTGCAATAATGCAATGTATTGGCAAAGCACCAAAGTATTTTGTTATTGTTATTTTCTTGTGTTTGTGTAAGAGAGAGAGACAGCTGCAGTATGTGCTTGGTATTATATCTGCAAGGACATTCTGCATTGCATTTATTCTGAATTTGACACTTTTCAATTTTGGAGATCTGTCTTTCTATAAACTGTTTCAAAAGCAAAGCCAGTGACCTTATGATAATCAACAAAGGGCACCAAACGAATCATTTCTGCTTATAAAGCTGTTTCGTTATTTATTGAACCACACACACATGGTGTTTCTTCTCATTTAGGATGTTTGGTAACAGAATGAAGACTTGCATCACTCAACAACAATTCTTTAGGTCTTTCCACAGCAGAATTTGTTTTTCCATTTTTCCATTGGAATGTGCACGATATAAACAAAGATGGTATTTGTTTATTACCTGGTTTGTATCCTGAATGAAAAAATAAGCTTAAAGCCAAGTTGACAGACAAGGTTGGCGTGATACAGCCAACAAACAAAGACACGGAGCTGAATATGTCAAAGGCCGCATCACAAACTTCAGATGAACTGTTCTCTCAGAAAATCTAACATTTTAATTGGATGATTCACTTATGTCAAACTGCATACAACAAGACGGCAGGAAATCTCTGTTGACTTGAAGACATTCTCTGTAAGATAAACAGTTCACAGGAATATAAGCATATTTCTAAGAGTAATGCTTTTGGTGCTGGGACAAATATTTCTTTTTTTAACTATAAAGATAAAGTGTGTAATCATTTCTAACATAAAGAATTACACACCTAACCGGCATGGTAGAATGAGGGAATGGGGTTTTAGGATGTTGGGATGTCTGGCATCCGAGGATATATGACATCATTTATATCTCGGTTATTTATAATACCACAGAGCATTACATAATATTTCTCTGTCTGTTTAACAGGAATTTCCTCCTAATTCGATCCAAATTCAGGAAAAAACAAAAACGGTGGGATGCTTGTATGTTCACTGGAGTCATGTCAGGTTTAAATAAAGGTTAGAAAGTTGGATCTATGGTTTTGTTTATAACAATGTCTGTTATGGTATCCAAAAGCAGAGTGTATAACTCAAAATATACGTCTGTTTGCATAGACGCATAGACATGCATGCATGGTCAACTGCAGTGTATTTTTAAAGACTAGAGCAAATAATTGTAGGCATACGTGTTTATGTGTAATAAAACAAAGTATGGTATACTTTGGGTTTATCCATTGAATGTGCGAGTCTCAGTTTGCAGGTAACAGTTGACCAAGTGCACTGTGGAGTGTCCAGATCCACAGTTTAAATCGTCTCTCAGCAGCAGTTGTTGTGGAGAGCACAGAATGGCCCTCGGATGGGGTAAACCTTTCCATATCGTCTCGCTCACCATCGCTCACTCGATATGTCTTCTGTCTTTTCACCCCTGACTGGGAACTGTGGTAGACTTTTGTTGGCATCTGCCTCTGTCTCAGGGGAACAGCCGAAGTGTGTGTGTATGTGTGTCAGTTTGGTTGTGTGTGTATAAAACTCTGGCTGACTCACGGCTTCGCATACCGTTACACACACAGATCTTTTTCCCACCGCACCGCAGTCATGCCGAGCATAGCAAGACCCTCAGTCCGTCTTACACACACATGCCTCGCATTACGACTGGCGTCTTCGCCATTTGCTGCGAGTGCGAGTCTCTGTCTGCATGTGGGACACGGTGGTGGTCGTATAGGGGTCGGAATAATCCACTTTTTGGAACGTCTACTTAATATCAGTGTGAGTTTTAGTAGTTGTGGCCACATGTTAAACTACAAAATGGCTGATTTTTAAGTGGTGGTCAAGTTGTAATACCCCTCATGTACACCAGAGGGCACTGTTAGTCCAAAATCATTAGGCGTGTACTCAACAGCAAATATGTCTTGTGTACTGATGGCATTTCAAATATTATTTTTGGGAGTTGTCTAACCTTTTTCTATTTTAAGGGGAGTGTAAATGGTTCCAAAGATCTATTTATGTTTATTAATGTTTTCTTATCAAATAAGTTAGTTCTGGAAGCTGTGTATAGAAAGCATCTACTTGGACTTAATAAAATGCGATAGCTCTGATCCTTTGGGAAAAAAGCCCACGCAAGTGCTAAAGACTGTTAAATTCCCCAAGTTGCTAAATGTCTTGCTAAACGCCTCACCCCTAAAACAAGCCAGTTCCGAGCGATAAATAATTAGTGGTAAATAATTAAGCAGATTATGAGCGAAGAGAGAGATAGGAAAACAGATGCAGGGGGCTAGGTCACATGGGCATTAAGACAAATCACCATGACGACAAGGCTTTAAGTGCGTAGATCCAAAACGCAGCTTGCCAAGTTCCGCTGCGAAACATCTAAGCCATGAGCGTGCCTTCGTTTGGACAACAGCATGCATCAAGAGGGATCTAGGGATGCATGCGGGTGCAAACCGCAAGGACATTGTTGCAGTTATTCATATTGCTGAACTCTCTTCCATTAATTCCATTAATTACATTTTGAGAAGTTGGTGTTAGTTTCAATAGGCAGATTGTATGTTCTTGCGTGCCTTCCGTGTGTGTGTGTGTTGTTGTTGAATAAGTTATGTATGGCCATATGTACAGCGTGTTAGGGGTGCCGGTGCAGTCGACCTCAATGGACATCCATAACTGGATCATATTCAGAGTTAACCGACTGGTTCTCCTGCAGTCCAAAACCGCTCATTCATACTCGATGACAAGAAATCCCATATGGCCCAGTGCGGTCCGTTTTGTAGCGCTTCTATAATCTCTCTGATCGACTTTTAAAAGACTTCTTTGACTTGAGGATACTTGGCACTGACCATGTGACATATTCACGCCTCATGGCCATACTTTCCACCGCAGAGGAAATGCGACGGGCCTGCAATAAATCTTACAATTACACAATAGAAAATGCAGAATATGTAAACAGAAGAGTTTTAATTGGAAACACATTTGCTTCTCCACAGCCGAGCGAAGGCGGCTTTCGGTAATGTCTGTACAGACTGTAAATGAGTAATTGCTCGGCTTCTTACCGCCCGTCTTCATTTTTTAAATTCTTGACAGCTCACTAAGGAGAGACAGAGAGGCTGAATGTTGCGCGCACGGGGTCTGTGGTGACCCCTCTCGCAAACACAATCCTTCAGGGACAAGCCTTATTATTTTCACAGAGGTTGCAGGAGGATTAGGAGAAGGACAGGCAAAAAAAAGAAAGAAAATGAGATGGGGGTCTCAGGTGAAAGGGGAGAGACTCTGACATGAATGTAGGCTTGCTTCATCCAGTCAGAGAGAGGGCTGGTTGGCCCTGAGCCCAGAAGGGGGTTCACTGAGCCCCTATGCCTCATATATGCGATTGCAGATGCTCACCGATTTACTTTAGCAAATGTGTTTCTGATAAGTCAGCAATGAGATTACAGACACCCCGCCACCCGTATCTCTCCAGCAGCATCAGAAAAACATTTAATCACAATATAAAAGGAAAAACGTTTTATTAAAGAAAAAAAATGTTTTTAGAAACGTTAGAACTAAGAATGTAGAAACATTTTCTTACCGAATTCTCATTGCCATGATGATTATTTTTCATTTTGTAATTCTCATTATTTTCAATAATGACTTTCATTAGATTGTAATTTCTGTAATGTAGAACTTATATTTTTGACTGTTTTATAGTAAAAAAAAAGTAATGCAATTATTTATCTCAGAAATTAAAGACAGTGTAACAAATGACAATGATCAGGTTTGTCAGTTTTTTTGATGATAAGAAAAGTCAATGAATATAAGACCATGACAAAAAATATGCCACAACCCAGGTAAAGCTTGGAAAGTTCACTTGGTTGTACAATAAGCTTTAGGCAAAATATAATTTCTTATTTTTCTGTTTCATTTTTGGAGGACAAAATGACCCATAGCTCTTGAGAGATTTTGTGATATTCATGCTCTTACCGTATTCTCCAGCAGCCGCTGCCTCTCGTGACAGAAAATGAAAACACGGGGTCAACGTTTTAGCGTTTAGAAGGCTAGAGAGTTTTGCCGTTGCTATGGACACAGTGGTGCTGAATGGTTTGCCCATTGTGTTAGCCTTCTTTAAAAGTGATGGCGTAAAGAGGTTTATTGATATGTTAGATGTACAGATTAATTTTGCTGTCGATTGAATTATCATTTATGAGTAGATCTATCTGTTTGTCATGAAAGGTAATGGAGAGTATGTGCCCAGTTGTGTGATTGTGTGTGTGTGTGTGGGGTATTTCATAGTCACAGAATGGTTTTTAAGGTTGTACTGCTCTGAGTTTAGCATATACTTGCATTTAAGCTCATTTTCATATCTTCAAGTAACCTAGGTTACATTGGCCAGCTTTTGTTACTTCAGCTGTGTGCTCAAAAATAAAGGTCAGCAAACCAGTTAAAATGATCTTAAACTTAGCAGCATGGGAAATTACTTTGGCATTTGTTCGTTTCTCGGCCAAGGGTCACGCCCTTCCCCTTGGCTCTCTCGGCCAATAGAATCGACGCAAGAAACGTCATTGGTTGTTAGCCCTGTCACTCAAACCGCTCTTTAAATCAAGGAAGGAATTATGTAATGGTAAGTCTTACTAAGTTTGCCAACTTCAAGACATGGAAAATACAACAAGAGGCCAGCAGGACATCAGGGCATCTGATATGATCCCTCGCAGATCAACCTTTTCACACAGTTCCTAGCAAGCTTCTGTGATGCAATCAGGCCCAGTTGTCAATGGGGTGCTTGTGTGGTGATGTCAGATTTCTTTCCTTGTGCATGAAGGACAGTCTCATTTTGCCCTTGTTTATTAGATATCAAATGTAGGCACACAAATGACTCTGTTGGTTGCCGTTTATATCACACTGGTGTGCTGCCATGCGCGAACACGCTCTCAGAGACGGGATTTGCTTGATTGGGCTTTCTCAGCTAGCAGTGTGCTTCTGCTCTTTATGTCAGTGTGCCCAAGTTTCCTCTTTCTGTGCATCTTTGATTTAAGTGGCAGCTATGGCTCTGACCATAAAACCCTTTCCTGTTTTCCCACTCATACCCCTGCTGCTGTAGTCCAGTCGAATAAAAATGGACACACACACTCGCAAACAACCCTTCTTCAAGCCATGCCAACCCTAGACCCGCAATTCTAGACCCACACTCACAAATCTGCAATTCTAGACCCACACTCCCAGACCGATAGCTCTAGATCTACAATTCTAGACTCACTCTCCTGCACTCCCCAGACCTAAAATTTTAGCCTTGCAAATCCTGATCCACAATTACAGACCCACAATTCTATACCCACACTTCCAGGCCTACAATTCTAGACCAGCATTTCCAGACCTACAATTCTAGACCCGCACTCCACAATTCCAGACCCACATGCCCACAAAATCTGTGCATGAAATCACTCAGCAAGGCATTCCTGCTGAAAAAAGTTTTTCCACGTTGGTTAGTGCCACTTTGACTATCTGGTGAACAAGCGGGTTAATGCTGTTTACCAGCAAAGCTTGTTTTTCTGGTGCTGTTGGTTAACAAGGAAAGTTCTTTTCTTAAAGCTAGTTGAGAAGCAATGCTGGAACACCAGCATCTAAAGCAGAACATATGCTGGTGATCATCCTGCTGTTTCTTCTTCAGCAAAGCTCGAGATTAATGTTTAGAGGGGATGAGATGACATGTATGAGAAACAACACAGTCCATACGTTCAAGCCCCCTTGATGAGAAAGACGAGAACACCCGCTTTTGCATCGGAATTCTCTTCTCTTTCATTTTCTTCCATGGATCTGATCAATACCATCGACGTGGAACTTGAGGCCCAACCAGCTGTTAACGCAACTTAATTGAGTAATTTATCTTTCGAGTTACCCCATCCTACTTTCTCCTGTTTTATAGGACGTATAGAATGATTTTTGTCCTTAATAAACTGCCTTTCCTTCCCTCCACTTAAGAAAGGCAATCTCCGATTATGAGATGTCTTTTCAGGAAGATGGATGTTGGCTTAGAGACAAAGGCCACTTGTTTGAACAAACCATCGAGTATTGAAGGTTATCAAAGGACCCAAATTAAAATGGATTGGTTACAGATTAAAACAACATCTTTTATCCAGACTGCAGACCTTCGTGACTAATGTCCACGATCGGTTCAGCGCTGAGCAATGCTATTCATTGTCATTATTGATGCACCGGTTTATGTGAGTGCGTGTTTGTGTCTAAATGGAGCCACATGGAGTCAAGTTGTGGTTGCACAATTTTATCGTATCCATACGTTTACAGCTTCAGTCTCATTGCAAATCATTTGTTTTATTGTTATCTTAAATTTGCTTTATTGGACCATAAACCTGTCTGAGGTGGTGCTGGCCATATGAGGTGAGGTTTAGTTGAACTGGGGTCAAAGGTTTTGCTGTACTATCCAGAGATCCATTTTTGCATGCTATAATTCACTTACAGAGTATGGCTGTCTTTTTCCATAGAAACAGCCTGCAGTGTAGATGGAAGACTGAGCCTTTATTAGCTATCCATGGTATCGTATGTACAATAATTTTAATGGTTCAAGGATGTGAATTGATTTTGGCTTTGCAGCATTTGTGGATCTGTATTTTATAAGCTAAGGGCTCGGATTCTAATGCTGTTCTGATTATCCTACTCAAAGCTAAATTTGTACATCAGTGTGTTAAATTTAGCTCTTATCTTTTGAACATTATTCTAAATAATGGCCCTTTCACACTGGATCTTGTGATATGTAGTCGTATGAGTCTGACATCAGAATTCAGTGTGAATAGCTGGAATACAGTCAGGTAAATTTAGGTACGTCCAAACTCATGTTTACATCTTTGCACATTTTTGGCCTAACTTATTATGGTTCATTGCATTTCTCATATGGTCAAAGAGTGTCCTGCAGTTTTCACATCTCTTTCACACATTTATGGCTGACAAATGTAGTCACTGGGAAGAGGGTGTGTGTGGAATTAAACTGGTTTAGGACCAAACGATCAAACTGTGTGAAACAAGCTTTAAAGGCATATACATTTTATAATGTACTGAGACTTGTATGGTTGTGTAGTTTAGAAACCTTACACTTATGAATTCCTCACACTGACATATGTCCATTTTCCCAAGATCTCTGTGTGTTTATTAAATCCTTAGTTTTGACTTTGAGTTCACGGGCAAAAAAATTTGCTGTAAGGCACCTTGAAATTTATAAGAGCAACATCATATTGTCTTCACTCCATCTCTTAGAAACTTCCTCTCTGTGGACCTCTGTGCATATCACCTACAGTTGTGTGGTGTAAATATTATGAAAACCCTTCACAAAAAAAGATTTATGGGGCTTAGATTGACATCATGTCTGGAAGCCCAGACAGAACAAGAAGCTGATACTTGGGAATTGATTGGAGAAATGTCGAGTGTTATGCTGAGGTGGAGCAATTTTCAGCAGGGTCTTGAAGCAACGACGAAACAGATCGGTTCTCAGGTTTCATTTGCGCTCGGCAGGGACAGGCGATCGTTTAATCCTGTCTTGCCATTGTCGGAGAGGAAGCGTGATGTGCTCTTTCAAAGCTTGTGCTGTGGCAGGAACACAGACAGAGGTTCCTAATGGGCCCATGGGGAGATGGATACCAGTTATCAATCAGATACACAGAGAGCCAACACCGTTTAATGAGTAACAAAAGCATGCGTACAAAGAAACACAAACTTTATACTGTGTACCTCCTGCGCTCTGCTCTTGTAACAGGCTATGTGCTAAATAGTAAAAATTCTGATATTGTAAATAGTAAAAGTGACTTATACATTTTTGTAGCACACAGTTGGTGAATGTGCCATATAGAATGTTTTTTTAAATCACAGGAGATTAACGTCCATTAGCTAAGCTGATGTTTATGATTTTGCTGTTGCTTATGTGTTTATTGTGCTTATTTGGCATGTCTGTGTAAATTCCTAAATATAATTTAAAGCATAGAATGTAATTATTCAAATAAACTAGAATTTAATTGATATTTCTATCTGTTTAATCATCCTATTAAGTTACATTTTAAACATGAAATGTGTCTGTCCTGTAATGTGTAGACAGCAAGAGCAGCTGCCCGTCTAAGCAGTGCAGGGGCCTCAACATCTGTCCCTCAAGACCTGCAGACTGAACGCAACGACCTTGTGATGGATTTCAAGAAGTCGCCTGACTTTCTGTGTATGTGCGCTGTTTTGTCTTCTTTCAGTCAGGTGCTGAATCGACACAGTCTTGTCAGACAGAGTGAGCCATCGATCCAATAGTGACACCCCTGATCCTTCACACACACACACACATACTTGCAGGTAGGGGGTGTATGCTGACAGCTGCAGAGGACTCGGAATCGCTGAGACAGGGGTGGTGCTCGCTCATCTATGGATGAAACATTGCTTCACACTGCAGGGAAAGCAGAACACGTCTGTAGACCCGAAACAGCCCAAGAACAGCCAACACAACCCTGCAGTGGGCTCATGATGACAACATAGCCCCAAAGGAGGTCAGGTGAATTCATGCTGCACTGACACACTTTGTGATTTTTAATCCTGCGTAAAACAAACATGTCTGTTTTGTTTGCCCACCCTCTGTAAAAATGACTCTGAAAATTTTTTTTTTTGAAAACGTGGCAAAGCTAAAGTTCTTGTTGCTCTGTCTGGTGCACCTTCATCACGGATTTGGACTTGAAACCTTGTTTGTTTCAGTGGGATTTGAGATGTACACTTATAAATCACAAAACCCATGTTCAGGCAATAGTGTAAAATGGCTGAGGTTCTGTCCATATATTGACTAATAAGTGTGTGTGTGTGTGTGTGTGTTCTTGGCATTAATGCATCTGCTAAACTGTCACACGTTACTGTGTTCTCGCCTCCCCCAACTCTTATATCACTCATTCCATCTGAACATAAATGTAACAATTACACACCTCTTCACACATGCACACACTAGTGCCACATCAACCTTTCACCACATGATATGGAGTCATTTTCTCCTGCTAGGCAGTAATTACCCCAGATAAGGGGCAATTAGGGCTGGTATTTGGTAATGACCGGCACTGGACATGTTTAATTACAGAGTGCTCTAATGCAGTGTCTGATTCCTGTAATGAAGAGATCTCACTTTGAGGTAATGGAGAGGGAGGGAGGGGGATGAAATCACACAGTATTCTCCCATAACTGCCATAGGTGAAAGCCAAGGTATGTAAAGACCTGCCATAACGATAGTGGGACAAGATCAACCTGATACTGAACTTTATTCAGTGCAGAAGGCATAAAATTCATAAACAAACATGCGAGTGTAAGTAGTGTAACATAAACCTTTCAGTTTAATCAGCACCTAACACTATCATTTGATTTGGGCGCGTACAGTGGGGTGCAAACATTTGAGACCACACAAAAATCTGGATGTGGAAATTCCAGATAAAAATCTGTAAATAAACGGCTTTAGGACTTCAACGAAGAAATATTGTGATGTAAAATGAAAAATGTTTAAGATCCTAATTGAACAAATTTGTGACGTTGACCATGTTACATTTTTGGTACAAAAAGTCGGACACTCATGCTGGGTTAACATGGCTCAACAGAGAGTGCCAGCATTCCAAATAGTAAAAAAAATAATCTTACATTTGCTTAAAGTTGTTATATCCTGTCATGCTTTTAATTTGGTAATAAGAAAATATTAAATCAGAAAATAGAAGTGTTTTCACTAGTATCAGGTTTGACCTTACTGTATATATAGTATAATGTTAGTAATGCTTTTTATTTTAGTAACTCTGAGTGAGAGCATAAGGGGGACTTCAAGTGAGAGTGAAAAACAGAAAGGAAAAGTACGAGTACAGACAGATAAACGTCTCTGTACAGGTGTATTTGTGGGTTCTCGGGCTGATTTTTGTTTGCTCTCTGTGTTCCGCTCAGGGTCGCGACCTCGAGTGCCAACGCAATGATGTACAAAGACGTGTGTGTCAGCGACACCGAGGCCAAGGGTCGAGTCACATGAACGGGAAAAGAATCCGAGCAAGCTGGAAAGGCGACCCCACGTACGGCTCGTCTCCCCGCAACACCCGGAAATAGTCAGATAAATCTCGGCAGGCATAAACCGAGCTCTGCTGAAGTAATCTGATGGCTATTCTTAAATCCCTCTCTATTAATAAATCATTACTCTCGCATCAGCATCCAGGCTATATAAAATCATTAGGCCTGTGACACTGTATAAGGTGTCTGTATGACAAGCCGACCATTTTGGGGGTCCAAGCCCATGTGTCAATTTATTTGCATGCGTCACTGTAGGGTCAGATTCTAATTAAGCTCTGTTGAGCAGTCATGAGTTGATATGTGTGTTTGTGGACAGCGGGGCCACAGTTTGTTAGTCTTGTAGAAGGTGTAATGTAACGGAACATCTGATGAAGTTGTTAGGAGAGAGTTCTTAGGTCAGAATGTAGACTTGTGCTAGGCCCCCTGAACTTTGACCCTGCCCAAGTCCTGGCTCCATTTTTAGGCCTTCTTCTGGTACTACCCCAGGGAACCAGGTCGGGAGGTATGCATCGCCTTCATTTAAACACCATCAAACTCATGCACAGCTGTGTGCTTGATTTTCACATCTTCAGACTTCACATCTCTCTCCCTCTTTCTCTCTCACTCTCTCTGTCTCTCCCTCTCATTAACATTCATTAATACCTGTCATATTACAGACAGTCATGTTTTTCCTGTGACAGCCTGTAATTCGGCTTGTCTTTCTGCACCCACATCAAACCCCGCCCACATTCACTTTCTCTCTGTCTCCACAGCTAACAAGGAATATTCTCACAACATTGGCTATCATTGTCTAAACGTTCTCTCAAAGTTATCAAAGAGCTCCTGCAGTAATGTTAGTAGAATGTTTTTTTAACATATCATATATATGATACATGTTTTTTTTACATAAAGATTATGGAAGCATTCTTACAACCTATAGTTGTTTACTGGGTCTCTCACATCTAAGCAGACAAATAAAATGCTGACATCTAGCACAGTCAAAACAGACTGACTGTAACAGATGGGCAAAAGAGTGACTTAAAAGTGACTTAAAAAGAAGATTAACTTAAAAAGTTAGTAGTTTCTGAAAATAGCCATCAAATGTTGTGACACTTAAATATCTGCATTGTATAATAGCACTTCATTCCTCCAATTAGACCTGAAGTACTTAAGCATGTTTTATCTTGTTTCTTCGAAAGATGAACAAAACTGATGATGAAGTTCAGAACTTGCTTGAATTATCATGGCCGTTGTCCTGCTATGACCTGAAGCAGCTGGTTGGCACTGTTAATTTAGATCAGTCTGTCTGATTGAGGTCACTGAGTCTGCTAAAGACTACTGGTGGGGACTCTGGGAAAAAAATTATCTCGGGGAGTTTGTGGAAAAAACTTGCCAACAGTTTTAGCCACAAAAAGGAGCTCACTTGAGCAGTCAGCAGTATGGAGTCAAGCGTGGGATCCCTGGTCACTATAGTCCAAGATCTAATTGGCTCCTTTGTGCAGCTCACAGAGCTGAAAGGTGTTGAGTTGCCCAGTTAAAAGTGTGAAGTTTGAAAGTGAGTGTCAAACTCAAGACAGATTGCCCTGGCTTACCTCTGCTTTCTCCACAGCCATTAAACCAGTAATGGCTGGATTTTGCGGAGGAAGTCCTAACACATTGACCAGATGACAAATTAGGACCGTCGACTCTCGCTTTTTCCAGAGGGGGCTCCTAACTTTCTGCTTGCATGTGTGTGTGTCGAATGGACTCTGTTCTTTTAAGTCCTGCTCTGATGTGCCTGGAATTAGTTAGACAGATGACCCGTATAAAAATGTGCTGCTGAAAAGGCCATTTGATGTCCTGCTCTGTGATCAGTCAACCATTTGGGTCCGTGTAATGGTGTATCCCCTGTGTTTCCAGGCCCTGTGGTCATATACTCTTGCCCTCTTACCCTGGAAATTTCCTCATTGTAGTACTAATGGCTGAACTTAATTACATTTCATTTTTGGCACAGGGGAGATCAGGGGCAGTTGTAACGTTTTCCTAAATAACTCGCAGGCTTCTACAAATCTATCTGCCATCTTTTGGTACAAAAAACATTTTGATGTGCCAAAAGTTACTGTACCAATAATTGAATTAATGAGAAATAATAGATCATGCATGAATGACTGTAACAGTAACTGTAACATGGATCACTGTAAATTATATGAACCCACTGAATCTCAAATAAAACACCAAAAAGTAAAAATATAATTGCTTTAATGATTAATTGTTAATATTATTGTATAGTTTTCTCATTTATCTAGTAATAATTGTTTAGGGTTGTTAAAATGTTAAAATATTTACTGTGTATTATACCCACATTAACAACAACTTTTTAACATGTTCGGTTATTTTAATGAAAATGTCAAATTAAACTTACACGTTTACACTTTTAACTACTGTTACAATTGCCCATGACCTCACAGATGTTGTATGGCAGTTACATGTGCTGAATAAGCGTCAACACTTCAGCTTGTGATTGAAGAAATTTATTGTGTTACAATTGCCCCGGTAAAGTACAACCAGGGGCAATTGTAAGATGCAATTGCACATATAGGCTTCTAATTAGCTGGATGTTTCATCCAAAGCATCTTGCAGTAAATTTACAACAGGGACCTCCTCCCGGAGCAACCTTAAGGTTAAGCGTCTTGCCTTATGGGGGTTCAACCCTGTTACTGGTCTGGATGAGAGCTACTGAGCTATACCACTATTATAGGCAGCAACTTAAATAGAGCTCAGCACTGGAGTCTTGATTTAACATAATTTCCACAGATTTTGACTTTAGCTTATTGCTAACAAAATACATAGCACTAAAAATACGTAGCACATAAAAGTATTGGTCAGTTTGCAATTACAATGAACTGTTTTTATTATAAAAAAATATGTTTAATTAGTTTTCATACAATTTATTTGGCCCAAGAAGATTTCATGCATGCATGCAGAATAATCTAGTTACTTGTGTGCTTGTGACACCTTGAAAATGCTGCCTATGTAGGGTTTGGAACAGGGTGATGTTTTTTTTTCAAGTACTAATGAAAACTGTCAAAAGAACAGAGACCAGCTTAATCACCAGCTTTTCTTTTATTAATACAACAACAGATGCAAAAACACAGCCAGCTGAATTCAGGTTTGATGAATTGTTTTTACCTCTTGGTAATTTTCCTTATTTGTGTTTGTGAGCTCAGCAGGCCAGGAATTCACTGGCTCCGGAATTTTTGTGACACTTTGACAGTACAAGTAAATGGATGGTACGGTTGTCATGGAGATTTGAACACCTGCTGAGTTTTTCCAAACAGGTGGGCATTCCACTGTCAATCAGCATGTCAACACTATGCCAAATGCACTTGAATCTTGAATTGAGAGGACGTTTTTCACCCTTTTATTTTTCACCTTCTCTGACATTATCTTCTTTTTAGATGAATGTAGTGATTTTCCAAAAGTTTGTAATCGTAGTTACATTATTCTGTTTATGTCAAAGTCTACCGCATGTCATGGTGTTCTGATTTCCTGTAATTCCCTAATGGATGCTTCCTCCATTTACAGTATGGAAAATGGTAACTTTCCACACCCGTAATGCTGTTTACAGACCCGACAGGAGCTAGGAAACCCAATTTCAGATCTGACATCAGGACAAAAGAATTTTCCATGACAACGCTATTCCCCTCATGTCAGCGGGGCATCTCAGATTGCCAGTCAATTTAATGTTGCGAGTTTCTTTTCAGAACTACAGCACAGTCAGCGCAGAAGCAATGAAGTTTGTGTCTAGAACATCCACTTTTCTGATACAAGTAGCCGCTCTCACAGGATGCACTCTTGTGCTTTTTTTTAACTGTAGGTGTGCTGGAAGTACAGCTTTGACCATATTTCAGCATCTCACACCATGAGCAGATAGTTCACTCAAAACCAAAAATTCTTCCATCATTTACTCCCCCTTGTGTTATTTCAGACCTGCATAAATTATTTTCTTCTGTACTTCAGAATATCTTCTATTGTGTTCCACAGAAGCAAAAAAAGTCATAGGTTTGGAGTGACATGAGGGTCAGTAAATTATGAAGGAGAATTTCCCCCTCAATAAGATTCATTTAATACACCCTGCTTAGTTTAAAATTGTTTATTGGTCCTAATTTCTTACATTATATATATTCTGGATGTGTTCGTGATTAAAACAAGTAGTTTATCCCTGTAAACTTTTCCATTACACCTGGTTAGGACACAACGTATCATAATACTTTATTCTAATGCTACTTGCATCAGAACATCCGCCATCGATTTCCACATATAAACGTCTGCTCATGCTTCTTCCTGACACCAAAATTACCCTCTCTGGTTTGAACTCCACGTCGTCCCTATTAGTGGTTTGGACGGCAGACGAAAAGTCGTCTTTGTGTGTGGGTGGTTTGAATATCCACTGCCGGGTCTAAAGTTTAGGTGTAAGACAATCGGTCTAATCTAGATGCTTTTAAAATCCAATCCATTCATGTGTTTCAGAGCTTTAAGTGTGTTGGACAATAAACAGCAAAAAAACATGTCTTATTCACTAACCAACCGCAAGTTGACTTTAACCAGGCAGTGAATCCAACGGAATACTCCTGTACCTTGAGTATTATAATTAGTTATCATTATTTTCAGCACAAAGCTGCTTCCTTTTTTGTAAATTAGGATTATTGTACATTATTGTAGATTGTACCTTATTTATAATATTCAGATTGCCTGTCACAATTAGAGTGCTGTTGTTTACAGAAGCAGGCGAAATTGAATTGTATTTTTGGTGTTTGTGCACATTTTCTATTGGACGTAGCAGCAGTTATACATCAAATGAAGAAGATAATGCGCTGTAACCAGGCATAAATCCAGCTGAGCAATATATATGAGCATAATGTATGTTCAGCATTTTTAGTGTATCTGGGTTCAGGTGCCTGGATGACGGTGGTGGAGTGATGTACAGAGACAGCAGAGTTTGCCAGATCAGAGCACATTATGTGGCAGCATGTGCAACGCTATCTAATTTACATAATTCCTTTAGCAAATAAATGCCACAGTCAGCAGGTGAAATTCATTTTTTGTGAATGCCCCCCATCAGAATCATCATTTGGTCTTTATGAAGAAGCAAAGCATGCAAATCTGTAGAAAAAAAGGAGGCAGACAAAATCAATGCCCCTAAACCAATAGCAGACATGTAGGTGCAATAACAGGCCACGGAGTCAAAGACCTCCCTCTTTGAAATGCCTTTGTACTCCGTGGGACACGGTAACAGCATTCCATCCCCCCTCAAAAATCTTGTAGTCTGATTGGCTGGCTGTCTATCCCAGCATTCTCCTGGCTCTCAGGTGGTTGTCGTTGTCTTTCCGTCAGAGCTTGGCTTACGTCGGGTCCAGTTTCTAAAACATTGATTAGTTCTAAGCCTGGAACAATAAACAGCCAACTAGGCTTTGGCAGATTTGTGTTAGTGTTTCTTCCATATGGAGTAGATAGCAAAGCATGCTGGGTAATCGCTCTCATATGTGACCTCTTGTCCCAGGACAAGCAGTCCTCGAGGAATCGATAGTGATGTTCAGACATAAATATTTAAAGCAAATATAGAAATAATATAGAAAGACAACCGCGGACATGATGCAGGCCGGGCCCGAACACGGGTCCCTGTGAGCTGACAGCTGTTTTTTGTGCGGCCTACTGTGCCACATATCAGACAAAAGCGATTGATTTAACATTAGCAGATGTTCTGTTAAAGTTATGTTAAACCACTGGTACTGTTGTTGCTTTACCGCCTTAAGAAAAAGACATTCTTTCCTGTTTCTCTGGGCCCCTCGATGTGTATTTAAATAAGGCATTGTACCTGGTTGTGTTTTGTCTAGTTATGCGAGAGCATTCCTCTGGGTTTTTGAGTTGGCCTTCCATGACTGATATTGATGTAAAGCTACACATTCTACACAAAATAGATTTAAGGTTGAAGTGTTGGTGAAATAAAACAGGAAAAATGTTGTTGATCAAACTACTTATTGAGTAACTATAACACAATAGGAGTAAACAGAATCCCAGCTAACAATATAGATTGTAAGAACATTTAACTAATGTTTTTATTAAGTAATAAAAATGTTTAAAATGTTATTTTGAAAGTTTTAGAAACACTCAAAATGGCCACCTTTTTAGACATTGTGTTAACGTTACTGTTTGTTTATTAGAATGTTATTCAAACTTTTTTAATTGTGAAACTTTTTGAAACATTCCACTAACAACTTAAGATTAATGTTTTTGATTTGTAAATGTTAAAAAGGTTCTGCTAACATTACTGCAAGAATGTGTTTTGATAACAGAGAACTTTTAGAGAACATTAGACAGTGTTTTGAGAATGTTCCTTCTGGATAAAATTTGTTTAGCGTATACTGTACAAATGTTTTGTTAACGTATACTATAGACTTAACTATTATGCAGCAAAATCTTACGTAATTTAGAAAAAGCTTGAAAACATTCTTTTGGTATAAACAAGAGTAGAGGAGACACATGTATATTATCCCTTTAAACTTTTAATTGTCAGTAACAGCCCCCCAATGGAAAGCTGGAGCCAGAATGTTAAAACTTCTAAAAAAAAAAAAATTATTGTTTGGCTTCGGTTCTGTTTGATATTCTAACACTGTTTGTTCCAAGACACTCAGTCTGTGCTGAAAACCGACAGACCTCTTATTAAATCTCAGTGTGGTGATTTAAAATAACTTGTCTGCATGAATGGTTTGTGTTTATGAGCGCGGACATGATCTATTTATGGTTTTGCAGACATTATTGAACTAGTTAAGAGTAACTGCTTGGATTCTAGTGGCTTGCCTGAATGCCTGGACAAGAAGGTTCTTAAAATAGGGCTATTTTCTTCTTTATCACACGCTAGCATAATTATGCAGTCATGGAGTTACAGCAGTAAGCCTCGAACCCTCTGGCGACACCATTCACCATTCTGTGACCTATGGGAAACCAGCGGCCTTTTGAGAGGTTGTTTACGGCAAGTTGAATGGCTTTTGGGAGGTGCTCCAAACAATACATCATGGGACCCCACAATGTTTTGATGTTAGGGGCCCATAATGGTCCCTCAGGCCCCTGCCAATACCTGTGAGAATGACATGCCCGTTTCCAAAGGCTCCAGGCTGATTGGGGAGAAAGTTTTTGGGTTAAGTGTTCCGAAATGTTTGTGGTTTTTAATTTGCAGAGTTTGACGAGCATCCAAACAATCTTGTGGTGGCCTCCCAAAAACGTCCACGCTGGTGAAACCTGGTATGCAGGGAAAGAAGATGTCCCTACACTGAATCTTCACCACATGGTTAAGCAATTACAGCCAGTGTTAAAGCATGGGAAAGGTAAACATGTCTGCTAAAGTTCCCATTATGAGATTTGGCTTCTGCGAAGTCAGTAAGAATGAATGAGACAAAAGCTCTTTCAGTTGATTAGCTGTTGTTTTCATTGCTACATACTTGAATAGGAGACAGTAGTCAACATTTTGTGCATTAAACATACATTATAATACGTACAATACAGGTGCAAATAGAAGTGCAATTTAGAGTCGCTCATTCACTCAGTCGTTTTTGCCTTTTTATGCTATAGTGTATTCGTTTAAAGCTCTCTAAGATAATCAGGGCTAATTGATGCTGTGCCAATGAATGCATAAGTATGGCCAAAGTAAAATACAAAGTTAATCAGATTTATGGTGCTAATTATGTTTGCAGTAAAGGCATGCTTTTAAAACAGAAACGTGTATGCAAATCATGTCCGATATTCCATGTTTCGTTGTGCTTAAAATGTTTATGATGAGGCTTTTTACTCAAATCTGTGGTTGGGCACTCAGTATTGTTATGTTGTAGGTCACCATTGTTTACTCTTCTTTGATGGAAGTAATGGTGCGTTGTGTTGACCATGAGATGAGACATTTGTCCAGGTAGGTGTATGATTCTTGCTAGTGTTCTTGCACAGCTGGAATTGATATGTTCTTAAAAGAAATCTGAGGCATGAATAGATAATTACAGTGGTTGCAGAGTGAAATAATTATACTGCATTGTGGAAGTGAAGTCCATTTAGTGCTGCTAGTGTTGAATTGCTAATGTTTAGAAATGAAAAGCCATAATGTTGGCCGCAGATCCAGAGCTGAGGCACTGTAAGAAACTAGGTTGGCGACTTGTTTATTGGAGTATGTTTGAAGTTATATGATTACGAGCTACAGTTGTAAATGTGGGGAAAAGGTCTTAAAAGAAGCTGATAAAACGCCTCTATATTCACACGTTTTTAACCCACTGGCTTTGACGACAGTGTTGATTTATGCATTTGTCTTGTTTTGCTTCCAGTCCAGAATCAAAGGGTAACAGTGGATTTGGATCATTGACTTCTCAATGGATAAAAAATGAGTCTTCTGGCCCGGCTTTCCTCTAATCAATCATCTGTCGTTAAAACTGAACCCTGTACAATTTCTCTGGAACGCGAAGACAATGTCGCTGTATGTTCCAAGGCAATGAGTGGAATGAGTCTCTCACTATGTTATTATGGTCTAGAGCCAGCGAAGCTGCACAACAGTGGCTCAGTCTGTTTACGCCGCATAATGTATATCTGTTTTGCTTTTAAATGATACCACAAGCATGCAAAAAATGGAAAAATATTCTGGCAGTTTGTACTAACCATGCGTGACAGCTGGGACCTTAAGCGGAGTGTGAAGGAACTACGTTTAAGAAAAACAAGTGATAATTGTCAGAAGTGTGTGTATTATAACTAAACCAAACTCCTTTTGATGAGTTGTTTTCTAAGAAAACGAGTGCACACCCCTTTAGGCACATGAACATTTGTGACAATTTGTGTAAATGAGTAAAAAGCTGTTATTGTCTCTCTGTTTTAGTTCAGCGAACCCTTTTACACCTCTTTTCTCTGTCTGTTTCCTCCACTGTTGCAATGTATGCCGTATGCTTAGTGGAGGATTATTTGTATTTTGCAAGCCTCTGAGCGCAGTGTCAGCTGGTGCACCGTGATTGGGCTGTTGGGGATGGTGATTGAGTTTGAAATGGAGCAGGTCAGCTCCAGGGTATCTGAACAGGCTTAATGGACCTGTTTGGGACCCGCGGGGGCCAGGAGCAGCGGGGGTCACTGTAGGGTCATGTTTACCCAGAGCTTTCCAGAGCGTGCCACATGCCATTCCGTTTTTCCCCCGACCAAGCAAGTGCAGCACCGCATCTGGATGCCATTGCGGTCCGTCACTGGGGGAACCTCCCCACAATCCTGCCTGGAGAAAGCCGGGTTTCAGTACGGTAGTATGCCACAAATTTTACAGCAAAAAAAATCTGCTTTTTTAAAAAAAGGGTTAGTTTGCTCGTTTCAATACACTGTGGGGTCTTTGGTTCGAACAAACCTGTGTCCTGTTCACTGTCAGATTTCTCCAACATTCTCAAAAGTGACATATTTATAGCGTTATTTGCACTGGTTCGAGATTGCTCAGGCAGGCAGCGCTGCATTTTATTTTCAAGCCTGGCCGTATAGCTGGTCACATCTCATTAAATTTGGGGCAGCTTTTTGAAATGCACTCCAGCAGTTAACGAGTAGCAAAGCAAGAAAAAATCACTGAATGTGCGATGGACAGCAGATGGAAGGTGAGAAGCTTGGCATGCAAACGGGTGCTGCGCTCAACTGCGGAGAGTCTGACACCACTAATGAATAATGAGAAAAGTTACCCCAAAACCACTGGACTGTGACCCTGCAGGCTTAATCAATTGTTGGAAATGAAACCCGCATAGATCATAAAAACATGAACAGTGCCATTTACTAAAAGGACTTTTATGGTGTCCCCGAGGTATTTAAAATTACAGTGTATGGTGCAGCATTTGTGCTAACATACATAAACGTGGATGACAGACCTTTGCAAAGGAACATTTGGGGGGGAGTGTATTTATTCACTTTAATCAGACACAAATCAGTCTCTGTGGTAGTAAATAAGTTTGAAAACTTATTCACTACCACAGAGTGTTTTTCACTAGTGAAGAACTCCTTAGTGAATAAGGAGTGCACTGGGTGTTCAGATCTGTTTAGAATTGTATGGATTTTTTTTTAATGAAGAAAATAGGTTAATGCACAAAAGAGCTGAACTCTGAAGCGCTTATAAATGAAGCATTAGTGTGTTTGGCCAGTATTAGTCCAGCTCAGGTAATCGCTCAGGTAATTCAGTGATTCGACACTCTTAGGTTAATCTTTTCACCCCTTCATCACAACACATGGCCAGTCCTGAAAGATTTATCTGTGATTAGATCTATTTATGCCCCAAATCCTTATTTAGTATCTACACACATTTCTAAACCCTACGAAACCCTTTAGAAACATCCTCATGTTCTATTCATTTTACTGTTTTTGAATAATCAGTTTTGGTCTACAGTAGTAGTTATTTTGAAATTAATTTTGATTTGTCCTTTTTTAATGTTTTTAATCTTCTTTTGACCTTATTAAAACATTTTTGACAGCTATTATTGAAACTTTAACTCTGTTGTATCACAAATTAGATGTACACAAAAATTTTACTTCTCAAACACATAAAATACAAAAGACATATTTAAGTAGGCAGTAGATCTGCTGCAGTTTGTTCACAGATTAGAAGATCTAGTATGGGGAAATAAATGACATTTAATCCCGTTTTCATTCCTGGGAACTCTTAATCCCCAAACAGAAGTAACATTTTTCATAGAGGACATTCGAAAAATGATATCAAGTTAAAATCTTTGTTCTAATCTTATAAGAACAGATTATAATCAAGTTCAAGTTTTGATGTGATAATTCAATGTCAAGAATTTTTTTTTTTGAGCTGGTTTACTTAAAGGACCTTAGGCTCTCTCAGAGCACAAATGAAACATGAGGCTGAGGTGGAAAGCAGTTAATTTAGACCGGAAAACATTTTCATCCACGTCTCTCTCCTACTGCCTCAGAAGCAGATCCTGCAGCCTGGTAGACAAGGTGCTTGTGTGCATCATACACACACTTTTTTTGTCAAGGTGCTGTTGACGTGAGAGAGAAAAATCAGTGCGAGCTAGAAAATAGGAGCAGGCGAGGTCTCCATGGGGGACGCCGCTTGGGTATCAGGCTCTGATGTGTGTGTGATAGAGTGTGAGACTGTTAAACTCTGACCCGGCTGCAGAAAAATGAAAAACAGCTGAGAGGCGCCCATGTTGCCCTGTGCTGAACGCGGGTGTGTGGTGTCTGTGTGTGAGAGGTGGAAATGAGCAAGGGAGGACGGGAAAGGTGAAGTATTTTCAGATGACAGATGAAGATGGGAGATTGCAGTAACTTTATGAACTGACTTAACTTGTTAAGTGAGGAAAAGCAGATGGAGAGAGCGAGAAAAACACAATAACCCCTCCACGTGAAGAATAGAGAGTCATGATTTGTTCACCCACACAGATAAAACCAGTAATAATTTGTCAATATAATCTTAAAACCTGTCTTAATAATCGTAAGTGCCTTATTTTTAGAGCTTCAGTTAGTTAAACACAGTCCCAAAATTCACATTTTTCCAGTTAAAATATTTAAATATCCGTAAAACTAAAAATGGTTTGTGTTAGTAAAATTGTAAAGTTAAGATTGTGTCAGTTTAATAATAAACCACATTAAATTGTTAGATTTATGCTTAAAAAGGGGGGAAAACTATTTGCTAATACAGTGAAAAATAACTCGCTTTATTTTCAGCTTTTATATTTAATGCTCTCAGTTTTAAGGAAGTTTATGTTGAATTTCCAGCATTGTGTTATAAAGAATGATTCAATATTGTTTTCCAATGACAAAAAAGTAATTTTAAATTTTTGGAGTGTTTTTTTAAAGTTTTGTTTAATAGTGATAAACAATGATAATTTAAAGATAATTGATCATTTTTCTATAGATTTTTTAATAGTTTTTTTTAGTAGATGGTTTTAAATTTTTAAATCAAATGATATTTAAATATATTTCAATGTCACTTATCAGACCATCATTCTTACAGTTTGATTTGACTTACAAAGCCATGTAATTGTCCAGTTTCTAATAAAGTGTAGCTGGTGGTGAGTGTTGACTCTTATTTGGCACTTTCAGAGAATTTGGTGTTGTGGTTTTCCTGTTTAATCCTCTGTTCCTCTAAATTGAGGCGTTACAGTGATCATGTTCTGGTCAGCCCTCTGTGTTATCGGGTGTGTCAGGTTTAATGGCACGTGGGGGCTCGGACCCCTATGCTGTGATCCCTCACCACCCCTCTTCCTCTGGGAATACATTAATTAGGAATTACGAGAAACAGACTGACTGCCAGTGACTCGAACACTATAGAGACGTTATACTGCCACGCTAGTTCAGCTGATCTACAGCCACTCAGCTTCACAGTGTTTTATACACTGTTTTAAACTGTGATTTATAAAGTTCCTCGGTTACAAAATAAATCCAGGCAGCTTCCTTGTAGTTTCCTGACAAACCATTTAAAGCACTTATTTCCTGTGGCACAAAGGGCAACATTGTTCTACGGCAGTCTCCCAGTTTTTACTGCCACAGCATTTTCATTTCGTCATTATTTCAAGATGGTGGTGTATACCTTGTCCAGTGATCTATGGAAGGTCGGAGTGAGAGTCCATAACCATGTGTGAATTCTCTTGAGAAGTCTTTATTTAAAGCTGACTTTAATACTAGTGTATGTTTAATCTTGCTCTCTGCTCTGCCCTGGCTTTGGCTATTAGATTTCATTTCATTTCTGGAGAGATGCCCTCAGCATCCAGGATGTAATTTCAGGACTCTGTGCATTTGGAACCCTCGATCCATCTTGCCCCAGATGAAACAGGTTTATTATTACAGCAGGGATGTAATATCAGACTGAATGTTTCCACTGCCTGGGAATAATGCCCTGGACATGCTGTTAACCAGTCATACACCACACGTTAGGTGGCAGCTTCCCGGTCATTAGCTAGTACATGCTGGTCTAGGTGGTTGTTTAACCTGTCTGTAGGACTGGATCGAGTAAACTATCTTAAATAAAACTGGAAGATCATTTTAGAGCACCAAACCCTATCTCAGTTTAATATCCAAATATTAAACTTAACTCTCCCTCATGTTGTTTGAATACTGTAAGAACAGAAGAGAGCGTACAGTATGTTTGTCTATACTGTTTTTTGCACCAGCTACAACATTGAAACTACATCTAATAGCTTTGCACACTAGCCAGGTTTATAAGATGATTAAATATTACTAATGGTTTTGGATAAAGTATCTTTAAGATGGCATGAAATTACTGTTTCCATGAGGGTACACCTACATTGTCTGTAATAGTATAATTTAATATAATTGGTATAATTTAGTATATAATTTAGTATAATTAGTTAAATTTTCCCATGTTTAACCAGGTAACTTTGTTTACTACAATTTAACGTTACGGTAACATCACTGGTAACAGGTCAGTCTTGGGAGATACAGGATTATATAGACACTAGCTCTATAAATGTCTTATCTGATCCAGATGTGCTGTCGGACCGTCTTTTGATCTCTCGTCAAGCCTGGTAACGGTTAGCAAGGGTCCCTCACTCACAGCACAACAAAGAAGAAAGAGAGGAAATAAAGGGAATTTTAGCTGAGTGGGAAGAGAGAAAGAGGATCCATAATTCGAGGAAGAGAAGTGCTGTCCAGCTGTTGGACAGCATCACTTCACACTTACCTCATACAGTGACAGACCAGAGTAAAATCCACAATATCCCAGCCATGAGTGTGTAGAACATTCCCATTGTGTGTGTGTGTGTGTGTGTGTGTGGGTCACTGTCTGTTTGTGAGTGAATTATGCTTGCCAGCTTCAGCAGAGGTAAATAAAGGACACTCTCTTTTTCTTTTCACCAGCTGAGATTTAAGTACACTGTTGTTTGCAGGTGAAAACTGACCACAGTGTAAGAATGAATTGAAAGCTACCCTGTGAATGCCTGCAGCTCGATCTTTAGAGAACAAAAAAATAATAATTGCTTAACAGACATAAATGCTGAAATGCATTTTGCATGGATTCACTTTGATGTCGACTTACTGACAGTTTGCATCTTGACTTACATCTGGCCTTTCCTCCTTGCATATGTTGTGAAGCGTATTTGGTTTAAATAAAAAACATTGGACTGTCTGTTAAACACACACAGATGAGCTGTGTCCCCTGTGCGTTTAACATGAAACGGTTCTTTTCTTAAACAAAAAATAATTCCATGTTGTATTCCTTATTGTACAGAATTGTTGGTAACCCCAAATGGTTGTTTGTGCATATCTGTCTGTATGTCTTAATGAATATTAATGTTTTTCCGCCATTGTGCGTGACTTCCATAGTGATCCACAACGAGCGGAGCTAACGACTTGAGACGATAAAGGGCATTAATTCTGTTTGTTCCTCTCCTAAGGGCGAGGGGGTTCCCTTTAGCCTTCATAGGTAGTGTGAAAAATGATTTTCATCTTGTCCTTTTAATTGCTGATCTACTGCGCTGAAAGATTACACTTAGCTCTCAGATAAAACAAGTCATTTCTAGTCTTTTCCGCATGTCTGCAATTTTAAGCCACTTTGCCCTACGCCCACTCGTTTACCACACCGTTGCTTCAAAATCACCCACCGGCTGTTTCCTGATCTCCCTTCGCTCTTTCAAAGTTTGATAAACTGCAAACTTGCACAAAACGCACCACCCAAGCTTCAGACCACATACGTGTAGGATATACATTTACAGTGCGGTCACAAAACCAACCTCAAATCCCCAGGTTCAAGGATATAAAGTAGCGCATACGCCAGCACTTGCCTTTTTTGTTACAGGCGCTGCTATGCATAAATGTCTTCTTCAGTGCAGGACCACCACACCTGATCTAATAAAACTTCAGCGCTACACGCATGAACTGTGGACGAATGAGTGTCGGTCGAGGAGTCTGACCTGTGGAAAATAAAGACGGATTTGAAAACTGTCACCTCATTACAGGTTCAGCCCTTGAACAGGATGTGTAATTGAATAATCGAAGACGCTCTTGGAGGAAATTAAAAAATCACTCTCGAGGAATTGGGTTATCTAAGTAGAAAATTACTGTATTGATTTTTGTTAAGCCATTGTGAAGTGTGTGAGAATTCATTTTAGATTCATGCTATCCTTCTCTCCTGAGGTTGAGTTCTTTTTTCTTTCATTTATTTCACAAGTTTGGATCACAGGAACGTAGATAGCCTGTTTTTGATTGAGGAAGAGAAAGATTTTTTTTTTAAATACCCTTTGAACATTTATCATACCCAGCTAACAATTTTAGGTTGAATGAACATTTCCTTAACATTTCTATTAAGTAATAAAAATCCTAAGTGCTAATTTGGATGTTCTGTGAACGTTCGAAACAACCTGTTTTTTAAATGTTACATTAACATTTTTTTTGGTTAAAGGAACGTTGATCAAAAATGTTTTGAGTTCTTTAATGTTTTTAAAATGTTCCATTAACTTCTTAAGAATAACCTTTTTGATATGATTTATAATCTTAAAAAAAACATTCTACTAATGTTAATTCAATGTTGACGTTTTTTGGTAACTCTGAGAGAACTTTTAGAGAACATTAGCCAATGTTGTGGGAACAGTCCCTGTTAGCTGGGTATGTTTTGGAGGATCTTCATGATAATCTCTTCAAAAGTTCTGGATTTTTAAAGGTGGGCCAAAGGTTTTCCTTTGTGTTGTGTACATGTTTGCTCACTAGCATTCTCACTTCAGGGTTCAGTATCTTGTTTCACGCTTTTAAACGTGTGCGGATGAGTTCAGGAGAGATGACAGAGCTGTATTTATCATGTCAGGTGCTTTTCTTTGGAGCGGAATAAAAACGCCTCTGTGTTTGGTTCTCTCCATGGTGACTGGAATGCCAGAGGACGGCCGGATCTGTCACGGAAGATTATGCCAAGGTGTTGGCAACCAGGAACACGGTAGTTAGGGTCAGAAAAATAAAATATCTAGAACTTAGAAATATCAAGTTAAGGATTCAGGAGAAAGTGCGTTGACTGTTGACTCCTAAGTGCTGTTTAAAACAGAAGCCCAAGAACGTGAAAGGGTAAAGACAAATTTTAAAAACCTGTGTTGATTGAGAAAGATGAAGGCTAGTCAGAGAGGAAAGAGGGAGGGAACAGAGGAATGAAATTTCTTAAAAATGCATGGCTGGGTTGTGAGATCAATCCAGCAGTAGACAGGAGGCCAATGTCAGGCAATCAGAGTGGTGAATGAGACACAGCCGTCTCTGCTGAGCCAGCGTTTAATGCAGCCTTCATTTGGACTCGCCAGTCCTCTGAGCCGCTAACACAATCACCCACAATTCTTTGCACTGCACAGATCGCGTTCTTGTAGTATGTGTGATTTCAGCAGACAATGATGGATTTGCCCAGTTTTGATTACTGTGCTGATTCACAAAGAAACAATCTTTACTGCAAGATTGTTGATGCAGGAACATTTTGAAGATGACAAAAGAGGAAACTTTGTAATAATGGTCTGCTGGAGATAATAGGAAATTTTATATTATTTTTAAATTATAATTAAGGTATTGTTTGGTGCCTAAGAGTGCACTCTTATTCTGTTCTGTTTAATAGAAAAGCTACAGGTCTAGCATCAGTTTATATTTTTTGTTTAGCTTAGTGTGGGTTGTGAAAATTATATGCTGTGATACAGGAATAGGCATTTATGCCTGTGATTAATAGTTAATTAATTGTGATTAATAACAAAAAACCAAGATTGTCTATGACTTATTAATTTGAGTTTATGGAGTAAAAACAATGGAGTAAAAACAGAGACAAAGTTTATTCTAGCACATTCAGTGAAAGTAAAAATCAGTGACATGGGAGGAAGTGACCATTGTTAGCTGCCATTGCTGCTCTTATTCAGGTTTAAAGAGCAAAATAGAAACCCGTCCAGAAATACCTTCACCGTGCCAACATCGTCCACTTGATTTCTGTAATTTCCTGCAACTGTGCCATAGGTCAGAAGTGTTTGGAAAATGTAATGCTGCTTTAGTTTGGCTTTCACCATGTGCCTGAGGGGAAACAATGAGCTGTCTATTCAGTTAATAGAAACATGCTTCATTTGTCATAAATCTTTCTTTTGGACAGGTGATGTACAAAATATGTAAAGAAATATGTGCGTTTCTTTTACAATCATTAGCCCATCTGTTGGAGAACACCTGGTAATTGAGAATTGATGAAATCTATTGAAAACAAATGTAAATTAGGTATGCTATGTATTTGCTCTGTATATTAGTTTTGTATAATTTAATTCCCAGCTTTTACTTCATCAGGGCAATTGCCATTTAAAACTATTTAAAACGTTTTTCCATAGTATATATCCATGTATATATTTTAGTGAACAATTTTTTTTGACCTTTTACTGTTAATTTAGCAAGTATTTTCACTCAAAATTCAAAGAAAAAAATGAGTAAAAACTGTAAAAGGGGAAAAAATTGGAAATATGTAAATATACTGTTCATAAAATCATGATTTTAAAAAACCACCCAATTGCAAAACCTCCCTCTTTCTGGCAAGAGTTCCTGGCTTCAGTCCAGCTTAGAGCCCTCACCAAAACACAGAGTTTCAGGTCTTACACTCACTGAGGGTGTTCTTGTACTGAAGGTCACGCAGACCATTCTGCGGTTCCGTTTGAGAGAACACATGAAGTTCTGGAAGGAGTGTGTGCCAGCTCCTGAACTCTGCTCCTGTACTGACAGACATGTTAACTTAGTCTGTAAAGGGCATTTGTGTTTAATTTCCTCCTGTTCTCCGCCTGGCATCAGTCATCGACGCAGACTCCCACTGAGAGGAAATTAAAATGGCGATTTATTGAAATTGCTTCATTATATGGCACGAGTAATAAAGAAATCACTCAAGTGTAAATCATAATGTAACATTTTTTTTATTTACGTACTTTTGTTTGGCAGCATATGTGTGATTAAAGGACCATACAGGTACTCTTGTGTGATAGGAAACAACATTTGAAAAATCGTTCCTGTTATTATTTGTTCCTGTTATTATTCGTTCCTGTTATTATTATCTTAGCGACTTTAATCAGAAGTTGTCCAATAAAAACGTGTTGATTCCACAATTAAGTTCAACGGAAGTGTACATTTAAAATGTAGGTGAGAATTGTCATTCTAAATTTCATGAGTTGTCAAAGACAGATTGTGTACTCGGCACTGCGTTCTCTTATTTTAAATATGGTGGGGGTAATATGTCACAAAGCAATCTCAGCGGAATGGCTTGATCCAAACAGTATTTAATGGAGGTCGATTTCCCAGACTACTTGGCATTCCACACGCCAGTGGTCGGCAATCACCTAACAGCTGTCAATAAATTACAGTGGCCAATACAGTGAGTTGGTCATTCATTTAAAGTGGCTCATATTTCATTACGGTCGATGCTGTGATTGTGCGTCTGGGACTGTGCTGTTTGTTGGATGTCTGTGTGTTTAGAAACAGAGGGTTTGTTTTTGTCACCCTGTGCATTATCTGACTTCGCTGTTCGGTGTGTGGTATCGAGCGTTACTGTAGGCAATTAGTTCCGTGTTAGAGTAAGTGCTGGGTAGGAATGTGGAAAGCTATACGTTTTTTAAAATTGACTAGTTGGTGGGCTTCCTGCATGTCTAGTCGACTAATCTGTCTTAAGGTAACTGTATAATTTGGCAAGTTTTGGGTTCACCTGACCCCAGTCTGGCATGTTTTTACAGGGTGTTTACATTAGACATGCTAATAAATTCAAAAACGTAGACCTGGTATAAACCTGATACTAAAATCCAGGAGCGAAACATCTTAAGATGTATTTTAAAATACTGTTTTAACTTCAACATGATGCCTTTGTGCAACACTTTCACCGCTTTAAAAAAAGTGTGAGACGAGACACAACAGCCAAATGTCTGAATGTCTCACTGCAGCATTGGTGCTTTTTCTGTGGAAACCGTCCAATAGGCATAACTCGGCGTCAGCACAGTAATTAAAGCACCACTGCTAAAAATATCAATGTGTTGTTGGATGACTAGTTAAACTTCTTGACCCAGTCTTAGTGCCGGGTAGCATGAAGGTTTATAAAGTGTTTTGGGCTGAGGTGCATGCGGCTGTCATCACTGCTGTGTGCGTATGTGTCTTTTTCATTACATTACAACCCTCTCCTCAATTTACTGACCAGCCTCTCCAGGGTGTCTAGAGTTCCCTCTGGGTGGCTTTTCAAGCAAAGCTGTTCTGTCATAGAACTCGGCCATAGCTGAAGGCCATTAGAACCTTGTCCTTAGTACACCACTGTAATAGCCATCCATCCATTTATAGCCTCTCTCTGGGTTTATGAAACATATGTCAGAACAATCAGTACAACTGACACCTGTCAATAAAAACTGATATGTGGACTGGAGAGTGACATATGGTCTTTATAGAGGGCGCTATAAACCCTACATGAATTCACACCTCCTGTTTACAGCTCCAGGCTTCACTTTGAATTTTGTCATTGCCACCATTTGCATTCACACACACATACACCACTAGAAAATGATTTTTCATCATTTTCTAGTGGTGTATGTTTGTCACTCTCCAACCAAAAACTTTTGCATTTTGGTAGTTCATTTACACAACAATGGCGTTTTGGGGTCCTGAAATGCAAACTTTAGAAAATAGGTTTCAAAGTGTAAACAACACTGTTTCCATTTACATGTGAATGACAGAAACACAAATCTGTCAAAACGATGACATCATGCACATGGGTGTTATGAGTGACCTCGCCAACTACTGGCCTGACATGCATGATACAGCGTTGTTAGTTCATGAATCTGTGTGAATATGGATCGTTTTGACATCATTGTCATGTGTACATGAGATTTTTCAAAAATGCAAAGGAAAAACGTTTCAGTTTTTCCATTTTTTGTTGTATACACGTACCCTAAATTTTGGGGAATAAATGAAATTGATGAGCCAATGGGGAAAACGGGCTCAGAATTCTGGAGCCTTCAGAAAACTGTCCGTTTATAATGTGTTAAAGCGGTTTCATGGCCTCCTTGGGGAGGTCAGCCGAAGACATTTTTGGAAGTCTGTCAGAACTCGTCTGATTGTCGTCCCAGTGAAGTGGAAATGGTTCCGTCGGCGCTAATGTGTTGTGGTTACTTCATGCATTTCAGAGTGTGTGGAGTGGAGGTTTTGAAGCTGAGAGTATGTGGGTTCTAAGGTCAACATTCAGGATGAGTTATAAGAGCTGAAGTCGAGACCTCACCCTCGTTAGTGTGATGTGAAGTCAAAATGTCACGATGTGACAGTCCACACCAAACATGGCCCAGAGTTCTGCTGTGTCATAGCCTTGTGGTTATATATACTCATGTTTATCGTCCCAGTTCACTCCTTATTGCTGTCTCTCTGGTTTATTTTTATTGTTCAGAGGTTGCTCTTTCAAAGCTCAGGAAATTTAATAGAGTTCATGGTTATGTTTCAGTTTGTTTTCACTTTGTTTTAGATGTTGCTCCTGAAATTCACTCACACTTGGAAACAACTGCTAAGATGCAGTAAGAACATGTAACTATACATTTATTTTGAGTTCATATTAAAATCTCAGGACTTAAATGCTGGTTTTGGTGTTTTTATCAAATGTTTGAGATCATGTTGGGATCTCATCTGGAAATCAAGAAAAATCATAATTTTTTTATTCTTTCTTTTCGTCTTTCTTTCTTTCTTTCTTTCTTTCTTTCTTTCTTTTCAAAACGTTTTATAAAATGACCCACAAAAATGGCCTGCAGATCCTCAAATTCTGTTTATGCATTCTGTTACCCCCTCTCTTTATTCACTTCTTAATTACACTGAACAAACTTGCTTCAAAAACCACATACTCTGTAAAATTCACCATCCAGTCTTTGTCCGGCCAGTTTAACGCTCTTTCTCTCCACACGCACATCTGGTTTACATTTGTAAACCTTCTATTATTTTCTACCTTCCCAGCATCTCACGATGTCCCTTATAAAAACGTCAACCGTTCATCTGAGTAACCATTGATTAAATGTTTGCTTTTACGTAATATACTTCCAAAGGTAACAACCCGTCTGACAGAACAATAATTCTGGTTGTGTTTGACGTTGGTTTGATTGGTGGTTTGTCCTCTCCAGGTCTCCGTATCATGGCGAGTTGAAGAACCTCATATTACAAGCTTTTAACACAGGCTTATTATGCATGTAATAATCATCAATCATATTGAATTTTCGTGTCTTAAAATTACGTTAAAATAGAAAACAAGAGATGGCTCTTTACCACACCATGTCTGCACTCTGTTGGACTTCATGGTAGCCAGGAATGCATGTTTTTTGGGAGACATTTTGTTCTTTAAAAGCCAATCAATGTCTGAAAGCACACAATATTCTCTTCATTTTGACAGTGAGTGACCTGAAGTGTTTTTCAATGACATGCACTAGGAAAATGCCGCCACTGTTGTTAGATTTTTGAACCAGGATGAAAATCCTTCCCATAAGTAGCTTAAAGTGCTAAGCTCAATTCTCTCCATGTTTACAGTCAACAAAGCCCCAGGTGCTTTGTCAACCAAAGGGCTCTGAACCCATCCAAGGTATGGAAAGATAGACATTCTCTCCATTTCCCTACTGTTTTTTCCATAATACGCTCTTCTTGGCACACACACTAGCACTCAGCGATCAATTAGAGAATCAAAGTGATGGCTCACCCTCCAGCTTTCCTGCCATTGGCTCACAACATTCCAGAATTGCACGAGGCATTGAGTAATAAGTCAGCAGGTTCTAAGGTCATAAGTCATAGGTCACCCAGCCGCAAAGACCCCCTGGGCTATTTAAAGGGCAATAGCTTTGCCCATTTTAGGGGTCACCTGTACATGTCACCTGTGAGATGTGAAGGAACTTGCATGGTTAAAAGTTGGTATGTGATTTTTTTCAACACTTTCTCCTATCTCATGATAATACGTATAGATAAGTGTAAGGAAACTATTTCTATGCTAACCCTCATAAAAGTGTAAATATTATGGATGTTTTAAAGCTTTTTTAGTTTTGTTTAAGCATCCAGACCAGCCCAGCAAACTAACCAATGGAATACGGGGGATATTTTTTGCAATTCCGTTGATGCCAGTGGCTCAGAAATGACACTTCAGCTTTAAGTGAACATGGCTGGCAGTAGATCCGTCTCTGTAGGGGCCGCTGCTCCTGCTGATTTCACTGTTCATCTGCAAAGATGATAGAAAATGGAAGCCAGAGGGTACTGAGAGTTTAAACTTCAGGGTTTTTGAGGAAAACTGTCTGTGTAAGCAATTGTTTCTCAGTGTCCCTGACTGTTCCTGTCTCTGTGCTCTATCTTTCACCCTTCTAATAGAGTAAATGTGAGTGAGGACTAGTGGTTTATTTTAGTGAAGCTAATACAAAACTTCACCAGAGCCAAACCCACATTCACCCCCCACTACCCCCCCAAACCCACCAAAACCTCCGTCTCCTCATTTACCACACCAGTCACTCATACAACCTGACATTTTTGATATTTTACTTTCACTACGTTTTGTACCAATATTTCTTACTGCCACCCAAGTAGCACCTAAAGGTGTCACGTTCATTCCTTTTAAAAGCAAAGGGGAAGTCTAGCCATCAGCAATGAACTCACTGACCCCAATAAGCATGCTGTCTCCTGCCTCTGCAGTTGATACTGCAGCTGTAGTTTTAATTGTTCAGCATGCATTGTTGCAGCTGCACGTTTCCCTGCTGTGTGCTTCTCTCCTTCGTAGTTCTGTGCTGCATTACCGCTGCAGACTTGCATAATCAGCTCCTGCACTGCTGCGTCGGGTTGTTTATTGCAACAACAGCGTGTGTGTGTGTGGTTAATCTTTTGCATTTATGTAATAAAATATTCCGCAGTAAATCATCTTAAAGCCTATTGGCTTTTTGGAAGAAAAAGAATGAGGCTCTTTGTGAAGTCCCGCCCAAACTTCTCTATCTTTAAAAACGCATGCATTTTCTGACACGTTATAGAACGGCAGCATACTGCAAACATGCATGCACTTTTTGTGTCATAATGTGCATGCAAAAACATTGCTGTATTGTAATTATTTTGAAATAGCCAGGGCATAATACAGATGAGTATTTTAAGTTGGTTTAATGAGTCTAAGCCCACACATGCAGGCCTGGCTTGACTGATGGGTGCAATTCATTAAGGGGACGGCCAGAGGTGTAGATGGTCCCTCAGGAGACACATACCGAATGTTATGATGGATGGTTGTATCAGTCACAATGGACCACTCACAGTTACTGTCAGACTCTCCTGTTTTAATAGACCTTCTGCAAAATATGATGGGGCAGAGAGAGAGAGAGAGAGGTGTTGGTGAATTATTCATGGAGGTTCTCAAACTGAACAATCCTGTAGAAATATTTTCAAGTCTGAACTGATCATAAAAATGCAGCAAAGAAAGGAAACCTGGGAGTTATCGCCATGGTGATAAACTTTTTCTGTGGTTTTATTTTCTGAAAAAAAAATGCAAGTAGTGCTTACCTGCACAAAACAGGGCATAATAATTTAAGGGTAGTATTTGTGGTTGCCAAGGCATTAGTTGCTATGGTGCTCTCTAATGTTATTGTCCAGCAGATCTGGTCCCATTACTTACAGTAGAAAAGCAACAGCAGACAGATACTGTACGACTGTACTGTACGTGATTTAAGCTATCACCCATGTTGGTAACACAAACAGTATGGAATAAGTTACACCCCAAAGTTTAATACTTGGATTCCTGACCCCAAATACTGTATAAGCAATGTTAATAGTGAGTTTTAAGATGGTGTGAATATATAAATGTGTGTAGGCCTGTGCTTAATGTGTGTGTAGTCCTGGTATTCACTATGTTATGGGGACCAAATGTCCTCACAAGTATAGTAATACCTGTAAATTTTGACCTTCTGGGGACATTTTTGGTCCCTATGAGGAATCAAGTTTATAAATCGTATAAATATAATTCTATTCTGAAAATCTTAAATAGCAGAAAGTTTTCTCTGAATGTCCCCATAAAACATAACCCAGTGTGTGTGTGTGTGTGTGTGTGTTTGCACACCACAGATCAATAGCTTGAAATAGCCCAGCCATGACTAGGAGATGAAACAGGATTTATTCACATTAAGAGAACATAAGTCCACAGCTCCATAAAGAAAAGGTCACACTCTCATTAAAACCGCCTACATGTGCAACACGACGTCCAATCTCGCCAGCACGCACACACACGCAGATAAATGACAGTGTCAGATGTTGGAAAACACATCGGCACGGGATGGATAAGCTTTTGGGAACGTGCAGCATTCATCGATTGTGCATCCGATGAGCAGGGTTCGAACCTGTCTTATTGAGTGATGCTCATCTGATGGACGTCTCTGTTTGGCAATGTCGCACTATTGATTCGTAAGCGGTTCTGTGTTAAAACATCTCTGCATCGATCCGCGTGGGGCGAGGTCATGCAAGCCTCTTGGATACAAATGACCAGTGGTAAATGTGAGGCAAGGTCAGATGCACACTTCTGCTTGCATTCACCCTGTGAACTTGTACATGTTCTGTGATGGCCTGTACATGGCTGATGAACTCACAGGCCGTTTGTGCATGTGTTTGTGCATGTCTTGGCCAATAGTGGGGCATGTTGTTACAATTAGTGCCTGCTATTAGATTTTGCCTTCCAAAAAATGTAAACGAAAAATCACAGTTCATCTTTTAAACGGTTAAAATCTCCCGTAAATGGTAAAAATTGACCATCGCCCTTAATATATGCTAGTGTGGTTTTATTGTGTTCCCTTGCCTACCAAACCACAAAATTACAAAAATATATAAAATTACAGCTTGCAGAATAGAATTCGCAAAATTTTACAATTATTTAAAATTATTATAATTTTAAACAGGTTTGAATTAAGAGTTTTAAACCAACATACAAAACCACTGTTAGTGAAAACAAGCATTTGTGCAATTAGACTTCTGACTCAGAGCTTTATGAATAGCCATTGTGATGTGTGACAACTAACCCCGGTTTCCCTTGTAATGTGTGTTTCAAAGCAAATAAATGCGGTACGTTTGTGTGTGCGTGTAACTATAGATTTTTTTGAAGTCAAAATTTTTGCAGCCTCAGAGTTATTTCCCTCTCATTAAGAGTGGTGGTCGAGTTTTTACTCAAGTCTCTCAGTAAATAAACTCAATGTGCTGGATTCTTGTCATCCAAGGCTTGGATCGAGCCCAGGAACAAAACACTCGCGCTCATTCAAATGTTCCATTCAGTGCCATTAAAATGGAACCGTACGGAACCACTGTATCCATCAAAAAGCGGCGTTATTATCTCCATAAGCATATAAACTGTCAAAGATGTGGCGAGCCTCATATATCCCAAATAAACATTCCTGACATCTCTGCAGCGGGATCTCACCCTGCTGCTCTGGAACAACAAACAAAAGCGAACAGAGAAACAACAGAGAGACAGCAGAGCAGAATGGCCTGGTATAGAGATAGCCAGAGCTGCACAGAGAAAGCAGTCACCAAAATGGTACAGGAAATGGATGTATGGGGGTTGTGCTGGAGTGAAGGTAGACAAAGAGCAGAAAAGAGGGAGAAAAATAAATCACCTACACAGCAGGGCTCGGCAATATAGCTTAAATAAAACTGAGCGAAGAAGCAGTGAATCAGAGCTTTGAATTGATTCATAGAAATGGGCAGTTGGAATGGAAATAAATCAAACTCTAATGTTGCATACACATCATGTCGGAATGACCTTACATTTGAGTTTCCAACTAATAGAATATTTACTAATAGTCCTCGTCAAACTTAAACTTAATAGACACATTAAAATGCATTAAAATTATTACTGTATTCATGCTGTACTGTGTCCATATTCATTGCGAATAAGTTGAGAACATTGTATATATGGTTTAATATAATGTCCAGCCCTACTTTATAGATATAGATGTAGGTATAGATATAATAATGTTATACATTTCGTACATATACATACTGAAGTCATTAATTTCCTGTCCATTTCCTCCTTTAGGAAATACATTCAGGAAGCGATACATTTCCCTAAAGAGGACCTGGGTCACGGGTAATAATGTAATCCCATTCGAAATGTTTTTGTTTTAATGTTTATTCAGATTTTATCTCATCTCACCCTCACTGCTCGGACAGCATCTGATGGCCTGTGCCGCAGGTTATCCAACGATCTGCTGTGATGAATTATGGCCAGTTACGTCTTAATAGATTCTCATCTCAATATGCCACACACCAGTTTTCTGGCTCCAAAAAATATGCAAAGGTGTCTTGTGTCTTTTGAAATATTTTGACAGTCATAGTAAATCAGCTGACCGCATCCCTCGTGGGCTTTCAAGAAAAATATGAAATCAATTGAATTACCCTGGAAGCTTCAAAGTCAAACGCTGTAAAAACCGCAGTGGGAGTCAAAGGGCCCGCTCGTTTCTCCCAATGCGCCTGACCCCAATGAGAGTTCATGTTGTATTTAAGTCATATTAATGTCCAGAGGCGTGACCTTTGCACCTGTGGCTCACAAGAGCAGAGGCGATGGATAGTGTATCTTCTCTCTCATGCACACACACCTGCAGTGAGAACCGGAGGAAGACGACTGTGGATCACATGTCTGTCTGGCTGTGTGGCAGTAAATTAAAATGAGGAGCAATTTCCTGAGCTACAATTAGCAGAAAATTGGGCCTGTCTGTTTGCAGCCTCTCTGTAAGCCTGGTTAAAACAGCTGTGTGTGTGTGTTTGCACGCTAGGGATAGGTGAGGAACCGATGAAAGAGGAAATAAGTGGCCTGAAATATTGCAGATAAAGTTTGATGCTGGATTGAAAAAGACCTGTTAACAACAACCTTATTAAATTGCTTGAAATGGGCAGTTTTCTTATCTGTGTTGATTTGTTTCCAAGTTACATCAAGCATTTGATTGAACAAAAATCTGTGTAGTGCAAGATGAGTTTTGCTCACAATATTTTGCTCAGTTTTGCAGGATGTGAAAGAGAGCACATTTTAAATGCGTTTAAATTTCTTTGTGAAAGATTACTTTTTCGTGTAAGATTACTTTTGCCCACTTTTATTAATACACTGGCAAATTGCTTCAAAATTAAGACAATGACTGTATTTTTTAAAAGCAAAAAAAGTGAACGTTTGGGAGCGGTGCATAAAAAAGTGCCTTTAGGTTTATCATGCAGGCTTGTTTTGTTGCATTTGTTGATTGATGTCAAAGTGGTGGTAAGATGTTAATGAAAGGAATCTACAGTATCAGATATAATGGATGGCTGTTGTGTTGGCCACTGCAGCATTATGGGTAATGAGCTGCTCATGCAGTTTTGTCTCGTATCAATGTGGAGCAGAACGAATGGCTCATCAATGACATTGACAGGTCGGCTAATACAAGCTTCAGGGTTTAGGTCAATGTCGAGTTGGTTCTTATCGACGTGTGATCCTGGATTTAATGGAACAAGTGAAGCATTGCGGTTCAGTCATGTTAGGGTCGAATGCGCTGAAGAACTCGATGTGAAATTAACAAGACAATTTTCTTGCTGTTTCCCATTGTCAACAAAGAAGACAGTTGAGGACTGTATATATATATATATATATATTAAAATGTTAAAATGTTCCACTAACAACTTAAGACTAATGTTTTTGATATATATATTCTTATAACCAAACAATAATGCTAAAAAAACATCTAAAAAAAGATTTTTAATTAATTTAATAATTTTGATAATTTTCTTAGACCTTCCAGAATAACTTTAACGTTTTTGTTACTTAACAAAAATGTTACAGAAATGTTCTTACAACCTAAAATGCTGGGATGGAGTCACATGCTCCACGGCTTTAATATTAAAATGTGTTTTTGTTCTCAACAACCTCCATTCCTTTACTGATGTAGTTAAAAGCCATCTGCTGCCAACAACACGTTTTAGTTTGTGTTCTAGGTTAGATTGAATGGGTGTTAATGCTGACCGGGGGGTGTGATGCTCTGTCAATAAATCATCAGAGCTCTGATTGACAACATGCTGTGATTGGTTCATCTGGATACTAGCCACCACTGTCATCACCCCATTATCTTCTCCATCACACACCCTGATAAGACCCAACCGGTCCTCATAAAGCTCCTGTTTGTCTTTATACTCCTCTTACTGTGTATCTAGTGCTCTTCCTGTCAGCTTTCATGAGCTCTCATTGTCTGTTCTTTTCCACTTTTTAATAGTGCACAGTCTCAAAATAAAGGTTCCTAAAAGTTCTTTGTTGGGCTGTGTGTTTCCGTAAAGAACCTTTAACGTCCACTGAACCTTTCTGTTGCACAAAAGGTTCTTCATAATAAGACAAAGGTTCTACTACAGACTATGTAAAGGTAAGACAGACATTCTTGGACTGAAAGGTCCTTTGGGGGACCAAACACATTTTTTCTATTGCATTGCTAAGAAGAACCCATCTTAGAACCATTTGTACTGAGAATTTACTAACCAGAAATAATTAAGAAAAAACGTAGATTTCGTCACTATGGCAGTAAGATAGTCTGTTATTTATTTGGTTTTTTTGTCTCTGTAAAACTCCACCTGTCTCAAAAACACAAAGGCGTTCGGGAATTTGTTCCTCGTATTTTTATTTTGTCTTACTGCGAGGCATATTCCACATGTGTCACCACATGGAGTTCTGGAGAAGTTCTTTGAAGACGTGCGAGTGGCAGCAGATGTTTTTTTAAGAGATGGTTATGTCTTTCATTTGGGCTGAACAAATCACTTACATCATTGAGAGACTACGTATTGCTCTTGCAGTTTGATATAAAGCAAGTAATGTGTTGCAATGCCTAATAAAATTACCAGCCAGCTGGCAAGTAACAATATACCCTAACAATTTTAGGTTATAAGAACATTTCCGTAATGTTTCCATTCAGTATTAACAAAAACTGATGTTTTTGTTAATACTGAATGGTATTAACAAAAACATCAACATAACACGTTACAAATGTTATTTTGAAAGGTTTTTTTTAGACATTGTATTAACATTATTGCTTGGTTATGAAAACATTACTGAAGATTTTAATTCTGTAATGTTTTTAAAACCTTCCACTAACAACTTAAAAATAACGCTTTTGATATATATTATATATAGTGTTAAAAAAGTTCTATGAACATTACTGCAAGAATGTTTTTGGGTAACTTTGAGAAAACTTAATGAGAACGTTAGGAGCATTAAGAGTGTTTTCTACTCTTAATCGAATGTTAATTTTGGATCTTGTGTATACCTGTATCTCCTCCTCTTCCTTCCTCTGTTTTCCGAACCCTTCTTTATCCTCCCTCTGATATGTAGATAAGCCCCGGTTTGTGCAAACGTTGGGCCTTTCAACCATCTTTCTTTGGCTGCCATTGGCCCTGTGTGTTGTGATATGCCCCAGGCACAGCAAACACGACACTTTGACCTCCGCTCTCCTGCCTGCGTCCATTAAGAGACTTTGTGTTCAGCTGGTGACCCCTGTTCAAACACAGGCAACGGGCTTCAGGGAGAATGCGCTTTCAATGCGGCTGCTCATCTAGCTGAAATGGTGAAAAATTGCCCTCTTGGAGCGCTCACACCTGTACCGCTTGGGCAGTGGATTGGTGTATAACAAAAGGACTTCCTTTGGCTATCGGGACATGTTCACTATTAAGGTGTGCACATAAACGGTGCACATGTCATTCATAAAATTTTTCTATTCTACAAATCCCCTCCCCGTCTTTGTTTATTGTAGATTTTGGGTAACTTGATTATATTCTGAGTTACCAATAAGAGTGTACTAATTTAACAAATTTCCTTAAAAAAAAAACAACTGAATTTTTCAGATTTTTCCTTAAATTCAGCACAAAAAATGGCAAAAATCCACTTGGGACTACACAGGTGCTAACACAAATGCTTGGCCCAATACATTTCAAGCATGTATTCGCTGTGTGCAGTGTATTTTTAACAAGTGTTCTTGTTGTGATGGTTAAAAGTCTTGGGTGAGTTCTGGTGGGTAAGTTCAGGTAACCAGCTATAGCATTGTCAGCTATCAACTATTATAAGCTCTGAAGTTTAAAAGTTTTCTTAAACTGTTATATAAGCATACAACCTGTAAATGTAAATCTGATCAACTCTGCAGACTGTGCAAACAAAAATACCTTGAACAGAAATGTATTTTAAATGCATTTAAACTAAATGCATTTAAAACTAATGAGAGTATATAATAAAAGCTAAAATTAAAAACTAAAATTGAGATTAAAAAGAATGAAGAACAGACAGGAACACAGAAGCAGTGCTCAGTAAAATTGAGAGCTGAGCTGAGAAAGTTTTTGTGTCTGATCTTCTGGTCTCTCAGCTACATTAGACGGTCTGGTCTGTCATTTTCATGACCTGTTAATGATGCCCCCCGTCTTTGGTGACTTGGCATCAGTTTTATTGGCTGTGTGATGCATGGGAAGGTCAATTGATCCTCCAGTGGATTCCATCCACACAACCAGCCATTGTTAACCTTGGACTCAAGCCTCTGGGAAAGATGAGTTTTGAGGGGCTGTATTGGCTGCTGTAGAGGTGGTGGGTTTTGGAGGGTGGAGGGACAGGCTGGAGCCGAGAACCCCATGTGTGGGGCTCAGAGTGATGTATGACTTACCCTCTGCAAAGCTGCAGAGAAACTTCAAAGAACAATAGTGTGTTTATGTGAGCGTAGCTTTTATTAATGTCATTCCACCCATGCAAGGGCTCTCCATGTTCTCCTCGACCATGCAGGTTTCCTTCACACACACATACATCAAGTATGTAGTTTTGTGTGTGTGGAAGTAAAGGAAATCAGGTTAAGCAGGATGTCAGACCAGACTACATTTCTGAAGCTATTTCCAACTGAATAAAATAGTTAATTGATAAAATGTCTTGTTGCTTCTGCTGACTCCATAAGCATTGTATTTGACACTTCACAGACCAGCCTTATTGGCTAATAAGGAAATTGGTGCCAAGGGATTTAGGCACGTTGCTTAGAATTACTGCAAATTTAGGGTTAACCTTTTAGTAAATGTAGAAGGCAGGGAAATACACTCAGCTGAGATAACATCAGAAGTTCTGGAAACTCCATGTTTAGTCTGCTGTACTAGGTGAAAAAAATAATAAAAAAAACAGGAGAGAAAGATCTCAAGTTAGTGTGTAATTCCTGGGATAAAAGTCTGAGATTCAAATAAGCATGTTAACAACTTGGATGCCGTTTAAAAGTTCAAAACTTGTGAAAGTTTTAAGACGTGGTGTGAATTGGGGGCATGTTTGGAATTGAGGGACTACACTTCTCCGTGGGTGATCTCTCCACAGCCAGGATCTGCATCTCCGAGGTTAACAGCTACACATCATTAGCTGCATCACACTGGAACTTTGCTGTTGCTGTCATGGTGCAGGAAGCTGGTCTTTTGGAACCTCTGGATCTTGGAACAGTAGCAGAGAGAGAGAGAAACTGGGAAAGAGAGAGGGAGACAGGAAAAGAAACAGAGATAGAAGAAAAGAGAGAGTGTGTTTATTAATAAAATATTAGGGGTAAAACAGGGGCAAAACCGATAGAATATCAAAAAGTTCAGGAACCAGAGTGGCTTGCATTGTAGACAAAGAAAAAAGGAATTGACTTAAACTGGGTTAAGTTTTGACTGGGTTAAGCCAGTAAAAATGGTAAAATTGTGGAGGGTTGGGGGGGAGTGAAAGAAATACAGGGAAAAAACGTGAGCGGCTCAGGCTAAAACAGCGGAAGGTGCCAGGAGAGAGAGAATGAGATTTAAGGGGCAGAGAAGTGGAAAATCTGATGATACACCTGGAAGAGTTCAGACAGTCATTCAACTGCAGGTCACAGAAACAGATTACACATTACACAGACTCCGATTACACAGTACACAGAATTCACCCACTGCACCGCATCCACTCAGACACAGGGGCTGTGCATACACTCGCTATGTTATATTCAAGCATGTTACCTTGATGAAGTGTCACGTGAGTGTGTGACAGTTTTACACATTACGGCCTCAGGAAAGAAGGTTAGCACAGGCAAACACATTAGAGTGATTGAAAGGGAGGGTGGGGGGGCGTGTGACATTTCTAAACACATTATAGAGGAAGGAGAGACAGTGTGCTTAAACACTCAGCGTTGATGGAGGAGAGAGAGAGGAAGGTCAAGAGAGATTCTGTTTTACATCAGACGAGTTAGTGCATTTGGGCGCTAGCGTGACTCCCCAGCGCCGACTGGATTTTGACACAGCCTCACCTTGTGCAAACAAACAAGTTCTGCACAGTTGATCACTGCGTCTTTTAACTCGAGTGTCGGGGGATGTGTGATAATAGTGTCTCTGTGTGAAGCTGAAAACTCGCACAGACACAAGCTAAAGTCCTCGCATGACACTGTGCTCGCCAACTTGACTGTTTTTTGCACTTTAGTGTAGATTCAATGGTAAAAAAACCCCATTGTGTTACCAACATTGTTCTTGGTAACACACAAACTGCCAAAAAGCTTAGTCATTGTGAATACATAGTTTATTGTTATGTCCTCAATATTTCTATCTTAACAAACTGACTAAAATATAAAAGCCACAGTTTTGAAAACGAAAAACAAAGGTGTTCTGTCTGTAAACAAGAACTTTCAAACAAAACATTTTTTGGAAACACGGCTATAGTTGGTAATCGATTTAGAGTTTTTCCTGTGCCCTCAATATCATTTTCCATCCTGCTTGTCTAAATATCCATGTAACTAACAAATGTTTCCTAATGACATCATTCCGCAGGAAGTGACATCATTGTTGACGGGACAACAACAGCACCAACATCAATAAGTTTTAGCAATTACTCTCAATACCTGATATAGTCCACATTTAATGTATAAATATTTTATAAAAACAAAATGTATCAACATTTTAAAAGATGTTCACTTTAAGTACACACTCTTATTCCAGGCCTAATGTTTTGAATGTCATAATGTCAGTGATCAAGTACTGCATAACAGAAGTGACCCTCTGATACATTCGTAACAGAAGGACTCACGTATAATAAAAAAGTCTCACGTATAATAAAGCATGAAGAATAGGATTTGACCCTCTTCTCTTGTGGCAATCCTTGAGTGGATCTTTCTTTTCTATTACAGTTTGACTTCAGATGGTTAATTAAGTCCTTAGCTTGACAGGTTGTCAGACTCATCCAAGCCTCTTATTGGAGGCTTAGCGCCGCTGGGCTGCAATGACGCAGCACTGAACCCAGACGGATTGGGTGCAGCTGGGACTGGATTAGCAGAAGGGTCGGGGGCCTGGAGCTGGTCTTTTCTGTAGGGCCCTGGAGTGTTTTGCCTGCGTGGCTTGAGTTAATCTTCTACCCAATAAACCACTTCACAACAAGACCCCCCACCCTCCGACTCACCCGAGCTTACATTTGGATTTCGCAGCGGGCAACCTGAATATTGTACATTATTGTGTATACAAGTAATGAAGAGTAAGTAAATAGAAAGAGATTTACTGGTTGTTATCACTCACCCAGCTAACAGTTTTATGTTTTAAGTACGTTTACCATTTTCTGGTAACATTAACATTTCTGTTAAGTAACAAACTGTTAAAAAGTTATTTTTTTAATGTTCTAGGAAAATTCAAAACATCCATTTTTTAGATGTTGTATAAACGTTATTGCTTATATTTGTTTTAAGAATGGTATTTTAAATTTCCAAACTGTTCCATATATAAATGATATATATGATATATAAAGTTAAAAAAATACAACATTGCTTTTTTAATGATGTAATCTGATGATCATCTAAATGATATTGTTGTGTTTAACAACTAGTTAGCTACTTTTAGTTGGTTAAAAATTATGAGTAAAGCCACAGTTTCAAATAATCTTCCCCAACGCTGTAAATTTATTTGCTTATTGCGTGACTCATCAATCATGCAAAGTTTTTCCATGAAACTCCAGCTATATCTGTCTTCTCCCTGATTATTATTAATTTGGCGTGTTGTTACATGCGTCAAGCGCAGCGTTTTCAACCGAGCTTGTTTTGTGGTCGACGTTCTCGTTCACTTGAATCATAGCCCTTCATCTCCTCTGTGTCAGTGTGTCATTGAGAGATATTGACTTAGGGTGGTCTCCTTAAAACAGAGATTCAGACAGGTGTGTGTCGCAACTATAGATGCATTTTTTGTTGCGCTGCAGTTTATTAGCATTATTCGCGATCGCATGCTGACAGCTGCATAGATGGAGGGCAAGTCTGTACGTCGCACGGCTGTCTGTACGACATATTCGTCTGACTAATGTTGTTTTAACATAAATCTCGCATGTATAATGCAAAGCCATGCTAATCGTAAAGGAATTACCAGAAAAGGTGAAGCTTGTCTTTAGCACGAGCAACGTTTACAAAACGTTTTCTTTGGGTGGCTGAATCCTGTTTAAAGGATTAGAGCTAAAAGCCAACAAATGCAATGGTCTGTCTATGTTTTTCCAAATCTGACTGTTCAAGTCATAACTCGAGAGACACAACAGATTTGTTTTATATTTATGTAATGAATGATCTATGAGGGGAAACAGTTGTTCACCACTGCGTCGTAGAGTGACTAGATGTGTTCCTTGTGAGTTTGGGGTTTAGTAAGGTTACGCTCCTATTACTATGAGAGCGTACATTAAAGCTGCAATCCGTAATTATTTTTGTTAAAATTGAACAAAAATCAAGTCAGTTAAATCAGTTAATGGGCAAAATGATGATCCTACCTTACCCTGATTCCCAGTGGTAAGCTTGTAATATATAGTGATTTAAAATTTGAGCTGTCAGTTCTGATTTCCCGGAAAATGCTAGTTTGCCTTCATTTGACTTCAACATACACAAAGTAGTATGTAAAAAGTAACCTGCAATTTTATGTTTCGAACAGAGATGGTCGTAGAGAGGCTAAAGTTACTGGATTGCAGCTTTAAAATGTGAACATAAATTCTGTCATCTCAGTATAACAACAGGGAACCAGAGGCTAATCTCCCCCAGAAACTCCACTGGGCCGACAGATAATCACACAAAAACATGGTAGTCACACAACCCACCCAGACACAAACATGGAGCTGGTACTGTATATCAACAAACGCCGCTCTGAAAACTGCCCTAGGACACTTCTAGTTCTGATCTAAAGAAAGCTGTGTGTTTTGTCATTTACTGGTGTCGTGCTTGAAGGTACAATAGGAGGTAATGAATGAAACGCTGATGCCCGGATGTGATGAGCTGATGAATGCCGAATGCTTTTTGAAAAGCAGAGGGGTGGTGTAATATTTAGACTAATGGACAGGAGACCTGTGGTATGTGCTGATCTGGGTGCAGTCTGCGAGTCACGATCTTAACCGCACAGGTCATTGATGTGGCTTCCCACCCACCAGCCCTCATGTCTGACTTTACAAGTCACATCTTTGTGACGCTCTTCCCTGAAAGCCACATTTTATCCAGCGGTATCAACTTTTGTAATGGTAGCTAGTAGCAAAAATAAAATAAAAACAAAATAAAATTTATTTTAGCCTTGTGGTAATGTTGTGGTAATGTTTAATTGATAGTAATTGATAGCAAAATCATTGCAAATATATCATTATCTCATATCGATATCTCATATCGATTTTGAGCAACTACCAGTCACACGGGTAGTTACACACACATACCCAGAACAAAACAGTGTCTATTGTATGTATAGCCATTATCAATATGCTTTACATTTAGTGTAGATATAAAAGCATAGACTGTGTGCATGTATGTATTGGGATGTAATGAGGTATAATTTATAATCATTAGCTGATCCTTTAGCTTTGTTCCAGCAGCAGGACAAGGGCTGGTTTTCAAAGAGCAGCACATCAGTTCTCTGAAGTGTCTCGCTGATTTGGGAGATGATGATATTGTCTGGAAAGGAATGAATGAGTCTGATCTTCTGCCAGGGAATTTCTGCAGTGGCTCAGAAGTTGCCGGCCAAGAACTGTTTCAAAAGTGCGTTGAATACCTGTTAAAAATATTCCAAACTCTCTTCAGTAGAGAAGCTTGAAAAATTGGGTCACGAATATAATTATTATAAATGCAGTTTTACACATTTTAGCAGCTGGTCATCAACGCAACGCTCACACAGTTGCTGTATCAGTGTGTATAATAATATCTCAATGAGACATCAGTTCTCAAGCTATGAGACAAGCCTTCATTTCATGAGCCAAAAGTCATTGTCAGAAACACTGATGCCGGAGTTGAATGGGGGCCTATTTGCTAAAGCAACCACAGAATGCGCACAAGAAGTCCCAGATGGATAGCGTGTCATACTGGAATGACGAGCAAAAAAAGGCTTATTTATGTACAAAGGCTGCAGACCCAGTGAAACGCATTCCAGGGACGGAACACATCTCATTTCAATTAAGAATCTTGGAGAACTAAAGAATTCCCACAGCGTAAATCAATTCTTTTCTCATTTCATTCAATTTTGAGTGTATTTATTTAAAAGTGTTTTTTGTGAACAGATCGTAGAATTTCAATGATCATGAAGATTGGACTTATTACACAGAGTTATTAAAAAAAGATGTTTATAAATGATTACAAAACAGCAATGTTTTCTAGTGTGAATTTGGTGTCTTGGTGTCTTGAAAAAGGTGTCTTGTATTTCATGTTTTTACTTCATTTTCTGACACTTGTGTAGGCAAAGTGTCTAAAATGAAAATTCTTCCGTCATTTACTCACCCTTATGTCATTCCAAATCTGACTGTATGGTTTTGCTTCCGAGGAACACAGCACAAAAGAAGATATTTTGAAGGACGTTGGTAGCCAAACAACAGCGGCTCCCAATGACTTCCATTGTTTGGACACAAAACCACTGAGACATTTCTCAAAATATATTTTTTTGTGTTCGATTGAAGAAAAAAGTCACAGGTTTGGAATGACATGAGGGTGAAAAATGATGGAAAATTTTTCATTTTTGGGTGAACCGTCTCCTTAATTGTGGAAAAACAGCGTAATTTGACAAGTTGTTTGAAATATTCATCAGATGTGCTTTGTGAGTCACACACGTTTGCTGAAATACGTTCTGCTTGTGACAATCAATTTATCCTATAAAGAGCTTGTCTTGTCTTTGTGTAATTGGCCACACAGAATATTCAAATGCATGTTTAGCTTTAAAAGTCACTTTGTTAAGAAGATATGCATTGTATTTCAGGCGCCTGTCAGTTTAATTTGATTTACAATCAGACTGAACGACCCCATAAGCGATGCCTCATTTTTTTGTGATTGTTTTGCCGCAGGGGACTAAGAAATGAGAACAGGACGGTGGCGATGTGGATGGACACGTGCCAGCATTTCATTTGCATGCAGAAATATCCCTTCATTATCCTAAATGGCAACTGAACAATTTGTCTTACACTCCATTATTTCCTGAATAGCTCTTGACTTGCCTTATTCAGTAATGTGTATGTAACCCAATTGTGAGCACCGTTTAACAAAAGCGTGTGTGCGTTCCAGAAGCGTCTCCCGCATTACATTTGAAGATTTCCTCTGGATAAAAGGAATCATGTCCATTACTCTGTTCCAACTGTGGTGTGATACACAGGTGAAAACTCTGACAAATTGCCAATCCTGAAAAATGATTCAAGAAAAAACTCGCATCAAAAATGAAAATTATGCCTTTATTTACTCACCCTCATGTCTGTCCAAACCAGCATGCTTCTGTTTTTTGCATGAAATGCAACACAGCTTGACAGACATGGTCACTATAAACTGTCATAGTATGTTCAGAGCTGTGTAATGTTTCAAAACGTTTGTGTTCCATGAAAATATAACAGGATACGGGTTTGGAATGACATGAGGGTGAGAAAACAATGATGGAATGTTCATTTTTGGGTGAACTTAACATTCTTTTAAGATTGACAGTCTGTAATCGTTTTCACATGTGTATTGTAATTGCCTGTGTTTTCTTTACTGTAAAATACATAAGCTCATATTAAAGACACATTTGTCTGTTTTCAGCCACTGTTTTGGTCTCACCAGCCTCTCTCAGCAATTTTAACTGGTAATCCCAGCTAACAGTTTTAGGTTTCCTTAATGTTTCCATTAAGTAACAGAAACATTAGTTATTTTCAGAGTTCTAGGAACAATTAAAATTTTTTTTGTATTATGATGCTTGGAAATAAGAACATTATTCAATTCTGTAACATTTTTTTAAAAAACCTAAAAATATTCTAAAATAACTGTTTAAGAATAACAATTTTATGATATTTGACTAAAAAATCTACTAATGTTACGGCAAGAACATTTTTTAAAAACTTCCACAACAAGGGAAATTTACACAACATTAACCAACGTTCTGAGAATGTTCTCTGCTGGTTGGAATACTGTCCTATTGGGTGAATAAGTTTATCAGTTAAACTCCAAGGGAATTGTGTATAGTTTTCTAAACATGGTTCTTTGTAGGTATTCCAAGATTTTTTATCTACGTTTGCTGTTAGAGACAGAAAACGCTGCTGACTGAAGTCGCTCTGTACATTACTGTCATCAGAACAACATAAATGTTTTCTTGTGCAGCACACGCTCGTGCCCACAGCTGGGTCTCATACATCCAAACACCCAGTGAGTCATCACAACGCATTAACGGCTCTTTCCCGGGAAACATAATGTCCAGGAAAATATCAAAACGTAAAGTACCTACACTGAAGAACATCCAGTGATTTGTGCAATCAGCCCCCCTAACACAAAAAAGGACTATTTCCTCCTGTTGGATCATAAGTTTAAAGAGACAGGTACCCCAAAAATTCATATTTTGTCACCGATTGCTCACCCTGTTTCTTTTGGTCATTTCAATCCTGTGTGATTTCCTTTTTGAAGGAACACTGTTGGAATACTTGAGCTGCAGTCTATATAATAAAAGCGGATGGGGGCCGAGAGTTGTCAAGGATGACAATCACCATACAAACATTGTGAAAGTAGTCTGTACTATATTTTAAGACTTCTTAAGCTGTATGGGAGCTTTATTAAAGAATTAGACTAAAGTTTTTGTCGGTATTCACTGAAAATATTGCATGACGGCTGTAGTCACCATTCACTTTAATTAGTACTACAGTTATCTCCATTTGTGTTTCATGGAACAAAAAAGCTATACGTTTTAAAAGACACAAGGTTAAGTAAATGATTACAAAACTTTTAACTTTTTAGTGAACTACTCCATGATTGCATGACGTAAACAATGGGTGTAAACTTCGTACAAGGTTATGAAGTCAAAAGGCTGACTCATTATATTGCTCACTTGAGCAGAAAAGCTGTGTGTTAAAAGAAATCGAATTAAGCGTTACATGAAAAACAGCCCTTATAAATGGATTTATCCACAGTTCGTCAGGTTTCAGAACCCCATTCGAAAGAGGATTACAGCTGCCGGTCGATATGTCTCTCTCTCTCTTTTTTCAGTTTTACACTGATATTTCTTGGCAACGCTTCAGCGCCATATTAAATTCGACTCCTCAGCTTGGCCGTAATGCAAGTGCCGGTGGTTAGTTTTTATTCGTTTCACAAGCGTGTAAATGTTTAATAGAGATGCAGGCCGGACTGCGATGCAGTTGTGACAGTTTTTCCAAGCTGAAGAGCTCATTGCCTGACAACAGGGATATATAAACCGAGAGCACAGATTCATGACATGCAGGTCAGATTTATATAAGCCTGTTGTGCGCCCTTCATTTCTTAACAAAAACACAAAAAGTGTGACTTGATGTGAATTTCTTTTCTGCAGGGCTGGGTCTGAATTCCTCAATGTGAGGCTTTAACCTTGGCACAGCCCAAATTGGCTGTTCACCAGGAGGATCTGGCAACGTCAACAGTGTTTTAAAAAATCGCTCTTTGAGATGCGGCTTAAGGACTTTGATGAATTTCCGCTAACTTAACAATTTGGTGCTTTTTCACATTCTCTGTAAAGGTGCACCCGGTAACTTTTTCCTCATTAAAAATATTTTACACCATTAATGTATCCCCAGCTAACAATTTTAGATTGCAAGAATGTTTCTGTAACATTTCCATTAAGTAACCAAAACATTACAACATGATTCTGAAAGTTTTTGGAACATTTAAAACATCCATTTTTTAGACATTGTGTCAATGTTTGTAGAAAATTAACAAATGTTCTGAGAACATTCCCTGTTAGCTGGTCCATACGGCTGGGCATCATTATAAGCCCAAGACGACTGCCAGATCAGCCAGTGCAACATAAAACAATTTAAAAATGTAAACAGAAATAAAATAAAGCTTAAGCTTTATGCTATGAGCTAACTTTCAGAAACAATTTGCTTAAGACATTTAAAAACACTTGCTCTCCATGTATGAATGAGTTTGCATGTAGGTTATTAGCATATTGTTTTCACTTGAAAAGACCCTCATTCTGCTTAATGGTGTATTAAGTGAATCCTACCAGCTATTTCCAAACAAGCCTTGTTTATTGGTCCCAATGCAGTAATTGACCCCTGCAGCTGAAACTCCTCATTTGATTACAGTTTAATTTCAGCAGTCAAGCAAAGCGATTAAAGCTCTTTTCTGTTCTTCTTAACCCCAGTTCACCTTGACTGGAGGGTGCTGGGAAGATTTTCCGCAGGGATAAGCCATCTGATTGGTGCTTTTCTGTTGTCTCAGCCGATCTGGAGTTAAGCTCTGTGGAAAGGGCTATTCACTGACGCCACACCGCATTTACATATACATGAGATTTTTAAAGACCTTTTGGCTCCTGGATTAGTTCAGGTTCCTCACAAACCCGGCTTGGTCTTTCCACATCAGTAGCGCTTTTTAGGAGCTCTGTATTGGACAATAAACTCCTGTGATCCAGAGCTCGAACCTGCACGTCCATTGAAAGCTGATTCAATATCTGCCCTGTGTGTAGTGTGAACTGGAGTTGTTTGCTCTGAACTGAATAATTCAGTAACACAGTCTAATGCTGCTTCTGTTCTGTACCACAGTCTATTAAAGCAAGTTATTAGCACTATAATTGATGTTTATACTAGCAAATAAAAAAAATCAAACTAGAAACTTGAAATAAAGTAGTAGCTTGAAGTAGTAGTAAAACAGTAGCTTTGCTTTGGCTGTTAATGTAACTGTGTTTTGGAACCTGGCAGCTCATTTTTAGAATGCCCAAGCTGGTCATGAACTAGCTTAACCTAGTAATCCACTTAACCTAGTAGCTTGTCGAAGTTTTGGTTTATTGTTTTTGGTATGTAAACTATGTAAGTTACCGCCGCAGTATGTTTGTGTTGAGATTGTTTTTGGTATATAAACTATGTAAGTTACCACCGCAGTATGTTTGTGTTGAGATTGTTTTTGGTATATAAACTATGTAAGTTACCACCGCAGTATGTTTGTGTTGAGATTGTTTTTGGTATACAAACTATGTAAGTTACCACCGCAGTATGTTTGTGTAGAAATTTTTTTCTTTCCAGCTCAGCATGTAAATCTGGTGAACTGACTATCTAGAAAATCCACCGTCAGCTCGTGCCAGGTGCGCAAAGTCTTTCCATTCTGTCTCATCTTAACTTGAGATTCTCCCACGCTAAACTACACCACGATACATCTCTACCTCATCCTGCTTTTTCCCGCTCGCGTTACATCACCCGCAAGACAAGTCCAAGCACTGTCAGACTTTATGAATCAGGGGCATGTTTTTCTCCCTCTCTGTTCTGCTCTGTAAATCACTCCTGTAACTCGAGGAGCCTGTTGATGCGACGCCGGAACGGATGCATCTGTGGCGAAGACGCTGCGGGAAGCTTCCTCTGCTGCCATACACGGCAAAAACTTACTGATAAATTCATCCCAGTCTCTAGACCCTGATGCTCCTTTACTGGATGTATTTATGAGGGTGATATTCCACCCATACGGCAACTTACCGTTTGCTTACGTGATCTTATAAACTTTACGTTTGTGATGTTATGTCAAACTTTTATGTCAAAAGATTTGATATCAAAGGGTTCGTGGGGGAGGGTGTCAAGGTTGTGACATGCGGAGGTGGAGGGCGGAACGGTGGATTATGAAACTTCCGTCACCCGCATGGCAAGGACGGTGACCCCTTTTGTGAAATGAAGGCTGACCTTTGACCTCTGCACCTCTGATGATACAGAGGAAACACCCCTTTTCCTAAGTGGAAGTGGACAGGAGGCATTAAATGAACCAAACACACCCTCAAGTTCTGAGAAATAAACGTGCTGCTTCTGTGTGATGCGTCATAAAGTTCACAATATGTACGATGAGGTCCAAAAGTCCCCACTGAAAATCCAGGATTCAAAATCTATTTAAATCCTGGTAACAAACAATGTTTCATGGTTTTGAAAACTTTGACTGTTAAAGTAGTTTTATGAAGAAAATAATGAATTTTAGATTTTGCTGATGTCACAAATCTGTGATAGTGGCCATGTTCACTTGTACAATTGGTCGTATTTCCTTGCTTCCATTTAAGCTTATAAGATGAAAAGATTAAAATTTTCAAATCAAAGTAATGGACAAAATGCATATTCAATAAAAAATGGTAAATAAAAGCTTTCAGACTTACAGTATTTGCACTGAGTACAAGATATTCTCATTAAAAAAATAAAGAGAAAATGTGAATGTTTATGTACAAAACATTGTTTGCTTAGTTTGTTTGAGAAACTTTTTAACCGTCTTTATGCTATGAGGTGTCATGTATGGCATTCTTTTAAAACTACTTTATCTCAATTGCTGGAATTTGTTTGAACAGCAGACAATCTGTATCTTAGCCCACAAGATCATCCTGGTCCACTTTCTCTCATCAGCACCTGTCTCCCTCATGCTGGTAATGCACACCTCTCTATTACCTCAGGTCACGGAGGACAGCTGAACTGCAGGGGGCTTCAGCGTTCCAGAAGAATCTCTGGTAAAGTCATTACTCTCTCTTTCTGGAGTCTGGTACAGCCCCTGGGTTACTTTCACACTGTCTTGAGAAATACATGCTTGTTTTAAGTCCTGCCTACTGTAATATTTCCCTCTTTTAATACCTGCCATTATCACCACACAAACTGTCTGTCATTGATCCAAGATATCTGTGTGTGTGTCTGTCTGTCTGGTTTCATTTTCTTAGTGTAATATATTTAGTTATTTTTACTTTGGATTTGACATGAATTTTACTTGCATTGTTTTGAATGCTTGTCCTTTATGAACAGATGTGATTTGAGTCTCTGTGACTCTCTCTCTTTATCTCTGTCTCTGTCTCTCTCTCTCTCTCTCTGTCTCTCTCTCTCTCTTTTGCTAAGCCATGTGTTGATTGAACAGACCAAGGCGTCAGAGCTGTCATAGCTGTTAGTTGAGGATGTGTGTAGACTTCTGCCACTTCAGCCTCCTCCTTTCCTCTCTCTCCTCTGTCTATCTCTCTTCTCCTCTACCTCCATCTTTCTCCTCTGCACACCAGTCAGTGAGGGAGTGCATGTGTGGTTTAACGGTGTCTGCTGATGTAGTGTTGCAGGTTTGCACACTTATGATTTGGAAAGCAGAGACGTCACCGGTGTGCGTTAGTGAGGCAGGAAGTGTGACCTCTGAAACAGGAAGTTACTCTGGTGGAGTGCAACCTTGACCGTAGCCATCAGTTATCGTAATAGTCATGACAATGACCTTTAAAACACACACCACAGGAAAGGCTAGTAAAACATGATAATGCAGTTTTAACTCCCGTAAACAGGTGTTTATGAAGATTACGCCCCTGCACTGCTGGTTTTTGGTAGGTGTTCTGCAGCTGTATCTAAGGGCGAAAACCTGGAGAAACGTATCCCTCACTATTCCTATTTTATGTGCTTGACTTCTGCGTATCCCTGTGAAAGTATTTAGAATCCTTTAGACAATTATTTTTACAGGTTATGCTGTAAAATGAATATTTTTTGACTTGCATGCATTGTTTTAACCTATACTGTAACTGTTTAATATGACACTGTTGCTTCATTACTGCAGACAGCTATCATGGTAAACACCCTTTTAAAAGGGCGGAGAGATGAGTACATGCTTGTGCATATATGCGTGCATGCATTTGTGTGCTGCGGCATGTCTGTGCATGCCAGCACAATGCAAACATTTTTCCCATTTCCCTATAGGCCCAGTCATAAGTCATGGACGAGTAATTATTTACACAAAGCGCATGCATACGGTAAATCACAGCTACGCCAACAGGTGCCAAAACCCGCTGCATTAGCGCAGGAGATAACAGGCACTTATGTGGAGCACTTTACAAGCTTACATCCCCAACACAAATGTCGTATTCATCAGTCTGTCTGATTGACAGGATCCATTTGCCACGGTGGCCACGCCGCAGTGCATCTCAAGTTTCGGAGGCTATATTTACCACTTTACCACTGACAGCCTTCTGGAAACTAGTTGTCAATGAGCGATCTCGTTTTAGCGTGCTGCAAGTCGCAATTCATTAAGACATCATTAGTCAGAGCACAGCACCTGACAAATCCCATACATGCTACCACGAAAGTGGCGACTGCAGAAAAGCCCTGCATGCCGCTAAACTTACCTGGGATAGGCTCTCTGATGTGGGTGGATGCAGACCAGGCTGATCTCTGCCAAACTCTGCTGGTGTGATGTTTATAAACTCCTGATACTTAAAGACAGAGTTCACTTCAAAATGATTGTGTGACTTTTATTTAGTGCAACTCAAAAGGAGAAATTATGCTCTCCATGCAATTAGAATGAATAGGGGCTGAGGATTTCAAGGCTAATGACGGATGCAATATCATCATAATAGTACCATAAAACTTGCCCATGCACTATAGAATTATGTCCACACATTATAGAATAATGACTTGTTGTATGGCTTTAGAAGACCTGGAATATAGCACACAAAACAAATGGACCACTTATATGGTACTCTTGGTCCTTTTTGGAGATCCTCATGAAAAATCATGGAAAAGTAACCAGAACTTGAGAATTGAGAGTCCTTTTATGTTCCACAGAGGGAAGAATAAAAGTATGCAAAGACATGAGGGTGGGCAATTGTAATTTTTAGACTGAACTTTTGCTTTGAGAAGGTGTTGATGTGTAGGACCTTGTCCATCATCCCTGCATGTCTGTTTGGTGTAAACACTTTAAGAGCGTGCTTGGGGGTAAAGGTGATGAGATGTTGGCACAGACCCGCTCGTGAAGGCAGGAAACACTTACATATGGCAATGATAGATTCATGGATTTTTTTCTTAGCTGATGATGTATGGTGACTGCTTTAGCACACTTTTGCGAACTTGTGAAATACCTTCACACACTCAGCGGGTGTTTACCGGGTACTTTTGTCTTTAGCACTCAGGGGTGAAACGTTACACATTAACACCCCTCTGTCTATCAGAGGCTTTGTTACAGCAAGCATTGAGAGAAAGAGAGGGCAAGAGAGAGAGAGAGAGGACCAAGGGAAGCTAGAAAATAACTACAAATACATTGTGCAACATACAAAAAATTACAAATGTACAATACTTTTATTTGTACTCTTGTTTTTGTTTTTTATATCTGTCTATCTGTCTGTATCTATCTATCTATCTATCTATTACAGTTACAGTGGTGATCTATCTTTCAGCAATGAAAGCCAAAAAGAAAAGAGCAACTATGAACACAATGGATTATGGGGGCTGTATTTAAGAAACGCAGAAAAAAAAAGCCGCAAAGCAAGCAAACCTGTGCAGAAGAGTCCATCGCATACCTCTCCTACAGCTCCGCTCCCTCGTTCACCTCCTCCCTCTTCAGCTGCTGCCCCCTCCCTCTCTCCCTCCTCCTCTTCCCCTCCCCTTCTGCGCTCCTGTGGACGGCGTACTTCTCTCTCCCTCTCATTCAGACTGAGCTGTGGGTACAACCAGAAGCAGTCTGTGAGAGTTTGTGTGAGACGGTGTGTGAAGCCCAAGATAACTGGGTCTGCCAGATCCCTGCTTGAAACTCTACCTCTACCACAAACTCTGGGTCAGGTCCCGCTCAGCCATCTGCCCCACGAGGGCTGGAGAACCCATCCCACAGGAGTACACCTTTACCCCCACGACTACTGAAACGGACCCAACATGGAGCCACATGAGCCTCCGTCTCCTGCCTGGATCTGATTTCGGATTGCATCCTTGGGGAGAAGCTCCAGGCGCTGGATCTTTTGAAGTAAGGAGGGACCGCGAAGATCTCTGCCATCCCAAAGGGAAGCACTTTGCTCTGGGCATTGTGGGCTGCAAGCCCCCCTGGGCTGGAGGCCAGCGCTCCAGCACCATGGATTACCTAGTTTGGATTTTTCTGCTGTTGTGTGGGGTGGCATTACCTGGAAGAGTTGCACCCCAGCACATCAAAGAGAGCGTGCCCAGACTGAAGCTCTCTTACAAGGGTAAGTTTTAAAACCAGAGCATTATATTTATTTGGCTTATTCTGCTGTCACTGTAGTTGTGCTCCTATCTCCTGCATATGAGAGATTGTTTCCATATGTTTAGAGTGTTTGTAGTGATCTGATCCTGTATGTTTTGACTCTTCCACATGGTTCAAACAGAGCACTGTCCCATATCTTTAAACTCACTGGTATGCTGGTGTAAGGTTTTGGAACTCCAGAATGGACTGGGAGACTGATTTTTAGGCTTGTTATTTATTAGGTATTTGTACAATACTGATGCTCATTTATTTATTTAGTATATAAAGTAGTTAAATATAGTAGTAACATATATATAGTACTTTTCATTTAGTAAATATATTGATATATACTGATATTATATAGATATATTTCATAATATATTCATATATATATATATATATATATATATATATATATATATATATATATATATATATATATATATATATATATATATATATATAAAAAGCACAGACTTTTTATGCAGTGAATATATATGTATACATATGCATATAAGTCCACTTAGGTGATGCTGGCCGTTATGTGTAAATGGTGGTAATAGCAAACATGTTATTCTCTGCGCTGTGCTATTTTAAAGGAGACAGCGGAGAGATCCAGACTATAGCAACCTCTTTGTAACCCGGAGCTTTCATCTCCCACGGAAATAAGCGGCAACATTTTTGGCATATTTTGGGCTGTTTCCTTTTTAATGTAAGGTCGCCTTGAGCTCGCTGTGGTTCTTTGTTCAGGAACATGACCAAAAGTATACAGATCTACGTGTGGTGGTGATCTCGCTCGCTCTCGTTGCCTCTCTCTCCCTCCTTTTGTAAATATAGCCTTCTGTTCTGTTAGTAAATCTGTGTTTCTGGTGTTTGTGTTGATTGTATGGTCTGTGTGTGGTATCGGCATTTAACGTCCTCGCATTTCTTTTATAGATAGAGAGAATGAAGGATGGGTGAAATGATAGATTTATGTTTGTCCGAGAATCTGTTGTTAGAAACTCTGAGCGTGCAGAGAGGAGAGAACGATATGCCAAAGCATTTTATTTCAGAAATCAATTCTTGCTCTGACCATTAGCATCTGGTGTTTAACTTTGTGAGGGAGGCTAAAAACTTTAATACAAAAAAGATGCAGATCCACCTGTGTCCAATCACATGCCTCTTTGAGTTAATACTGTTGTGCTTGGATGGCCCAAAGCATTTTGGAAAAACAATCTCACATTGCGTCATCAAAAGGCTTTCCAAACGTATGCCACCTGTGAATTTATGGTTGTTTTTCTCATCTGATTCTTATGGTAGGTGTTTCATATGTTGTAATGGCTGTATTGCGATTCAGTTGATTAACAGTTATTGGTAACAGTGAATGTTACCACATTTTCAAAGTTGGGTGCTGGGGATATGAGGGAGGTGAATTTAAAAATGTATCCCTCCATATTTTTGGGGGGCAATAATCATATTTTAAGAGCTTCTAGAGTTTTGCTGCTTTGCCTCAGTAGTGTAAAACAAGATCTTTTCCCATTGGATATAATTGTGAAATGAAATGTGTGTGTATGTATTTGTGTGTGTGAGACAGAAAATGTGTCTGATGTGTTTTTGGCCAGCCGTATGTGTGAGAATGAAGGCAGGCTTAGATAATTAGACACCTGGCCATGGTGCTAGAGCTGTGTGTGTGTGTGTAATGGGGAGAGATAGTCAAGTCCACAGGTGTCTGATGGCTCTTTTGATGCTGTGCAGTATGACAGATCGCTGTTCACACCCACACAGCGTCTGAGTGTTAAAACGAGAGGGGAAGAGCAGAAAGGATGGAGGAAGAGTGGGAGGGGGGGTGGAGGGGTGTGTGTGGGGGGTGTTTTAATGAAGGCGGTGGGCAGACAGTAGTTGGTCAGAAGAGGATAGTCGTTAAGTGAAGTGTCATTCATTCACTCCCCCTGCGAATGCAGCATAGTAATTAAGCCAAATAAACGCGCAGACTCTCTCTCCAGGGACGCGCACTCAAGCGAGTGTGGATTGAACACTCACCCGAGGGGGCCGGTATCATTTTCTCACACACACGTTGGGTTTTCATGTTTTACAAGGACACGTTTTTGTATACTGTACAAACTGTATATTTTATCCCTCGACACTAACATTACCCCTAAACCAACCATCACAAAAAACTTTCTAGTTTAGATTTTCAAAATAGATCATTGTGTTTGATTTATAAGCTTGTTTCCTCATGGGAACCTAAAAAAATGTCCCCACAAGATCAACATTTGGTCCCCATAACATGGTAAATAGCAGGACCACCAACACACACACACCACACACACAGATGGATCACAAGTTGCATGCACAACCTGTGATTCAGGGACACATGTGGCCATGTTGCCTCTGGAGAGACCGGTCAAACGATCGCAGAAGATTCATGTTAGCAGAGTGATATATTTTTCTCTTCGTTTCCGTTCCCTGTAATTATAATGCCACCATGTCATCTCTCCTCCCGTATGCTTCAAACTACCGTCGTTGAAAATCTCTCTTGTCAGGTCTATCAACGGGCTCGTTCATCTGTCAGCTGTGTTGAGGAGACATGCGGGACGGGCCTTCACATGCTCGTCACATGCTGTTGAGTTGAAATGAAAACCTGCCTCTGGGATCTCAAACTTGAGGTTATGAGGTTGTGAATTCACACCGTAGGATTAGTGGTAGGTTTTAAACACTCTGTGTGTGCCCAAAAATGCATAAATACCATCCTGAAAGACTGGGGTGGAGGTGGTCTGTGAATATGAAGACAGTGCCCCCTGCAGGTGGCAGTGTGTGGGGACATGGCTCTGATTCAGGGGGGTCCTTGCGTAAAAAGGCAATCCCGAGGTAACACACTGATAAAATGGCGCATCAGGGACTTTTACAGTGCTTGTGAAACAACCTGATAATTACCCACTACAGCATAATTACCAGGCTTCCTGTTTCATTACCCTTCCCCACGGCCTTCTGGAATTGATCGGGATGGGCGACACTGGGAAAGAGGAGAGACTCCAAGTCGTCGGAATTCAGCCTAAATCTTCCGAAATAGACACTCCTCGGCCCGACCGCACTGGACGCAGACTGGAGGCATCCCATAATAGCGGGCTGGTTGCTGGCTGCCGGTGAAGTGAAAGCTGGCACTGGGCCAGGATTTGGGGAGGATGGGAATGATTATATAGAGGCCGAGAGGGATGTCGGGTTTTCTCTCTCGTTCACAGACTCATCTGTTCACCAAACAGTCTGCAGTAGATATTCAGCTTCTCTCTCTCTCTCTCTCTCTCTCTCTCTCTCTCTCTCTCTATTTTTACATGATTGTTCTTCCTCTACCATTTCCTCATGACCAGGGTTAGTGAGGCTGCTTTTAAACCAAATTTAAATTAGCCTCCATGTTGAAAAAGTAAACATGCTATACATTTTAAAAGACATTCTCAGATGATATACATCTAAAAATATAAAACACCATCATTTATATAACTGAAAAAACAGTGACGAACAGCAGTATTTAACAAAATATTTTAAACACATTTTTTGTCATGCTACTTTTTGTATTGTATTTACATTCGATTGTATAGTTTTTCATTTGTACTTGGCGTCTGTGCAGGGAGTTACTTAAATGAAGCATCCAAACGGATTTACCAAGATGAATCAAACTTCACTTTTTTTCAAAAGTGAAACTTTACAGTAGCTTGACTGTAAAGTTTTGCCACATCTCACCTCTACTCCACTACCATTATGAAAAAGAATCAGCTAAGATATCTTCATAGATAAATTTCATATCTTCATGTAATTTTTGTTAGTTACTCAGCTACACTGCGTGTATCTGATATTTTTGCCCTCTCGGCTTATGATTCTGTTTTTCTTTTATCTCTGATGTCCGTCCTCTGGTTCACTTTCTCTGCCTGTTTCATTTCCTGTGGAGTGTCTCTCTTCCTGTGCTCAGAGACTGTTGAGAAGGTCACCTGAAGTCTTTGTGTGTCATGAATTATTTACTCTGTGGCTGTGGCCAGGGTTCGTATTCATTGACCTTTTTACACAGTGTCCTGTTGTGTTTAGTTTTTAGCGGACGCCCTGTTATATCGCTTCTTTAATGATTCTTAGCACACACATGGCTCACAAATGCTCTCCATAACTTGAATTTATCAATAAACAATGTGTTTGGTTATTCAGATGAGATGTGCGTTTACACCTGTGTTTTTTATGTTGTGTATTAGATTTCTGAGTGGAAATGGAGTGCAGTGTGTGGGGACATGGTGCACCTGTTGTTGAGTTTTCAGTCCTTAGACAGGCATTTCCAGACGAGTCAGATTACGGGTGTTGTGAGTGGCTGTTATATGAGTGTGTGTGTGTGTGTGTGAAAGAGCTTGTTTGCTGTTCTTGTGGTCATAGTTCTGTCAAATTCATTTGTGAAGTGCTTTTCACAAGATATTGTTTCAAAGCAATTTTTTTCTGAAAACAGCAGTTTATTTGTAACGATTTCTGTAAGGTGAACAGTAATAAAAAATTAATAGTAATAAAAAAGACATACAAATTTACTGTAGAAAAACCTTATAACACACTGACTCAGTGTCTTTGTCTTGTGTTTTATTAGAAATATCTAAACATCCTTAAACATGGTCAGTTTTGCATAACTAAATTCAGTGCTTTATATTTAAGGAAAAACTTGCCAGTGGGGCGAGAAAAACACGCATTTCTCTGTCTTGTTTTAAGGATGTTTCGATATTTTTAGAATTATTGAAAGACAATAATTAGTGTTAGAAATATTGGAAATATTTTTGTTCGTTGCAAACTCTAAAAGAATATATATAATTGTGCCACATACTGTCTAAATATACATCTACAGAATTGTCATGTTAGAGTGTTTTCTCTTTTCTCTAACCTTATAATAAGCAGTCAGATCTTTAGGTAAATGTGCGGCGTTTGCCTCTGAAACTTTCTCTATCACATTTTTCGATCACATGATCTGTGGCTGGCTGTACGTCAGCTGTCTTTCTGTGTATCATCTGGAGCACTGCTGAGTGGATTGTGTTTGGGCTGTCTGGCTGCACAGCCTGTGGCCGGGGGCCAGCTTTAAACAGACTCTGTGGTTAACCCGTCATGTCGCGAGCAGATTCAGGGGTAATTAAATGGTTCCACATACTCCGTCCTCTCTCTGTGGATCAGGGCAACGCTGGAATCTCGTGCGGCCGTGCAGATATTGCGGTGCAGTCTGAGAGGAGAACACTGGGTTTTCAGTGGGACGCGTGCTTTTATGTGGAGCAACACATGCACTTGCTAGAACACACAAATAAAGAATGCACATGCAGAAATGCGACGCCACAAACAATATGAAATTTACATTTTTTGTCCGTAGACCATTTTATCCCATTTAAAGTGTGACAATTTTTTTAAATTCTATTTTAATTTACTTTTAATCTGTTTTTACTTTAATCTGTTTTTATCCAGCTAAATCAGTCTTCATAAATAAAGATTTTTACAATGTTCAGCCCAGAAGAAATATACTTAAAAATAATAGTGGCTTCTGAGTTTGATGAAAGAAATTACATCAATAATATAAAAGACTGAGTTTCTTATGCTTATAATTTATATACATAAATGTGCCTTTAACACACAGCAAACTGTATCTGTATTTTGCTCACCGATTATCTTTATGAGTGGATGTTTGAGGTTCGAGTCGGTTGTCTGTTGTATAAATCATCCGCTTGTACAGAGAAACGTCTTTTTATTAAACTAATGGGCGTAAAGTGATTTGACACAGTGATTATGTTTCCTGTTGGTGCCACTGGGAATCAAACGACCTCATGGGTGTCGACCTTCGCTCAGCAGCCCTTCATGAGCTGTCAATCAAATGATCTCTTGCAGCAGACCGAGCTCTCATTGGCTTAGATCCAGCATGGTTACCGGGGCAACTTACCAAAACCTGCGGCCAGTTGCATGCGAGAGCAAGCTAAAATGAAGCGAAACCGGTGGCTTATTCATATCCCTGGGGCCTAAAGCAACACGCAAAACAGCGTGTTAAGCAAATCTGTTTCTAAAATCTAAGTTCTCTCAAGCACAAAACCGACAAGACCGAACCACACACTTAGTCCATTGAGAAACCGAGAGAGGGAAAACTTTTGCCAGAACCGTGTCAGGGTAGACGACGTGTGTTTTGAAGCACAGCATTGTTCTGGCTTAAATAAACAGGTAGCGCCCAAAACCATCTGCAGCACTCTTTCACTCTTTCACTCTCCTGGGATGGCGAGTAGCCAGAGGCAAAGTTAAAGCACAGAGGCGGCAACGCGCACACACACCCCCACCTTATACGCACCTAGACACTCCTGCAGTGTTCCTGTAGCTCCAGTAAGTGGTAGAGCACTGTGCTTGCAACACCAAGGTTAAGGTTCAATCCCAAGACATACTAATAAATTGTATACTGTGAAGTAATTTTGGATTAAACGCTGTGGGGTACAGGATCTAAATAACGTGAGCCATCCTCAAGCTTTGGCTGCCCACGTGAGCACCACTGCTGAATGTGTCAGAAAATATGCACTAACCAGTAAGCCATGGTTCCAATATACTGGTTCTGCTTCTAAATGATGACATTTCATGTTAAATTGGTTTTTGTTAGGCATGACATCTTAAATCTGTTGGAAACAAACACAAATGAACAAAACTCGCTTATGAATCGCAGATTTGAAAAAAAACATTTCAATGACATTAAACTAGAACATTTGTAGACACTGTGTCCTCGGAAAGAGAGATAGAAAGAGAGAGACTTTTGTTTCGCTCCCGGCCCTTTAACACTCACAGTCCATTTGCTTTAAACTGCTAGCCAGGGAGATGCAGCCCTAGATAAAGTATGTGTGTGTGTTTGTGTGATCACAAACCATATGAAGGCTACCTTTTGTTGCGGCCTTGCCAAGGCAGCAATTTAAGAAAAAATGCGTGGTCCTCAGAGTTCAAGCACCAGTCGCTCACTTTCGAATGGAGAACAGTGAAACTGCCAGACGCGTCTGTCAGATCTTGAGCCAGAATGGCAGGAGAGTGAGGGTGTGGAGAACTTCACCTAGCAGCAGTAATGGACTTACTGACAGAGAAGAAGAAAGGAAAGAGACTAAGAATAGGAATATTTGGCACATATGATGCCAAAGGACTCAATGAGTATGACTGATGAAGATGAAGAGAGAGAGGGATGGTATGAGGCTTCTTTCCATGACGTTCTCTCAGTTCTCTGGCAGGAGGAAATCAGTGTGGCTCATTTTGATTTCACACTGAGAGGTGACGTGTGTACTGTATTTTCTATAAACCCTGGAATCATCGAGCAGAATTATAAAACTAATGACTGATTATAAACAGCTTTTCCAAACTGTCAGCAGTTTAGGTTCAACAAAAAACTTTTTCTTATGCCACCAGCAACCTTCCCTTACTGTACAGGGTTCTTAAGTAGAATATGTGGTTCTGTGAACATTAAAAGTTCCTGGGAAACATTTTTCCCAGCTAGCAAGGAACATTTTCAGAACTTTGGCTAATGTTCTCTAAAAGTTCTGTCAAAGTTATCAGAAACTATTCTTGCAGTAATGTTAGCAGAACTTTTTTTAGCGTTATGTGTGATATATATCAGAAATTGTGATTCTTAAGTAGTTGAACATTTTAAAACATTTGTGAACGTCTAAAAAACTGTATGTTTTGAACATTCTTAGAACCTTCAAAATAACATTTGTAATGTATTTGTTTCTTAATGGAAATGTTCTTACAACCTAAAATTGTTAGCTGGGTTGGTGTTACTTTACTGTTTCTGCTTATGATTCTGGTGTTTTTAAAGCACCGGTAAATTTTATATTCTTACAGTCTGTACCGGTGAATAGTATATTGGCGATTCCTCCCCAATGAGCTTAAAACATGGCAGTGCTTTGTGCATTTTGTGCATCACACATACTGTATAGCTCTTGCCTGTAAAAGTTCATGTTTTGCTGACCTGCAATCTATAAATGGCTGGTGTGAAGACAATCCAACTGCAAACCAGCGCTGGATGAATATTTAACACAGAACACAGTGTTACATATAAAAATAACCTGCTAAAATGACCCTACAGTCTCAAAACAGCTCTCTTATTTTAAAGTGCATGTAGAACTCATCCATAATTATTACACATCTCTCTGGAATATTTAATTCTGATTGGTCGGTTGTGGCATTCTGTGGTCCAATATTTTTGTATACTGACTGCTAAACTATACAATTGACTATAATTGACTATAAGAGATTTCATACATAGCTTTGCTATTTCCATCTCTAACATAACTGCACGCTCTCTTTCTTTGCTCATATGATCATTTTAGCATTTCATGTCATTTTATTTTTTAAGAACCAAGTAACAATGTACAGTCAGTAATGCAAAATAATGTAAACATAACATAAAATGTATTTGCTTACCATAGAAGAATATATGCTATATATATATGAGCCAGAGTCTGTCTGAGAGACCCAGCATCCATAAATCTGAATATCGCTTGTCATTAGTTAACAAAACTCTTATGTTAGAAACCGAGAATAAATGCTGTTGAAATGGACAATCTGAGCTGTGCCCATTGTGCATTTGGTCTTGTGGGAATACTGTTCTACATTTGATATGCAGTGCTGTTGATACAGGAAGGATGGATGGTCTGTTTCTCTTTTAACACTTTTTCTTGCTCGCTCGCTCGCTCGCTCTCTCCCTCCCACAACCACACAGATGTCCAGAATCTTAGCAGAGAGGAACGCAGATGGTTACTATAGGAGTGGATTGATCTAGTTTCCAGAGAGAGGCTGCAGTCTCTGCATGTCACTGTTGATTATGATTCGTTTGCGTGTTGCAGAAACGTTGCAGAGATGTTGGCCCCACCTTCTCCCATGAGCAGATGCTCTGGACTGTGGCTTCTGCGAACGATTTCCAAAGTCATTCGTATCATTCTCACTTCGTCTCATCTTCACATGGGGTTTTTCTGCTTTTACTGTTGTGAGACTGTTTCCTTACTTGGATAGTGACAAATTTGGCAGTCTTTGTGTCTCAGGCCGTTAGATTTTCACTGTTACTTCTAGCACTGTTGGACAGAAACTGTCTTTACAGGAATCTTTCAGCGTAACTGTCAAAACAACAACAGATTTACTTTCGTGTAGTTGTTTCTCTGATGTTGGGGGCACTGGGGTGGGATTCTGCAGTGATCTGGCAACATGATGTTATATCAATACCTGGTTCATGATACAGTAATATTGCGGTTCTTTATATTGCTGTGATATACTGCATTTCTTTTTCATCTATACTGGAGCTGTGTGGACCTAATGCTTTGTCTTCTCACATACTTGGTTCTTTTGTTGGTTTTATTTTGAAAAACAAGCACAAGGTCTGTCTGGCCATGTCTTCACCTCACATGAATAATGTAGTTTAGCCTGTCATAGACTGAGATGCAGGAATGCTATGTTTAGATCATGCAGCATTTTACACACATATATCTATAATTTATTTACTGATTACTGATTTATTTACTTATTAATTTACTGGTAATGATACAAACATCTGTCTGTGTGTTTTAAAGTAAGATGTTTTTTTTCTATATTTATGTTTTTCATATTGTTCTTTTTCTGTATTTCAGAAATGCTAGAATCCAGTAATCTACTGACCTTCACTGGCTTGGCAAACAGTTCAAGTTATGACACGTTCCTGCTGGATGAGGAGAGAGGCAGATTATTGGTTGGAGCTGAGGACCATGTCTTCTCTTTTGACCTGGTCAACATCAACAGAGACCTTAAGCAGGTGACTCTCTCCCTCTATCTGTCTCACTCACACACACATACTAGATCGCCTTAAAATGACAGAATCCATACAGACTTATATAAACACTGCTGGTTCTGGCAAAAAAAAACTTCCAAGCTTCGATGCATCTATTATAAATTTAAGAATTAGTCTGTGTCTGTAGTTATATTGTCATTGTACAGCAGTTTGCTCAAATCTTCTGACCTGATTGGCCGTGCGCCATCAAAGTGTTGGTGTTGTCACTGACAACACCCTATTTGCATTGGTGAAGAAAAAATATACCAACTAACTTGTGAAATTTGCCTGAAACTGAATTTAATTAATATAAACTTCTTTGTATATACAGTACAACTGTTGTATAAAAAACAGTATCATGCTACTGTACTTGCATAGCAGCACTTTTGAAGCTTACAGGCGATTCACAGCCGTGCTGTTATTCAGTACAACAGCACTCATGCTTGTGTTTAATTTTTGTTTGAATTAGCTGCTTGCCCTCATCTACATTGGGCATAGTGTAGAAGTGAATGGCTTTATAGTGTGTCAGAGAGACCTGCAGTCATCAGAGACATCTCACGGTTGTTTTCTGCGCAGCCTGCAGATCTGCATTAAGTTTTCTCTTCTTTCCATCTGTCTATTTGATCTCGGACTGCCTCTCTCTGTTTCTGATTCCCTGATCGTATCTGTGCCATAATGCTTCTCGTTCTCTCGCTCTCGCTCTTTCTCTGGATTCCATTACTTTCATTTGCTCTCTCTTTAATTCTCTTTGTCCTGGAGGCTGTGGGTCATTTGCTTTATAATTCCATCAGTTTGCCCTAGAAGGTTAAAAGTGACTTGTATTGAACACTCACACACACTCATACACACACACACAGTTCAGCAGTATTATCATTTAAAGATAAGAACTTGAAAACAGTGGTTTAGCAAATTATTGTAATTAACCAAATTGCTTTGGCAGACAGAATACCTTAGCTGATCCTAGTGGAAGATAATGCAGAATAAAAACAATTTTGTATTTGGGTAGTTGAGACATAACATATCCATGAACGTAGATTAAAATCAGTATGAATGCATAAGAAAGAATCTTTGGTCCAGTAACTATTCTACTAGTTTACTAACTAGTGTTTTTGCCATTTTAAAGCACCTTTTGGCTTTACTAGTTTATTTAAATCTGGTGTGACAGTTTTTCAGGAAGTGACTTAATCCATCATTCTGACCCACTTTGACTAAAAAAATGATTTGTTTCAGTTTTATTGATATTATGATGTTTCCATTGCGAAAGGTTTTATGGCTTTAATTTAAATGTTGCCTCAAACTTTCCTTATTGCTTCAATTAGTAAAATGCAAATTGGGTTTCTAGCTCAAAGTCAAATATGATGAGGCAGGTTGCATTTTCCACATAAGTATGTAATATTGGTAACTTACTGTACTTTTGCATGTTGTTCTGCAACAGTGAGAAAAACCAGACAAATCTGACCGAAACATCCTTTTGGAGACATCCTTATTTATAAAAACACAATAAAAATATGGTTTTATTTAAATTGTAAAAATGCAGAACGTTTTCTGTTAGGGTTAGAGTGTGGGTTAGGGTTATAATGTTTATAACTAGCTGTGTGTTAAAACAATAGAAGTCTATGAAATGTCCCCATTTAGAAAGATAAGTAAATGTGTTTGTGTGTATGTGTGTGTGATTCACACAGTCTTTCCTGTTATAAGACGATTGGTAGTGTTTATCGTTATTCTTGTCACAGATGGAGGTGGCAGAAGGACGACAGGCAGCCGTCATTGATTATTGTACAGCCAGGTTTCACACAGAGAGTCAGAGTCGCTCGTGTGCGCTTCTCTGTTTTCACCCGGCACACATTCTCACGCATTCTGTCTTGCACTGTTTTGCAGATCGCCTGGCCTGCCACGCCTTCCAAAAGAGATGAATGCAAATGGGCTGGAAAAGACCTGGGGGTAAGTGCGGGGGTCAGCCTTCCTGTACCCCAAAACTGCATCAAACGAAAATGGTTTGGTTATGTTTACAGCATGTGTCTGGTTATATATAAACACATATAATGTTTACGTCTTGTTACGTCTTACTCTGTATTCTGGTGCAACAACTTGCCCTATACACTTCCCTTGTAGTGATTTGCTGATTTGTCACAAATATTTTTTAGAAATATTTTTAGAACTCAGTTCTAAAAATATTACAGAAATTTAATATTTAAACTTAAAAAAAAAAGTACAGAAACTTTAAGAGTGTAAGTGTATGTTACTGGGCCGTCTCTGCTGGCCTGCATTACTGAAAGGCCGGCTGCTGCTTGTTGAGTGTGCTTTTGCTGGTGCACCCTTAAGAATTTAGCGTTTGGACCCAGCAACCCTTGGCCCTTCTGCACAATAGAAATGTTTTATTAACTCAGATCGCTTTCCCTCTGTGTGTGTGTCCGTCCATGAGCGTGTGTGTGTTGTATCTGATGGTAATTTCACGGCTGGGTTCCCACAGAGATGGGGGGCAAAAGGGGAGCAGAATTATCAAAGATAACTCACCAGACCTACCTCTGAGGCACACGCCGTTAAATACAGTCAGCTAATATTGGAATTACAGTAGGTGCGAGAAATTGCGGGCTTACCGTATGCACCCAGAAAGTATTGTAACACAGCCAGAGGCAGGCATGAATCGACAGTGTGGTGTTTGTTTGGCATTACATGCACACACAAACCAAAAAATTCACCCAGCCCAGAATAAGGCATGTGCATGCTGTGAAAATGTTTGTTCTGGAGGCAGAGTTCTTGAAAGCTGCTCACGGGTGAGCATGAACGCTTGATCAGGGTATTACAGACGCATTTTCCTCTCCGCAACCATAAATCTCTTCATTCTCACATTTGGCTTGGCTGGGCAAAGCAAAAACAAGCCCAGAATGACAGCTGGTCTGAACTCTTGGTGTGTGTTTCATGTTAAAATCAGAGGTTGCAACGTCCGAGCAGTGCCTTTCATAACTGTCCGTTCTATTCTAACTCTGCATTTGAATAATACATGTTAGCCTCTATGGTACAGGATTGCCTCCAGATAACAAAATAAAATACTGAATTCATGAGTCCTTTTTCAGGAAATGAAAAGACCTAATACCTGCCAACAAAAAACCCAAAGATCCAAAGATTAAACATTTTCCAACATTTTAGCAGCTGTTTTCATATTGTAGGAAATATGTGCCATAATTGTACTTTTTGAAAAGTGAGTATTTAACCTTATGTTTTACTTATTTTACTTCCTTAGCTTTAATTATATAGAGATCTATATATTTATAGTCCACAGATGAAAATGTGTAGGCACCATTGTGGATCCATCACATTATCATAAAAATAATAAAATATATATTATAGAATTTATATTATAAAAATATTAGGTCGCCACACATGTACATTACATTGTTAAGAAACAGTTAACAATTAAAAGTCTTTGGACAAATATATAGTGTTCTGTTTTAAGTATATAAAAAAATAAACAATTTTGTGGTAATGCATACCTTCTGTGGTTGAGGGCACAATTAATGGGGAATTGGAATGACTGGCTATCTGGGATCATTTCCACATTTTCACAGAGTTAATAAAAGCCATAAAACTCAGGTTCACATGGCTGAATTAAAGACAGCACTTCTGGTGAAATGAGCATTCATTCTGACAGTGACATGCTTCATACTGTCATTATCTTTTTATGACTCGCTTCGGTGTGAATAAAATTAGTCACTACCGTGTTGATGGTAATGTACATAATTACATAGACCAACCACTCGTAATCCCTAGAATTAATCTCGCAGCCTATATGAGAAAGTGTTATTTATCACTCACACTTATAAGGGTGCACTCACTTTTCCACTTGCTGCTGTGTAGACCTTAAAGATGAAACAGCAGCATTATATGTATGTAATTACACAGTAGTTACACTGTAATTACAGTACACACCCGTTATTACAACTTGAGGTTTGTATACATAGTAAACGGCAAAGAGTGCCAGTTTAGCCACGTCTCTCACACGTGAGCGCACTCTTGGCTCTTTCCGAGCAGAGAGCCTTTAAAACAATAACAGACATGGGAAATTTCAAACATGTCGCTCAGCTCAGGGAGAGATGAAGTTTTATAGCACATGTGGACTGATTAGGTCAGGAATACACACATTGCCTTTAGCTTGGAAAAGCCATTATGCTGAATGCCTTGTTGTTTGGCCAAGATGGTCACACACGTGTGAGATAAGGGTCTGAGAATTTTTAGGCACCTCACGGTTTAATAAAATTATTTTTTAGCGAGTCAGTGTTTTGTGTGGTAAACAAAATGTTTTTTGTGTCTCACTCTTAAACGTGTAGATAAACAGAATTATCCATAATTAATTTGAAACTAATAATTACAAAACTATTAATCATGGCTCACAATGTACTCAATACTCAGTATGAGGGAGCAAGCCGATTGGCTGTATGAAGGTCACAGATCGATCTCTGGCTCATGAGATGGTTTCAATGGAAACTGAGTGTACAGCCAGAAGGTCTGTTAATGCTGAACGCTACGCAAGCTTTCATGATCTGTTTTGAATAGACCTGTACAAACTGAACCAAACTGAATGTAATCAAGGGAAACAGGCCCGTTTTTATCTATTTGTCCATCCTGCTGTCTTCACACACATTTATTGAACAAGCGTGTGTTTTTTTGCGGTTAAAACACACACGTCGAGATGGCAACACCCTTTCCTGTGCTCTTAAATGACAACTCGCATTACCTCCCTGTGCAGACAGCACACGTCCGCCCGAACCATCAGTGTTTGCACAGATGGGCCTGCTTTATTTTCTCAATGGCTGTGGAATGGTGCGTGTGTGCGCCTACAGGTACGCGTGAATGCGCCATTGTGCGTGAGTGCGAGTGGGTGTTTGCGCAGCGTGTTTGTAATTGGCAAAGTAGGTTTATTATTGCTGAACCGGGCCCTCGCGTATCATGAAAGGAAGTGGAAGAGCATTCATTCACTTTAAACAATTCACTCAGCGCCAACTCACTTAGAAGGCTGCGGGGCCCAACACATGTGCTATACATTTATCTATCATCAAAACCAGACACACACACACACTCAATACTAATGAGAGCTGGCTGACAGGATATTAAGATGGATAAAACAGGTGGGATTATCATCTTTCATCCTGCAGGAACTCAAAGACTGTTTAATGATGCCTAAAGCTTAAATATTACAGTTACTGAGAAGCTTAATAATGTGTAGTTCACTTATTCATCACAGATCTGAGGTCAGTTTAGGTGTGTTCTCATAATGAATGGCCAGTATATTCTCATATCATGAGTTATTCATGTAGAACAACTCAGTTAAGAATTAAATATGTTATAGCCTTTTAAAATGAGTAATTTGTCTACGTTTAGCAAGCACAAATAATTATCTTTATAACTTTCATTTAAATGTTGTCTGATGCAATATCATTAGCAGAACATTTTCTTGTTTGTTTGATGTTATATTATCTGTTTGGGTAACAGTTATGTTCTGTGTTCTGATTTTTCAGAAAGATTGCTCAAACTACGTGCGTGTACTGCAGCCTTATAACCAAACGCATATTTACGTGTGTGGCACTGGAGCTTTCCATCCTATCTGTGCTTATCTGGAGATGGGCAAACGAGCAGAGGTACACACACACACGTTTACTTGGCTATCTAAATAAAGACATTCTATAGACTTCTGTTGTTTTTATACACACATTGTCATAAATAGTAGACCTAACCCACACCTTAACCCCAAATGAAAACTTTCTGCACTTTTACAATTTAAAAAGAAATGTTTTACAGTGTTTTTGTAAATGAGGGCCTCCCAAAAAGAGGTTTTGTTCACTTTTGAGTACAAATTTGGCCCCAAAATATGTTTAAGTAGGTACATACACACACACTTAATAACGTTTACTTTGCATGTACTGTTGCGCATTTCTAGGGACAGTTTTGCTCCTAAAGTGCTTCTCTATGCCCACACACACACACACAGTATATATACACACAAACAAAGTCTTCATATCCTTTATTGTAAGAAACAATGCCCACTGCACATTATACATCTCAAAGGCAATGTCTACAGAAACAAATGAATGAAAAGGAAGTTGATGGCTCATATACCTTCTGCTAACGTTTGTTCTGTTAACAACTTCAGACCATTGAAGTAGAAAATGAGAGCGTCAAAAAGCACCGAGAGTGTTATTTAGAAGCGCGTCGACCGCAGGAAATGAGGTGGCCTTTCCGTGATGAAAAAATGTCAGTGCGTTTTCTAAATGTGACGCACTGATTAATCATGGCTTTGGCGTAGAGCGGGGGGACATTTGTTAAGAATGTTTTGCACTGGCTGATTGCACACGCTGTCTGCGTTGTTTTAGCACCTGTTTCTCGAAAGGAATTATGCAAATCAGACGACGGCACAACGTGTCCACAAAGCCTGACCTAAATGGCATTTGCATGGTGTAATACCTGATCGTCCAGGTTGGTTCTGAATGTTAGGTTACGGAGAGTACCGGAGATGAAAATGTTCTCGTATTTGAGGAACTAGACCACATTACTCTACTATTACAATTTGTTGAAACTTTGTGAGATTAGGCTATCCCTTACTTTATTGATTGGATATCAGTTACTCCATTGATTTTTCATTTTATACTGGGTTTGTATAATTTGATGTCCACTTTCTCAGGACAACATCTTCCGGTTGGATGTCAACTACTTTGAGAATGGACGGGGGAAAAGTCCCTATGATCCAAAGATGCAGTCGTCGTCACTCCTGATTGGTGAGTCAGTTTTTGGGTTTGGTTTTAATTGGTTAGATTTTTCTAGCTGTGTTCTGATTGGAGATGTGGTGACTCACATTCTCATATATTGCTAGATGGTGAGCTCTACTCTGGAACATCAGCAGACTTCATGGGTCGAGACTTTGCCATTTTCCGTACGCTCGGATCACATCATCCAATCAGGACCGAGCAGCATGACTCCAGATGGCTAAATGGTAAATATTCAGAATTTGTTGTTAGCTGTTTTATATATTTTAATATTAAATTGTTTTGTTAGGAACAATCTTAGTCTATGATAACCTAAGTATTTGTTTCAATAGATTATCCAAAGGTTTTTCCAGATGTTTTTTTATCATAGAAATTCAATTTTAGTGAATTTTCAGTCAGCTGCACTTATTTAAAATTATATATACTGTAATATGAGATAAAGATCAAGTAAACCTGTGCTTATATACTTGTGTGTCTGTCTGTAAGTATAAATGCATGTTACAATTGTATAAGTTCTCAGTTTTTATTGTCCCTTTGTTATTTTTTGTCACTTCTGTCTGCTAAAGTAATCACACCTCGCTAAGAAATTATCTGGCAAGAAAATGTGTGTTAAATAAATATAAGTGCATGGGTTTTCTATCGTGAGTGCATGTCTGTGAACATGAGTGTGTGTGTGTGAGGGTGTGTATGTGCGTGAGTGTGTGTGAGGGTGTGTGTGTGCGTGAGGGTGTGTGTGTGTGAGAGCAGGAAAGAACCTCTTTGTGAGTGTCTGCAGTAGAGATTAACTCGACTGGGGTGTTGAGTGTTTCCTCTGACATCCCGCCTGCATTTTTGTGGACTTATGGAACACAAAAGGTCAATATCAAGTTTGAAGAACCAGTCAGTGTTTTCCCATGAAGTTAATCCTGTCTCAGCTGTTCGCGCAAGCAGCTCTCATTTCAGTCCTTGCACGGCCGTGTCCAGGGTCAGCACCCGCACCGTCAATACCCCCATATATTCATGAGGAAAGGTGCTTTTGAAAACGCTCATCTCACCTTAATCCTTGCCGTCTGTTGCCACGGATACACTGGATATTACTTCTATTTCACCCCTATGAATGACTCTCTCTCTCTTTCTTGCACAAAAGAACCAGTGTCGTTTGGAGGATTAGTCACATGGATATTGTATCAAACTCTTATCAATGGAGACACAGCCCTCTCTGAATCTTCAAACAGAGCGTTGACGGTTACTCTTCGTGTGCTTCAAAGAGGCTTAGCTTTGACCAAACTGAAGTGTTATGTTAACTTACCAGACAGCTTCCCGAAATAAAGTCTTTCCGAAAAAGTGAATTGAAGTGTATCGGCCTAATCTGGAGTTTTTCTAGTCCTGTGTGTGTGTGCACACTTGATGAATTAAGCAGATTCTGATTCAGATTGAAGTATGGGTGGAACTATATCACTGAGGTCTCTATGGGCTCATAATACACAAACTGAGTCATTCAGTGGTAAATGTTCGTTCCGGCTGTTCGTTCCGCTGTTTAAGCTTCGCATCCTGTCGGGTCTGTCACGATGTAATGCAGCACCGCATGTAGCCCCGCGCGTGTGCCACCCGTGTGGGTGGGGGACGTGTTACGTTTCGTTTCTGGGAGAGAGTGGTCACGGCTGGATGCCGGTGATCCCCTGAACCTCCAACACGGAGGTCTTGGCAGGTTTTGGAAAAGCTAAGACGGGTTAATACAAGTGTGCATGTTTTACCTTCCCAGAATGCTCTGGGGTGAATTCTGCTGTATCCTCTTTCAGTGCGCTGCTTTAGGGTTGTTGCGGTTAAAAAGCATTCTGATGCAATAAATGTGTGGCTGTGTGTGTGTGTGTTGCAGAGCCTCGGTTTGTTGGAATACACTTGATCCCTGAAAGCGATAATCCTGAAGATGATAAGATCTTCCTGTTCTTCAAAGAGAATGCCATGGACGGTGAACACACAGGCAAAGCTACTATCTCCAGGATAGGACAACTGTGTAAGGTAACATCACAAACAGAAACATAAAACACTCATTATCCTGAAACGTATGTTCTTTACATGTATAGAATAAAAATGTTGTCTGAATGTTGTCATTGTCTTCAGAATGATATGGGTGGACACAGGAGTCTGGTGAACAAATGGACCACCTTCCTGAAAGCTAAGCTGACCTGCTCAGTGCCAGGTCTCAATGGCATAGACACACATTTTGATGAGCTGCGTAAGTGTGTTTCTGTGAGGGTGTGTTTCTATGAGAGTATATGTGGTCTGAATATGTTTTAAAATATTTATGCATAAATAAGAGCTTAAAATGCACATATTTATATTATAATTTTAATTTTTTCAGAGGACGTCTTTCTAATGAGCGCTAAAGACCCAAAGAATCCAGTGATCTATGCTGTGTTTACTACATCCAGGTAGTGTTCAATATAGACACATACAATCTTTTCTTTCTTTCTGTCTTTTTCTTTTCTTTCTTTCTTTCTTTCTTTCTTTCTTTCTTTCTTTCTTTCTTTCTCTCCTCTGTAAGGAAAGTGATTTTTGTGAGCTCTGTTATGTTTGGCCCTTTAAGAGGCTTTGCAGTCCAGTAATCTGGCTAGATTCAGGCCGGCGCTTCGTGTCGCTGTGCTCGAATGGGAATTTCCTCCTTATCCTGCTCTTTTACCCCCTTTTACCTGCTTCCCCACTCAGCTTCGGCTCAGCAGCTCAGAGGAAATATGATTAAGGTGGTAACATGAGCCCCACTCCCCAGCCAGACACCCTCTCGCTGGGCATGCTGGAGAGGAGGGGCGGGTGGCGTGGCGTGGCGTGGCGTGGCGGAGCAAGTGGAAGTAACAAAAGCAGATAAATGACTTTTAAAATGATGGATGAGCTCACAATGTGTGTGTGTTGCTTGTAAACAGGACATGTGAAAGAAGATAAACATATCACGATTAATCACTGTCAAACAGCGAGAGGGCCCGTCCTGTTTGTCTGTTCCCACCTCACTGATTTCCTAATGTATGCAGGGAACACAACACTCCAAAATTCAATTACAGGCTTTAAAGAATTAGACGGCTTTAATTGGTTTTCTAAGTGCCCTGTTTCAAAGATGAATAGAAGTGCATTGTGGGGACTTGCTTTTAATATTGCCACTTAATGAGGCCTGAACTTTGTAGTGATGGATCCTTATTTTATCTCTCGCTGTCTGTGGGTCTGCGTGTGTACTGGAGTGTGTAAGCACATGTGTGCATGAGCGTGTGTGCGCATGTGTGTGTGGGCCTCTGACTGAGTGATGGAGATTTAGTGTATTCATGTGCTCTGCGGTTAATTGATTTTCTCACTAATTAACATTTTACAAAGGCTAAGAGCTGATCACCACTGTGTATTTGGCCCGTGGCTGTTTTGGGGGGAATAAGTGCTTGGATAAACACACACGCACTGCGATACAAATATTATTTTATTTTATACAACAGCCAACACATACATGCACATTACTATCAATATGAAACACAACAGAGCCAATTTTAACACATGAAAAAATCTTGACTGTATTCCGAACAAGACCAAAATTGGTTGTGATCTGATCAGAATGTAATAGCTAGCTTATGTCACCAAGACCCCTCCCCTCCGACCACCTGGCTCTATTGGTATAGAATGCCTGCTTTTCCTGATCCCATCACTTCCTGTTGCGTTAAATCAAGCCCCACCCTTTGTTTTTTCTCTCATTGAATGTACTATTTAATGTAAATGAATGTAAATTAGTACAATTACAGACTTTGAATCGGTTGTGGTGTATTACATGTTTTATAACTTGTTCCTCTTCACTCACAAATGAATCATTCGCTCAGAAACAAGAAACAAACATTTCTGTAACTGTACAGTGTGACGTGTTGTTTAAATATTTGACCTTCTTTCCGCTCTTCTTTCTTTAGTAATATCTTCCGTGGATCAGCTATATGCATGTACAGTATGGCAGATATCCGAAGGGTATTTCTAGGTCCATATGCCCACAGGGATGGGCCAAACTACCAGTGGGTTCCATTCCAGGGCAGAGTTCCATACCCCCGTCCTGGCACTGTGAGTTCTGGCCAATAAATTTGGCATTAACAAAACCCGTTAATTTTTCTGACAAACTACAGCTTTATATATGTGCCCTTAGGTTAAAATAAAACAATAAGCCATGATTTCTGTGCGTTAGTGATTCTAACATGGTTGCTTTAATAAATAACTACATTTGTTGATAATAATAATACTTATTTCTGCTGAGGAATATAGTTTAGTAGACTAACTGTACAAGACATTGTAGATGTGTAGACGTGGTGCTGTTTATAAATATAGAATTCAAATGATGCCACAGATCTGCATATATCTGTTGTTTTACAACAGCATGGCTTGTCCAATCAGATTTTAGAGACAGAATTGTCAGTTTTATAACAACCTTTATTGTTACACTTTTATACACCTATTGTATTGTGTGTTATAAGTTGTCCAATTAGAATTTGTGTGTACAGTAGTAAAATTATGGTTGCAGATTTTACAAAATGTTTTTTATTACTTTTTATTTTGGATGTCTGAAAAAACTCAAAAACTACAACTACACACCATTTAATAACACAATAAAATAAAAAAAAAATATCACAATAAAATAAGACTGTCAGATTGAACCTCTGCATCAGTGAGAAGGTTTAACCCTCCTCCTCTCTCTCTTTCATAGTGTCCCAGCAAAACATTTGGAGGCTTTGATTCCACCAAAGACCTTCCTGATGATGTCATCACGTTTGCCCGTCTGCACCCAGCCATGTACAACCCTGTGCAGCCAATGGGTGGGAAGCCCATTGTGGTGCGCACCAACGTGGAGTACCAGTTCAGTCAGCTGGTGGTAGACCGCGTGGAAGCCGAGGACGGCCAGTATGATGTCATGTTCATCGGCACAGGCCAGTTAAAACTAACCAATACACTCAAAATCAGCCTTAACCCAGCTAACAGAGAATGTTCTCAAAACATTCTCTCAAAGTTATCAAAAACATATTGGAATAAAATTAGTAGAATTTGTTTTTACGTTATAAAACATTACAGAATTAAGAAAGTATGATTAACGTTCTGATAACCAAACAGTAACATTAATACAATGTCTAAAAAACTGGTCATTTGCAACTTAATATTGTTAGATGTTTCTTAGGAAAAATTCACCCAATTATTTCAATTCTGACATTATTTATACAGTTGTATAGAGAATCTATGACGTAAAAGGAGGAAGAAGTAACATACAAGCATTGTCAACTAGTCCATATGACTTTTCTGTTAGGTTTGTATGAAAAATAGCCAAGTGACAATTCTTCAAATGTGCTCTGGAATAAAATAAAAGCGCATGAGTTTGGAACGAAATTAAAAAATGTCAAAATATCCATTATTGGATTAACTATTCCTAAGGAGTGAAGTTAGTTATTACTAAAACATATTTTGTGAATCAATCCTGAAAATACTTTTCCAAATCAGATCTAGGAACAGTGCTGAAGGTGGTGACCATTCCCAGGGAAAGCTGGCATGATCTGGAGGAAGTCGTGCTGGAGGAGATGACTGTTTTCAGGGTAGCTTTGTGTTTCCACTTGCTATGGGAATCAAAATTCATATAATTTGCACTTACAAGTACATTCAACAGCTCCCTCATGAATCTGTCTGTGTGGATGTAGTATGTCGTCAAAGTAATATCCTTGGATCTTAGAACAAGATTAAACTCTGTTTTCCCTTTTAGGAGCCAACACCTATTACTGCCATGGAACTCTCCACCAAACAAGTACGTCTGCTAGATATTAAATTCAGTTGATCACAGTACTGTTTTCCAGTTTAAAACCGTTAGCAGAGAATCAATTGCCTGCCTGCTTATTTGTCCTAATTGACGTACTGATCATCTGTCAACAGCAACAGCTGTACCTGGGGTCAGATTTAGGAATTTCCCAGATGCCTTTACACCGATGTGAGGTGTATGGAAAAGCGTGTGCGGAGTGCTGCCTGGCAAGAGATCCGTACTGCGCCTGGGACGGAACTGAGTGCTCTAGATATTTTCCCACTGCTAAGAGGTAAACATATTCATAAGCCATTACATATAGTACATACTAATACATACTACATAACTTTTTGGGTTAAAAATGAACAAAAATCAGTTGATTGATCAAGTACATGACAGATCAGATCAACTCGATTTCCTTATCCTGATTCCCAACAGTAAGTTCATAACAATGATTTATGATTTGAACTGTCAAACCCAATTTCCTGGAAAAAGACAGTTTGGCTTCTTTAGAATTTAACATTCATAAAAGTTTAGCGCGCTACAAAACTCTACATCTTACTGTATGTTTTATCCAGGACCCTTTTTCACATAACACACACTTTTTTTGTGGAAATATACTGTGCCATCTACACCTTCACAGAGGAAGAAGTGGGTCGCGGCTCGACACACCCTCGCGGTTCACAGCGCTGCGATGGTCCGCGCCACTCCAAATATTTTCACTGTGCCTGAAATGCAAAACAGACATCTCACCCGCACCTACCGCACGTGCCTAGAAGGCCAGAGTCAAGAAATGTGTGTGTGTGTGTGCGCATGAGCACGCCTTAGCAAAACATGTAACGCAACATGAGAAGACACCGCATACCAAATAATGTACAGAAAGAAACACTAAAACATGAGCAAACAAAAAAAAAGCAGGAAAATGGAGGATTATGGGAAATGACAAAATAACAGGGTGTTTCAAACATGTTTCACACAAAACCTCAGGTCTATTTATCACTTATTTCCCAAGACCTATTGCAGCTAAACCTCGGCAAGATCAGCCAGCCTTCACAGCAGATCTGGAATGTTTTTCAGCTCAACACAAAATCTTTTAAGCTTTTGAATACATTTGTGAAAGGATAAAAGTGCTGGCCTTGCAGAGCTGTCATCAAGAGATATTGGAAGCTTCGGTGGCTTGGAATTCCGTATTGGCCTTCATGGAATATTTCCCAATGAGTCACCAACTGGTGTTCATCGCATATCAAGTGTGCCCTGCATTCTCCTTCCTTTAAAAAGGCGCAGTGTGTGCCCATCTATCATTTAGGCTCGTCATTGATTGAGCCAAAGTCGCTATGTCCGTCTGGTTGAGATTTTTAAAGAAACAGAGCAATGTTTTGATAGTCACAGAGGCAAAGTGTTAACATTTATTCTGGGAAATCAGCTTACTAAGGACTTACTTATACTTGTCTCTGTATATTAAGATGACATAGGAGGAAATATCTGAATGTCAAAAAAAATTACACACATACCTTTTAGGTAAGGCAGGGCTGTTTAACTCCTGGAGGGCCGCTGTCCTGTTGAGTTTAGCTCCAACCCTAATCAAACACACCTGCTTGTAATTTTCAAGTTATCCTGAAGACCTTGATTAGCTGGTTCTGGTGCGTTTGATTAGGGCTGAACTTAAACACTGGCCCTCCAGGACCAGAATAGCAGTAAAAGCCCCGCTGTAAGGCAATATGGCTCAATGTAGATCTTTGATTGAAGCAACAGTGCCCTCTAGTGGTGTGGATGTAGAAGTGTTACAAGTGCTGAACACTAAGCACATCTACAGCACATATGGCTGATTAACTCTCTGTATGTTTCACAGGAGAACAAGACGCCAGGACATCAGAAATGGAGATCCTCTTTCTCAATGCTCAGATTTACATCACAATGGTAAGCGCACACACACACTTCTCCTTCTGTTTTAATTCTCTGATGATGACTGAATGTTACATTTGTATGTGTGTGTGTGTGTTAGATGATCTGGAGGGTTACAGCAGTGTGGAGGAGAGATCTGTCTATGGCGTGGAGAACAGCAGTATGTTTCTGGAATGCAGCCCAAAATCTCAGCGAGCTTTAATCTACTGGCAGCTCCAGAGACCAAACGATGAACATAAACTTGAGGTACACAAACACACACCCACACAAGCATGCACATTTAAGAATGCCTTCACACAACATAGGCTGGCATTTGAATACACTTCAATAATGTGTTAAAGATTTTTGTTGAAAAACCAGTCAGGATGGGAAAGAATCATGGAGTCTCACAAACCACTGTGGCCTCTCATGTCACCGCCACTGTAATTATATTTGAAATGTTTTTCTCAGCTCATCTTGAGCTTTCCAGATTCTTCACACATTACTAGCTCCCTGATTTTGGCAGTCTAACAGTTTTAACAGTCTAACGCTGCGTGTTGAATTAATTGAAGCGTTATTGCTCTTCTGACTGGTCTAGCCGATGCTACAGTCATGATTTATGAACGCAGAAAGATCTTTTTATCTGTGTCACACAAAAATGTTGTTTCTGTGGCACTAGAATAGAAAATAATGACTGTTTTCATACGGGTTACCCAAGCACTCCTACCATTGGTTGGTTAACGGCTACTTCTGCCCTAAACCCACGCCATTGGCTGACCCAGTGCTGTTGTTTTTGGCATGTTAAATAAACAGAGCATCATTTTGTGAGAACCACAGTGCAAACTCAAGCAAAATCTGGTTAAGGAGTTAGTTATTATGAGATGTTTTTTTGACAAGATACGACATAATGACACCCCCAACCCTCCTTACCAGCCACCCACAGCCTCACACATACACCAGCTGTGTTTCTCTTTCAGATACGATCAGGTTAAAATAGTGCTAAAGTAACACCTTAGCCCAGACGGTCATTATGTTAATTTAATAACGGTCTGATTTCAGCCTTCCTGCTGTGTAAGAAAATAACTCGGCACCGGTGTATCCTTACAACTCAGATTTGACCTCAACACATATACCCTGATCTGGGATCAGTTTTTCCTATTGACATTGTTTGTAATGATAACAAAAAAGAGCAAATTCTATGTGTATAGAAAGTTTATATACTGTACAAATATAAAGCCTGTTTATCTTTCTACGTGTTTCATATAGGAACCCTTCCTAAATGATGTTTCAGTTATAAATGATTAACATTAATAATAAATAAATAAAGGTTATAAGTCCAAGCATGTCTGTGATACACCAGTTAACATAAACTATTCTGGGTACACTAGTCTCCTCCAGTTAGAGTTTAACCCCTATTTTATTCTCTCTCTCCATCAGATTATGTTTGATGAGCGAGTGAGTCTTACGAGCCAAGGTTTGCTCATCAGAAGTCTCACGCAGGCTGATTCAGGGGTGTACCACTGTCACGCGGTAGAGCACGGCTTTATCCAGCCCCTGCGACGCATTAACATGCAGGTCATCCCCTCTCAACGCGTTGGTGAGCTGCTGCTCCGGACAGGGGCCAATGATAAAGAGCCATCCCCTAAACACAAACTCTGGTACCGGGACTTCATGAGCCTACTGGAACATCCAGACCTTAACAGTGTGGACGAGTTCTGTGAGAGGGTTTGGAAGAAAGAGAGGAAGCCGAAAGGAAAGAAGACTCCCAAAATCAATGCCGGAGCCGGCACTGGTGCAAAAGCAGACAAAAACCTTCAAACTACTGCTCAGAGCCTGCAGAACCCGACACAGAGGGCCCAAAACGCCCCCAAAGTGCCAAACAATTCAAATGTTCAGGTTTTACCCAAGTCAGCCGGTTTGCAGAGGAGTCACGTGCCAGTTAGTACCGCAAGCACGGAGCACCAAACTGCCAAACCGGACAGTGGAATAATCGCCCAGAGCACACAGAAGGTCCAGAGTGCTTCGGAGAGCCAAAGAGCACCGCAGATCCAGGGGAAGAGAGGTAGCCAGACTCCCCAGAGAGGACCTGCCAACACAGCCAAGTGGAAACAGCTCCAGGAGAACAAGAGGGGCCGCAACCGTAGGACCCATGAACAGCAGAGACCACCACGGAGCGTGTGAGAGAGACATGCCAACCGACTGACAGACATGTGCATAAACATACACACGCACACACAGTCAACAATCCACACTTCCAAACACGCGAACATCTGCATCAGCCATTCACATGCAAACAGACAAACATGCAGCGTAACCACTAACAAGAGCACAAAAGTCAAAGCAAAGGACTTTGAGTAAATATAAGCGTGAACTCAACTGGAATCACATTTATTTCACTTGTCCTCCAGGGAAAACACATCAACCTTGTTGTTACATCAGTGACTGTCCATACAGACAGACTTCAGCTTCATACACAAAATATGATGTTCTTTTTTCAAAGGAAATGAGTGTGTGCTGATCCACAAGATCCTTTCCAGACTGCTTTGACAGCAGGATCGTTTGCCAAAAAACCTCTGAGATGTGACAGTGCCAATGGGAAAAAAAGATGTGCTTTTTGGTATCAAAGGAAATGATATTTGTACCCTTAAACGTAATTGTCTGTATCGTTCGTTTGAGCCGACAGGTTATGTGCGTGGACGCTTGGGAGCGCATTGGATGCCCGGAAACCAGAGGACTGTAACATACCTGTTGAAGAAGCAAGCCTCGTATTGTATATAAATCAACACTAGTAAAAGTTATTATGGATACAACTGGTCAAAGGCAAACAGCTTTAGGCATGCCTTGGTAACCGCTTGTCTAATCTCTTGATCCTCAGAAACGTTTCGATGTTAGTGTAATTAATTATGTTGGAGATAATCAAGTGGGCTCGACTTCCTGAAAAATCTATAACTGTGGTGGCCACCTCTGCCAAAATTTTGGTTTAAAATACAAAGTGCATGATCTGAATGAATAAGCTCTTCCAAGTCAGTTACATAGTCGAACTATCTCCAGATCACAAAGTCTCGATGATGATTCTTATTGTTGGTTACATTATAAATTAAAGAATGTCTCGTGTAAATCACAGCATCTTTTTAAAGATGTTAAGATAGTTCCATAATGTCTGTAGTGTATTTCTAAATTATTATTACTCACATTGCTTAAGGTTGCATCATTATTAATTTGCTAAATCAGTCTATGTTAGGCTAAATGCGGAAGGACCCTGATATATGTACATATATACAGCGGAACACCACATAATTATTTATTACCGGTAATTGTTTATTGTTCAAAGGGTTGCATTTATTTTTGATATTATTTTCTATTCATTTGTAAACGTGTTTTTGACAGGCCATAATAATACCCTTAGATGGACCAATTGTTTTTTTTTTTTCATTTTTCCTAATATTCTCGTTAAACGTTTGCAGATGTAGCTGTATCCTTAGCAGTTTTAATTTTTTTACCCCATTTTGTTCTTCATTTTTTGAACCTCTTGTCCCAGCCAAGTCTTTCTCAGTAGTAATTCATCTTTGTGCAAAACCAACCAGAAATAATACATCATCTCCAACATTTAGCTGTGAATCTCCCTGAAAGTGTGTGGGTAAGAACTCTTAACAGATGCCACGGAGAACACACTGCATGTGAATTCGTCCTGTGTGCTTCTTTATTTTTTTGCCAGTATGTTGTGTGAAAGGTCATTTCTGTGCCAGGCAAGATGTCCGAGATGTGAATATTTTTGCCATTTGCAAAGATTACACAAACATACCCTGTCCATTTTATGTATCATAGGTTTGTAGTCTTATCACAATTTTCCCCTCGCTGTTCGCCGAAATTGTCATTTCAATGCAATACGAAGTTCACTCTCGTCCACTTCCTGTCCCGCATGTAGTTGATTTGGAGCTGGTTGAAGAAAAGTTAGGGAGCAGAAGTGAGCTGTCCGTTATGTAAAATCGGTGTTTCTGGCATGCATTGTCTAAATAAATATTTCCTCTATAATTGCAGGGTGGTCCCGGGTGGGTTATTTGTATGTCTTTGATGTGTTTTGGCAACATTTGGAGAACGGATGTATGGTGGAAAGTATTAAAGTGTTAAAAGGGAAAGCATCACACCACTATTACACACTACTGTATGTTTTTGTGTTGATGACATCATCCCAATGACTCGGGTCACTGGCAAGTTTTCAAAACGATGTTCTTTGTATACAGTAATATCTGAGTTTTGATGCATTTGTGTGTATTGTGAAAAAATCCCAAAATTTCCTACATGCTTTTAATTGATGAAACATTTGTTGGTTGTCTGTAGTTATACTTGACACTTTCATCCAGGTTGGACCCGCCCATTGTGCAGCTCCTCACGCGCGCCCCTTTGTTAAACGGAGCGTTTAATAAACGTAATAATAAACATACAATGAGTGCTAATAGTATTACGACTATTTTCTGACACGTCACATTTAAAACAAGTTTTCTCACATTCACCTGTAAATCTTCATAAAGAGAGACCCGTTTGCCTAACAGCCCGTTAGTCGTATATTAAATACATATTTATATACATAAGATAATGCGATAGATGAACAACAGTATGCAATAATGATTATTTTGGGTCGCGTAAATATTTTATTTATTTATTTATATTTATTTATATTTTATATATATTTATATATACCGGAAGCGCAGTGGTCTTGATTCCCTATATGGAAAAAGGGGCGAGGACAACGTCACACCCGTTTATTACGTTCGTATGACGCGCCGAGTTTAAAGAAACTGACGCTGATGTGACGTAAGGTGGCGGCGAGTTGGTCGTAACTCCAATTTCGATCCGATTCGCCCAGAAAGCTGCCATGTTGCTTCATAAGACTTGTGGAGTCGTTCAAACTACTATTACAGTGTTTATGTCTTATTATTTAGATTATTATCATCTTCGTGTCAGGAGAAATTCCGCGACATTCAGTGGAGGTGAGTCGATGATGTTTGTTTTTTTGGGTGGCAACTTGTCAGTCATGTTTCTAATGTTTTTGATTTGCCGAGTCATAATTTATAAACGCATTATAAAATATGTCATTTTTAGGACTGCCTCTAATTTATTGAATCGACATGAAAACACTGTGGCCGCAAAAATAACGCGACTCTTGAGGGTCGCAGTTCACGCTTATTACCGCTAGATGGCGCGCAAACTCTTTTCCAAATGCACCGTTGAATGAATTGTAAACTACTCTATATACCATATAGCCAAATATCTTATTATTCTTTACTATGTTCTTTAAAGTCCCTGTGAAATAAAAAGAGGAATTTTGTTTGTAGTGGCACTAACACAATCAAAAGTGTAATTTATTCTGTGGCCAAAACTTGACATAAAGAGAGAGTGTGTTTGTATAGGTAAGTGGTTGTGACTCAACACATCCATTATCTCACCCACATACACAGAAAGCAAGTCTCTCTCTCTCTCTCTCTCTCTCTCTCTCTGTGTCTCTCTCTCTCTCTCTCTCTCTCTCTCTCTCTCTGTGTCCCTCTCTGTCTGTCTCTCTGTCTCTCTCTGTCTCTCTCTCTGTGTCTCTCTCTGTCTCTCTCTCTGTCTCTCTCTCTCTCTCTCTCTCTCTCTCTCTCTCTCTCTCTCTCTGTGTCTCTCTCTGTCTGTCTCTCTGTCTCTCTCTCTCTCTCTCTCTCTCTCTCTGTGTGTGTGTCTCTCTCTGTCTCTCTCTGTCTCTCTCTCTCTCTCTGTGTGTGTCTCTCTCTGTCTCTCTCTCTCTCTCTCTCTCTCTCTCTCTGTGTCTCTCTTTCTCTCTCTGTCTCTCTGTCTCTCTCTCTGTCTCTCTCTCTGTCTCTCTTTCTCTCTCGCTCTCAGTGTGTGTGAGTGTGATATCAGCCCACATTTATGAGTGTACAGAGTGTGTGTGAGTATGAGTATGAGTGTGAGTGTTTGCCCATATGTGAATCTGAGGCCTCTTCACGTTGCCTGACACACACACACACACACACACACACACACACACACACACACACACACACACACACACACACACACACACACACACACACACACACACACACACACACATTGGCCCTGAGGATTCTGGGTAGAAAGGAGCTCCATGTCAGAGCCCAGGCAAAGATTCTCATGTAAATAAATGGAAATATAGCAGATTCTGTCCTGCATTTATTGCTGATCATGCTGGAAGATGGATTTTGCTTACTATCACATTTCTCTCAATGGTGAGCACTGCCCACACTGTGCTGTAAGTGACGGATGATCACACAGGCTCATGGCTCCCTACGGCTGTCAGTTAAACACCCCCTAATTACAAGCTCCCAGGTGGACAGGAGCGCAGGGTAACTATGGAAACGCTGGATCCCGGAGAGATGTACCCAAGTGCCCAATAATCATGAAAACAGCAGCCATAACATAAGTCTGACACAAAGGCACATCCTTAGTTTTATTACATAGCAGAAATGACTCCCCTGTTAACAGGGAACATTCTTAGTACATTGGCTCTAAAAGTTCCTCCAAAATGATCCAAATGGTCTCTAGTGTTCGCGTAACAAAGCAATGACGTTAATACAGTGTCTAAAAAACTAGACATTTTCAACATTTCTAGAACTTTCAAAATATCATTTTTAACATTTCTGTTACTTAATGGAAATATTGGGTAAATGTTTTTACAATCTTACAACCTAAACTTGACTCAGAAACAGTACAGTTTGAAACAGTACATTTATATTTAGCATCACAACACACGTGATGAGTGCGGCAGTCAGTCATCCAGCTCAAACCCCTTAGCCCATAATCTCGGTCTCATTACAGAGTTAAAATGAGGTCTGCTCTCATTGATGAGAATGGTACACTTCAGCACACCTAATGAATTCCCCTCCCCCCCCTTCCTGCCTCTTTTATATCTTCTCTTCTTCTTTTGCTTTTTCTAGCTCTTCTACTAATTCACCTTATTTTTTCCTATCAGTTTCTCTTTAACTTTTTCAGCTTTGAGGCACAGCCCTTGGAGCAGTTTAGAGGCGATATCACCTACAATTTGCATTCGTTAGAGTAAGGTGCCTTTTTACTTCCTTTTAGTGCTGCTGGAAGGGATGAACTGTTAAATCTCTTCCAGTTAAACAATTTCCAACTGGAACTGGAAAATTATTATTTTTTTCAGTCCCAATTGTTACAATCCATTGATTAAAAGTTTATTTAAACTGTTTAAAGGGACATTGAAGAATGCAAAGTAACACAATAGAATAGCTCAAGACACATTGTAAACAGTGATTGAGGGAGAGATAAACACTTGGGCTGATTTGTAGGAAGTGGGCAGGCTAGCTTAGGATCTCAGACACAACAGTGGCCTGAAGATGGCATCAGAAGAGAAAAGGAACTGATTCTAGCTTTATCTGATTCTAGCCTAAAAACAGCCACTCATCCACATACAATCACTCAGAAGGAAAGAGATACTAAGAGTCTTATAATGTAATGCATTTGGCAAAGTCATGTTCTGTCAGACCTGCCCTTTAGTTTGGAGAGGTTAAACTCTGGTATGTTAACCATGTCAGCTCAATATTACATTTTATACGAACATATTATACTTGTCAGTTTGAATTGGCAGTTGAATAATGATGTGAGACTTTACAGATACAGGTTTGTCTTGCTACCCCCACTCATTCCTGCATCAGTGTTTTAGGCTAAGATTTAATGCCAGCCAAAATTTACTCTCTAAAAATTCACTCTCTTTGTTTAGATTTGTATGTATGTGTCTTATTCCAAACTCTCAGATTGGCTGGCGGGTCATAAGAAAGCTGATTAGAGGTGCGTGTGTAAGAGAGAATTAAAGGGGTGCGGTTTCAACCCAAGCAGATGCAAGGCAAAGCCACAGAGGTGAGAGACGCCTCCCCTTTAAGAAAGTACTTTTAGCCGGGCAGTTATTAGTGTTCATTGGGAGAGAAAACAGGGTGTTAGGGGAGGAATTGGGTGCATGCAGTTGTGGAGCTCAGGACGACAAATATACCACAAATGAAACGCTGTCTGCAGGAAACAGAGGGTGCAGGGACCTGCCCGACCTCAGGTGAAACAGCAAGCAGACTCACAGCTCATAGTGAAGGTATGTGACCTTATTCTTTGTTTGCGGATCACATTTTTAAATCCTGTTTTCACTATTTGCATTCTGCTTTTTCAGTATACACAGTGTAACTTTTGCCACATGTTTGTGCTGTATGTGTGTATGTTTTAACACAGTCATCTCTTACAGTCAGAGGTATATCACCTGGGCAGCTGTAGTATTGGGTTCACAAGTGGACTGAATTCGCATTGAAACTAGTGTCAGATTGTGTGTGAAAACAGCCACACTGAGTCAGAGCCCAGTCGTGGTTCATATGAAGCTCATAACTGGTGTGTATTGTTTTGCGATGATCTTTTATCTCCAAAATAGTTATTTGCCGGGTCATGCAAGCCATATTTTCTGTATTGAGGCACATATTCAAATTTAATGAGCAACGCGGTGTGTGTGTGATTAGGTTTCAGGCTTCAGTTACACGTCTCTGCCTTTGTGTGCACTGTCACACATACACTCTTGCATACATACTAAACACACACAAACACATTATAGAGAATTACAAATGTCTTCTGGGTTTGTATATTAGGGTGTGTTCGTAAGACAGACATATAACATACAGTATGTGGATCACCAGATCTAGTAGCTATATGAGGAGACCAAGGATAGTTGTCACAGAAGGTCATCACAGAAGTTGTGTATCTCTATATTTAAAAGTTTTTAGTTACAATTATGTGTTTTGGAAAATGTGTGGTTACGTCTTTGGTTTTCAACATCTTGCTCAAAACCCTCTTTAATTAGAAACATTTTTTTCCTTTATCCTTCAAACTAAAATTCCAGTATTTATATTTTATTCTTTAGCTGAAACACAATAAAGCCAGACCCTCATATAGTGTAACAACATGCCTTGCTATCCGATTGCTATTAATTGACATAAATTAACATAGAGACATAATTGCTGGAGTATAAAGTGTAAGATCTGTTCTTGTCCTTGCCTTTACAAGTCTAAGCAATGTGTGCCCCTAACATATATATGTGTGTGTGTGTGTGTGTGTGTGTGTGTGTGTGTGTGTGTGTGTGTGGTGTGTGTGTGTGTGTGTGTGTGTGTGTGTGTGTGTGTTGTGTTTCCGCTCCAGAGCGTTAAGGTCATTCGTGTGTGCTTCACTGATCAGCTCTGTGTGGGAAATCTCTGTGCTCTGAGTTGCCCTTCATCATCGCTGATGAGAGAGAATAGGAACGGAATAACCTCGAACGACCATAATCGTAATCTGTGACTTCCCTGTCATTGTATTAGGTTGTAGCGCCAACAGCAGATTGTGGTGATACAGAGCTTAACGTCCTGCTAATGCTGTTTGATCTCATTCATTGATGAGTGGAGATCGTTAGGGCTCTGTGGATCTTGATAAAAGTCCGTCTCCTCTGTAACTCCAGCTGGTCTCACAGAGGACAAATTCCCCCTGGAGCTCCGGGCTGGGCTGAATAAGCTTCGGCTGTCACATCACACATTCGTCAGTGTGATGTTAAACGGGGTGGAGAGGATAACACTTAACTTCCATCGTTATAAGGAAGCCAGAAACAGCATTAGGGGAATCTGATATTCACTTATAGGAATTGCACACAGTAGTGTGACTCGATTTATGTACTGCTCAGTACGTGTCAAAACCTCATAAAACGGCCAGAGGATGCCCGAGCGTGTACAAATGTGCTGCTTGCATTATCACACTATGGATGCTGATAAATGGCCTGCTCATGGAATTTTACGCACTGTGAGAGACATTCACACACATTGAGTAGCGAGCGCTACGGTTTGGACTGCAGTGATTAAGCTTGTTTGTTCTTTTAACCGTGTGAAGGGGCAAATAGCGGATCAGATTTCACAGGAAGTGCCCATTTTTCTTGCCCAGTCAGATTTGAGCATAAACCAAAACCATAGATGATGCTGTAAACCCGCTCCAACAGGTGCTTGATGTTATTCTTGGCCATCATCTTTCCTGCAGCGTTTGGTTCCGACCCTGCTGGTACACACCTGTCTGTCATTGCCAAGAGAGCTGCAAGATCCGTATTGGCTCCTTCAGGTTTTTTCACCTTTGCTCCAGTTTTGTTGATGACATGCTAGAGATAGGACACCATGAATGGAAGAAGGGAAAACAGAAGCAAGCCAGATTCAAACCTGTATTATCTGCGTGAGAACCGCAGCTCAACAGGTCATATGCTTGTGCACTAACCACTAAGCCATAGTGGTTAAGTGGTTACTAAGTTCTCTGTACTGTATATTAGTCCACTCTGTTCCAAATGCCACCCATTATGAAGTATTTGAACTTTAGGAAATAATACTGCAGGGCTTATGACATTGTATCCCTTTATCTCTGAGTGTTTTATGCAGTGTTGCTTCAGAACCCTGTTGACGTTTATCTCTGAACACCTTCGGCTCAAACGAGGGAAATCAATAAAGGTTGCTAATGGAGACAGAATTTTCTTCAGTCACTCCTCAAGGCTGTTAAGACTTACTAATATTAAGTTGCATGTCTGAGGGGAACTTCCAGGAACGTTTGTTTCTGGAGCAACGTGTCCTCCCAGACTGACACTGTTGAAGCCAGTGACGAGATCTTTAAATGTTTCTCTCTCTCATGAAGCCCTCTGTGAAGCTATGGTGAGAAGAACATATTGATGTCTTATGGAACATATTGACGCACTGACTCATGATTCCTGTTGAGCAGGAGACAGACAGGCAGGGTGACCGAGTCTGTGAATGGATGTGATTGTGAGCGTGATGTGGATAGTGACTGAATGACTAAACCTTCCGGCAGGTATGTCACTCATAAGCACCAAACCACGCAAACCATTTTTAATATAATAGAATTGGCATATGTTTAATATGTATTTCTACATAAGTTTGAGTCAGCTTGTTCCTGCGTGTTTCTATCAGGTCTGATCATGCATTACAAATGGATCAATTTCATAATCAATATCAGTTTTAAACATCCTAATTAATAGTTTGCCTGCTGGAAGACTGTAACCTACATCCTTGATGTTAGCCAAAACACGTTTATGGACATAAAACACTCGATTAAAGGTATTGAAAGGTAATATTCATAACGAGGTAATGTAACATTATACAACATCTTGTTACTGTACACATTGATCTCCTCCAGGGCTCGCTAACTAACCAATGAATCAGGGAACTGTTGGCTCGCATTGAAAGAGAAATAAATGGGGTAATTATTGGAAGATGTGCTCATTTTAAGGCGGGTTGTCTCTTTAATTTCCTTTTATTCCGATGGCGACGTCTTATGATCACCTGTGAGGGGCGGGACTTGCGCGTCGGATGGAGAGGGAAGGCGTACAACTCCAGATCCGCTCGGAGAGGTTGCGCTCCGGGGATGCGCGTTATCGCCGGAGCGATCATCGACGAAAATGGAGGAATAAAACGACATGCGTCCACAACAACCGCGGATACGGACACCGTTGCCTTAATCCGCACCTTAAAACCCATATCGCAGCGTAATTAGCCGGAGGTTAAGAGAAAAGGGGGTCGATCATGGGGAACGAAGCGAGCATGGAAGGCGGCGAAGGGATGCCCGCTGGATTACCAGCGGGACTCGTACCTGACGGGAAGGGTGGCTTCATCCAGATGCCCTCAGGGGTGGAGGCAGACCTAAGCAATCTGTCCGAGGAGGAGAGAAAGCAGCTTGTGGCCGCTATGGCCAAATCGCAGTCCAGGCAAGTTGAAGCGTCTTGGGCTGCAAAAGCGCGTTTTTAATAAATGAATGCGGTGATGAAAACGACGTCCATCCTCCCAGTGCCTTGTGCTGGAGGCTGTGTGTTGAACAGGCACTGCAGGCTGACATATCACGACAGCGGCACCGATGCAAAACAGGATCACACCCATTCGAGAGCGCCGATGTACCGCCGTTTAATAGACCGAGATGTAATGCAGTGCAATTTCCTATAACAAAATAACAACAAAAAGCTTTTTCCCAACCCATTGCATTGCATGCATGTGCGATTTGATAACACAATAGCACTTACAGCCGCAAGCGACTGGGTTTACACTTTCGTACCGATGCTGTGCGTGCAATTGCAGCGTATTTGTGCAACACAATTAGTGTGCTTATCGTTATCATGGAGGGCTACGGGTCAGTCAGATTTTCTTGCTCGTCGGGGTTATGGATAAAAATCAAATGCAAAACAGAGATGCTCGGCCCGAACACACATCCGTCATCTGTGCGTCCAGGTCTCTGTTGTAACAGCCCACTGCGCACTCCATGCACACTCCATCTTCCTCCTATGGGCTGTGTAGGTGATGTCATGAGCAAAACACTGCCCGAAAACAAGGCATATATATATATATATATATATATATATATATATAAATAAATGCACACAGGAAATATGTGCAAGACAATGCAACGGTGTCTATAAAGTTGCATGGGCGTATGTTTGTTATTTTTACCCGAGCGAAAACGGGGTATTAATATTAATACGACTATATATAGCACGGCAGTCATAAATGCCATCATGCTCATTGATCGCTTTGGTTATTTTGGTAGGATCGACCATTTCACAGTATAAGCGATTAAAATGCGTCTGTTCGCTGTCCGCGGTGCTGAAAGAAAACGTCTTGGACTTTGAGAGATTAAAAGACTTCATGCATGTCAAATAAAAACCACCAACACCATCAGCTGTTAAAAGTTTGCCGTGCTGAAACATTTCTTTGACTTGTGCTGCGTGTTGAATGAATGTGGCACTGTTGCTAAATATTCTGCAGTTTGTTATTGCTGTCAACAACAACAGATGATATATGTTATCAGATTGTGAATACGTGTTTTGCATGTTTGGCTGTGCTGCGACCATGTTGTCCATTCAGATTTTCATGGCTTTTGACTTGGTATAGATTAATTGTCTGAACAGTTTTCCTCTTGCTGTGTATTTTTGGAATTGGTCCAGAATAGCAATTAAGTAAACAAAGCCGAATTCAGTTGAGTAGATGTTGCAGTGAAGTGTAGTGTGGCCTTTGACTAGTAAAGGTGAATTTGACCCTATGTCTGTTCACTCCACAGACCACCGGAGACTCAACCTAGTGGCACCAGAGGCTCAGCGGGTCTCAGTAAGAGTCGGACCGTAGATGCGTTTGGAGAGGGGCCTCCCCCCAAACCAAAGCCTGGACGGAGCCCCTCCTCTCTCAGCCTCCTTGAGTCTCGTTTCCGGCAGGACCCCAAAGACCCAGAGCAGCCCCGAACCGGCATGTTTTCATCTGGCTTTCTGAGTGGAGCAAACCCTCTCAGTGCTGTCTCTTCTGCTGTCTCCTCTGCCAGCATCCCAAAGTTTAGCCTCTTTGGTGACGATGATGATGAGGAGCCTGCCAAGCAGGAAGGAAAACCTCCTGGTCCACCCAGTGGGGCAGGGAAGGGGCCTCCACAGCAAGGGGGTAAGCCACCTCAGCAAGGCAAGCCTGGTGGACCAGGACCTCAACAGCAAGGGCAAAAACCTGGAGGACCAGGACCTCAACAGCAAGGGCCAAAGCCTGGAGGCCCAGGACCTCAACAGCAAGGGCCTAAGCCTGGAGGCCCAGGACCTCAACAGCAAGGGCCTAAGCCTGGAGGCCCAGGACCTCAACAGCAAGGGCCTAAGCCTGGAGGCCCAGGACCTCAACAGCAAGGGCCTAAGCCTGGAGGCCCAGGACCTCAACAGCAAGGGCCTAAGCCTGGAGGACCAGGACCTCAACCGCAAGGGCCTAAACCTGGTGGACCAGGACCTCAACCGCAAGGGCCTAAGCCTGGTGGACCAGCGCCCCAGCAACCAGGGCCTGGTAAACCTGGTCCAGTGAGTCTGGGAAAACCGAGTGGACCTGGATCTCAGCAGCAGGGTAAACCTGGGCCAGGAGCTCAAGCAGATGGACCTGTTAAGGCTGGGCCTGCCCAGGGCAAGGTTGTCAGGACAGTGTGTCCTCTTTGTAAGTCTACAGAACTGAATGTGCAGGCCAAGGAACAGCCACCCAACTACAACACCTGCACTCAGTGCAAACAGCAGGTGTGCAGCTTGTGCGGCTTCAGTCCTCCAGACTCAGCGGTAAGAAACATATCTGCTGTCTTCATTACATAGACCTCACACCTGCCCTTACAAAGGTATATGGTCCAAATATTGATATATGTCATTCTTCATACAGTCATGTTTCATATAGAAAAAAATGTTGACTTTCATATAGACTTGTTTCCACAACTCTTCAATAATCTCTCTGTAAATGGAAGAGAGTACAGTAATAAGAATACAATGTAATAATAGTCATTTTTCATATAGAAACAAAATGTTCAGTAAAAGTTTCAACAACGCTTAATCTCTAAATGCTCAAGAGTTTAGGCATGAGACCAGTACTACGTTATATATTTTTAAAATTGTTTCTTACTGCACCATTTGGGAGGAAATATGAGCAAAGAAAAAAAATAAAAACTCCCACCAGACTCCATATTGTGTGACTAAAAATGGAAGCTTTTGTTGAAAACTCCTGCAAACTCAGTTTATCTTTTGTCTATAAAGGTGTTTTAAAGCTGTACTGGGTTTTGTTTTAATAACTCTTTATTGGTTTTGCTTGGGCCACAGCCTGCACTTGTTTCCTCTCATCCTGAAGTTAGGAGAAAATTGTTGGCCCAGATGGCAGATGATTATCAAGGTCACTTACATCCCCCAGACAGAGAGATGTTTATCCCACTGTGTTTTGAAATTACATATATGAGATATAATTAAAGTATGCATTACAGAGAATGACTCAACCAAAAGGAAATCAAACCCCAAACACTCTGTCCCGTCAACACCAAAAATGTTCCAGTAATTAAACCATAAAACTGTGGCTCTTATGGCTTCCCAGCTCAATCTGTTATTATTGCGGTTTTATCCAATGAAGATGAATGGCTTTTATTAACAGGAAGTTCACAGCCAATGTGTGAATTTTTTTCATATTAGTGGGTGATTTTCCTCAGTGTTTGGGTGTTTATTGGTGATTTTCAATCAGGGTTGTTATTCTTTTCCCAGAAGTAAACAAAAATAGTTTTACCAGATAAATTTGCCAAAGCATTTAATGTTTTATTGCGTTTCTTTAATTTTTCTAATTTCCCAAGCATTTTAATAACTGATAAATTCATTATTTTTGTGCTAGTCCCCAGCCCAGAGTTTTTAATTTCCTCTATAATACATTTTACCAAAGCATTATCAGCGATATCAAGAAAATATTTAAATATGAAAATATACTTTTTTCAAGAAAAGGTTTTTGTATTGATGAAAATAGTGTGATGGGAAAACATCAGGTCGTCATAGTGACAGGCTAAAAATGATCTTCTAGCCAACTTGTATTAACAAGACAAGCTTATCCAACTGAAAATCATGCATATGAAAATATTTTGAGCTGTTATGATATGTGCAGTGATCTTTAAGTAAAAACACTTATAATTGCATAGAAATATGCTTACTAAAAAGGTTAATATTATGTGTATGTGTATGTGTGTTGCGTGACTTTCTCTGGTTGTCTCTACAGGGTAAGGAATGGTTGTGCCTGAACTGTCAGATGCAGCGAGCAGTGGGGGGGATGGAGCCACCTGGGCCTTCCATGATGAAACAACCCTCCAAGCAGGGCTCAGCCCCTCCCTCCCCACAGAGGAAGGAGCCACCATCTGGGTCACCTTCCAGGGGTGAGCCAGGGAAGAAGCCCCCAATGCTGACCAAACAACAGAGTATGGCTGACACAGGGAAAAGTATGACACCTCCAGCAACACCAAAATCTGGACTGGGGCAACAGCAGGCCCCCCAGGGGCCTCAGCCTGGACCCCCTGGGGCCAAACGTGGACAGCCTCCCCCTCTTCAGAAACCTTCACAAAGTCCAAAGGGTAGTCCTCAGCCTTCGCCGGCGAAAACGACCCCAAAACAGGACGGAGGGGGATTTTTTGGGGGATTTGGTCTTGGGGGTTTGACAGAGGTGACAAAACCCTCTGCAGGTGCCCAGGCTACAGAGTCGGTGACAGGGAAACTCTTTGGAGGTTTTGGTGGGTCATCCAAACCTCAGGGGGGCTCCACAGCTCAGTCCAGTGAGTCAGTCACTGGGAAACTCTTCAGTGGATTTACAGGACTAACAGAGTCAACAAAGGCTCCACCAACTGCTTCTCAGTCCACTGAGAGCGTGTCTGGAAAGATGTTTGGTTTTGGCTCATCCATCCTGAGCTCTGCCACCAATCTTATCACTGGGGAGGAACCAAAGTCTCCTTCAGGATCGCTCCCTGATTCACCCATCGGATCTGGTGCAGAGTCCTCTTCGGGATCTCCCCCCGACTCCAGCTCGGACTTGCCTCCCGACACTCCACCTGCTTATTCCAAAAAACCTGCAACTCCAAAACCTGCAGCTGCTGAAGGGAAAGAATCGGCAGAAAAATCCACTTCAAAATCAACAAAAGTAGAGGAGCCTTCAACTCAAATCTCTGATGGCCAGTCCTGCTGTCCTCTCTGTAAAGTGAAGCTTAATGTGGGATCAGGAGACACACCCAACTACAGCACCTGTACAGAGTGCCAGAAAATTGTGTGTAACTTGTGTGGATTTAACCCCACTCCACACCTCTCAGAGGTAAGAGGTTCTACCAGCTTGTTTTCAGGTTAGCAGTAGAATTTACATCACATGTTACTTCACAGCCTGGGAACTTAAATTTGGTATTTGCTGTAGCTAGTTGACAGCAGGTGGTATGTTGAATTTAGGAGGAACAGACATCATCAAAAAAGTTGGGCAAAACAAATGTATATGTGCCTGCAAACAACAGAAATCATTATTATTTCTGGTCCCTTTTCTATGAAGAGAAAGTTTGTAAATGTATGAATGTATATCTGTTAAAGATGTGTTTAACTTTTAGAAGTACTCTAAAATACAGTATAAATAGTCTCTAAGCTAACTGAGGATCAAAAGTTTGATTATGGTTTTACGGGGTCTTTAAATCAACTCCTGCCTGTTATATTTGCCCTTCAGATTCGATTTAGTGGTATGCATTTAGATGGGGGGTTCGAAATACCAGTGGAGCTACAGGACCACTATGTTACTGTGTGTGTGTGTGTTTGTGTGTGTTTGTGTGTGGTGTGTGTGTGTGTTTGTGTGTTTGTTTGTGTGTGTTTGTGTGTGTTTGTGTGTGTTTGTGTGTGTTTGTGTGTGTGTGTGTTTTGTGTGTGTTTGTGTGTGTGTTTGTGTGTTTGTGTGTGTGTTTGTGTGTGTGTGTAAGTGTGCTGAGTACAGGGGAGACTTGTAGTCTGATTCCCATCTCCAATGACTCACCAACTGGCTGCTTCCTGTTTGGATATTAGCCTTTGCTGTTTAGTGAACACAGAAGGTAGAGAGGTAGAAAAGAAATGGGAAGGATAGACTTTGTTTAAACACTTATCAGACTTTGAATTAGTAATGAATCACTTCCTTCACCTTGACATGGAGTGTGCACCCACTGGAAGTGAAAAGGGGATTTTATTTTTTAGATTTAATGTTTAAATATTAATTGCTATGCAAACATTTGTTTATTAATTTGTTCTATAAATAGATAGTGTACGTTTTAAAATTGTGATTCAGAAGTCTGTAGTGAATTTGTCTTTGTGAGTGTTTGTACAGAGTAACACTTGCTTAGAAATTCACCATCAACATTAGTCTGTCCACAGAGGTTAACAGCCTGTGTGACTGAGAGCTAATAATTGTTTCCTAAGGGACACAAAGGGGTTTGTTACTTGTCTGAGATGTTGTGTTTGCACATTCTACTACAGCTTATGTAGAAAAAAATCCTTAAACAGTGGAAAAGTCAAAATGATGTGATGACACAAAAATGTGTCATGTTGCTTTATATATAAACATATATATACACATATGTAGGTTTGCTGTTGAAGAACTGTCGGATTGGGATTTCGTAGCCGTATCAGTATTTCTTTGGTGATTGTTGGGGATGTGTTAACAAAGTTTCACAGAAGATACAGAAATAAATCACTTGGAAAGAAGCCACTAAATTGGGCTGGTAACCAAATCATTTGCCTCACTTTGATGACTGTGGGGTCACATTATTACGCTTAATGCCTGGCTTTATTTATTTGCATTGGGATTTTCTTTCATATTGCTGCAGTTAATTACTTGGGGTATAATTTATTTATTTTTGGTAATGAAACAAGATTTGGTGTTCTGTGTAAGATATAAATATAAATAAAACTCTCCAAAGCTACTTCCTTCACTTTACATGCCCTTGTTTTCATCTATGCGTGAAGAGGTTAAGCTAAGCCGCTGTATGTTGCCCTGTCCCAGCTAACAGGTAACGTTCTCAGAATGTTGACTAACATTCTTCTTTCTTTCAAAGTTATCAAAAACGTTCTTGCAGTAATGACTGTAGAATGCTTTTTAACGTTATATATTATATATATAAAAACTTATATTTAGTGCACCTATTTCAGGTTATCATGTTCGTCTGGTTCCATCTCACACACTCCAGCCAGTGACTTCACTACTTGTATTGTCAAGTGTTCTCCACCAAGATGGCTGACACACTGATCCCAGTTCAGTTAAATGCTGGATTCCACTGCACAACTTTGTAAATGGCTGCAGTGTATGATGCCTTGCATTTTATAAGTTTGTAGGAAAAAATTGGGTTTGTTTTTCCATTTCCATTGGCTCTTGAGTTTTGTGACACTCTCAAGCTTGATTTTCATTGGTTTGATTTTCACAAGACTTCATTTTAAGTTGACGCAGACATCACACAGGATTGATTTCCTACAGTTAGATGAAATGTCATTCTGAGAGTGAAAAAGTGTGTGCCCATAACAAACAATGTGTTTTTTGTGAAATTTGTCAACTCTGTAGACTTTTCTCCAACCTGTGGCAACTAACACTCACTCACCCTAACTAGAAATCCCATCCTTTCTGTTTTGAAAAGGTCTGAGTACTCGTTTGTTATTGTAGATGCTTGTGGTTTTGACCAGGAACGTTTGTTGCAAGCTGTTTATTCGTCAGATCAGTCTGATCAAAAAAGCTCAGGGCCATACACAATTGTGTTATCAGGATCAGTGCTGAAGTGCTTCCATTCGAGAAACATCCTCACTCGAGATTAGATTTAGCCTCGCTTCCTGCTTGCTTTCAACACTGCTTGTGGTGCGGCTACAACACGGAAGATATGTTTACGTGAGAGGGCACGCCTGTGTGTAGTCATCTGGTTTTGCTTACAGGATTTAAAGGGCAACAGCTGAGTTTTTGTCCACGAGCCATTTGAGGGTCACATTTTTAAATCTTTCAATATTTACAGAGTTGTAATATGACACTCTTTGAACTTTCAAAGATTATCTTCTCGGTTTTCCTACTTCTGCATCTTCAGTAGAAACGAACCTTCTCCACTGGGATTTTTCATATATTCAGACTGCAGTTCTCTGTGCTGCTCCTCCATCTCGTTTCCTCCTCCTCCATGGATTTATGCTTTGAATTGCTATCTCCCATAACTCCAATTTTATTCCTTGTCTCAGAAGAATTCCGATTCAATTCTCACCATTCCATGCTGGTTGTTAGGAGAGAGGTTTGAAATTCTCCCTAGACATCATAATCTGGAAACAGTGTTTACAGGAAGTTAACCCAACAGTTCAGATTCTCTCATTGTTTACACCCTTTTTTCCTGAAACACAGAGATTTTTGGAATAATGTTCTGCCTCTCCTTTTTTGTTCCATAGAGACAAAGTAATACAGGTTCAGAATGATATGAAAGTGAATAAATAATGACAGAATGATCATTTTATTATTCACCCACAAATGAATAATTTACTCACGTCATTCCAAACCTTTATGACCGTTTTGCTACTGAGGAACACAAAAGAAAATATTTTGAAGTATGCTGGTAACCAAACAGTGGCACCCGTTGACTTGCATTGTATGGACACAAAACCACTGAGACATTTCTCAAAGTATCTTCTGTAAGTCAAAACACTGATGATAAGAGGGTGAGTAAATGATGGAAAAATATTCGTTTTTAAATGAACTGTCCCTTTAAGAATGTACCCAGGCTAACATGCTATATTTGTTATTAACATTTAGCACCATTCATCAAGTATTATGATTCTGTCATCAGAATCTTTTAACTGGCCGAAACTCATAACTGGCAGGATGGCTCATGGTTGTGCAACACTGTTAGCCAATCAGCGATGTAACCTTTCCCTTTTGGCTAATGAGCTAGTCGCTGTTGGACAAATCAGGTGTGACGCTTTTTCCGTGTGCTACAGCGTTGACAGTTTCACAGCAGTCCCACAGAGAACTGGACCAGGGATTAGATTTCACACTCTTGTTTTTTTTTGGTTGGCCATCTGCCTCGGGCTTTGAGTCACTTACCGGCCACCTGATGTGTCAAACCTCCCCACAGTGTGCCCGCACCTCAAAAAAGACCTGCTCACTGCATGCATACTGTACAGTCACAGCCCAAATTGTCCTGTACCATTGCAGCTTACAACGACAATATAGACAGTTGTGCTGTTCCTCCATTTTCCAGGGTAAACGCCCGCTTCCTCAAGCCCACTCACACCCCTATCCTCAGTATTACAGCTCCCGGGTTAGCATTGCTTGTCTTTCCTTAGAGCAGAATCGTTTTACATTATCCACCACCTCCCTGAATCAGAGAATCCACAGGCACAACAGCTTTATTCTGTTCGACTGTTTCCTTATAGCTTAAGTGCATGCGTGGTCGCATTTTACCTTGTTTTGACTCGGGCTTGCCACAAAGGATGCAGTTTAATAGAGATTTGCATCTTAAAATGCATGATATGCAAAATTTATTTCACAAGTTTACGTTCATATAATCTTTTAAAGATGTGTAATTTGTACTTTCTCCTGTTACATTAATTATTATATTAATATGTCAAGACAACTATAATTAAGCCATATGTAGGTTGATCTTTCCAGAAAGACTGTGGCTCTATCAAAACATTGCTCTATTTAAACATCTTGACACTCTGACACATCCACAATCTGTCTCAACCAGTGATATGATTTTTAGAATGTGATGAGTTTGTCTGACCAGTAGCAGATGTCCATCACAATTCGCATGCCACTCGCTGATGTTACCTGCAGTACGATGCGCAGGCTAATGGATAATGTTAACCGATAGCCAAAAAAGTATTTTAGCACTGTTGCAGCAAACTCATGGTCTGGTCTGGCTCCATTCTGGGACATAATGTTCACTTTTCACAATCAATTTCACAATCTTGATGCCCTAGATTTGTTTTGTTGAATATCCAGTTACACTCAAAAATACTTAACCACTGGAACTGAAATATTGTGAATGCAGTTTTATGTCGGCTATAAATATAATACAGGTAAACAGATGTCCACTGGGGGGAGGGGGGGTGGGGCGGGGCGTGTGTGTATGTTTGTGTATTAAATACTTATATTTTGCTCTAAACAGCAGTTCTTCATAATATTTTAGCTCAAACACAGAATTCCTGTCTTGATGAAGAACTCGGGTCGTCCTGTGTTTGTGTTCCTCTGTTCCCATAGTTACAGCACTGTCTCCCAATCTGTCTATTTGATCACTTTATATAATGTGTGTCTGTGTGCCTTCCATCGCCATGGAGATCTGTCCGCCTGTCTATTCGATTATGTTTGTTTTGTTTATTATTGGCTATATTCTGATTTCTACAGAGCATTTGTGTATGATTTCTATGTTTGATACCTGTGGTTCTTTTGATCTACAGGACAGCGTGTCCGTTTGCCTGTTTGCATAATGACCCGTCAGGCTGAGTGACCAAATATTTGTTATGCCACATCTTATCTGTGTCTAGGTTATGATATTTGTCATTTATGCTCTGTATAATCAGCCAGTTAGATTAAATTGTCTATTTTCTGGGTCCTGTCTGCTGTCTGTTTGTCTGTTTCACTGGGTCAGGGTTTGGCTGGTTGGCACAACCCTCCTATTGCCTGCTGGTAGATGCCGTAACAGCACCATCTGGTTCTTAAAAGCACCTTTCTTCATTGAAGGCAGTGTATTCAATGGAAAATGTCTCCAAAATAGCCATTTATTCTTATATTTGCTATTTTTGTACCTAGATAATATAGATAATTAACCAATGCAAAATCAAATTGTATTTTTCCCTGTCTGTTCCCTGTCTCCTCATAGTCAAGGACAGTCATTAGACGGTTTGGACTTCGCATCTTTTTGTGGTGCCATCAGCCAATCAGTGTTGTCATTACATCACATGGCATTTACACTCTCATGTAATTGGCTGAAAAAGTTCTGTGAGCAAAAATGGCAGATTCTAAACTGCATATCTCCCAGGGTTCCTGCATCAGTCGAGAAACTGTCATTGAGGTGAATGGAAATGCTAACTTGTGGCTTATAGACGTTTTTGGTCTGTCTGTTTTGCAGACAAAGCCAGTGCTCTCCAATGTCAAAAATAGGCAAAGTGGTTGAGGCAGGGCCAAAAATGACTGCAGGCTGCATTATGGGAAATGGTCCTCTTTGTGGTAGCGAGCTTTTATTGGTGTGTGCGTGTGTGCGCACACTTTTTCCTTTGAGCGCAAAAGCATCTCTTCCAAGCCAGACACACTCCTGCAGAATTCACTACATGTTATCCTCTCCCTGATGTTTTGAAAGCAGTTGTATTTTTAGACATGGGGAAGGGGTGTATGTGTGTGTGTCAGAGGAAGCCGCTATGCTTCTTGTCCATTAAATCAAGAACTCTGTTCTCAAGCTGTAGACAAACCATCTGTCTTGATATACATCTGTGATCAAATGTTTTATGTCTGCTCTTTGTTTTCAGGTGTGTGTATATCTGGGAGTGTGTGTTTGTGTGTAAATAGCCAATAGGTTTTAGTTTGTCACAGATCGTGATTTTTTTTTTTTTTCCGGCATTGCTAGTCATTGGCCGAGTGGTATTAGAGGGTGGAGACATCGACCTTCCAACATTTTATTGGTCAGTTTTTGTGCCAGTCCATGTGTCTCGGCATCGTTCTCAAACGCTTGGTATAATGAGAAGTGATACATTTTCAGCAGGCGGGCAGCACCAGGAAGTCAGTATGGTGCCAATACACAGTCTTACAGGAAGTTTCAGCTTCCACAGTCCTACTGCAGCTAGATAAGGAGAGGACGAGGTTGACGGATGTGAGAGGAGGAGAGAGAAAGAGTTGAGATTCACAGAAGAGGTGGAGATGATATTAGAACCGGGAGGAGGAAATCTGAGGGAAGGTCATTGAAAAAATAAGGTCTCATCTATGTTCTTAATATGGTCTCATCTGCATTTAGAAAAATTTGCTGACGTACAAACATGAACAGACGCAACTTCATTTTTACATTACCTTCTGTTTGCTCTCAAAGATCTATTGATCTTAAGAGATTTTTTTCGGATGTTTGGCCTATGTTGTGTTTCTTCAAATGAAGAACATGAAGTAGAAAATTCAAAATGTGAGTTTTTTACACTGTTTGGAGGTGGTCCCATGCAAACATATTGTTACTACTTTAAAATAGAAAGTATTTTGGCAGGAACTAGAGTTAGCATGGTGAATTTTTGTAAGGGAGTGTGTTGCATTAGTACTTGCCTTTCTTTGTGGGCCTTTAGTAAATTTAGCTCAGTTTCACACGTTTATTGACAGATTTCACACATATAGACACGTTCTGGATTTGAGACTGACTACACCCACCTCTCCTGTGCTCTCATATAGCACTGGATGAGAGTTTCCGAGCACAGTTTTTGTTAGTGACGGTGCTGTGAAGACTTTAGATTTGTGTTGTAAGTACAGTAGAAACATTTTCTCATTAGTAATTCTGTAGGGCTGAAATAAAGATTTCGACGGGTGGAAAGAGTCTTTGACCTCCACCAGCTAAAATCTTGCTGAATAAGGCATCGCATTACAAATAAGAGATTGATTTCTGTAAATAATGTCCACTTAAAGATAATGCTTCTCATTCATAACCATGGACTGTCTTGTGCAAAAAAATCTATGTGTGCTGCTTTTAACACAAAAATCATGATACATCAAGTATGCAATTCAAAAAATGTAGAACTACCTCAAACCAAAACCAGTCGGCCTGACTCCTGTCGGCCTCAGCATTAAATTGTAAATACATTTTAACTTTGTTTTTCTGAACACTGTTCTAGGCGCATCCTTAGAAAAGACTTCTGTTCCCAGTCCATGACTCACTTGTATTCAATCTGAGCCGTAGGTGCTATTTACAAACACAGTAAGTGTGGGAGAGACTTTGCTTTAAAATGCATTTTTATACAGTACAGTAGCTACATTCTACCTAGTAAATTTCCATTCAAATTATCTTGAATAAACCTCAGACACAGTCTATTCTGAATTCAAGAATGAATTGTGACCGCTCATAGTGTTGTTTGTTTTGTCACCTGGAACGATGCAATCACGTCCCAAAAATCAGATTCCCAAATTGCTAAATGCAATTTGCATCTGGTTAATAGATTGTGGGTAGTTTGTCAAGGTCCGTGTTTTTGCACTATAATAACAGATATATGTCGCTATTGTGCATGTTCGGAGAATTTCACCAGAGCCACTCTAAACGTGTCTGGCTTAGGTTATATGGGCCCTCATAAAAGAACTTCATGTAGCTGTGTCTGTTTTCCCTGTCTGCAGACTCAGCAAATATAAAAGAATGAGTAAGGAGAAGGCAAGCTCTGTTTATAGCCAGAGACTTAAATCATGTATCTGACTGAGTTCTCGTTATTTCACATCAGTTACAATTTCTCCGCCTCTCAGGCTGTTGGATTTAATACCTCAGTTTGTGAGGCTAGTAAATCCAAGTGCATTTTGGAGCACAGAAGTACTCCAGCTATATCAGTTGTCATTGAACAGAGATTGAACAAAATAGCATTTAAATCAATGTTTTATTATTTAAGTCTGTGACCTGAAAGTTACAGGTGCATTTTTATTCCATTCTAGGTCTAGATTCCTAGATGGTCTAGATGTTAAACGTTTTTTAACATTTATATGTCAGACCAAAAACGTTATTCTTAAGTTGTTAGTGGAATGTTTTAAAAACATTTTAGAATCTTACAGTCAAGAAGTAATGTTAATACAACGCCTAAAATGTTTAGAACATTTAAAGTAATTTTTAAAATATTTTTGTTACTACTTGTTACTGGAAACATTAAGGAAACGTTACAACCTATATTTGTCAGCTGGGAACATTTCAAATGTTGAAATGGTGGTTGTTGGATTTAGAAGGTTGGGGATAATGAAGTAGTGTGAACTACTCTTTAGATGGGAAGGATTGTCTTTCCTTCTCTGACATACTGTACCTTAATAAATAATGCTAAAATACAAGTAACTTTCATAAGGTTACAATCGCAGCTTTAGTCTCATGGTGTCATTAGGATTACGTGTCTTTGTCCTTGAACTGCCCTTGCACAACACATTAGATACCACAATACAACACATTGTGTGCTATGAATGGACATTTCGTGGTGTCTCTGCCTTCTTATGGCATAGGGATCCCATGCCGACTCTAGATTTAGACTAAACCCTGCAGCTAAGCCATGGGAACAGAGCGTACACAAGCATGCCTCAGCGCTGTAGCCTAACATAGATCGCTCTGGATTTGCGTCAGCCAGTGGGACATGATTCCTCTTGAGAGGGCCTCCTGCATGTGGCATCCACATCCCCCCACAAACATGTAATATTTATCTCTGACGTTGCCATTTGTTGTGCATCCAGCGTAAGAAATGCTCTGCTAGATGCTACGAGATTCTGTGGGTTTTAAACGTTGTTGTAGCTCTCATTCCTTTGGGCTGAATAATATAGAGTTATATACAATGGTTTTGTTTTAATTGAGCTATATTCAAATGACAGTAACCTCCTGTTTGTGAAATGAATGGGAGCTTTTTCCCCATGGTTGCTTAAAGTAAATTATACTGAAAGGATGCTAGTCCACACAAACAGCTATAGACAGCAGTTCCTTTATTGCAGTCTCCGATGTGTTTGCCAACAGCTTTAATTGGCTCTAAACAGACAAGCTTAGCTTACTCTACTGTGAGAATTTGCGATACCCATCAGCTTTGATCATTTTATCTTTTAAGGCTGGAGAAATTTGATATAAGCACTGCCTAAACCTGCTTAAATGACACTGGGGGCAAAATGCAATATTGACACCTGAACTGGTAAATTTTCATCCTATAACTGTTAATATTAAATGTCAATCTCTTAAATCACATAAATTTAAAAAGCACTTTAGAAATGGTGTTATTCCTGAGGATTAGCATTGAAATGTATTCTGTTGTGTGCAATTAAATCTGTTGCAACATGGCACATTAAAACTGAATGAATCAAAGGTAAATATAGAACGGTTTGATATTGTTATATAATGCAACCTTTGATTTCTCAGTGCTGAAGTTATATACTTCTATGTTTTACAGAAAGAATGGCTGTGCCTAAGCTGCCAGACTCAAAGGGCTCTCTCCGGGCAACTTGGGGATATTCCACCTCCATCTTCTCCATCCAAGCTGCCAGCCAAACATGAACCCATCCCTCCATCCTCCTCAGCCTATGTTGCATCCTCCACTCCTTCCTCTCCTGCTCCCACTTCCACTGCCACCCCTGCCAAAGGGCTAACCCGGATGCCCAGTATAACTCAGGCTTCAGCTGATAAGGCTGAACCAGTCTCAGCCAAAGTTGATTTTAAAGATGTCAAAACAGATGCAGTAGAAGGGGTCAGAGCAGAGCCGGTACCAGAGAGCACAAAGGTACTATCAGAAGGGAGTGAAAACAGTGGGTCTGTCCAGTCCATCTGAGCAAACAGTTGAGACAGTTAAAAGAGACAGCAGATGTTAAAGGGGCAGATGTAGAACAAGCTGAAACTGTAGAAAAAGTTGAGGCCCCTGCAGAGGAGCGGAAAGCAGAGATAAGTGAGCCAGAGCAGTTCCAGGTACTAGAGCCAGAATATGCTTGCACTAATAAAAAGGAGCCTAAAACAAAGAAAAGGCATTTATATTAGACAATCAATTATAAATCAAAACAATTATATTAGATGACAAACTTACTGACGCCAATGTGGCTAGTTACATAGAAGCAGTTCCAGAAGATGTAGAGCCACAATCCACAGAATCAACAGAGTCAGCTGTGCAGGTTGAAATTACAGATCCAAGTGCTGGCTCTCCTCCTATAAGCGATGAACCAGACAGTCAGGCCACTGAGAAACATTCTGAAGAGACCTTGAATGTAGATGCAGTAGATAACAAGCCTGTGAAAGAAAACTCTATCAAGACTCTATCTACTGATCCTGATCACAGTAGCATAGAAAATGTGCCAGAGGAGAAACCTGAGGCCACAGTACAAACTGAGGCTCCAACTCCAGCTGGGTCAGGGGATGGTCAGCCATCCCATAATATTACTGATATGCATGTGTCTGTAAAGCCAGAACAACCTCCAGAACAAATGAAAATGGGGAAAGATGGGATCATGGAGGTATTTTTAGATGATGGGCCAGCAGGGTACAGAATCTATGCAGTTTACTCAGAAAAATCATTCAAATGTATATGCAACAAAGGAATTTATTGTACAAAAGTCAGAGGTGAAAGACCCATTAGAAAAGTCAGAGGTCATTAGCAAAGACGCTAGTCTTCTGGCAGATGTTATTTTGCTTGATAACAATGAAGAAAACTCTGAAAGGTGTAGAACAGAAAAGGTTACATCACAGACACAATTAGATGTGTCCTCATCATCTCCACTCAATCCAGTTGTTGAGCTTAAGTCCACCGAAAAAACATTGCAGAGTAGAAACGGAAACGTTAGCATATATAATCCAAATGAGCAGTTCACAAAAGAGTTCTGTGAGGAAAAAGAGGATAAATCACTGGAAGAGGAGCACATGAGCACAGATGAATTAGAGCTGGGGAAATATGTGCCAGATCAAGCAGGTGGTGGTGTTGAATAGAACAGAAAACCACTCTTGAGACTGTGTCTGGCAACAAAAATGCTGAATGTGTTTTTGGTGGCCCTTTCTTAGAACAGGAGATTATTCCAGAAAAGGCAAACAAGAGAAAAGGGTGGAGTTTGCCAGACCTCCAGCCATTCCAGAGGCTGCTCTTAAAATGGAGGAAATACTGACAGAAAATTTTGAACCAGTTAAGGAGTTCAAAACTCGAACATTTATCTTTTAAATTGATAAATGTTCGAGAATGGTAAAGCTGATCACGGAGCAAGCAGAGAGAGCTGGAAAAAGTCCAAAATAGCAGACAAGAATGTGGAAGAAGCATCTTCTTCAAATTCTTTAAGTCTAACAAATAACAAAGAGGACATAGTTAAACCTGATAGAGAAACAGAGGTTGTGACTTAAATGCCAGTAACAGATGAATACAAAAAACAAATGAGATTTTACTGTCCTCTGAAGAAAGAGAAAATGGAAATACAGAAAGGATCTCTGAGGATAAAAGCGAGTCAGATGCTGTTACTGTAAAGACTAAGAATGAATATCTAGTCAGTCAAGATGACTCACTCTCTTCTGTTAATAATCACAAATGTCCAGAGATGGTAGAAAAATTGTTGCCTGAAAAGAAAGAAATTGGCCCACACTGTGTCAGAGAAAGGTGTAGAACAGTCTACCATACCAGGTGTTCATACTAATCAGAAAATAGAAGTCCCCTCATTCCTTATAATTAGTAAGTATGAAGACATAAAAGCAGAGGCCAATATTGAAACTGAAGCCATACAAGCCACACAACAAGCCATAACCAAAAATGCCCTAATTTGCCATATCTAGTGAGAAAGATATATTTTCTAATGAGGAGCTAATGGAAAAATCTGTGGTTGTACCTGACCTGGAAATTACCACAAATAATGATATAGAATCCACATCTGAATGTGTGCCTCATAGTGTAGAACATGTTGTAGAACTAGCTTCCCCACCCAATAAAATTAGCCAACAGGAAATAAAGAATTCAGAGGAGTGGAAGCTGAGTTCTGAACCACAAGAGCAAAGGGATGGTATGCTACAGCCATTGATAAAGTCTAATAAAGTTAATGAATTTGGAGAGGCAACTGTATATGTAGCTTATATGTAGCTTTAAAAATAAAGTATCTGTAGATACTTTATCCTCCTGATTATGTTTTATACTTATGCGTATGTATTTTAGTCGTCTGTGTTTGTATTATGCTTTGAAATGGGAACTTATTCATAATTAATCATAACTAATTCCAATTCTCTGTTTTGCAGAAAAAGGAAGAGGTTGATGTTTCAGTTACAGAGAATGAGCTTTTGAAGAAAGCTGGAGAGAAAGATAGAGAGAGCAGCCCCACAAGTCCTTCAGCCCTAGCCAAGTTGGAAAGCACTGTTCTTCCAATACTAAAAGCTCAGGCAACAACTAAAGAGGAATCACAACCTGAAACTCCAAAGATCAAGCGTCGACTAGAGGTGTTGCCAATGTCTCCAGAACCCAGCTCAGAGGATGACCAACATGCAACTGAACAAATGGATGATGCTCCAAAAAAAGAGAGGAAAAAACTCCTTGTTCCAATTGATATTAAAGGAGATTATTTTGACGACAGTAGTGAGGGAGAACCTTCACCTAAACTCCAGAAGGAAAAAACTGTTGGAGAAAAGGAAGTGGAAATGGAGAGTCCAGGCTTTGTAGATGAAGAGGAGTTAATTCGGAAGCAGATTATTGATATGAGTGCAGACGAGGATGCATCACCTTCTGATGAAGAAATCCTAGTCAGACAAAAAATTAAAGATCCAGAGAGGAAAAAGGATGATAAGGACAAAATTGAGTCAGCCAAGTCAAGACGGCTTCTCAAAAAGAGCAGTATCAGTCCTGAAGATGAGCCAGAGCACAAAAGCATTATTTCCGTGACTAAAATTGAGGAGCTAGCTAAAGAAGAACTGCCTTCATTAGACAGTGGAACTGGAATTCGTCATTTTAAAACTATTGAACTTAACAGTACAGCAACCGTACGGCAGACGTCTGATGACGGAGAGCCAGAGAGCCTTACGGACTCTCCTGATGATAGGTCTAGGGGTGAAGGCTCCTCTAGCTTACATGCATCCAGTTTTACACCAGGAACATCTCCAACATCCTTGTCTTCTCTTGATGAAGACAGTGACAGCAGCCCAAGTAATGTTCGCTCTAGCGGTGAGGGCAAGCAGCAGAGAAAAGCAAAGCATCGGCAGCCAGGCCAAATGCTTCCCACAATTGAGGATTCTTCTGAAGAAGAAGAGCTACGGGAGGAAGAGGAGCTTCTGAGAGAACAGGAGAAGCAGAAGGGCACAGGGAAAAAGTCAAAGAAGGACAAAGAGGAAATACGAGCACAGAGAAGGAGAGAAAGGCCCAAAACTCCACCAAGCAACCTCTCACCCATTGAGGATGCATCTCCCACAGAAGAGCTAAGGCAGGAAGCAGAGATGGAGGAATTCCGCAGGTCTTCCTGCTCTGACTTCTCCCCAAGCATGGAGTCAGAACCAGAGAGCTTTGAGATAATCCCGGAGAAGATTGCTGCTGTTCAGAAAGTCTATTCTTTACCAACATCAGTGTCCCTTTACTCTCCAACAGATGAGGAGCATGCTGATATTCAATCCAAAGAAAAGGGAAAGCATGAATTAAAAAGTGCAGATGAGGCATATGAAGAGATCATGCTCAAGGCCAAATCTCCAACTACTGATATAAAGGAACCTCCACCTGGAAAAGAATCTCTTTATGGGGGCATGCTGATTGAGGATTATGCATATGAGTCTCTTGTTGATGATGCATCCTATGAGCAAGAACCAGATAATCTTCTTGTGTCTCCCAAACCTAAAAAACCCTTAAGATCTCCTGATGAAGTTTATGAAGACATGATGCAGAGAAAGAAAGAGATAATGCTTAAGGAAAAGGAGCTAACACATGATATGCCAATACAAGATGTTCCCAAGCCAGAAATTGTTTTCCCCCGTAGTGATACAAATAAAGACACTATCTCATCAAGTGTATCAGGCCAGTCTGGTAAGGATGGAAGACCATTATTAGATGCAGAAGCAGCATATGAAGAAATGATGAAGAAACAAAGAGCAGTGCTGACTCCAGGAACCAGTCCAACTCAAGCAGGCCCTGACTTAAGTGGGATGACACAAGTAACAACAGTAACCCAACCTGAGAGAACAGAGACAGCACCTCTAAGAAGAATACTGCCTATACCTGATCTGAGAGTAACACAGTGCTCATCAGGTGAAGAGGAATCTGGTGAAGAGAACATTGCTGATCAGACACAGGACTCTGAGACAGCTACAGTTTCAGCTACAAAGCCACTTAATGAAGCTTCTGAGCAAATATTACCCTCAGTTTTAGCCTCTGAGCCAAGCCTAAATGATTTATTACTACAAAAGGATGCAGCATTGCCTACAGGATTGTCTGACTCACATGATGGCATAGAGAAAAGTGTAGACATTGACCAGACAGGTGTTGTTGATTTGTCCAAATCATCAACATCTAGTCAAATTGACTCTTTTATAGAACCAGTTCCTAGTATCATTTCAAGACCCTCACCCCCAGTAGTTGTTAGTGTTTCACCTTTGCCCACTGTACCTCAATATATAGTATCTACTGTACCTAGTGTTATATCAACTGCTCCACCAGTCCCTCCCAAACCAGTAGTTCTACGTAGAGCTCTGTCTCTGGAAAAAGCAGACATTCCAGCTCCTCCACCCCTACCCCCTCCAACACTACCCAAACCTTCTGTGTATCCCAAAAAGACTCCACCACAGGTCCCTCCAAGGACTGCTCCAGTTGGCATACCAATCTCAGGGGACAGTATACCAGTAAGACAGCCTCTTGCTTCAACCTACAAATCCCATGTTCCTCCTCCTGTACCACCAAAGCCATCCTCTATCCCTGCAGGTCTGACCTTTAGTCACAAACCAGGAGAAACTATAAAACCACCCATAGCTCCCAAACCCTTAGCTGGTGCTCCAGCAAGACCTACAATACTTGGTACAAACAGTGCAGATAGCATCCTTAATCTGAGTCCTTCTGCTGATAGTAAGACAGGAACAGCATCTCCTCTCAAGTCCCCTTCATCACCTAGGTTTGGCAAAGTTTTACGCGACACATATGTTGTTATTACTTTGCCATCTCAGCCTGGTTCACCTACAGACAGTTTCACAACCCAAGCCCCAAGTCCTGGCCAAGAATCACTTCAGAAACAAGTTCCCTTACAAACCCAAACTCAACCACAGCCACAAACAACAAGAGTACCACTGGCATTCACACAAATGACTGAAACAGTTGAAAGTCAAGAATTTGGTAGTCCTGAGAAGGTAGTTTCAAGCATGAGCCATGTCTATGAGGCTATTTCGGCCTCAACACTGCCTCAATCAATAATCCCAAATGTTGATGTTCAGGTAGTTACCACTGAAGTCCAAAAGACCACAGTGTCTGTTGTGCATGAAAGAACACCACCCCCACATTCTGTCCCAAGAGCAACTGGCATCCCTGTTATTAAGGAAAACACAACACCTGACGTACAGGATGGCAATGCTTACCATCCTGGTGAGGTGGTGGATCTCAGAACTCCAAAAACAGATTCAGACACATTCATGAAGGGTGTTGATTTGTCCTCCACTGAGTCAAGACGAGAGTCTCTTGCTATTGATGGTGGTGGACGTCAGCACGGTGCTGTGCAGTCATCTGCAGTAAACCTAAGCCCTGATACTTCCTCAGTTTCTCTGGTTACTGACAGCATCACCATCCTCACATGCACAGCCACTGTAGCTTATGGTAGTGATACATCTCAGTCCACATCAGTGCCTCTCCAACTTACAACAGTTAAATCTTTTGAGCCTGTATCTCAAATTATTTATAGACCTGTGGATTCTCAGCCAGAGAAACCTATAAATCTCTCCACAACAATGGGTAAAACAATGGGTTATCCTGCTCCTGTAACAATAGCTCCTACACTTACAAACAATTGTATTAGTGCAACAATACCCTCTCAGCTAGAAACAGGCTTATCAGGTGCAGTTGACCTCACCACAGTTAAACCTGCACAGACTATAGTTACTATGAATGGCTCCACTGCAGAGATGGTTACAACAGTAATTACAGAGGATGATGGTAAACCAGTAGATCTGACTGCAGGAAGAAGAACAGTCTGCTGTGATGTAGTCTATAAGCTTCCTTTTGCAGGGAGCTGTGCAACTCAGCAGCCATCAGCCCCATTACCAGAGGATCGTTTTGGCTACAGGGATGACCACTATCAATATGATCGTACTCCTTATGGCATGAGAGGTCTTGGTGGAATTAAACCCTCAATGTCTGACACAAACTTGGCAGAGGCCGGTCTCTTCCTGTATAAAAGTAAGCATAGTTATAATTACAAAGAGGCGACTGAAGGTGCTGTAGACCTGACATCTGGAAAAATGTCTGTGTCAGGTCAGTATGGGATTGAAGATCTTTCTTGTCGATATCATTATGAGTTACATTTGCTTATTCCCAGCTGATTTTTTTTGTACATTTGCTGTGTTTTTGTGTTTTCTGTTTTAGTGAATAATTTTGCACGCTCATTTATTTTTATTTGTATTTTTATGCATGTCACTGCATGCCTCTGCATGCCTCTGCATGCCATTTAATAGTGTTTTGGCTGTTTTCATTTTTTATCCTTTGGGGGGTGCATGGCTGTCTCGGTGTTGTTAACATTGGACTATTTTTATGTGCTGAACTTTAATCTCACAGAATGAACTTTTAACAGGTGAAGCGGTGGACTACTCAAGCAAAGCTACAGGAGTGTGCACTGGAATGACCATTCCACAGTACACACAAACCAGGATTACTTCAGCAATTGGAACCCATTATGGGGTTTCCAGTGTTTTAAGATCTTCCAATGGTATTGTTTATTCTTCTGTATCAGCACCAGTCCCTTCTACATATGCTATAACCACCCAGCCCGGCTCTATCTTCAGCACATCTTACAATACTCTGTCAAGCATGCACACAAGTGATACTATGCCATCATTGTCAACGCTACAGAATCAGCCTCTCACTAGATCACACACTTTCTTGTCAACCATTGGTGTAACTACAGCAGAGGAACAAAATGACTTGCCCTTAAATCTAGAGGCTGGTGTTTCAAAGGCTGGCCTTTCAACAGCTCTCTCAGATGTAGTTTCTACAGTCACCACAGTGGCAACACTTGACACCTACACAAATGCATCTTTGGAGGCAATTGCTGCCTCTTTGGAAGCTCTATCTTCACCCATTGTTCCAGGAGATGGACAGTATCAGATGGAGCGTGAGCTTCTGGAACTGGAGAAGATGAAACAGCAACGTTTGGCTGAAGAACTTGAGTGGGAGAGGCAGGAGATCCAGAGGTTCCGTGAACAAGAACAACTTTTGGTTCAGAAGGAGCTGGAGGAGCTTCAGGCCATGAAACAACACATATTATGTCAGCAGGAAGAAGAAAGACAAGCTCACCTCCTGATGCAAAAGGAGACTTATGCTCAGCAACAGGAGCAATTAGAGCAGATTCAGAGACTCCAAGAGCAGCTTAGACAGCAGTTGGAGGAACAGAAGTTCAGGCAGATGTATCCAGGTGAGATCTTGCCAGAGGCTCTTGTTGTTGGTGAAAGAAAAATGGACAGTGGCTGCCAGACTGATGAGGAAGATGATACCGAAAAGGCTTACACTGCAGGAAGAAAGAAGAGAAGTGCAAAGAAAAGTGTAGATAGCTGTGTACAGACAGATGATGAGGACCAGGATGAATGGGAAGTTCCAGCTCGAGGCAGGCGTAGTAGACCACGCGGTGGTAAAAATGGCACTGGTGAAAGAGGAGGGGCTTCAGTTCAGGCCCTAACTGAAATCTCTGTACAAACAGACTCCTCTGGAACCCTTAGAGGTCACTCTGTGCAGGTAGACACTAGAGTAGATTATCCTGATTCTGATAGAACATCCTCTCCAAAGAGACGCCCCATTCCCCTTGATATAGGCCAGTCCCCTCACCTCAGAGCAGATGCCAGCACACTTCAGGTTGTCCCAGGTCCACCCAAATCCCCAAAAGTACTATACTCTCCTATTTCCCCTTGTGTGTCCCCTAGCAAATCCCTTGAGTATTTGGCCTATGACAAATCCACTGGAGATACAAGCCCACAGAGAATACACTCTGCCACAGATCTTTCCAAAGGTCCACCAACAAGTCCTAGGGCTCCCAAGGTCATACAAAGGTCAATGTCTGACCCCAAACCCATGAGCCCAACTGCAGAAGAAAGGGCTGCAGCAAATTTCCAGTATTCTGAGAGCCAGAGCCACTCTGTGAGTATATGTGATCTTTTTGGTGCTGACAATTTACTTTTCGTAAGCAGACTGAAATTTTGTTGCATATTTAAACTATATATAATGAATTATAATATAATTAAGTTTATATTTAAATTATATGTGTGTTAAATTAATTATATATATATATATATATATATATGTTGTTGTGTGTGTTGTTGTTGTTGTTGTTGTGTGTGTGTATTGTATATTGTGTGTTCATTTTTATTATATAACTATACTTTGAAGTGTATGAAGCAGTTTGATAATGTGGAAATTTTGTGTAATTTTGTTATGGTATTTTTTTAGTTGTTTTCATGGATTTTGACTTAGAAAACCCATACCACTTTCCCTATTTCTCTCCTGTCTTGTTTTTCTAATGTTGCCCCAGCTTGGTTTCATTGACATGCTTGCTGTCTTGTCTAATATTTGCAAAGCTCATTGAATGCCATTTTAGAAGCATTGAAGCAGCAGGCAGATATAAAGTATGTATTAGTTGATTTTTAGTCCTCAAGGCATGTCTCTCATTAATGTGCAGAATCATCCTAAGTTCTTTCTTACCACTTTCATTTTTTCTCAACCAAACTGGAGAACTAAAGTGTTGTGCTTCTATGATACCAGCTTTAGTACAGTTTGTACATGTACTGTGATTAATTAAACCTAAAAATTGTTTGTATAAAATGTAATTTACCACTAAAGTTGTTTTTGTTTTGTTTTTCCTCCAAGGCAAAGGGATCCCCTAGTGGTACTCCATCTGGCACCCAAAAGAAAGTTAAAAGGACACTTCCTAACCCTCCCTCAGAGGAAGAAACCACTAATGCTGGTCAAACAGCCTACAGCACTGGTTCAGCTCGTCGCCGCCTCTGCCGGAGCACCAACATGGCACGTGCAAAAATCCTCCAAGACATTGACCGTGAGCTTGACCTTGTTGAACGAGAGTCTTCTAAACTGCGTAAAAAACAAGCTGAACTGGATGAGGAGGAAAAGGAGATTGATGCCAAGCTACGTTACCTGGAGATGGGAATTAACAGACGAAAGGAGGCATTGCTTAAAGAGAGAGAGAAGAGAGAAAGGGCTTATCTACAGAGTGTTGCAGAGGACCGTGACTACATGTCCGACAGTGAGGTGAGTAATATTCGTGAGACAAGAGGTGGAGAAGAGGTCAGTGGACATGGGCTTGAGAGACCACGTACTGCACCACAGTCAGAACTTGATGAGTTTGTTCCTCCACAGACCAAACATGATGTCCAGTATGGAAAGTACTCCCAGTACCAGTACACACAGTACCAGCAGTCCCTGTACCAGCCTGAGTCGCCATACCAATCCCAGTCCATCTACTCATCTGTTCCCTCTCTAACTGCCTCACAACAACAGAGCTACCACCAAATGCTCTTGCTGCAGCAGAAAGCCAGGCAACAAGCTGCTCTCCTCTCTGAGCTAGAATCGACCAAAATTGCCACAAGCTATGACACCTCATCTTACTTGGGAGGAAAATATGGCAACCACCTTGATCTACGTAGCCTAGAGGAGCGTGCAGGCAGCATGGCAGTTAGTCCTATGTCCAATGTGTCTGCTGACTCCTTTTATGCAGACTTGGATCAACATCAAACACCAAGGAGCTATATGCTTTTAGAGGATGCAGCAGAACTTGCAAAGAGCACTAGTAGTCTTTCATCCACCAGCTATGGCATTGCTGAGAGGGAGCTGGCCAAAGCAGAGCGTCTTCTGAGACGTACTGCTGCAGATGTTGGTTCAGACTACCTAAGCAGCTCATCCAGAATGCACTCCTATGCTAAGACCCAGGATGAAGATGATCCAATGGAAGAACCTTTTGAACTCAAACTTTTAAAACAGCAACTAAAACAAGAGTTCAGGAGAAGCACAGGAGGTACTGAAAGCTTAGAGCAGCTTGCTGGACTTTCCCATCACTATACTTCCAGCACTGGAGTGTCCAGTGGAGCCTACAGGGCTTTCCCTAAAACTGAGAAATACAGCATCAGTAGATTAACCTTAGAAAAGCAGGCTGCCAAGCAACTCCCAACATCCATGCTCTACCAGAAACACAAAAACACAAGCAACATTGGCAAGTATTCTTCCTCAATCCAGGATAGCAGGGGTCTAGAAACTGACTATAGTAGCTACTTGGGGTCCAGTGGTGCTTCTCCCAGATCAAGCAGACTTTTACAGGATGAGATCACCTTTGGCTTGCGAAAGAATATTGCTGAACAGCAAAAATACCTGGGGTCCACACTTGGGGCCAATTTGGCAGGCTCACTCAATTTGGGCCAAAGCCTGAATCTCAGCCCGGGTATAAGGACCTCTTTGGGAGAAGACACTGCTTATCCAAGTGGAAGCAGATCACGCCCTTCCTCTAGACCCTCTTCTGTGTATGGCCTTGACCTGTCCCTGAAAAGGGATACTTCAAGCTCTTCTTTGAGACTCAAAGCAGAAGGTGACCCCTCCTCAGAGACCTCAGCTTTTCAGACTCCATCAGGCAGGTCAAAACCTACAAGCTTGCCCATTGGACAGGGAGGTCGTGGACGTATCCCTATTGTGGCACAAAACTCAGAGGAAGAGAGCCCGCTAAGTCCAGTTGGTCAGCCGATGGGAATGGCACGAGCATCTGCAGGTCCTCTCCCACCTATATCTGCAGACTCCCGTGATCAGTTTGGGTCATGCCTTTCTCTCCAGGATCCTCAACAACAACATATCAGAGATGATCCATCAAGAGGACGTGGCTATGTGCTAATGGATGACCTGCAGGACACCATGTCTGATAGTGAAGGTATGTTGTATGTCCTCAGACTGTCCTGTTGGAGAGACACTTCATACACAGCTTCAGCTTTTTATTTATCTATGTTTCATCTTGTACATGCTTGCTCATGACTATGTGAAGGCATCAGTTCTTTGAATACTGTTTGGCCGTTTTTTTGAGTTTTGTTCTCCTATCCTACCATAATGGCTCAAGAAAAACATTTCTGATTCTTTATAACAATTGAAGTGTTTGAAATTTAATGTTTTGCATGTTATTTCTGTGCTGTCTGCCTGTTTTCTGTGTGTGCAATTCTAGTGCATGCATTTAGTCACTGCATGTTAAGCTAGCATGGTGCTTTCTGAATGGTATTAAAAAAAGAAAAATGTTATGTTTAAGCTGAAAAGTCTATTTCCTGTTATAAATTCTTAAATATAAATTCTTAAATACAATATTATAAAACAGCAGAGCTGCATATACAGTTTAGTCATCTCTGAAGTGCCTTCCCAGCTAACAATTTACGTTGAAAGAATGTTTCCTTAACATTTCCATTAAGTAGCAAAATTTTAAGTGTTATTTTGAAAGTTATAGGGATGTTCAAAACCAGTTTTTAGATATTGTATTGACATTACTGCTTGGTTATTAAAACATTATTTGAACTTTTTAATTCTGTTATGTTTTTAAAATGTTCCACTAACAACTTAACATTTTTGATATACACTTAACATGATATAGACATAACGTTAAGTAAAAGTTTGACTAGCGTTACTACAGGAACCTTTTTGATAACGTTGAAACTTGTAGAATGTTAGCCAACAATCTGAGAACATTCCCTGTTCTTTTCAGTGTGATAAATCCACTTCTGTTTTCCTTAGGTAGTAAATTTGTTTTATAATTTGAATTATATTCACTACAACTACACATTATATACTGCATTAGTAATATTTTAATTGTGCCAGGCTTTAGTTTTTAAATGTGTTTAAAGGTGGTTTACATATGGAAATGTTATGGTATATACACAAAATTGCATGGTCATGTGTTTCTTGCATGTTTATTAATAATTGATACTATTGCTGGTGACTGTGTGCATGTTTCGTTAAACGATGTTCGTTTAAAATATGCTCAGTGATGTGCATGTGTCTCTTGTCTGTTTTTAAATAAACTCTTTTAATTTCTGGCATGTTCTTCTGCTTGCTTGTGCACTTGCAAGAACTACTGAATGCCTTCAGATAGAAAGGGCTATGCATTTGCTAAAACTCTCTAGCCATAGTAAATCATCAATTTAAATTAATATATTTAAAATTGCACAGATTAAAACATGGTAGTGTATGCATGGCATGCGCTCTTTCCTCTCATAAAATGCATACAAATACAGAAACAGAACTTTTGTGTGTTACAAAACACATGCTTATTGTAGTTTTTACACAACTCCAAAACCACACAACCTGAAACTCAAACCCCAAATACTCACCAATTTGTAACATGTATTTTGTTTTATTTATGAAGTAATTGTCCCCATACATTTAACAGCATATGATGCAATCATCATATGTGCCATCTGGAAGTAAACACATTTGCCTTGGTTACAGCACTAAGTGAATCCCTGGTGGGTTTGAACAGGGACGATCCAGGAAACTCACATGAGAATGTCACCAACGGTACAGTATCACCACCTTAGCCTCCTGCACGCCTCCCGTCTCCCCCACACCTTCCCCTGCCATGACCACCCGCCTGCCAATCACCCATGAGCTGTTAGGCAACCGAATCAAGCGCACATTCATCTCCATAACAACATGTTGCAGGAAGTGTGACGAATCTGCACGCTAATGTAATGCTGCGTTAGCGAATGCGGCCCTCGCATCTGTGATTAAATTGGAATTTCACACTCCTTTCTCGCTAAAAATAACTCCTCTGTTCAGCCTATGCTGGTGCAATTTGAGAAACAAAACAGCATTCATATTTTTATAATACTTTTGCATATCAAATCTAATGAACGTATTGACTTCTTGATAAAGCTGTCCGAGTACATAAAGCTGACAAAATGACTACAAATGTATACAAGTAATCTCCAATTTCGGCAAATATGGTAACAAGATCTTCATGTCATATCATTCCACATCTGTAAACAATACAATTGTCTTATGTTGTGATGACCCAAGGTAATCTCCTCACCCTGTCCATAACAATGTATACCCACAATGAGTGTTCATAAGATGTTATTAAGTCTTTTAACCCATTCAAATAATAGATACAGGATGCTACCAAAAACACAACCGATTGGTAAGGTCATATATCAGCAATAAAACCCCAATAATGTGTCATAACGTGACTGACACAACCCTCTAACACTCTTTCCTTTCTCCCACATCGTTGCTGTGTCAGATGAAGACAGCCTGCCAAGTTATCAACTACTTCTGTCTGTCACTTATGTATTTATGAAAACTGAGGATTTTAAGGCTAAAAGTAAAGTTATGAGCTTACTGGCTTGCTCTAAATCTTGTACAGAATTATTATGAAGAATTGTATTGAAATCTATATCCTCAGACATTGTTTTGGTTTAGGTTTGCATGTAAAAATACCTGCTCTACTTTGTATAACTATTTTCCTTTGTGCCCCAGATGGCTCTATATTTTTTGATCCTTCAGCATGTTTGGAAGTAGAAGACAAGCGCTGGTTTGAAACGGAGACTGCATACATTAGCTTCTTCTAGTAGCTTTTACATCCAAAACGTGGAGGGTGTTCAGAAATTATAAGAGATTAACAGGCAGGACTTAAAAGTTTTCATCTGTTTTTCTGAAGCGTACCACCTGCGCCGAGAGGAGACCGACTGGTTTGACAAACCACGAGATGGACGCATAGAGAACGGACAAGGAGTGGATAGAAGACAGGTGATGAAACTTCTGCATGAACTTATGGACAATTATCAAATTGAATAGCATGCCATGCAAATATTTAAACTAGATGTTTACGGAGGCTGAAGACTTACTGTATATACACCTGATAGACAAAAACAGCTTATTTCACTTATAGTTTCATGGTCATATTTCATCATGGAATATTTTTCTTAAAGGGATAGTTCACTCAAAAAAAGTCATCCATCACATACTCACCCCCATGCTTCTAAGGAACACAACAGAAGATATTTAGTAAGAAGTCTGACCGTTCTTTTGTGATGTCCCTTTAGGGAAAGTCAGCACACTACCCATTTCCTCATACCAGAGTAAAACTACAGAAGGATCCCAAAGACCGTAGTGTATCAGGTAAGATCCATTCCAGTACTAAATGCTCTGCTGCTCGGCTTACTGACCAGCTCCAACAGTATAGAAAGACGTTTAGGGCAGCCATCCCTGGTGAAGGAGATCTGTTCACCTATACTAGGCCTGCATGGTGAGACACCCAAGGCATATGTCTACACAAACATTAAATTCACCATGCTGGGATTGTATTGGCACAGTCATATGCTAAACAACACATTAGCTGTCTTCCTATTTCCCTTTAGTGTCCTCTTGTGGTGCTATACTTTGCTACATCATTGACAGCTGAGCAAAACACCAAGGAAACGGCTCCTCCTTATGCTTAGCTATTTTAAACAGCAACAGGGAATGTTCTCAGAATGTTGGTTAATGTTCTCTAAAAGTCTCTCAGCGTTGTCAAAAACATTCTGGCAGTAACGTTAGTAGAACTTTTTTACTGCTATATATCCTATATAAAAAATGAAGAATTTTAATATTAGTGTTCTAATAACCAAGCAAAACGTTAATACAACATCTAAAAAATGTTCTTAGAACTTTCAAAATGACGTTTTTAATGTTTTTATTACTTAGGGAAACGTTCTTACAACCTAATTTGTTAGCTGGGATGTTGGTATGGTTTCTCCTCCCATGCTCTAAGCATTAGAGGAGGGCAGACTTTACACAGCAATGTGGCAGACTGGCATCCCTCCACCTCCATCAGTCATCAAAGCTCAAAATGGCGTGTTGTGCCCACATCGGATTATCCCAGTAATTAGAAACCGCAAACAAGCGCCTCTAAAACCGAGATGACTAGGCCAGTGAGCAGTGGCTGATGAATCTGTGGCACTGTAATTAAGGTAATGTCTAAATTGGTAATCAGTCTGATGGAGGGGTCTGGGCTCTGCAGTTCTAAATTGCAGGATGTGTGTCACCCAACAAACAGGGTTCCCACGGTGATGAAATTTTAAAATTGTAGTTTACAGAATTTAACAAATAATCCATCGAACCATGTCCAGAACTCACTTTTTGTTAAGACGTTTGCACACTATTAACATGTCTGTTCGATTAAAAAGATTAATAATCAAGATCCAACTGGACATTCTGCCTCTAGAAATCTCCAGAAAATGTTTTTAAAACCCTCGGCCAGTAATTTTATAGAATTGGGAAAATCAGGAAAAATGATTGGTCGAAGACTGAACGAAGTGAGTCGTGAAACCTTGTGCTGTTACCATTTGTTATGGCCTACTGAACAATATTTATAAATTTGCAGTCGACACAAAACAGTTTTTTGAAATAGGATCAAAATGCTCTTTCTTTACAGGAAACGGACTGGGCATCCGTGTGGTTGGAGGAAAGGAGGTCCCAGGAAGCAACGGTGACATTGGTGCATACGTAGCCAAGGTACTGCCTGGAGGAGCTGCAGAACAGACTGGAAAGATAGTGGAAGGTAAGCAACATTACGAGGGCTGGGAATTCTCTCAAGGCCTTTCTGTGTGTGGATTCATTGGTTGGTTTGAGCTGCAGATGTGTATCAGTTCAGGAAGAAAAATGTGTGGTTGCGTTCAGGGGCACGATTTGACGTGATATTTCAGAGTAGGAGACAAGAGAAACAAATGATGCTAATCCGCACGACTTCTCACCTCCAGGCTGCAGGAATGACTCATGTTTGATGTGAGAGAGAACGATAGAGAAAGTAAAATGAAGCTGAAGTTTAGGGTTCATGACTGTGTGTTTCCCACACGGTGAGCATCTTCAGTGTAGGTGTTCCACAGATCAAAGAACCCAGGTGAAAGCGTTGAGTGCTACATTTATGCTGAAACATTGACTGAGATATCTCTGAAGAGTTACTCAGAAAAGGGTTTGAGGCAGTTCTTGTGGCCTAATGCTATAATTTTACAACACAGTTATGTAAATGTGCACTTTACTGAGGCAGAACTGACCCCATTGTGACAATTTTACCCCATGATGGCTGAAAGAGCAGATTTTCTCATCGACTTGGAAGATCCTCACAGACTTTGAATAAAACCCAGAGTGAAATCAGAATTTCATGACTGCTGTGGACTTTTTCATAAACTGTTTCAGCCATTTTGATGGAGCTGAATTTTACAAGCTCTATTGATCTCAGTTGTGACTAAGACATTAATGCGATCTTTCTCTAGGGAGTGAGGGTACATACAGACTGTTGTAAATTAGGTCTGCTTTGGCAATGGCTTTTGTACTGCTTTCTGCAGGTGGTAATTTACGAGGGGCTGGGATGGGTGGTGAGAAAGAAAGTGAAGCTGGAGGGACTGTATGTCTGAAGCGTTATTTATGAGGCCATATACAACAGCTGGGCTTTGTGAGAGGACATTGTGAGCTTTGACTGGGAGCTTTGACTCTTCTGCCCCCTCCCACAGTCTCAGATATTGCTTTTAATTTAGGCATCTGATTCATTAGCTTCATCTGTCTCCTCTCACTTCTTCTCATCTCATTTCTATTTAGTTCTACCTGTCACATTTTTTTGGACACATTTTTTGTTTGTTCTCTCCATATCGCTTTATCTTTTTCTTTGACGGGAGCATCTTATCTCTTTTCCTCTCTTTTCATGTTTACTCCTTTTGTCTCCACTCGGTTTGCTCGGTTTTATCTTCAATATTTGTCACTTCATATTTCTTTTGATCTAATGTCTCTTCTCATCTCTTCTCATTTTGTCTCATTTCTTCTCATGTTTATTCTTCCTGTCTCTTTTCATCTCTTCTCATCTTGTCTCGTTTCTTCTCTTCTCATGTTTGTTCTTCTTGTCCTTACTGTTTGTGTCTTGTCTCTGCTCATCTCATCTTGTTTCATCTCTTCCTGTCGTTTCTCATCTCCTTTAGTCCTTTCTCTTCTCTTCTCTTCTCTTCTCTTCACTTTTACTGTTTTTGTCTTTAGTCTTCTCATCTCATCTACTCTTCTCAAGCAGTTGAAGCTTTTTTTAAGGGTGAAATGTCAAATGTTTCTACTTGCTGTAAGTGTGATTATGCATGCAGTCGGCATGGTTACAACAGCCATGTGACTTGTGTACATCTGCACTCGGGTTGGTTTTAAGAACCGTAATGATGCGAGCCAGCTACCCAATCTCACGTTAAACTGTAAAATCTGTGAGTGTTTGCACATGCAGTAAATAACACCAGCCATACACGTTGACCTCCAGGGACCCCAAGCATCCACCGTTATGGGGGAGCTTTAAAACGTCCAAAGAGAGCGTACCTGGCCTACCTGAAGACACGCTTTCATCTGTGTAAGTGCACTGGCAGAGTGCTTTTGTGAGCATGAGTTTGGGCGTGAATTTGTCGTGACTTCTGCTGTTCTTTGCTAAAAGCCTTTCTCCTCCTTTCTCGCAGGGTTTTAAGGGGATAATACATTTTATTTTAGCAGATAACAGTGTGGAGTTGCAGTGCGTAGAACTGTTTATCTTCCAGCTGGTGAGGAATGAATCTCATTGGCTGGTTTTATGTGTGTTTGCATAGGAATGCAAGTTCTGGAATGGAATGGCATTTCCTTGACTGGTAAGACGTATGAGGAAGTCCAGGGTCTAGTTGGACATCAGGTCGGGGAGGCGGAGTTATGCGTCAGACTGTGAGTGTTGGGTTCACATCATCAGCTGCTGTATATCTGCAAAACATGGACAGAAACGACGTGCTGCAGTTTATTTCATGTGGTCAACAATTTAACTTTTTTCTCTTTCTTCTCCATCTCTAGTGACCTAAATATGCTCTCTGACTCTGAAGGCTCTCACCTGGACCTTCAAGACCAGGCCAAAGGTGAGATACTTCATCGTTTTCTCCAGTCAGTGCCTCGTCCTCATTAATCTCACCGCACTGTGTTAGAAAACCGCTCACCTCTCACTTTCACATTTAAATATACAGGTGACAGACCTCCTCGCTCCCCAGGTGTGGACCCTAAACAGCTGGCTGCAGAGCTGCAGAAGGTCTCCCAACAGCAGGGGCCGTCCTCCACCACATCAGCACTGGATAAAGCCTCAGCGTCCACAGGTTCCAGTGCGGTTCCGAGCCCTGGCCAGCCTGGGTCGCCTTCTGTCAGCAAGAAACGTCACAGCAAGGTCCAGCAAATGCATATGTCATCTGCACAAGCATGCATTTAATCATATGATGCTAATATTGATTTTAACGCTAAGGTTTTGTTTCTTAGACCTCTGAGGCTGCAAAAACACAGTCCCACCCAGTGTCAGGAGAGATTCAGGTAGGCTCTTATGAACTCTTTTAAGTAACGGTCAGCGTAAGGAATACTCATTTAGGTTTCCTCAAAAAAAGGAATTCTTTTGTTATTTACTCAACCCCAAGTTGTTTCTAACCATATGCTGTTATTTATATACAGTATATAGCGTTATATAACATCTGTATCGTATTACAGTGATTTCAATTTCTTTTTGCAGCTTCAAATAAATTATGACAAACAGCTGGGCAATCTCATCGTACACGTTCTTCAGGCACGAAATCTAGCACCTCGGGACAATAACGGCTACTCCGATCCGTTTGTTAAAGTTTACCTGCTGCCGGGTAGAGGGTAAGTAGTAATTGTGTGTTAAGGTTTCAGAGTGTGTAGTAAATCCTCTACGATAAGTGCTTCTGAGAAACAACTGTAAACTTTACTTTTACACTTTTTTTTAACTTTATTTAAGTTTGCAGGGTTTATGGCACTGAATTATTCAAACATGTCAACTTTAGATTTAGCTACCTAAATCTAACCATCAGCTAAACATGATGAAAACACTTCACGCATCAGTCGCACGGCCACTTCCAGTGGGAGGTGCTTGGCCAGAGGAAGCTGCAGTGTGGACCAGATGTTATGCCAGTTCTCAGAAGTCTAGTCATTGTTAGTCAATGTTAGAATATCTGAATCTGGATTTTTAAACAATCAACCCATACCCCTGGACTCCCATTAAGATTCTTGAATACTAGCTGCTACTTTCTAACAGTTAATGAAACAGGAAAACACTTGTCCGGTAATGAGCACCAAGTCTGTGAGAAAGACCTTATTAGAACAAACTTATTGTGGAAACTCTAGCTATGAGCTACTATTAGATATATGTGGATGTGTGTGTCCACATGTTTGTGTGTGCAGTGAGTCAGCAAAAGAGAAAATCAATGCCAGATCAGTTTGTGTGTAACATGATATAGTTGATTGCTGTCGGTAGGTTGTGTGTGTATGTGTGTGTGTATGTGTGTGTGTGTGTGTGTGTGTGTGTGTGTGTGTCGCGCATTAGACCATTCTTGGCTCTCATCTGTTCATGCAGTACCTGGATTGAATCTTCAGAAACAGGAGCTCTCCATTTATCTGCTCCATATGGGCATGAGTGCATGAGCTACTGCATAAAACAGTTAAACAAGCACACACACACACTTTTACAGGCTCTCACTCATCACTGGTTGTTGTCTGTTTTTGCTGCATGCCGGATCTTCACAGTCAGGTCATGGTTGTGCAGAATGCCAGGTATGTTATTTTTTACTATGGTATAAGCATATTATGCCAGACTTGGCCATGCTTGGACACGAATGGCTTAATGATATCACTTAAATTTATTTATGGGGTGTGTTTTGCTTCCGTTGTTTCAATGTTACACGTTTGATCATTCTTTTGATATCTTTTCATTCTCGTATAAGGTCACTGCAGTGGGCCTGTACTACACATTCTCCATTGTGCAGTCCATTTCCCATAGACAACAAACATTTGCCACCAGTGTGAGGGTGTGATATTTGGTTCACTGATAAGCATTTGTGTGAGTTACAGTGCTCTTCAGAGTGACCTCTTGTGGTGTTTTATCTCATTGCAGTGCTGAGAACAAAAGAAGGTCCAAACACGCTCAGAAGAGTCTGAACCCGGAGTGGAACCAAACTGTCATCTACAAAAACATACACCTGGAGCAGGTGAAGTACAAATCCTCGCCCGTTCTCCCACATACTGAGAGTTTGTCATAATTAGGTCATAAAATTTGATCTTTAGCTACCTAAACAAAAACAGACAAAAAAGACTGTCCATGTCTTTATTAGACACACTTCGTAGACCATATTGTTCTCCGAGATCTGTTTAATAAATACATGCAGACATATCATTGCTTCTAACATTGTGTTTTTTGTTTAAGCCAATAACTGCTTATAATATTTTAATGTATGTTGTTATTTTATGACCAGTCCAGGAAAATCCAAAGTTTTACACGTGGCTTCCTTGACAAATGTAGATGCTTTTCTTCAAAAGTGGCTTCCACTTTCTGTCTTCCTTCCCAAAAAAACTCACGCTTTCATCACATGTCAGAAAAGCCAACGAAAAATCTGATTTCACTTTGACGGAAGGTGCTTTGTAGTTTTAACGCCTCGCTTCGGTTTTGAGATTTCAATTATGCGAGAGCTCTTCAGAGAGAATCGTGCAAACAAAGAAAAGTCTTCAGTCTCCCAGACGCATTTTAGCCTAATTAAGAGCAGAGATCTGCTTCAGCTCTCTGAGGCGTCTGCCTGACAGATTGATTGATACGTTTTAACTGCTCTATTGATGCGTGGCGAACAGGATTTAATTGAGACAGAAAGACAGCAGACAGAGGGAAGGAACCAGTGCTTATATCCTTAAATGCAAAGAAAATAGTCTTTTTAATCAGTATTTTTGTCTTGCGTCAGTGTTTCGGTATGACTTTAAAATTGTGTAATTTTTTTTGCATGTGTGTGTTTTAAGTGTAAACCTGACTGAAATTGTGCATAAACGAAAATAACTGTTTACCTGTGCCGAAAGAAAAATAGACCTAAATCAATATATATTCTTTATCCTGAATCTTAATATCCTGAATGTTTCTTCATTGTGAGCTTCTTCTCTCTGTTGTCTGTGTGTGTGTTTTTTTGTGTGTAGCTGAGAAAGAAGACGTTGGAGGTCAGTGTATGGGACTATGACAAAAGCTCGGCCAATGATTTCCTGGGAGAGGTGAGAGGTTCATTAAACACGCATTGAAAAACTGAAGGTCTGTTCATATCTGCTCCATTACAGCCAGACTAATGGTGGCAAAAATTCTACTGACATAGATAAATATGCCCCAGAAATCTGTAGGGTAGGAGAGAAAATGGGTAACCTTTGATATATTTAATTATGTTCTATATGATTTAAAGTAACAGTCTTATCATAAGCATTTAATTAATTAATCTAATTGATGAATTTGACTCATCTTTGACTCATTTTTAAAAATAATTTTGTGCTATAAAATAAAACTATTCGAAATATTATTTGCATCAAAACATTCACACCAAATCTGATGCTGAATATTACAGACTCAATACATTTATTTTATTTTGTTTGTTATACTTCTACACTACAATGTATTTGTGTGTGTATGGGGCTGTGTAGGTACTGATTGACCTGTCGAACACATCTCAACTGGACAACGTCCCGCGATGGTTGCCTCTGAAGGAGCAGAGTGACGGTGAGCACCACCGCCGCTCTCACGGACAGGGTCGCCAGCACTCGCCCAAACCCCCTGGAGGACACGGAAGCCAGCAATCGCCCAAAACCTCCAGCCACAAGGACGACTCGCCTAGATCGTCCGTCATCAAGAGTCGCAGTCATGGGATCTTCCCCGACCCTGCCAAGGGTAGGACTGAACGCCGCGTGCCATCCATCTGAAACGACTCTTACTCTTTCACTGCAAGAAATCTTTCTTCTAATCAGTATTTTTGACTTGTTTGACTGTACAAATATCTCAGCCTCTTTAAAGCAAAACAAATGTTGTTAAATTGCAATTGAGCTAAATTGCTGAAGATAATTTAGACTTTTGAGTGTAATTTTCCTACGCCATTGGCAAATTGGTTCTTAGTGAAGCATAAATGTAACAAAATTTTGTTAGAGGTTTATGCTTAAAATGAATGGGGGAAATGTTTGCAATTAACTTAGGAAATATGTAAAGAAACCATTTTTTACCCAAAAAATCATTCCAAAACTGAACTGATTTCTTTCTCAATAGATTACAGTGGATCAGATTACAAAATAATAAATAATGACAGAATTTTCCATTTTAGACAAACTCATATTCAAGATGTATTTTAGCACAATTTTGCCTCTCAAGTACAGTTAGATATTTTTACTGAAAATCGAGACAAAAATACTGATTAAGAAAAAGATTTTTTGCATCGTTCCAGTGATGTTTTCCTCTTTTCGTCTTCTGCACTCTCTTCATCCTTCTATGGCTGTCATTTGTTCACTCCTTTCTCTTTCTCTCTGTGTATTTCTGTCCTTCACGCGATCTCTCCATCCTGTATTACTCAAGCTTCCTAGCTTTGGCTTCCTGCTCTCCATATATGTGTGTTCAGAAAGCGCTGAGCTCACCAGCGCCTCACTCCAGTCACCTCACGCGGGGTGTGACAGGGCCACTCAGACAGGAAGCAGTCTGTTCAGATGCTAACTAGGGCACAGCAGTGACCTCCAGTAACATATCAGTTATGTCAGATGGAGACTCAATTATTTCAAATAACCTAAAGTAGTAATAATTGTAGTTAAAGTAGAAATAATAAATAAATTAAAATAAAGCAGCAATGAGGCAAAAGTAGGGACTGAGACGGCCCTTGTGGTAATTTGGTTCTGGTTGTTTTAGACACGCAGGTCCCCACTATTGAGAAATCTCACAGTAGCCCCAGCCCATCGAAGCCATCCCTCTCAGAGGGCCAAGCCCGCCCCCACGGAGTCCCCCGTGCTCATGGCAAAAGTGGTACGGCCCGGGCACACCTTGACGATGCCGCGGCAACGCCCGAAGCTGTGGGCCAGCAGTCTCGTCAGCAACCAAGTAAACGACGCAAATAAAAGCTCCACAGCATGGCTGCCTTCGCACTCATCTGTTCCTCCTCCTGTTCATTTTCACCTCCCAGTTTAGTTTTATTTACTTTTTCCTTTTTTTGGTTTTCTGTTTTCTCCCTGTTATCTTCCTCTGGTCCCCCGTGTGTTCACAGTCTGTTCACGTCTCGTCTTCCTCACCGGTACACACCCATACTAGAACAATCTTGTTCCCTTTATTATATTTTGTCACATTTCCAATACCTCTCAGAAATCTCATTAAATGTCATATATGTACATTTTTATCCAGTCTGGCTAATAAATAGTAACTAAAATAAAATAATACCTAAATAGTAACTAAGGTACATCATTGACCTAACAGAGCTAAACTATTCTTTAATGTATCTTTATTCAAATTGAAGAGTCAATCAGCTGGTAATTATTAGTAAATATCAGTGCATTAAAAAATCATTTATAGCTTTAAAGCGTCTTTGAAAAGCCGTGTTTAACCTTTAAATGTTCCTTTAGCTCTGAAAAAACATGACACTAAGCAACACACACACCAAGGTCCTGGGTTCGATAGACAGGAAACACACAAACTGATAAAATGTGTCTTAACATTCTGATTCCATCAGCCTTCATCAAGATGCTTCTTTAAGCAAATGTGAAACCTGTCAAACAGAGAACATCTAACTAGACAGCTAGTCATGCAGACATTTCTGGCTCCTTGTGCATTTTCTGTTATTTTAGGTAAACACAGCTCCATCATTTAAAGTTAAGGACCAAATAACCCAGAACAAGACATCCCTGGTCAGCACACAACACATTTAGCATCAGGTTTTGCCCAATTAAGCAATAGTCCACCAGAGCCCATCATGACAGCCCCACCCCTCTCTTATTTTTTTAAATACCTCCTTATTTGTCCCGTTGAGTTATGTTCTATCCCAAATGGCCGGCTTTTCAGCAGCTGCTACTCCGCCCACTGGGATGGCCGAGCATGTGGCCTCCGCCCAATCCTCAAAGCACCATCCCACCCCGCCTCCACTCTCTCTGCGGCTCTCGCTGGCCTACACTGCACCTCAGTTGACGCCCCAAGCCCCAAACCGGGTGTGCGTACTGTGGCTGCATGTGACTATGAACTACAGTTAAAGCTGGTGGTGTCCATGTTGTGACGAGTTCATACTCTGAGTCTCCATCTCGTCCCCCCTTCTCCCCTCTCCAAACTTCTCCTGACCTCCCCCCTCACTGTGGCTGCTATATGGCCCCAGCCCAAAATGGCAGCCTCGACCCGAGGCAACACAGACACAGCGTAGCTGGTGTGCTCACCATTCAGAGAGCCCCGTCCGAGTCACCGGCCAATGAGATCCCTGGCGGCCGTCACCTGACCCTCAGGAAAGCCCTGTCGGAAGAGAGGCCGCAGCCGGACGGAGGTGAGAGTTGAACGTCTCGTATGATTGCAGATGAGCGAGAGAGAGGATGTTACTAACGCACATCTGTAGCGGAACTAGCGAGGACAATCTGCCACTTCACAGGAAATTCATGCAGCGAGTCTCAGTCTGGTTCAACAGACTAGCAACAGGCTAAAACCAGCAACCAAACAGTTAAATTCAACTGTGAGGTCTTGCTTCTGAAGGGTATGCTGACCCATGTCCATTTACAGTATGTTACCGCTAAGAGAGTCTTATAAGATGTCTGATATTAGTGCCAGCATTGCTGAGTCTGTTTGGAAAAGACTGTGTGCATGAATTATGTTCAGAAATCATGCATCCCACATCAAATCACTCATCACTCAGTCTTGCACTCTGAAATGCATCAACATCATAAAAACACATTAAAATTCCCAGTTGCTCAAGTATAACTCTTAGCAAATTAAGTTAGTAAATTAAACTAAACGTATATCAGAATTAGCATTATGTAATTACTCAGGCAAAGCAGAAGTTGTGAAGCTCAAACACAAATTACTAATGAACAGTTTTTGAATTTGTTCTGTCTGTCAAAGCCTTTTGCTTCTGTCATTTGATGTGTGCTTAGCATATCTCTGTGCCGTGATGTTTCCTTTCATTTATGAAGTACTGTCATGCTGTCTTCTTTAAATGTTGCCAGCAATACCAGTTTCTATATCTGTGTGTGTGTGTTGGGGTGAGTGCCTGGATATCTACCCCTGCCCCTTCACTTCCTGCCTTTGATTGTTGCTAAGCAACACAGGTATGCCAATAGTGAATGTGATTCGTGCAACTTATATAGTCCACTTCAAAAACAGCATCCCGCAGCCACAGATCTGGTGATGCTCCTGTTACTGCAGCTTCATTGGACAGCGGTCTGAGTGGCAGTGCCTTTAGCCTATTGGATGAAGAGGGTGGGACCAATGCAGTGGATAGTGCCATTTTCCAGGTTCCCAGATTGTAAGTGCAGCTGGCTGTTTCCTTATAGCTTAAATGCATTTTTAAATCACATATGAAGCTTTACATGCTTTTTCCATTCTGGTGAAACTTCTGGTAGGTGGACTAAAACATTGTTTGGTTTACTTATTTATTTATTTATTTGTGATTTTGCTATAACATGCTTTTTGTAATCTGATCATTTTTATTTTAATTATTTAGCGGAAAGGTTCCGAATGGCACGGAAGCAGTGAAATCTGCTCATGGAGATGCAGAAGGTAATGTGTCCATGACTTGTGGGATTTTGTGACTGCGTCTGCATGTCTGTGGACATATCAGTGTAACTGAGTGAATGTTGCAGCGAAGAATTGAATATGAGGGTATCGTGTTTATATGCACACACAAGGGCTGGATTTTCAACAATACCACAATATAACTATATATTATTTTGCACATGAGACCTAAGGTACTACATTGTGCTGTAGGGGTGGAATAATATAGTTTCATAAGTGTTACATATAGATTTTAAGGTGCTGGTGTAATTTTCCTCAGAGAAATCAGAGATGCACAGAATGAGAGGAAGGGATATTGTGCTTATATTTTGTTTAATTTGTATTCTGAATTTGTATATTTCTTTATTTACCGCACTCTCATTATTGTATGTTGTATATTTTAGTACTGTAAGTACTGTTTACCTCCCGACAATATTCAATCCAAAATATTAAATAAAAGTAAATATTTACAATAACCCCAGCAGAGCTTAAATGACTTTTATTTTGAAATGCACAGATGAAAGAGAAGCACTGACATGTTGATGTCTGTGTGTGTGTTTAGGTAAAACTCAGGTGATTGGGGAGATCAAGATTGCCCTCAAAAAAGAGATGAAAACAGAAGGAGAACATCTAGTGCTGGAGATCCTACAGTGCAGAAACATTACCTATAAATTTAAGTCTCCCGACCATCTCCCAGGTAACAAGATGCCTGACTGGAAACAGCATGAGTCCATTGTACATGTACAGAATATGTCTTGATATTTTTTACAGACTTGTATGTGAAGCTCTATGTGGTGAACGTGGCCACTCAGAAGAGAATAATCAAGAAGAAGACCCGAGTGTGTCGCCATGATCGCGAACCCTCTTTCAACGAAACCTTTCGCTTCTGCATGAACCCGACCGGTCATTCCATTCAGGTATGTATTCCCAAACTGAAATTATGCTCCTCTCCACCAGGGGGCGCTCCACACGGCCACCTGACATACTCGAACCTGTGTTTTCTTTTTCCTCGCAGCTCTTTCTGGTTTCAAATGGTGGCAAGTTTGTGAAGAAGACGTTAATAGGTGAGGCCTACGTGTGGCTGGATAAGGTGGACCTGCGTAAACGGGTGGTAAGCTGGCACAAGCTGCTGGCCAGCACAGCTCAGATCCACTCCTAAAGAAGGGGTGCGGATAAGCCGTGAGGACGGACCAGGAAGTGGTGTTGCATATCTCTGCAACACCCTTTGGGACTAAACTGAGTTGAATTTGGAAAGCCGAGACAGGCTTCCCAGTTGCACTGACACGTGTGATTGCGTTACCCCAAGCCGTGGAGAAACAGTTGTATAACAGTGTTTACAAGAAGGTGAACCTTTGATTAAAAGAGACACATGTACAAGTTAGCGAACACTCTCGTAGGTGCAAAACTGACCAAGAGGGTATGTGTTCACAAGCGTGTATGTAGACCATGTTCACAAACATACTTTTATCCACAATCACACTAACTCACACACTTCAATCTACACATAATTATACCGGTGTATGTATAATAGTGTGTACTTGGGCCACAGAAGTCAGATTTTAGAATAAAAGCTTCTAGTTATTTCTAGTTATTTATTCCTTCATTTCCTTGTGGAGCCAGGTCAATTGTTTGTGCATCATTCACATTAAAATTATAATTATTTACAAAGAACAGATTAAGACTGATATCATATATGTTATTTTTGTATGATAGAGACAAATTCAGTTAGATATTTATCATTCTTTTCATTCTACCAAATGTTATTATGTGTTGAAAGAACAGATATTTAAAGCATATTATTATTGGTCTAGAGGAGTATTTTATGGTATATTATAGACAGATATAAATGAATGAAATATGATTTATGGTGTTGTGATGATATGTTGTGCTGGTATGGTAACTCATCCTTAAAACTCAATTCTGTGTGATACCTAATCCAAAAAACTAGAAAAAAAACGGACATTTATCCTGCTGTGCTGAAACTGTTGCGTTATGAGAAATTAATCAGATTAACTAAAGGAAAATTCATAAGAAATCGAATAGACCTATATAAATTTTCATTTATTTCATTTGATGAATGTGACAAAATAATTACCGTGCAGCACCTGTTAAAAATGTTAATAATTCGCACTTTGTGTTTAGCATTTTGAGAATGTCGTGGTTGGTAGCTTTTCCCTCTAAAAACAAAAATACAAACGTAACATCCATTTAAGACATTGTCAATACCTGACACAAATAAATACACAACAGTCTCTCCTGGTTACTCAAGGATTGCAGTTTGAATGGGGATTGCAGTTTGAATGGTCTGTCTGGATGTAGATATTTTTTGTTCTCATATTTCTGATACAATATTTATATTATGTTTTATTATAAAACTAATTCTCAGGTTTTAATGAGGCATTTGTGAATAGCTTTGTAATGCTTAAATGTTATTGGCTGATCTTTGATCTAAGCAGACTGATCTTTGAGCTTATATCAAAGGTGATAACAGTGAGGATCAGGGTGATGACATCACAATATGTTTATTTTTAATTTAACAAATTATTGTGGATAGCTGTACTTAGCTTCTCAATTTGCATATTTAAAGGGACGGATTCAGTGCAGATGCTGGGCATACCATCTCATACTTTCCAAAATGTGTGACCACATCACTATAATGCGCATTATAAATACCCTTAAATTAACTGCCATTAGTGTTATGTTTCTGTTGTATGCTTTGTGTGCTTTAAAATGTGGGTACAACCTGTAACACGTAACCCAGATAACTGAACATAGATTTTTCCATGTCAGACACATCCACATCATACCTTACAGAAATGTTTCTTTATTCTCCTGGACTAAGTTAAGACCCGGTTATAGTTGTGTTAAGCTGTGCCAAACTACCCAAATCCACAGTTTTTTTTGTATGTTATTCTATGCAACTTATAAGGCATCTGGTGTACCAATCATTTGGTGGTCAGAAAACAGATAAAGCATTATGAATGAGGACTCTTTTATTTTTATATGTTTTCTCCACGTTTGTTTTTATATATTTGGTTGTGTCTTTTGCTTAATGCCTGTTTTATCAATTTTTTGCTACTTTGAGGTCATGTAACAATAAGTTTGCATAAACCTACTAAACTATTAAACCACTAGTTTTAAGAATTCAAATGTACATAAAGAAATGTGTGTTTACAAGACCATGGCAGACCGGTCATGTTATGTTTGTTATAGGCCACTGCAACCACTCAAATACAGGGTCTGGAAATACAAGAGATCTCCGTTTACTCATTGCACTTGTTACAGAAATGCTCAGCTTTCGCTATATAATCTGATCTCCCACAATTTGTGTTATTAATTTTTACATGTATAAAACAGATGAGATTAAAAACAACATCATATAACACATGGTCACTTGAACAAATATTAATTCATTCATTGTAATCACAGCATGCTCAAATCTTACTTCGCCACACTAAATCTTTCACCTCTGAAAAAAGAAATAAAAAAACAAGCCATGTAAATAAAAAATAATTTTCTTTTGTACAAATGGGGTCTTGTATTAGTTTTCTGGTTCAACACAGAGCGTGTGTGTGGGGAAAGAAGCAGAGCGACTGTGAATTGATCTGTGTGTTACATGTTGTACATGCACTAGGGTTAAAGCTTTCCCCATACTGACCTCAGAAGAGCTGGACCTGACCTGCACAACAGACACAAATGTACTCATGTATAATACACACTGACTCCAGTAGAATCAGGAAACATGGTGTTTTCACTTTGGATGTTGCATGTTTTGTTGGTGGTTTGTTCATACTATTTTTGTGTCCAGATTCTATTTACAAACAGATAAGAAAAAGATTGTGAAAATCAATCCGCTCTAAATATGTATGCTGACTGTACAAAGACATGCTTGTATAATCTGTCTGGTTTTCCACTCAATGTAGACATAAAAAAATTAAACTGTCATGGTTTTTGTGGTTGTACACAAACGGTATTGATAAATTATGCAAATTGTGCTGTAATAAAAGGCTATTGCCCTAAGTCTAAATATTAAATAATATTCGTAAAACTTCAACAGAGGGCTCCTTCTTTTGTAAGGCACTGTACATGTCTATCTATCTGTCTATCTGTCTGTCTGTCTGTCTGCCCGTCTATCTATCTATCTATCTATCTATCTATCTATCTATCTATCTATCTATCTATCTATCCATCCATCCATCCATCCATCCATCCATCCTCATTCATATTATGAGTTTGTACTTCCAGTAACGGGACCTTTATTTTGAAGTTCTCTTGCTGTGGCTCTTTCTCTTCAGTGTGTGTAGTTATTGTTTCACTTTGGTCATTGTTAACTTTTAATGCTCCCTGTGTAGCATTTAATTAAACTAAATGGAGAACGAAAGCACAGAAAGGCAATAATTAAACCCGGAGAGCTGTGTACGGTTAACTGCTTAAAGAGCAAGTCTGTAGATACTTTACCTGCATTATGTAGCCACAGTTTGAAGATATATGATGTTTATGGATTGTATTTAGTTTATGAGAAAACTGTATGGGAATGACGTCGTATCTCAACACCTTCGATAGCTCAGTTGGTAGAGCGGAGGACTGTAGAGGCTTAACACCGTCATCCTTAGGTCGCTGGTTCGAATCCGGCTCGAAGGAAACTTTTTCTTTGCTTTCTGTCGTTGTGTAATACAGTACTGCGTACTTCAATACGAAATCTCTATTTGTTTGAATCATGTATGTTAGGAAACTTTAATGCAATACAACTTTGTATATCTCTAAGGACGGGAGAACCAGAAGAGGAGATCCAGCTGTCATACAGCACCTCCTGCTGGACTAAAATGAGGTCTGGAAGACGGAGCAAAACTGGCAAGACGTCTCCACAATGCTGGTCCTGAAACCACCGGGTTAGTTTGGTACCATGTTAGTCTGATCAGCTTTTCATGCCCCTTTTCTCATTTAATTGAACTAAACGTAATTTACGTAACATTTGCAGTGCATTCCAGGTATGAAATTGATCAAAGCTTGTTCTCTGGTAATCAAATAACCTTTACGATGATAACGCAGTGCGTTACTCACTAAAACCTTTCCTTCGAGCCGGATTCGAACCAGCGACCTAAGGATGACGGTGTTAAGCCTCTACAGTCCTCCGCTCTACCAACTGAGCTATCGAAGGTGACAGACGCGCTCTGAGATGCTATGAAAATATGTGAAAAATATGAAAAAAATATGAAAAATGTTTTCATAATGAAAGAGGTGTGGCCAAAATATTCTTTTAATATTCACTTTTCTGTGCCTTACATATGAAAAGCCATTTTTATTTTTTAACCCCATGGATTCCCAGCTAACAATTTTAGGTTGCTTTAAGTAACGAAAACGTTTCTACTATTTTAATCTGAACTATCTTACACCTTACTGTTAACTCTAAACCTAATTTAGCCTTGCAAATTAAACTGCAAACTAAATAAACTGTAATGTTGTGCTTTTATTTAATTTATTCACGTGATTTTTTCAGAACGATAAAATCAGTATTTTGCACATAGTCTTTGTGCACAACCGCAATAATAAAAACGAAACGTGCTGTTTTTATCCCTAAATCAAATGACCCGCAAATGCTCACTATCCGTTCACTAGTTCACTCACTAGTGAGCGAAGTCAAGCCCTAAACAGGTGAGCACTGGCTCCTACCCTTCAGCGATCTCGGTGATTGACAGTACAGGCTGCCAATCGCGTCTCAGAAAGCGCTTTACGCCCCGCCCGCTGCCGCCACGCCCATCGGGTGACGTAAGGCGCACTTCTTTCATTTCCAGCTTTGCGAGAGCTCCATTTTCTTCGGCCTGACGCGCAGGAAAAGGGGATTAAAGACGAGGAAAAATGAATGAAGAATACGACGTGATCGTGCTGGGAACTGGGCTAACGGTATCCCGTTCACGAATACGATATTTTGTAACCCAAATATGCATGCTTGACGACTTGTAACTGTGCTAATCTCGCTAGGCGGTGCTGTGAGGGGAGTTATGCTAGCTCGCTTCTGTGCTACATGCTAAAGGCGTCGCTTACAAATTTTACCACGTTTATTTTGCCCACGTTAAAATCGTTTCTTACCATATTGTGATTGTATTTGTATGTCACTGGTGAAAGCTCTTGTTTTGAACCCCATGTTTTGATTTTTGGTACCGTACCGATAGCACGGTTTCGTGTTTGACAGTGCCAACCAGACACCCTGAGGTTCGAGTTTGAGGCCGGCTAATAAATGACTATAAATTACTCATTAAATGCGTTTTTATGGTGTGGATCGTGTCAGTTTGACCTCAAGTAGATCTTCTCAACACGATTGTGGTGAGCTATCCTCAGTGTTAAATTGTTAGTCAACGAGGGTATGACTTCATGGTTTTTTTAAGAGTGGAGAGTTATTATTTATCTTATTTCTTTATAATACAATGCCAGAATAGGGTGCTGCCCAGATTTGAGATGACTTTCCGTATAAATATAGGTCAGTAAACAACCACACCCTTAATACAAACAAAATCCCCATTACTTAATCTAGTGGCGTGCAAAAGTTAAAGATGATCTAGCAAGAAACTGGATCATGTTTACAAACAGCAATCGGAAAGTTGTTGTATGTTTTATAATTTATAATGCAAGTTACATATCCCGTGGGGTTTAACCATGAAGTTACATTACATAGTATGCATGACTGTAGCATGTAAATCTTTACCTAGAGATGGTGGATCAAGTGTGACAGGAAAACCTAAATACCATTTATTTTGTGGTATGGTCCCTCAATGTCTTCCTTCTAACCGGCATAACAGTAGGATCAAGTCCACATTTTTCTCTATTGCCCCTCTAAGCCTAAAAAGTACAGCTACAGATCTGCACATGTTAGAAGTGAATTTGTCGTCTCTTAAGTTTTTTATTAATTGTAAGCAAGCATTGAGATATTATGCGCTTTTGTACAGGCGTGTGAATTGGAATAAGGTGATGTGTTTAAACCTTTGCGAATGTGTTCGCTTGACACAGGAAGTCTGGAAAGATAACAAAGGGCATTTTGTGAGAGGGTTTTTGGGGCTATCAGTAAAGCAGCAGAGAGGCGTTGGTCTACCTCTTGCAGAGGAACCGAGACTCACATCTTAGTTCTGCAAATCAGACAAGAATGGTAAACTGGCAGTGTTGTGAGCTTTATGAATAAGCAGCAGCGCTCGACTCCGTACAGTTTCTGTGGCTGTGTTCCCTCAAGATCTGGTATTACATGGCTTATTGCATAATCCCCTTAGCCTGAGCATGCTACTGTAGTGGTTGAAGTTAGGAGTACACGAGTAAAAACAAACTTACTAGCTGTGTACTGTCTGTGGGCTTGTTCTCTTTATTGGGAGCTATGCTCGTCAGGCTTTATTTCTCTGTACAATGTGATGAATCATCTGCTGTGAATTGACTGGCAACGAGTGAGGACAAAGGGGAGCTCAGATAGGCTGATGGATGATCGAGCAGCTTGCGAATGGAGTCAAAATGCAAAAGGCTTGGAGAAAAAAGGGGTGAGAGAAGTAACAAGCAGTTTTACAGAGTGAAAAAGCTTGATTTCTGTCAAAATAACACGCTGACATTTCACAATTGGCAGACAGATGAAGCGAGGCAGGTGTCAAAAGCACTGAGAGAGCCATACAAATGTCAGAAGGACATTTTCTTCTTGTGACTAAGAACTGATTCTTCAGTACAGAGAAGTAGGTGTCAGTTAGCAGAGTGCTGGCCTGTGTATCTTGTCTATACATTAAGGACGTTAAAGTTTAACCCTTATTGCTGCTTAAAAACCTCTATGGCTTTAGTGCACAGTACTGTTATTTCAATAATTTTCCTTAAGGACTCGCCCTTCCTGTGGCTTATTTTTGGGCAGTCTCTGTATTTGGCCCAAGAGCAGGTTTTCAAGTCGAGTCATGGACATTTGTGAGGACATTGATTTTGTCTAAAAAGTTGGCATGACGAATTGGCTTTTCAAGTAAAAAAAACAGCAGTTTTTTTAAATCTCAGAGGCCCAAAAATGCTGAAAAGTCTGTTTAACCACCGTCTTGGCATCACAGATCCAGAGATGAGGTGTTTTCTGTTTGCTAGTGAGGATTTGGGTTTGGCTGTGGGTGGTTTGGACGCTATCCACAGAGTCAATCGCAGACAGAGGGCTGGTTAAAACAGCATATTTTCTGCTTGTATAGTGTCACATTTAATAGCTTTGTGTCAACTAGCTACAAATGTAGATCTGGCTGCTATCACGTAGATGAATCATAAATACTTCCACTGCTGTCTGCCAGAGCACTACCCTTCTGATACAAAGCAGCCATTCTTCTGTTCATTACAAGCTTTGTTAGCATATTTGTAATGCTGGAGATTTGACTTGCCTCTTGTTGCTCGGGCTTGTATACCTCAAACTAACGTTTGCAGTGATTTGATCTGTGAGCCTGTAAAAAAAAAAAACAACAACAGTGTTGCTTGCAGGCTAACGAGTTGTTTATCACTTTGAGAGTGTGTTTTGTGGCATGTATTGTGTGTAAAGTCCACGCCATCACATGATCTTCTGCTTCAGAATCTGTTTTATTATGGCTTGTGAGAAGAAAGAATAGTTCAGGCTTTTCCAAATTCCAACCCTGAAATGGAGCGTAATGTGAACCTGTAATCAATTGTGGGAAACATTTAAAACTCTCATTGTGTCTGTCTTTAATACCAGATCCAGATTTGTCATCATTCATTGCCCGCCGTCAGCTTTTGATATGTTAACATCACCAAACCGATATGTGTAGCTGCAGTGGCTCGAGTCGTGACCCAAAACTTATATCTGATTGGACGATATTCAGAATGTTGTTTGCAGGAGGTTTGAATTGAAGAAGCCTTAATTCTCTCTTCCCACTTATTTGTTTTACAAACAAATAATATAAGATAAAATCTGTTATTGTTTACTGCTACAGCTTTTAACAGCTGAACAGAAAGTGCTGCTTACATACACTGTAGAAGTCTTGTAATGTAATGCATTCCATCTCTTTAATTTACTTCACACTGCCATTTGAAATAAAGGAAATATGTGCTTGGCCTTGTTTTAAAAGCATGCCAAGCTGCCTGTTTTGTGCCTGTGTTTTGCTTTACATTGAAGAATAATTATTAAATTAAGAATTATTCAAGAATGTGTCCTGCCTCAAAAATACTGGAAAACTGACATTACAGTTCATGTTGCCAAGCAAAATAAAGCAAGTCTTGTTGCCTGTGTATAATATTGTATTAAAGCTTCTCTGCTGTGTTTCCTGCAGGAATGCATCCTGTCAGGGATCATGTCCGTCAAGGGGAAGAAAGTGCTGCACATGGACAGGAACTCCTACTATGGCGGGGAGAGCGCCTCCATCACCCCTCTGGAGGATGTAAGTCTCTGTTTGACCTTTGGCCCCCACAGCTCTGTTCTAAACCTCCACAAGAAAGCTGAAGCGTAGCTTGTCGGCAGATAACTACTGAAAAACAGCAGGGCTCCGTTCCAGATACTAGTGAGCCGCCTATAAGGGCAGCATTTTAAGGCATCATAAGGGCACTTCTGACACTGAGACTGGTTCTAAAGGTAGGCAACTTTCATGGCCCCCAGGTGCCTCCTATTGGCAGCATCGCACATATCCTTTGCAGAGAAAGCTATTCCAGAATACATTGTGCTGAGCTCAGTGAAAATAAATCCAAGATGGCGGATGAAGCAAGAGAAATGCTTTGTGCTGTATATATTCGACTGTAGATATTCGACTGTAGATGAGTCCTGCGCCAAGTGCTATTTATGTGATGCATGGATTTACGGCCTATATAGATCATTCCAAATCTGTGACTAATGAGGTTCCATTTTGGTAGGGAAGCTGCCTGTGTAGGCAGTAGGGCATATTGCAGGGTTTTGAAACAGAGCAAGATGGTGGATTTTTTTTTTAAGGTCGTAATTAGCAACACCAACTCCCTGGTCTGTTTGCAGTTGTACAAGCGTTTCAGCCTTCCAGGCAGCCCTCCTGAGTCCATGGGGAAGGGCCGCGACTGGAACGTAGACCTCATTCCCAAGTTTCTAATGGCCAATGGTAAGAAGCAACAGTGTCAGTTTACACTTCTGTCATAACTTCCTGGAATCTATAATCTTGGCCATGGAGAATGCCAAAACACAGTGTGTTTTGGAACACCTTGTGCCAGCCACAGTTGGAGACCTTGTTGCTCTTATTCTGTTCTTTGGCTGTTTTCTCTCATACATGAGTGCCTCAAATACAAATCATTGATGAATAGTACTTTTTAAATGATTTAAAACCATATTACACATTTTGCCATAGGTCAGCTGGTCCGTATGCTGTTGATCACACAGGTGACTCGCTACCTAGACTTTAAAGTCATCGAGGGCAGTTTCGTCTACAAAAAGGGCAGCATCTACAAAGTGCCCTCCACTGAGACCGAAGCACTGGCGTCCAGTAAGTGACAAGTGACCTTTTAAAGTTACGACTTTGTTCCAAATCATGCTTTAACCCTCCCATACTTCATTGTTGTACATGCATTCATTGAGTAGGTCAGAGTTTTGTTTTCCTTTACATGTAAAGCAAATCCAGAAATCTGAATCTGAAATCGATAGTGCTGAAATAGACCAACATGGGGGGAAAATCAATTTGCATAATGGTACAGTAGTCCATGACATTGACATGAGAATTTCTGTGTGTACAAAAGAAGAGCACAACGGATAATTTCACAGCCAGAACTCTAGAAACCAAGTGGATAGTTGGATTACATTCCACAGTGCTTCACACTAAATCCTCAACAGGTTTATAAGATAGGTTTGTAATTTACTTTGTTTGTGGGTGGCCCTGGGAAAAGGATGTATACTAAATGCATTTAGTAATGAAGAGGCTTTGGGTGGTGTGTGGGCTAATCATCTAAGGCTTCAACCTTTTAAGAGTAAAATGAGTCGCCTTTGGATTTGGTGTTTAAGTGTCTAGATCTGTTAGCATGGTTGTGAGGGGAAGCATAAATTTAGACATCCCACAGCGCTTCCTTTTTGCTTAATTTTATACAGGAGTTATAATTATTAATAATTATTGTGGTTTGTAAAAATGTTTTATAGTTCCTCTTTAACTCTGCATGCTAAGGCAGAAATGCTTGCACGTTAAGTTCCTTAAACAGATAACCGGATAGTAAAGCTGTTATAGTTAGATCCACCCAATCAAAGTGTTTGCTTTTAAAGCTTTAGTGGAATTTTATTTTTAATTGTTTTAATGTATTATTTGCCTTTCAGGCCTCATGGGACTTTTTGAGAAAAGACGGTTCAGGAAGTTCCTCGTGTTTGTTGCCAACTTTGATGAGAATGACCCAAAGACCCTGGAGGGAGTGGACCCCAAAAAGACCACCATGCGGGACGTGTACAAAAAGTTTGACCTCGGGCAGGATGTTGTCGACTTCACTGGCCATGCTCTTGCACTCTACCGCACAGATGAGTACGTCATCGTACTCGTACGTGTAATGCACTTTGGATAAAAGCGTCTGCCAAATGCATAAATATAATTTACCTTTTATTTTTTACATTTTGTCTTTTCTCTAAATTTAAATGTTTTAAATGTTCAATTTGATCTCATTTGACTAAAATGCTGCAAGAATTTGTTTGTCACATGATATGAAACTTGTGTGCGTTTGTGCTTTGTCCATCAGCTATCTGGATCAGCCCTGCATAGAGACGATAAACAGGATTAAGTTGTACAGCGAGTCTTTGGCGAGGTATGGAAAGAGCCCATATTTGTACCCCCTCTATGGGCTGGGAGAATTGCCCCAAGGTTTCGCCAGGTAAGACCCCCTCCACTTCCCCTGCCTTAAACAGTGTTTCGCATCATTTCAAGCCTCAAAACTGCAATACTCCATAAGGCACTAGGGGTTTATTTTTGTCACTTGTAGATTAAGTGCCATTTACGGAGGAACTTACATGCTAAACAAGCCCATCGAGGAGATCATCGTAGAAAACGGTAAAGTGGTGGGCGTGAAATCCGAGGGCGAGGTGAGTTGTTTGAGATGAAGGTGTGAGACCAGATATCTCCTCTCAACATATCCTTTTGTGGCCTCATTGTTTACTGTCATTGGTCAGATTGCGCGCTGTAAGCAGCTGATTTGCGACCCCAGCTACGTCATGGACCGAGTCAACAAGGTGGGTCAGGTGATCCGGGTCATTTGTATCATGAGCCACCCCATCAAAAACACCAGCGATGCCAATTCCTGCCAGATCATCATTCCCCAGAACCAGGTCAACAGGAAGCATGGTAAGTTTCACAGGAAGCTGCGACTCACTGCTGCTTCTCATTTGCATAGACGAGCAATGAGAAATGTAGCCAAAGATGAACAGTGATTTAAATGACTTCTACATTTTAACCTCACTGGTACCTCTCACTGTGTGGGTTCATGTATATTTACATTTATGCATTTGGCAGATACTTTTATCTGAAGCGACTTAGTGCCCTCAAGCTATACATTTATCTATACACTATACAACAGTATGTGTGTTCCCTTTGAATCAAACCCACAACGTTTTGCACGGCTAATGCAATCCTCTACCAGTTGAGCTACAGCAATACAAAATATATGGAGTGTATGAAGTTTAGTTGTGTCGTTTCAGACATCTACGTGTGCATGATCTCGTACGCACACAACGTAGCTGCCCAGGGGAAATACGTGGCCATTGTCAGCACCACTGTGGAAACCAACGACCCTGAGAAAGAGATAAAACCAGCTCTGGATCTTTTGGAACCGGTTGAGCAGAAGTAAGCGCATGTGTGTGTGTGTGTGTGCACACTGATACCTGAAGCTTACTCTGATGAGCAGATAATCAGATAGAGATGGTAATCTCACTGTGTCTGGTCTTTTTGCAGGTTTGTGAGTATTAGCGATCTGTACGCGCCAACTGACCTTGGATCTGATAGCCAGGTAGGTGCTCAGGGTGCAGTTCCACTCGCAGTGTATGAAGTATTTAAAATTGTAAAATGCTTTGGAAATGCATTTAACATTCATATCGTGACAGAATTTCAGAGTTTTCAGAGATGGTGCAAGCTTGGAGTAAAGATTACGCAAACTTATGTTTTCATTTTAGAATAGCGAGTGCTGAAGAATCATACGCAATAATATCAGAATTGTTTCAGAATTGTGTACCTTGTGGTTTGTTTTAATTTTGTGTTACTGTTAAGCCTCTATACAACAGTTTTATTTATTGGTTTCTAGATCTTCACCTCTCGCTCCTATGATGCCACGACCCACTTCGAAACGACCTGCGATGACATCAAAGACATCTACAAGCGAATGACGGGCACAGAGTTCGACTTCGCTGAAATGGAGCGCAAAAAGAACGACATCTTTGGAGACGGTGCAGACCAGTAAATTAGCTCCAGCTGCCCTTGAATATCAGCTATTCAGACGATCATACTCTTAATGTAAAAAAGTAAAAAAAAAAAAAAAAGGCAAATTGGGCAAGCTGCTCACCCAAGTGTATGTTTTGCCCATAATTGAATTTCATGTAAACAGTTACATATTTAGCATTTTGGGGGGGAGAAGGTTCTGCCAGTCTGCTTTTTATAATCAGGAAATGAGAAACATTTTGCACTGATTGTTTATCAATGTCCTGTATTCAGTTATCATCATGTAATCTTTATCTCAACCTGCTTAGACATGGGATGTGTTATGTCCAAAGATGCCAAATAAGGAAATGTATTCAAGTATAAGAGGAAATGCATATTTTTTAAAAACTGGTGTTTTGTTTTGAAGAAGGTAACCTAGAGCAGATGGGGATCAGTTTGCAAAACTGTGACATGATCCATTAAGTTACCAGCACACGTTTTTCCTCAAATTTATTTTTAAAACAAACCATCTAATTAAAAGTGTAACTTCCAGGGGGACATTATGATTCTATTTTCTACAAACTTACAACTGGTGCTTCAGCTAGTTAACAATCTTTAGTTTGCAATATATCTCCAATTCCGGCATTTACAATTCGAAGGGAAGTATCAAGCACACACAGTGTAGATAATCTTTTACATAATCTATGTCCAACCATGCAGTATTCGTTTTACAGTATGCTGATGTGATTTGACAACTGACCCCTATTAGCTGTAAATTGTGCTAGTTGTTGAAAGGTTTGAGGCTCTGATGGGGTTTCCCTTCAGCTTTGCATTGCGTCTCTTCTGATGGGTTAGGTGTGATTTTAAGGTTGTCACACGTCAATGGGGCAAAGCTGCTTAAGTGTAAGTCTGGAATCTGCTTGACCAGTGTGTGTTGGGGAGCTCTCCTTCTCCCTCACCTCAGGGCGTACTGAGGAGCAGGCAGTGTTTGCCAAACTCCCAACAGCTCTGACGTGTTAGAAAGGACCAAAATGTCTGGCAGTGTTGACATGACCGGGGCCCTGTGCACAAAATGTCACCGACGTTTTAAACATGCTGATCCAATGCGGCTCAAATGATTTCTGTACTGCAAAGTAAAAATGTTGACTTGTGGAAAACTGAGTTTGTGTTATTTCTTGTGCTACATCATGCTCAAAAAGAAAGTGCCTTCCAGCACAACAACAACATTGGGACATTTTCCCCAATTTTATAAACATTTTTGCATATTGTCAATGTGCAAAACAGGATTTGATGTACAAAATAATAATAATAGACTAATTGAAAATAAATACTTTGATCTGTGCTTGTTGAACAGTTGATAAATTGCAAATTATGTGCGTTGTTAGAAAATATATATTCAGCTGCAACAGGTTTATTTTTTTATTAAAGATGCATTAAATGTGCATTAAATGCAGTATAAATAACGTTTATAAAGTATAAAATATATGTTTTGTCGTTCATAAAATGTCTGCTGTCTTTCACAATCATTTATGGCATACTGATGACAACTTAAGCGAGCGATGAAAATACATTTCCCACAATTCTATTCGCTCTTTTTGCCGTATTCTGTTCGTAGTGGCGCAAATCATAACCTTCCGGTCGACTTATATAAACGTAGATGTTTACCTTTCAAAAATTTAGCTTGCTTATTGAAACAGTTTGTTAAATGTCAGGTTACTTTAACAAGCTATGGAAGTCACCGCAGCCAGGTCAACGTTTTATGGAGACATAGGTGAGTAATATTGTATTTTTGTCTTCTGATACTGTCTGATAAATAACAGGTTTTCAGCTGCGGTCTGTACGCTGCGCAATGGAGGGGTGAGATGATTTTTCCGGGGAAACATATTGTATATATAATAATAAAAGTAAATCAATGCTTTTTCATATGAATCTGAACTGCGTGTGCAGGTCACTGGGCTGATCGCACGCCGGTGCATGAAGCCGCGTCTCTCGGTCGAGCTCTGCAGTTAAGAGAGCTGATAGAAGCGGGCGCATGTGTGAATATAGTGACCGTGGACAACTTCACCCCGCTGCACGATGCCTGCATCCAGGGTCACCCGAGCTGCGTTAAAATCCTGCTGGAGGCCGGAGCTCAGGTCAGTGACCGTACGAATGGCTGCGGAAACGCACGATTAATGTCACCATGGTAACCGCCGTGCCCGCTTGCGTGCGCAGGTGGATGTCCGCACCGTCCACGGCAGCACGCCTCTCTGTCACGCATGCGCAGCCGGCAGCCTGGCCAGCGTCAAGCTGCTGGTGGATCACGGAGCGTCGGTGAACCCTTCCCTGACCGCCCTCACCGCCTCTCCCCTCCACGAAGCCTGCATACGGGGTAGCCCGGACTGCGTGGAGCTCATGATCGCTGAAGGGGCGCTGCTGGAGGCCTTCGACATTTACTTCGGCACCCCGTTACACGCCGCCTGCGCCAAAGCTCACTCGGACTGCGCCTTACTGCTGCTCAATGCAGGTGAGGAGGCTGCCGTGCACCGTGTGGTTCGAGTCTGATACATCTGACAGTACGTAACCATTAGAAATATCGTGTCGAAGGTGCGAACGTGAACGCCGCGAAGTTTCATGAGACGGCCATGCATCACGCAGCCCGAGCGGACCGGGAGGATTTGGTGGAGCTGCTGGTGCAGTTCGGCGGGGATGTCAATGCATCCGATAACACGGGTCACAAGCCCAGAGACTACACGACACCCGGCTCTCCTGCCCACCGCTGCCTGCTGCACTATGAGAGTATGATGTTTCACAGTCAATAAGATTGCGGTTGTATCTGATGAACCATCACATGCTTTGGGCTGTTCATTAAACCGTGCATGTGTTTCTGCAGGTAACCCGTTGTCTCTCCAGGAGCTTTGCCGGGTCGCACTGAGGACCGCGTTCGGCCCCAGAGCTCTGTCGCTGGTCCCCAAACTGGACGTTTCGCAGCGCATCATTGACTACCTCACTTATAAATCACGACTTGCATCGTACACGTATTAGAAAAAGACAGCAATGTAAGATTTTATTTAAAAAAAATGAATTCTGAACTGTCTTATGATGTTTGTGAACTAAGTGACGCATGCGCAGTTGCAGAAAGCAGAGACCTCTTCTAGTAGTATATATTATATTTTGATTACACACACACACACACACACACACGTTGTATACATAAGGGAAATTGTGAGGTCTTAATCATTTAAATGAATGTACCTATACGGAATATTCTGTAAAACCTGTATTTAATTGTGTGGAAAATATGCTATTAAAATGTTGCACTGGAAACTACAACTCCCATCATTCATAGCGAGACGTCGGCGAGTTGTGAACGCGCTGCAAAACGTAATGGAGTAGAAATAGCTTCGCTACAATAATAAAGAGTTGAAATCAAAACCTCATTCAGTTCATACGAGGTCAGCAGTTTTCCTGCTTTATTCTCTGTTGAAAACGGGAAGTTCGCCTGGGACATTTATTTGTAACAACATTAGGAAAAGGAACCATTTAATTTCCCAAGGCATTTAATTGGACTAAAGGCTCTGGAGTAGTTTTACAAATTCACGAGACAAATTTACAAATGGTTTACAGTCTCTTAAAATGCATTTATACGATTGTCAATATTCAGGATTTCTTTTGTAATGCGATTGTAGTACCGAAGTTTCCCACCAGATGGCGCGCGTGGTTCAATTTTCAAACCATTGTAGCCTACGGACCATTTGTTTTATGTTATATGTCATGAGAAATTAATTCTCATGAATGTAATAAAATATATTATGAATTTGCAATTTCTATACGTCCTCTATGTCCTATAAAACGGCTTTATTGTGAGTGAAGTCTTATGTTAATGTGAAAAGTTAGTGATTCACCGGTACTGCTCAGGATGTTTTAGGTGTGACACTGTCACCAAACATGTGAAGTTTATGGTGATGAGATCCAAGGTTGGATTCTAGTGTTGACGGGTTACATCTGGAATCCGTCACAAGTCTCACCCGCAGGACACATCGGCGACCCTGTCCCAGCACAACTCACAGGGCCCGTCTTCACAATGTAAACCACATTAATAAGAAACAGTGACCTAGGAGTCCATAAATATTTGCCTGGTGATACCATTAAAGAATGAAATCAAGAATTTCAGAATGCAAACATACCGTTTTAGTCTATTAACAATATGACAGTATTGTTATTCAAGCTCTTGTTATAAATGGAGCATTATCAGACAATACGTTTTGTCTGGAGGAATGCCATTTTTAATCAGCTCCTTTAAGTCTTTATTTTGTTTCCATGGAAGGTGATGTCAATACAGAGACTGTATTTTTGTAAAAAGAGGACGGCCAATGTAAGGAATTATGTTGGATGTGTCCATCTAAGGATGCTTGTTACCCTATTCATCTTGGTAAGAGCTACTTGTTGATTTGTGAATTGATTTGTGTTTCTGCAGGAAACCCATTGGCTTTGCAGCAGCTCAGTCGAACTGCCCTGAGGACTGTGTTGGGTATCAGAGCTGCGGACATGATCACCAAACTGGATATTCCAAAACGTAACCACAGAAACTGTGAAATATGGAGTTCTGAAAGACCTGCACAAACACTTAAACAATTGTGATTTCTCCAACAAATAATAGTTAGATCGGCACTTTACAGGATTAATGATGAAGTGTGTAATAGTTTTTTGTACTATCCCAGCTTATTGTGTGCTCTAAGTAAGCCAATCGTAGGTTTACGCCCGAAAAGTGTAAACACTTGCAGGACATTGTTTCAGCCAATGGTGTAAGTTTGGAGGCATAACTATCTGTTTGACCAATAGCAAATGGGTGGAATATTTGGTCTATGTTCCAGTTCCATTTGGTGCATCTAGTGTTTTCAAATGACACACATTACCTTGAAGTAACAGAAGCAAGGTAGACTAAACATTAAGCATTACATTTCCCCATATAGATGTTCTTAACAGAACACTCTGGCCCCGGCTGTACAACATTTTGTCTTAATGCATCGTAACTGTAAATTTAAACAAGAACTTAAGATGATAGAAACCTTAATGTATTGTATGTACCCAGCTGAACGGTGAGAGAGACAGAGAGGAGATACAGTAAACAATAAAGAGGAAACAATTATTCAGGAGCTGTCTGCGTTTAGCAGCTGCTCTGACCAGACCAGGGAAAAAAACATTACTGTCACTCAGACAACAGACAGATGGATACAGTATGTGCCTGTGTGCAACATCATCAAAGTTCTTCAGAAGTTTAAACAGAAATTCAATATAAGTGAGCACAGCAGCTTAAACAAAGAGCTAAACTGAGGAGCAATTAACAGTGATGTTGCACAGGTCTCTGGAAGACTGGCATGCATATTGTGACATGAACCGCTTGTGTTACACAATTGTGACAGATAGCGACATGTTAGTGGTGACAGTAATGGTGACAAAATCCAGTAGGAACGTGCTGTATCAGTACCATGGAACTGGTGTAACAGTCGCCATAAATTTCCTTGTGGTCTGCTGTGTAATTATTTATCCCTTTAAGGTAGTCTAAATAGAAAAAAGTGTTTTCTTTTTCCCATCAATCGGGACTGATTGATGGGATTTGACTGGATTGTGGATTTTATGGTATGACGCTGTTGGTTAATTTTTCTTTGCGACCTTGGTGACCTCAGCAGTGAAGGTTTTGTTTTTATGAAATATTATGACATTTTTTAAATCATAGAACATGAATTGATGGATTGTTTACAATAAGAGAAAGACAATAAGAAACCAAATAATTTGCTTTCTTGTTATCTTTACGAGAGGAAGATAATGTTGACGAAACGTCACAACAAATGTTTTGTGGCATTTTTCTTATGCCAGACAGATTACTCTAAATGTTCTCGTGACTTTTTAAAAATATAGTTTTCCACAAGCTGCTCAGTCAAATGTTTCTTTAAAAGTTTTGGCTTTTGTGAGTTTGACCCACAGCCTCTTTATCCATCTTATCCCTGCAAATGCCATTTTCCTCCTTCAGCCTTTTTTATTAAGCACAGAATGTTCTATAAATAGCAGACAGCCCAAAAATAGAACATGGTACATGTGCTCTTTCTGTACACTTATCCAGAGCCTGAGAGCGCTAGATCAGACCTCAAAAATCAGAGAGAGAGAGAGAGATCCAGGAATGTTGTTATTAGAGCCCTGTTTTAAAGTGAAGTTTACTCAGCCAGGACAGCTGCTATTAAAAGAATTCTGTCTTTTTTCCTTTAATCCAACCCTTAAGAATAGCCTTTAAAGGATTGGGTTGTTTTTTTAATCAACACGAGTCTTAATATTGCTGAAATTCTGGAATTCTGTTCTGTATTGCCCAGATTAAAGTCAGGAATGATTTGGGTGCTATAGATACATGATGTTGCTAATTATGTTAGATAAATGATTTAGGTTCATGAAGTGAAGTTGATCCGGACTGTTTTATTTTTGCTGGAACTTTGGAAAGAATCCTCAGTCAATAATCAACACATTTGAAGACAGTTAAAACTTTAATAACATGACAATAAAAGTAGGATTAGCAGATGATGAGTTACTTTACCTTACTGTTTGTAAGGTTTCTAAAGATTCACCACTAGGGGGCTCTGCAGGTTTGAAAGATTTATGTTAAGTTTTTCACATTTTGTGGAGTCAAGCTGTGACCATGGACTTAAAAACATAATGCACAAGTGGCTTCTTGTTTTTTGTAATAAAAGCTGCTCATAAAAGTACTTGCAAGTGCTAGCAAACACCTGTTATGTGGGTAAAGTGCAGTGTTTTAATGAAAGCATTAGTGAAAGAGAACTATTCCAAAACAATACCGCTTATTTTGGCCTAGAATGAACTTTGCCTTTAAACTAAATGTGTTGAGAGTTTAAATTGATATTTTTTAACAGAAGCCGACGGTCTGAATAAAAGCTGCTGTAAAAGTGGTAAACCTTAGTAGACCAGTATTACAGTTCTGTTACGTTACTACACGATTCACCAATTAATCATCATTGGACCTTTTCATGCGAGAGAAAACAATCAATAAATTTCATGCTGGTGCAAACATCTGCTGTCAGACAACAGCTTCAGATGGTTACAGATGGTTGTAAACGATGCTCTTGAGGAACAACATTGTAGCCTGAAGTTGCAGGAGACAGATGAAGCAAATTCCGGTCCTGAGATGGTCCGCTGCTTGTCTTTAGAAGATTCCGAGCACAAATCACCTCAAATCCACCCAGGAATTCTGTCTGGATGAGAAGCAGATGTGTGCGTATGCAGCGCAACCACGAAAGCCAAGCTCAGCTCAAAAACTGCACGCTGGACTCTGCAACAACAACTGCAACCTCGCACACTAACAAACTGAGTTTAGACGGAGTTTTGCATTGTGCTCAGAAAACGTACGTTACATTACTTGATTTGTGGCGCCTGCTAGGGCAATATGGGCCACTGGCCCATAGAGTTTTGCTTTGTAGAAGTGGCTGCAACAAACCAAAGGATAAAATCTTAACTGCTAGGCTACAAGCACTTTCTGCAAAACAGTTAAGCTGAGACATTAAAGAGAGTCGCTCAAAACCTAATCAAAGGTCATAACCGTCTAGTCAAAGAAAATGTGTTTCTGATCATCTGACAGTAGCGCAGATTACACACACACATACCCAGTCTTCTGTCTTTGTTCTCTCTCTCTAAATGGCCATACCATCTGTGTGTTTTTTTTCCTAAAGGGAGTTCCTCTATTGGGTACTCAAGAAACACACCACATTGTGACCTCAGCAACTTTCCGTTTAAGCTGCTACATGATTCTGATCATTAAATTCACTCCAGACGGTTTAAAAATATTGTGACAAAACTCTACTGCGACAAAGCATTGCAGTATCCACACCGTACAGTGTTTGTGGAGCAATCGTAAGCTTTTAGGTGATGGTTCATGGTTACTGATGTGAACAATCCTGAGACAAAACATTTATTGAAGTATTTTTGCTCATGTGACATTCCACACAAACTGTGAGTTATGATGCGGTCAATGTCTTTGAGCAGTTTAAACAGAAGTGTGTCTCCATAACTTAAATCTGATCAGATTTTTGCACATGACTGCTGAGGTCATGCGGTGAGAACAAAGATGTCTCTTTCTTATCCATGTGTATCTTATATATTAAATTAACACATTAAAATAATTTAATAACAGTCACCTGACTTACCAGATTCTTTCATCTGAATTAAATTAACTTATTTGTAATATTGTTCAGCAATAGTGTACTATGTTGTTATTGTGTGGCACCGACTTTGTTTAATGGTTTATAGTTTTGTCTCTATTCTTGTTTACTGTTGTGGGCTCGATCTCGGTCTATAACTTTTGGATCACGCCTCAATTAGATGCTTACTTTGTAGTAAACATATTCTGGGGGATTTTTTTACCCCGGGGCATGAAATCATGACACCTTTACCAGCTATACAGACATTCCTCAACACTTAGATGTTTCGCATTTGTGCTTTGTGCACGCAAACTGAATTAGCACACATTAAAATGTAAACCTGGTTGCAGCCTTCTTTAACATATGCAGCTATTTGAACTGGATAATTTTGTGCTTGGAGTGCTTGAAGGCGAATTTTTGTCTGAGGAATGATAGCAGAGTACATTAGCTCTCGGGTATCTGCCATCAAGCAAAAATGTTTGGTTGTATAATCTAGTACGGGGTCATCTCATGCCACCATCCAGCTAATAATTTCAGGTTATTAGAACGTTTTCCTAACGTTTTATTAAGTAATAAAAATGTTAAAAATGTCACTTTAAAAGTTGTAGCAACATTCAAAACGTCCAGTTTTTTAGACATGTATTAATGTTATGGTTTGGTTATATAATCTGGTAACTTTTAAATTCTGTAACTTTTAAAACGTTCCACTCACAACTTTTTTTATTATATGATATATAACGTTAAGGTTCTACTAATAGGTAAGGTTCTACTAATTTTACTGCAAGAATGTTTTAATAACTTAGAAAGAACATTCTGAGAACGTTCCCTGTTAGCGGGGCAGCTGGGTTACTGTAGAAATAGTTTTGGATTGCATGCAGAAAATCAAAACAAGAACAGTTTGTGCTTCAAGTGTATTTTTCTCACTCTTTCAAACCATCAATTAGCCATTTGCTTGCTGCGGTAATGACAAGGTGTGTCAGTAGCTTGAGTATTTTTGAGAGATGTTTGAGAGATCTTCTGCTCTGTGCTTATGAAAGACTGCTCTCGCCCGAAGCGATCTATCCTCTAAATGTGGCTTTACAAGTTCATCCTGGTATGTCAAAGAGGCGGAGATGTCTGGAAGGGCCTTTCTCGTGGGCCTGGCTTGTACAGCGCTGAAGAGATGGGCAAGTCTTATGCAACATCTTTTGTTACCTGTTACAAAAATAAGTTGCATAAAACACTTTTATTGCTTTGTCATACTTGAAGATGTTTGTGTACGTTTACAAGAGATTCAAGTGAGGGATCCAGTATAGAATGTGTTGGAGGAGGAAAAGTTTATTGCTAGAGACTTTGTCTTTTATTGCTTTGGAGACTTAATGTTTCTCTTAAAAGTCCTTAGGTGACAGAAATAGACACATATGAGACAACAGTGAACATACAGTAAGAGCTGTAAAATTAAAGTTTATAGAATAATTTGGTCTTGGACAAATGTAAGGGAAAATGTGTTTATATTCAGTTCTCTTCTAATTGCTATTAATCTTATCCTGAGAGATGTTTAAAATGTTGAGATTGCATTATACAAGAGAGCACATGATAGAACTGTATCCCACAATGCAACAGTCTCAATATGACCTTCTGTTGTTACAAATGAACCAGAATTAAGTCACTTTTAATCATTTTCAATTCATTTTTAACATCTCTTTCTTGACTTGATTATTTGACTGAACTGCCAAGAGTTAAGAAATTTCCCCAAACTTTTGGTTGTGGCTGGCAGTATGCAGTGTGCGTACTTAGTATGTAGTGTGCATCCCTAGTATGTAGTAAGCTTGATCTGATAGGCTGAGTTCAAGATTGTGTTCAGGTGTTGAAGTTTTGACGGGCAGTGGGACTGAGTGGACTTGTTGCCAGTCGCTTTTTGCTACATTAAATACTCTCACCTTTAATAAAACATGAAGATGATCAAACTTCATCTTAAGGTAAATATAATCTTATGTATGTTGTTATGGTGATATCTCAGACAAATAACTAACCAATTAATTGTCATGCATTCTAAGTACAATAAAAACTGTCTGATAAAATCCAGTGATTAGCAATCTGACACTTTCTCACTTTATCTCAATGTTTGCATGGGTTTTTTCAACTGTATGCTTGCCACCAAACACATGTGCCTCAACAAGTTGATTTAACATAAACCAAGTTGGCGTAAATCACAGTCACACGGTGCCCATGGCACAGGGCTGTTTATCACCTGGATTAGCACTGAGATAAGAGAGGGCGCTCTGAAATGTTTCTGTATGCCAAGCTGGCAAGAAATATATCCACCTGAGAGCATGCATGTCTCTTGCTGCTTTTAAACCTCAGTGTGCTCTCTGTATGAACTAATGAACCCGTGTGATGGATTTACAGAGTCCACATTGTGTATGCACATATATTTTAGTGTTTTGTACACATGCCATTGGTGGAATCAATGCATTCTGAGATGGTAATTCCAGATTTTATTGCATGCATTCCATTAAACACAGATCACCTTTCTTCTGTGGCTTGGTTTGGGTCGGCAAAATCAAACGCAATCAACCAGTGTGTGCTGAGGTTGTGGGGCTAATCGTTGCGGGCATGCAAATAAAGGATTTGTGTCCTTTGGCTGCTTTGTAAGTGTGCTGAGGCTGTCTAGGTTTGTTACAGTCAGAAGGCACGTGTTTGCTCCGTGTATCTTTATTGAAGTGCCGCATGCACATTATCAGTGTCATAAGTCATTTGTCTCAGTTAAACTGGAACCTTTGTTTGTACTGTGGTTCCTGGCATTGCCTTCAGCTCAATACTTGGTCATTTGAGTGCTCCCTGCTTTACTTTTAAAAGCTGGTGGATCTGACCCCCAAAAGACCCCACACCTCATATCCTTCCTCTGTCCATACCAATACCTCAAATACCGCTTTGTCATTTTATTTATCTGGAAGAAGTTCTGTCCGGTCTTCAATGCCAGGTAAATTTTAGGCACCAAGATACTTTTAAAAGTTCAGACTTCAAATGTCCAGTTTTTTATATTTAATTAACATTTGCTTCCAACTGCCCAGCTAACAATTTGGATTTAATCTAGATATGTGTTGAATATTGTAATCATAATGTCCAGTATTCTGTCTCACAGGTGTGTGTGTGTGTGTGTGTGTGTGTGTGTGTGTGTGTGTGTGTGTGTGTGTGTGTGTGTGTGTGTGTGTGTGTGTGTGTGTGTGTGTGGTAAAATAAGACACTTGCAAAGACTGTTGCTTGCCACAGCAGCTGCGCCCATCACTGGCCATCTCGTCATGCTATAGGACACCTCCCCACATTCTTTTAATTTGTGAAGTCACACAATGCCTTGGAGGTCATCCAGCACATACCAGGAAGACATGGCCCCTGTAAACCTGTTTTCTTATTGGCCCCCATGTGTTAGGCCCCAAGCATTAGCAATCATGCACATGAGATCCATTTAGTTCTTGTTAAAGGCTGGCATGTGCTACTCTCAGACTTTTCCTTCTTGCTTTGAAGAGGGAAAAGATTTCATCTCTGGAATATATTTTTTAAAGAGTTAACGGTAAACAGTTGTGGTCTTTCTTTACAAGATTCCAATAAAAGTCAGGGCCATTTGTTTATAATGGAAATGCCTAAAATTCTGAAAAGTCTTTGTTCAAAGTATTAAACTTTAAATCCTTTTTATTATCACGTGAGATCAAACAGGCATATGAAGGTAAGGCTTTACTTAAACTGCCCTGACCTCTGTGTCATTGTTCACAAATACCCTAAGAAACAGCTTTGCAGCTCGTCAGTGTATGTTGTGTTTTGGATGTTTGGATCTTAAAGGGACATGACACCCAAAAATGAAAATTTTGTCATTGTTTACTGTACGTTCCCTCACCTTCTCCTGAACCCGTATGACTTTGTTTCTCCCATGGAAAACAAAAGAAACTGTTTTGGCAGAAGGTTACAGGAACGGAAAGCTTTGGTCACCATTTACTTTTCCTTGTATACCTGTAGTCAGACCCTAAAGTTCAAGACCCTAACTCAGTGTTTCAAAGAGTGTATGGGTTGAGCGTGGATAAATAAAATAATTTTCATACATTTGGATACATTAACCAGTACAATCTATCTTAGTAAACCTAACCAGCATAAACCAGACTTAACAACAATATATGCTGTTATTTTTTAAAAGGAATAAATCTTCTGTAATGCGCAGAATAGTCAAATAACGGCAAATACTTTTACGCTTAGTAAACTGTTCCAAGTAAATAAACTAAAAGGACATCATTTGGCCATTGCACAGTAACTGTGTTGAATAAGTCTCAAACTGCAGGTTTAAGTGACAGCTGGCTGATGTTCAGCGCAGCTTCTTTTGGGTACATGGAGAACTCTTGCGTAATGTCTGGGATGCTCCTTTTGCGGTTGAGGAGAAAATGCAAAGTAGATGTCATATTAGTGAGAGGAATCTAATTCTCTGGATCCAAAGGATGACATTTTAAAAAGGGATTCTCCTTTTCCAAAACGGGCATTTTGCCTGCTGCCAACTGAGCATTCCCCAACCGCATGATAATATTTGCTTAAGGCGTAGCCGATATTTTTTCCGAAAACATTTTATTATGCTGGTTAAAAGTTTTGTCACATTCTGATCAGTCTCTAAGTACAGTGGTCTAAATATGTTTATATATATATATATATATTTGGTGCAAGGTGCAGGACCATAAAATATCTGTCTAATCTTTGTATGCGGTCCGAATGCAATGATAGGATATTCTACTTGCCTGTCAAACTATGTATTTGCATATCTCTGCCCACAACAGTCATGTGTTGTAGGAGACGTGGCTTTGGAGAACGCTCTGAAGGGAGGCCGGGAAAGCTAGGTTGCTATTGCTAGCCTCATTGAAATTGCCTACCCTATTTTTAAATAGGTTTGAGTCTCTTACATCGAAATGAATATTGTAATATATGATATATATCAATAAACATACTAATGTCTTAAATTAAATTAAAATATAAATGTATAAATTTAAAATGCAAAAACGTCTCTAGAGGGTTATTTTTAGGGGTATGGTTAGCGGATAGCAAACTCATTTGTTTAGCTCAGTGTAAAAACAGTGGAAGTCAATGGAAAGTCACTGCCATGATAGAAAAACAAACGTTTTAGTGTGTGTGTGTGGCTTTAACTAATTTAACATGAGCCAGTCAGCTGTCTAAAATATCATTATGAGGCCTCCTGGCTAAATCTTAGTTTTCAGGAGGGAACCCCACTCTGAATATTTTACAAGACTGTTAAAATGCTTCTGACAGATTGTGTGTGTGTTCATATGAGTGGTTTTAACCCTAAAGCTTTGCACGGTCACTCGCGCACAATGATACTGATGACAGAGATGGTTTGAGAATGTATGTGTGTGCACGTGGGTGGGCACGGGGCCTTGAAACAGGGGCAGGTGTGAGCTTTTATGCTTTCAGAAATGGTGACAGAAAGGTCAGAGGCTGAGCTGTGAATGAAGCGCTCGGGTGTGCGGCCGTTTCAGCTGCAGGTTCGAAGGTGCCACCACGGTGCTTTCTGTATTGACCTTTACCATTATGTGCAGGATAACCTGTGGCTACAATAAAATAAAGACTCTCTTTCAGCTGGTTTATATTTTCCTCGGTTTTCATCAGGCAGCTACTTAGAAAGCTTAGCTGCCAAGCTGCATGCTAATTTAAACTGAAGTTAAAGTTTTAATAAATAGTGTAAATTTGCGACATCATAACTTACCAATAAAAACTACATAACTATATTAAAGCTATTTAATGGGAAGATATGAATATCTAAATGTATAACTTAGAATATATTTTAATATGTAAGCATCCAGTTCGGTGACTATTGTCACCCACCCCCGCCTAACAGTTTTAGGTTGTAAAAACGTTTTCCAAACATTACCATTATGTAACACAAGCATTAAAAATGTTTTTTGAATGTTTTACGAATGTTCAAAACATTTTTGAAAATGAAAATGTTAGTCAGTGTTCTGAGAACGTTCCCTGTTAGCTGGGCCCCAGAAGTCTAGACTAGGTCTATTCACCAGGAAACCAGCTTTTAAAACCGTTCTTAATGCCTTTACAATTAGTTCCCATAACTGAAATATTGTGTTTCATATGTATAAGCCTGAATATGAATGACTTTCTCTCTCTCCTCATTTATGACTGTCCTTTTATAAGCACTGATGGTTTATGAGGCTCTGATCTCAGATTTCACAGCTAATGGCACATTGTTTTTCTCTCCGCTTCATCTGCATTGGTCTCATTATGTAACGCCCTGTTTCCACTAATGCAAACCAAGCGTCTAGATTTCAGGTCAGATCAAGATATTGGGCTGTTAGTCACACCGTGTCTGGGACTGAATCCAGTTCCACTCACTCTTTCTGTCTGTCTTTGTGCCAGTCAACAGCAGCTTCAATTCAGTGCACTGCTCAGCGAATGACTTCTGATGTTTCACCTGATACTTTATATTTAGCAGATGAACTGAGCAGATGTTGTTTGTGTTGTAATAATCAGTTCAATTCTGTATAATTAGACTCATGCCTGTCATGCACACAGTAGCAAGATGGGCAGCCACATTAAATTATTAAAAAATAAAGTCATTAATAGTGCTATGAAAATAAAAATGTGCTCGTTTCATATTACATAATTGTTTAAACCACATATTAGTCTGTCAAATAATAAAAATCATAAAATAAACACATTAAATTGATCCGGATGAATTACAAGACAAAAAGCAGGAATGAATAATTTGGTCTAGGCAGGTAGACCAAATAAGCAGGTAGCATAAAATATATGGTGAAATTAGTTACTGCAAAAAAAAAAAAACATTTTTTGCAAAAAAAGCCAAATTTTGTGATTGGATGCCAAACCTGTTATTTAAAGGAAGGGACAGATAGTTCTACATTAAAGGACATCAATGTGTTGTTGCAAACTCGTCCCTAAATATCTTAAGGAAAGCTAAATGGGTGTTACCTGACGATATTTAGCACTTTAAATTGAAATTACCTGAAATGATTTTTCCAATGTGCTACCATATTCTGTCACCTCATTTGATAAATATCACTAAACATTTCCATATTTTTGAGGGAGCTCCAAGAATTTCAGCTCTAATTTTCACTGGGCTGTGTTTAATGACTCCTATTAAATGGGTCTGGATTTAAAAGTATGTGTTTATGAGGCACATGACAACAGGGAGTGAACCAATCAGACGATCTCTACACTGTGTGCTTTACTGTTTGTGCTACATAAACTGAGATGTAAACAAATATGAATCTTTCTGCCTTTATCAGTTTGACCCGCACCAATACATCCATAAGTATGTACACCACGCTCAATAGAATCGTCAATAACATGTTCAGGAATGTACATGAAGTCACGCAGACCTGGGAAAATTACGCAATAAACAACAGCCTGTTTCTCCAATTAATTCAAGACGTGATTATACTGATTAGTGGAATAATGACCCCATGAAATAAAAATCTGAGTTTTTAAATGCTTTCAAAGGGCAGTGTTACTTACCCTGGTCTGTGACTGGCATAACTAAAGCCAATTGGCTATGTAGAAATACGTCCCGTTTTACATGGGGTCTTTACTATTAAAGCACACTGGACATTTCTATTACAACAGAATGTGTTACATAATGTTACTGGCACAGAAAACAAAACTAATTGATATAATTGCTGAGTGTAATAAATTGTATCCATGCATTAAAAATGAGACCAATTAATAATTGCACAGGGGAAAACCATCTGTATGGCTGTGCCTGCTGTGAGAGGCTAAAAACTCGTAGCGTGGTGAACTCTAATTTATTTGATTTATAGCTGGACTGCATGCTTTTTACTTCTCGCATCTGCTGTGGCTAGACATTTAGTTTCAGCTGTTGCGTCACACACATGCACTCAGACCAAACTCCGTGTCAGTGCTCCTACGTCGGCAGTTTTCAGACAAAGAAGCCTTTGAGTGTGACGTCAGCTTTTCGTTCTGACTGCCAGACGCTCATTGGCCCCATAAACAGAAATCAGCACAGACCAAAGACTCGCCTCAGAATCAACTCGGGGTCATTCTAGTCTTGTTTTTCAGCTCTTTGGTGTATTCAGTAAGAGCTTTGCATGCAAGAATGACTTTACAAATAAACGCAAATAAGTTCAGTAGTTAAATACCAACACAGATGAAACGTATGTGTGTTCACATCTAGACTTGTTGACAGATATGGTTGTATTTCATCTATAGGTGTTAGTTGAAAAGGTGGTTTTGTGTGTGTATTTTAGTTTTAACTTTACTGTAACTACTGGAAAAAAAACCTTGTAATTTCAACGTAAACTCCTGGTTGGTAACATTTTATTTGCTTATTTTGACCAAAATGCATAGCCATGCTAATTCCAGCAGCAAACACTGTCACAGTATTTTAATAGTGTTTCTACATCTACATTGTCAGAATAATGTAGATGTTGCAGTTAATAATTAACCATTAATGGAACCTCAATTGGAAAGGTGAAGTTTCAACTCTGTTACCAACCCTTGTCATCTTTATTATAACTGACAAGTTTTAACAACACAATCTAAAAGAACTACGTATAAAACGTAGCTTGAAAAAACACCGCTTTAGCCATCTGCATGAGCACTAGGCCTGAACATGCACATTCTAGAAACATCAGAAACGGAGGAAAAACAGAGCTGAAGAAAGAGCAGGTTTACTGACTGGCCAAGCACAAGGGTGCACGTGAGGCATCAAGGGTCTAAATTCAAGTTGCTCAAAGGAAGAAAGACTTCAGGGCCAACAGTGTGGGGTTAACCGCTTCTTGGAAAATACTGAAGACAGGGGAACGTGATGGCCGCCATGAGAGGGGAGGGAGCTGGTCAGCTTGTTTGATGTGCCAGCCGCGTTACACGTCTGTGCCTGTACGAGAGGAACGGGCCAACAGACGGAAAACCAAGCATTCCCTGAAATCGTTCTTTTAATGTCTGCCTGTAAGGCCAAACCATTTGCGGCTAGCCTCACTCTGACAATTTAAAAAGTCCTGTTAGACGCATTACAGACTTCTGCCAGATTAACCCAGTGCTGCCACCATCTTATGTTCCATGTATTACACAGGTTATGGCTGGATCTAAATGTGAAACTCATGTATACAAAGGCAAATGATGTATAGGTTTTACTAGAGGAGCACATTTATGAATATTCATGCATATAGACTGTTTAACTCCAATGCTGGAGGCCAAGTGTCCCGCAGAGTTTAGTCCAACCCCAATCAAACACCTGTACTAACTAACTAAAGTCTTCAATAAAACTTCAAATTTACATCAGACTTGTGTTTGATCAGGGTTGGATCTAAATTCTGAACAATGGACCTCCAGGACCGGAGTTAAATTGCCCAGGTCCACGGTTAAACTGACTACAAGATGGACCTTCACTGTTAAGAGATGGTAATGCTCTAATGTGTTGTTAAAAATCTAAGAATGTCTAACAGTGTGTGTTGGAGGAAGGGTTGAGGTGCTGCGGCTAAAATGCGGCAAAAAAATATTTTAAGGAACAACAAAATCCTGAGAGAAAGTGTATTTCTCTGTCATAGCTCAGAAATGATGTATCAACATCTCAGATGTTTCTTCTAAAAGTCCCATAAACATACAATAAACAGTAAGATTATAAAGCCATCGAATGAATGTAGACAGATTTTGTCATTTGTATTATGAAAAGTGCTATGCACATAGAATTGAAAGTTAAAAATAAAACAGTCCAGATCAATTACTTTTAAAGTATTTTGAGAGTATATTGAGAGAAATGTAGAAATGTAAAATCTTTAACTTTTTCATCTTTAACTATATTTAGTCTTTAACTTTAACTTCATTGACTTTTCATTGCTGTCTATAAGATCAAATCTCAGTTTCTAAAAGACATACATTTGAGATCTCAAAAAGTCTCAATCTCTGTTTAATCATGTTTAGGTGAAACTATTGTAATAAGTCTTTTTCTTTCCCATGGGAAGTTTATGGGAGGTCCTCACAATTAAAAGTGTGTGTGTGTGTGTGTGTGTGTGTGTGTGTGTGTGTGTGTGTGTGTGTGTGTGTGTGTGTGTGTGTGTGTGTGTGTGTGTGTGTGTGTGTGTGTGTGTGTGTGTGTGTGTGTGTGTGTGTGTGTGTGTGTGTGTGTGTGTGCGCGCGCTCTCATAAATTGGTTTAATCTCTTTTGCGGGTGCAGCAGAGGAAATGAGTAGTAATTAAACTGGGCCGTGTTACTGTTGTTTGCACAGCGAGTGACACCGTGCTAAAGAAAACAAAGCATGCTGGGAAACCTGCAAACATCAGCAACAAACAGAGAGCAGTTCTCGGCAACCTGCCAAAATAACCGAGCAGCCCAGCCACCACCGAACTAAACACACTATGCAGAAGCTTGTGTAATGATTTTAGACATTAAAAAATGGGACAGTTAATCACCTCTTTCTTTTATTTCTCTGTCTGTAGAGATGTTCAACTCCGGTGCTTCACCCAGTTCAAGTTTAGTTAAACCCACAGTGTGAATTAAGCGCCGGCGTGGTCATGATTAAACCCGGTCATTAGTGTTAATCGTGTCTACAGGAGGCTGTTAGACTATTTTTCCATTCTTTTCTCACCGTTCCTTCTGTTTCCTGTCTGGGCCGCAGTAAACACAGTCAGCTTGTAGCACTTGGAGACGTTTCACACCCTGTTAGCATCAGGTCGAGAGAGAGATATGAGGGTTCGTTATTGTTTCTTCTTGCTTGATATACTTCAGGGAACCAATGGTAGCTGTTTGTACTTTTAAGTGTACGTGTAATTATACACATGTAATTATGCAGAAAAAGGGTGAGAGCTGATTTCAGGCTGTATTTAAATAAAAGATTTGTCAGCTTACAGTTTTGGCAGCTTAAAAGCTCTTATAGATGTACATTAATAGTGCATTTCTATAGTGCACCTATAACTGGTAAAGCATGATGCTTGCAACAACAGATTTGATCCCAAGGAACACACACACACACACTTGAAAGCACTATAAGTAATTCTAAAGAAAAGTGTCTGTCAAATGCATAAATATGTGCCTGTATATTTCATTTAAGCATTGGGCAATTAATTTTTGTTTTTTTTGTCAAGGTGCAAAGTTATGTCTTTGTCTTTAGTCGTTTTGGCACGATTTGTTCTTCGAAGCTGCATAAAACCAGGCCAAGTTTTTGAATGACAGCTAACCACTATGGAAGCTGAACTCATATTATGCAAGAGATAAGCTGCTAGCATGACGCAGTACCTATGCTGTGATGAAGCACACATTAGTTGATAAGAAACAAAGTTGTTTTTTCACCTTGTTACTCAATATTCAAATAGAGCAGAATCGAATACACGCACATACATGTTCAGGCCGCATTACATACAAATTCTTCCTTTTCAAAACTGCACGCTGAATAAACCGCAGACAACAATGCATTGGAGCATTCCCATCAAAAATTGGAGCAACGTGCTTGTGTGTTAGATTAAGCCGAGCTTGGCGTTTGATGACAGGTTATTACACTTAAGGCCAGTGGAGCAGAAAATGACGTTATGTTCAGAGCTAGTTCCTGTCTTACAGGTCTGATCGGTGTGCCTGAAGAGTCTCACAGCCTGCACTTGCTCTGTTTAATCTTTATACTATTAGAGATAATCCAGGCATCATTAAAAAAACTATACATAAATGGTCACGACCTTGACTCTAGAAATAAAGTATTGAGTTTAAGGTCGCAACCTCGATAAAACATGCATGCTCTTTGTTTTGCTCCTTCAAAGGGCCGAAATGAGAGCACGTACTTGTAGTGAACAAAGATTAACCAGTTTTCATGACCCACATAATAGACGAAAATAATCAGTAACTTGGTGCAACCCACATGTAAAACGTGATTGTTGTTTTGAAAGAGCATTTAAAGCTGAAGCGTACAATTTTTGTGATGACAACATACTTTTCTGTATTCCAGAATAATACACAGAAATGACTTCATATGTTTTTCGTTGGGTGACTCCACCAAAATGTTCAGGAACCCGTTTAAAAACGATCATTATGTTTGTAGTTTAATTCAGTGATGCTTGTGGCACACAAATAAGTAACAGAAATATAGGAGAGAATGAAGCATATAAGAAAAAAGCAATTTAGAAATGTTTTATTGGGGAAATATGAGAGCGATACAAAGGAAAAAAATGAGATCAGTCTTTCAGAAGACTCCTTCGTAAGTACTTCTCAGCTGAGTTTGAAAGAGACTGGTCTGGCCAGTATTGGGTCTGTCTGGAACAGTGTAATCTAAGAGGAGTTCTGGGCCTCATGTAGCCTCATTAACATGTGCCAGGAAAGAAACCAGGGGAAAAAACCTTACCCCTCCTTTCCTGAGGAAACAGCTCAGATGAGGGAAAAGAGAGAACGAGGGCAGAGGACAGAGATGAAGTGTTAATAGTGGCCATGACAGATGGACTGACTTTTCCTCATGAGCGCCCATCAAAGACTCGGCCTCTACTGAGAATGGACCTGTGAGTGCAATGAACACAGGTTACCGCACAGCTTTCAGTTACTTCAAACCTGTGAGGCTTCTCTGTGTTACAGTGAAAGAACGAAGAATAAAAGAAGTGTGTGAGATAATGGGAGGTATAAAGATCGCTGAAGCAGAGTTTTCCTCTAATTTGGGTTCACCAAGTTTATATTACGGTCTGGCAAGGGAAAATATATTTTTCTTATACTCGTTTTTTGTGTGACCCAAATCGACAGAAACGGGGAACTGCAACAGTCTAGTGAATCTAGCAAAAACTATTTTCTGTCAATGCTGAAAGTGACAATCCTGCAACAGCCAATCATAACATTGTGTATTAAATATTCGCGTATATGCAGCTGTTTGGACCAATGAGATTTCACACTGACCGGGGCTATCTGATATGTCGCCATTTGACAAAAAAACGTTTTGCGGTGTACCAAACACAGTGCTAGATACCACAATAACAAAGACATTTTGTAAAATTTTCTAACATAATAAAAATTAAAAGGAGATAAAAGTTGATACCGTGTGGTCAAAGTCTGGTTTCTTTGATAGAAAGCAGGTGAAGGAGGGAAACGTGTGATGGTGTCTGGACTGTATCGTGACCAGGAGAGGGTAAAAAAATAAAACTTTTTGATCGCCCGTGTTTAAAAGCAACATAAAAACAAACTGTGCTTTATGGGTGGCTTTGTACTTGACAAGAGCCATAGAAGCACAAACGCTGTGTTTAAATTCAGTCAGGGCAGTGCAGTCGAGTCTGGCCTTGTGGCTCAAGGGTTTGGAGCTTGGGAGAGCTTGGGTTTCAAAAGTTCAACATTAAAAATCTCCTCTTTGCCTTTCTCTCCACGTCTGTCCTCCCTGTTTAGACTCGAAACACTTGTGGGACGGAAAGGGGTGTTCTGTTTGGGTCATCGCAACCGGACTTGACAATGAGAGGACTTACAAAGAGCGCCAGGGGAACCCTAATAAAGGTAAGCGACAGTAATATGATACACATGCAACAGTTCCCACAAAGAACTGCTGTCAGAGTTTACATTTAGCTGTGCATCTCCCATAATTCCTTGCAAGTGGTGATAAATTGGTTCAGATGTCACATGTTGGTTATTTGTCTGTGGTATTAAGCCGCTATGAATTCTCACCTTCAAGCCAAACCACTTTGCTGTGATGCCCCGGGACTTGTCCATGAATAGCTAAGAGCGTCGCTCTGCTAGCCATAATAAACAGACTGCTGTCATACAGCAATATCACTGCCGCTGCTGCATTTATAGCCCCTAAGATGCATGCATACCCGCGCATACCTGCATTGTGCTATTGCTGCCCCATGTAAGAAAAAATAGCAGATCTCACTGTTCCAGTCACATGAGAGCTCTGGTCTGCTTAAAATACAGAGAGCCCAAACCAACATTTCTTATGAAGTTATATTTCCATCTTTAATTGCATTTACAACCACAATCACACATGATTACGTTTAACAATTCGACTCTAAGATCACAAACCACTTAAACAGTGGTTTGTATTGCGAAAAGGTCATAAACGGTTTAAGCAAAAATCTATCAGCACGCCTTCCCAGCTAGCAATTTTAGGTTGTAAGAACGTTTTCCTAATGTTTCCATTAAGTAACAAAATGTTTTATCAAAATGTTAATTTGAAAGTTCTAGGAACGTTCAACGTGTTCCGTTTTTATTATTGGTTGTAAGAACGTGATTCAACATTTTTTATTTCATATAAACATTACACTAACTACTTAAGAATAAAGTTTTTGTTTTGACATATAACATTGAAAAAGTTCTACCATTACTGCAAGAACGTTTTTGATAACTTTGATAACTTTTAGAGAACATTAACCAACATTCGGAGAACGTCCTATTAGCTGTGTAGATTTATTTTTGCATGTTACACCAATTTTGCTCTGCATGTAAACTAGCTGCTTGCTCAGTATGCATGTCTGTTTTACCATGAGAAAAAACTATTAAATTTTAACAAATTAAAATTAATTGTTGCTTTTGTATAATGAGTTCATAGTCATGAATGATTTATCAGTTCTTGTTGTGCCATAATGAAGGTACAATTGTAGTCATGTGGTTACTGCACAGTGTCTTTCAGCGCAATTACACTTCATCTTTGTCATATATGACGCTTAAGACAGTTGTGAAAGGTATAATGCTGTAAAACAAATAAAAACGAAAATCTTTTAGATGCAAACACTGAAATTCATGAAGAATAATTAACTATATATATGTCGGTGTGGTTTTAAAAGTGTGTTTAATGACTACTGTGTGTCAAGTTGATAACTGAGTTTATAAATATGATTTCAGCATCAGGCGTCTGGGGTTGTTTGGGTTGAACTAATAATGCCGTTTATGCTGCTGTACTTTGGGATTAAGAGGAATTTAAGTTGTTACTTCAAAAGGAGTTTTATTTGTTACTTCAGTGTTTCCTAGAAAACGCATACAATTGCACACATGATCACATGCACAAAATGCAGCATGCACCTCCAGGGCTTGCTGTCTTGGGGCCCTTTTTTATGCAAAGAACTGCCAGAAAATGTATACATGCAAATCATTGAAAAACCGGGCTGCATGCGTACAGTACCTACACTAGCATACATGCAAAAATAAAAAATATACCTCAAGCTTTAGTCAGTAGCACCATAAACATTTAAACAGAGGCACTTTTGTTTTCTGGAAACTGGATTTTTTTCATACATTTTATTACTTGCCTGCTAAATAAAAGCTAACACATTACAAACTTCCAGATTGCTCTCTTATGTTAGCTTTGTTTTCATTTTTTAAATATTTTTCACCCTGGTAGCAATGATTCTATGAGCGCAGTGGCCCTGCTCTTAGCTTACTTTCTCTAGCTCACGTCCTTCATGGTGTGAGCTGCAGGTTAAACTCAATGAGCATGTAGTGAATCTGGCTAATCTCTTCTTGATTTACACACTTCAACACGCCTACACACACTCACACATTCTCACGCGGTGACGCCACCTTTGTCTCGCTCTCCTGAAGCCACAACAGCTTTGACATGATGTATTCTTTTTAGAGGCCTCATAAGGTAATGCTGAAAACATTACACATCACTGTATGCACTGCATCCAGAATTTAGTCTCGTCCTCATCTGTTTACTAAAGCAAGAAACATTTTAAATTACATTTCTCTGGCTTTGAATCTTAATTAAATCAACTAAGTGAGTGTAAGATGGTCATGAACCTATTTTCTTTGAGGGGCCCCTCATCATGGGGCCCGTCAGCCCTCCGTCATCAAAGGCTGTATTAGTCTAGTGATACAGGATTTGTTTTACATGCAAGGGGATCAACATTTTATTATGTGCGTGTTTTAATTTCGCATGAATCTTCTAGTGAAAATTAGGCATGTTTTTGTATAATGAAAAACAATTTTTACATTTTAATAAGTTCCACATAATTGTGTTCCATAATTCAGCATTAAATTATGTAAAATCCTTAATTATAAATCATTTTTACAGAAAAAATATCAATTTTCTCATGCTTCAAAATTCAAAAAAATTCTATGAAAGATATTTGAATGATCTTAAGAAGTCAAGACTGCTCTGTGTTCTGGAAAGGTCTTTCTGCACTTATCTGAAGTGACTTTCAGATACAGCATGTGATGAATCAGACTGCTAAAACAAATACCAGGATACACAGAGTTTTTGTGTGCTGGAGGGCACGTAACACTGAGTGAGTTATAATCGAGATATTACTCTGCATTATGGTGATAACCCTAAAGGCAAATCACAGCTTTACGCATCAGCTGAGAGGAGAGAAACAGGTCACAGGTCGGAAGTAAGGCTTACAGTATAAAGACAGTTGTGTGTTTACACAGTGCAGTTCATAAGTTTGAGATCACTAATTGTGTTTTGCATTTTTGTTATGCGTGTAACAAATCTGTTCATTGCATATGTTTTGTCAGCACAGCAATCTGAATAAAGTGTTTCGAATGAAAAATCGACATTAAATGCATGCAAATGATTTAAATTATTGTTTATTTCAAGGTTTAAAATCACAGCTTTTCAGTGTAGACTCACACTTATGGGCCTGCTGTATAAACCTGTATTTAAACTAATTTATTATATATTTTGTGGAACATGATTTACTTACAAAGCATAATCATGCATACAATCATGACTGATGTTTATAATAATGCACAGTTAACTTGTAAAGAACACAACATGTATCAGAGATCCAGTCAAATGTTTAAACATTCAGTTTAAGGATATGAACCTGTGTGGTTTATTCCACCATAAAAAATAGGTGTAAAGGCCAATAAAGTGCCTCATTATGGTGATAAAAATTCCTGTTCAGATGTAAAAACTTCTTTAATCGTGTCTTTTCTCACGTGAGCTTTGAAAGAGTGTGTGTTTGCTGAAGCACAAAAGAGGCTTTGTTCCAGTAAACACACACCACGTGAATGACATCACTCCTGTGAGTGTGACTGCAGCGAATCAGGATTACACTTAGTGTGTGTGTGTGTGTGTGTGTGTGTGTGTGTGTGTGTGTGTGTGTGTGTGTGTGTGTGTGTGTGTGTGTGTGTGTGTGTGTGTGTGTGTGTGTGTGTGTGTGTCAGTGACCCTGTGGACTGAAGCCATACCTCAATGGGTATCGGATTTTCTCGTGAGATTTGAAAACTTTAACTTCACCTTGGCTGTAATGCTCTGTTTCACAAATTATTCACAAGTAGGTCTTCCATTACTCAGTGCTGCTGTTGACATGAGACTCATAAGTGCAGGACAGCACGCAAACACACAATACACAGTTTCAAAAGTCTGAGATCACACGCTAAAATGTTCCTGTTTTGCACTTTTTTAATGTATGTAAGAAATCTTTTCATTGCATTTATCTTGTCAGCACAGCAATCTGAATAAAGAGTTTCAAATGAAAAATCAACATTAATTTTGGTCATTTGCGTGCATTGATTCTGTTTGTTTAGGATTAAAATCCCACATTTCCAGTTTATATGACTGACTCTGCTGTGTGCAAGCCCAATTTCCATTTCAGAGAATATACGAGATCTGTTGTGGGAACCTGCATTTCCTGGTGTGAGGATTTGTTTGTAATTGTATGATATCGAAAGTGTGTGCTTCATACAAACAACACAACAAAGATGAAATGAAAACATTTGTGTTCAAATGAATCTGACAACTTCCCGACAAACACACACACACACACACACAAAAGATGAAAGTCAAATATTAAAAAGGCTTGTGTATGTTTTCCATCTGCACAGCAGAGGCTGTATTGGGTTACTGATGACAGGGTGGCTGGGGCAAACATAAGATCCATGATCCATGTAAATGAAGTGTCTCCCAGCAAGTGACACGTGTGACGGATAAACACGTGTGATCTGAGGGAAGCCTGTTCGACAACAAACACAATCACTTTGTTGAGCAGTTTCAATAAATGTAAATGTAAGTGTGTGTGTGTGTGTGTTTCTCGAGGCCTTGCTTGGGTTTGGCTATACTTGTGAGGACCGAAAATAAATCCAGTCCTCTCAAATATAGTGCAACATGCTAACAACCAACTTATGAGGACATATGAAGTGGTCAAACGGTGAACTCAGCCAGACCATTTTTACCTACATGTCAACAGGGTTACGTGAGAGGTTTAGAAGGTGGCGACAGTATTATTTCCATGCAGAATATTAATATTTAAAGTCCATGTGATGTATTCACACATATATAATACGTTTTTGTGTGTAATATACAAGCAGCACATCTTTGTCTGTTTCCTCTTTGTCTCTAATCGTTCCTTCATCGCACAAACATTCAGACTTTAAGCTTTTCTTTGTCTCTTTCTGTTGTCCACTTCCTCTCACGTGAGCTAACACACACACGGATAACTGGTCTGGGCATAGAGGTATTCTCCATATTAAATGTAAATATGATCATGTATAGAGTAGATGACAATCATTAAGCTTATTGTTTGAAAACACAGGACCTGTTTCTGCTAAAGCTAAGAAAACAATAATGTCGACACTCGACACTGACTTTATCATCTGACAAAATGATAAAAACAGATAAATCAAGTGCAAAACACAAACGTTCAGTCATGCTAGTTTCTTCAGCCTTGTGTAAATCTTATCTGTGTACTTCAAACAGGAAGCGCAGGTTGTAAAACAGTAAACTTTTGTAAAGTGTTGTATCTCACCATCATCTTCAAGTAACTGAACAAGCTTACAAATATCTTGTTCCAGATTGTGATGTACAATACTCCCACTGTACTCGCACTGGGCCTGTTGTATGTGATATCTTTTTCAGGATGTTTAATGTTGAGGGCTAAACTGAAAACAAACCACAGTTTTAGCTTCCCTAACGCTTCCTTAAAGCAACAAAAAAATCCTCAATGTTATTTTAAACGTTCTATGAACGTTCATAGAACGCTTTTAGAAAATGTTAACCAATGTTCTGAGAACATTCCCTGTTAGCTGGGCAGGTCTGCTGGCCTCTGCGGTATGTGTTTAAATACAGACAAAAACAGCCCATTGTAGTGTGCCAGACAGCAGAAAGATTAAGTGATAGTAAATAGACAGAAAGGCGTACAAGTCAATGGGAAAGTCCATTAGCGCATCCTGTCAGGTGACCCGACTGGACGAGAACAGCCGATGTTGTCATCAACAGCGAAACTGTCAAAATAGATAAAACACATGTCCGTTTGTCGCCAATTGTTACAGAAAGATTCTGCATTTAAAAAGATCCATGCTCATAGGGTAACCTTTTATCCCTAGAGAGCTGCCTGCCTAGAGACTCATGTCAGATGTAGTTTACGGTGAGCAAGCCAGGCTTGTGATTGGTTCTGAGCGAATATAATTCACCTACAATAACACGTTTCGCTGGAGCAGCTGTTTGGGCGACTACAATGAGGCCTTTGGTGCAAACGAACAGTCAGACGCGGACGCATGTCTATAAATACAAATGTGACCTCATATCCAATAAGAGAGCGTTCAAAATTCCAACACATCAATATTGTTGCCTCGGTCACCAAATTTCGAGGTCCTCGCACTCTCTCTCTCTCTTTGTGCAGGATAGATTAGTACACTGTGTTTAGTACACTGTGCTCTGGTTTCTCAAGGTTAGATCTGTTATTCAACAGTATTTGAGTCCTGACCATCACTAGTTGAGCTGGTTCAATCTCGCTGAGCTTTAGTGTTCCCCTGCCAAACATAAACATTGTCATTATATTTATACTGCCAAACAATCATCCTCCATTATGTCTACATAAGGCTTTTCACACTACGCTTAACCCTGAGTAATCATCTTTTAAAATCCACATCTAAGGCCACTTTTAACCCCGGGTAAAGCTTGTAATGCTGAAAGATGGTTAGCGCCGCTTTTAACCCTGAGTTATGATCCGCTGCTACAGATCAGAATTAGAATTGTCGTGCCAAAAATATACAGCGCTGAATAACGCAGCATTTGGCAGCAACTAATCTTAAACTGCACAGTGCTCAACTCATTGAATATTAATGCGCTTACCAGCTAACAATTTTAGATTGTAAGAACGTTTCTCTAAAGTTTCCATTAAGTAACAAAAACAGAAAAAAAAATTCAGAGAGCATTCAACAGGTTCTGTTTTTTTAGACATCATTTTAACGTTACTGGTTGGTTATAGGAATGCTGTTCCAACTTTGTTTCATTCTGTAACATTTTCAAAACGTGTAAAACTTGGTTTGTATAGTCACTGAAACTTTCACACGCTGTTTTTGGCTTTTGCTGTCTATCCGTACAATAAGTAGACGGGCAGGGAAGAGTCCGCTTGCTGTGACACCAGTGATTCCTCTTTATGTAAAAACGAAGACAGACATTTCCGGGCTGGCAGACATTATGATACAGATTTTGAGTCACTGTTCCTGCGAGAACATCTGTTGCTAATCTGAGTGTGACTCAAAATTTAAAACAGACACGGCTATCAAAAGGCTAGACAGAGACTCGACAAATGTTCTTCTCTTCGTTCAGTCCAGCAGAGAAGAAAAAGAGAAGACACATGTTGGCCGCCATCCAAAACCCAGAGCACCACATTAAAAGGTGAAATTATTGCTTTAGGACTTTTCCCAGCTAACCTTTATAGGTTGTAAGAACGTTTCCCTAATGTTTCCATTAAATAACAAAAATGGTAAAAATGTTATTTTGGAAGTTCTAGAAACGTTCAAAAACCCTTTTTTAGATGTTGTATTGTTATTGCTTGGCTATGTGAATGTCATTCAAACATTTTTAATTCTTAAACCTTCTTTAAAACGTTCCACTAGCGACTTAAGGATAACGTTTTTGATATGAGATGTAACATTATTGCAAGAACATTTTTGAAGCCTTTGAAATAACTTTTAGAGAACGCTAGTCAACGTTCTGAGAACATTCCCTGTTATCTGGGTTTATAGAGTAGATATTTGCTTTATACCTTCCTTTTTTAGAACATAGATGCTTCTATGCAGTCTAAACAAGACTTGCTTCGTATTGTGCTAATAAATGACATCAGGGTGGCAATCTGGTGATATTCTCGCACACTTGAAGAAAAACGACACCAGCGGTCCCACAATTCCCCCTTATGCTGCGGGCAGGACAGGAAGTGCTTTAATCAGAGGTTCCTGTAAGGCTCACTATGAGAGGCCTGTTGTGTCTGTGAAGGCAGTAATGCACTCCGCAGCTGTTACTACAGCAGCTGGAACCAGAGCGTGTGTGATATTTACTGCAGACTGCTAGAGGGTTATAGAGTGCTCTCTGTGTATCCTGTAATTACCGCCGTATGATGTGTAGACACAGAACGTGTCCTCAGATGTTTCTAAGACTGATATAAGATCTCTGAAGCAATATAACTCATCCCTCCATTGTTATTGTAATGATAGTGATTCACATCTCACTGCCTGACTGTTGAAACCAATACAGATCTTTAAAACTGCAGCATTCTGCCTTCTGTTGTGGTAATGATGGTAATTATCTGTACCCAACCGCTTGATTGATTGTTGCTTCACGCTTGAGGTCTTGTTGTTTTTTGCTAAAGGTATATGGTAAACGTACAGTGGTAAAATGTAAAAAAAATTGAGTTGTTTTTGTGAACGTTTCGCGTTCCACACCCAGGAAACTAACACGGAAGCTGTTGAAGTTTTATAAACTGGTTCAGCAAGATGACAAAGATTGTGAATGTTATTTCCTTCACATATTCGATAAAAATAAAGGCAAATGAATAAGTCTTACTTAAACTAAGGTCACTTAAACTTGTATTTTGAATCTCTTTCTAATATTAAGTTGTCATTATAAATCTGCGCCCCATACACTTCTCACAAACTCCATCCTGGGGTTGAGGGTCTTGCTCAATCGTGGGCACTTCACAAAGCTCAATCTAACAACCTTCAGCTGCAGATCTAAACTTTAGGCACTATGCCACATCCCAGCTAACACCATTAAGTAACAAAAGCGTTAAAAATGTTGTTTTTAAAGTTGTAGGAACATTTGTATTAACATTATTGCTTGGTTATAAAAAGATCATTCAAAGGTTTTTAATTCTGTAATGTTTTAAAGCATTCCATTAACAACTTAACATTTTTCATGATATATAATGTTTACAAAACATTCTACTAACGTTGCAGCAAGAACGCTTTTGATATCTTTGAGAGAAAAACCTGCTGACTACTGACTGAATAACTGTAAGTAGACTGAAAACAGATCATTGTCCTCTCTGAGACCGTAAGCCAAGACCCAAACTAAGATTTTATGTTTCACTATCCAAACCAGGACAGTGAGTAATGAGACATGGACCAAACCAGTGTTTATGCGGTCCTGTGAGATCTTCAGAGCAAAATCTATCGTTTGTTTCTCAGGCCTGAATTGCAGAAACTGCGACGCTTTAGATATTTTCTCAGCATCTTCACTACAGGTATTGATAATTATCAGCACCGCGTAACGCGTTTGCAATGCAAGGACGTTTGGAAATTGCTCATGACTCATGAAGGACGTTGCCTCCATTGTTAGTCTGGTGCTCATGGTAACACTTTATTATTGTTTATATACTACCAGCGCAGGGCGAAGTGTTGCACACATCAAGGACAGTGAAGGCACATTGTGGGTCTGTTTAAACTTCAGATTCGTGAAACTCTGATAAGACGAGAGACTGCTGTGTTGTTCTGTTTGCTCGTGTAAACGCGAGACAAAAGAGCTTGTTATCTGAACAGGGTCTCGTTGGTTTACTTTAAATTTAACAGGCAATTTTTTTCATCCAGAATGATCTTTCGTATATGGTTTACAGCTGAGTTCTTCATCACAGAATTAGTTTATTAGTATTGCTCAAGCATGCAGTTGTGATATTGCAGCCCAGTTACTCTCCAGTTCTTGGATTACCTAGAACTGAACCTACAACCTTTGATCACTAAAACCCAGTTTGGTTCATTGCCCACCTTTGCCAGTCCATCAGTTAATAAATGTTGGCCTTGTATTCTCAGGTAAATGATTCGATCAAACACAAAAAAAATCTGGACAAATATGCCCATATTTCGTCTCAACCAAATGCACGAATGATATAATTTCAACTTTTTTTTTTTACATTTTATATTATACATATAATAAAGTAATATTGGTTTAGTTTATTTATCTCCTCAGTAATGAACAATATATACACAATATTGAGTGTGAAGTAAAAAAGGTTACAATGCACAACTTACAATGTAAATAAAAGTCAGACAATACATAATTATATATAATATATAAATAGAATAAATAGATTTTGGTGGATTTATAGGTTTCATAGACTAAAACATTCCCTCCTACCTTCTCATTTTTCTGTTTTCATCTAGTTTTTGTCTAGTTTTCATTTAGTTTAGAGAGTGAAGTACTGAAGTACAGAAGCTTATTTGACTGCAGTCTTCACATTGATTTGAACACGCAGGAAATGTGTGGCTATTTTGGATTTGTTAAAACTCTCATTTGGACATCTCATTTCATTGGAATTTCCTTTGGTCAATTACAGACATTTTTATTCATTGCAAGAGATACTGATCTTCTTTTAAACACAGGAACTTGTTTGTGACCAGCTCAGATTTCGCTGCATGTATTTTTTGACTTTGTGGTTTCCAGCGGTTTAATTCCTCAGGAAAAATGTCAGATATGGATTTCTTTCATCAGAATTTACAACAAGTATCATCAGCCAGTTAAAATAATCTTTGTGATAAGGCACAAGTTTTTTAACTTGAGGGCTTTGTGCGTAGACCTTCAGGGGCCTATGTTGACACAAGAAAGTTGTTTACAAAGTATTTCTGAGATCTTGCAGATGTTGCACCGTGAAGACAAAGAGGTCACTTTGGTGCACAAACAGTTCTGGAATCAGTTGAAGATGTTGAGCAATTACGTTTGAAACTGAGAGTGGAGAAATCAGGTCACGGCCCTCCTAGCACCCAGGGTGAAAGTCCCCTCAGATGAAATTTCAACCAGCCGAACTTTCAGGTAGGAATGTGTCTTTTACCTCATGACAGCTACTGTTAGGCGGAGATTTTGGCCTGTGCATAAACAACCATATTTGTGTTTATAATAAATCTAATTTATAGTTATATAACCTCATTCTGTGGACTGTGTGAAAGCAACACAACTGTATTTGCAGCTGTCTTTAAAAAAAAAAAAAGGTAATTTGACAGTGGAAAAAAAATTGACAGCTGAAATCGTATGTCAATTTTCTTTTGTGTGCCTGTGTGTTTTACAATACCCGGTCTGTGGCTCGCCTCTGGTTATAGGTCACAAAATGAATGAACACGCCTGTTATATTCTAGATAAAGAAAAGATGTGAACAGGCAGTAACTGCCTCTAGCTTACATAAGCTTAGTCAACTAAGTGACTGTATGACTGCGCAATGATGTTAACTCCCGAAATGGGCAAATTAGAAGCAAGTATGAGAATGATGAGGTAATTAGACGTAATGATTATGCTTAAATATAGCCGACCGAGCCAAAAAAATCAAACATGAAGCATTATTAAAAAAACAAATTCCTCTGAAATTGTTGTATGCAGACCTATTTTAATTTGATGAATTATTAAATCTGTCTTCCAAAAACCAGTTTAAACGAGGCTAAACAGGGATGCTGGTTCTCCAGGCCTGTCTGGTTTCCTGATTTTAAAGGGGTCTTGAGAAGCTATCAAACCTGGTAAGGTTGGGAGGCCATGGGTGAGGCCCAAGCTGGACCAGCAAACCATTTGACATTTTCAGTAGCTCATCATCATCTCCAGGTGACATTTAAAGCCCACGTATTATGACATCGACATACTAAAGGTCTTCACAAACATGTTTTTCTGTCTGAAGGAAAGCACAAATGTTTTGTTGCCTTCCAGACTGTTTTGGCTGCTGAGAAGGTCTCTGTCGTGTTATTGGAAAGCCAGAGAGCGACAATGTTTGTGTAGGAGCTCAGAGGGATTGTGTTGGTTAGATAACATGCTCTTCTGTCTGAGTTCACACTTCACCACACACTTATGTGCCGAACGATGATCGAGTGTTTAAATAAACAGTTTGTATGCGTGGGCACGTGTACAAGCTGCAGGTTCCTTGGAGCTGTTATGCAACAACTTCAAGCTCGGCTGTGATTATCTGGCAGCTTTCTCTGCTCACTTTCTGAAGACACATCTCTGTTTTCACAGTTGCTCTTCCTTCAGCTTTCACACTCTTGTGCATTAGCCCAGCTAACAGGGAATGTTCTCACAACGCTGGCTAATGATCTTTAAAAGCTCTCTCAAAGTAAAAAATGTTCTTGCAGGAAAGGTTAATAGAACGTTTTTAACAACAACATTTTGTACTGTTTTTGTTACTTAATAGAAACATTAGGGAAACATTCTCACAATCTAAAATTGTTAACGGGGAGATCTCTCACCCTTCCTTTGTGTCTCGCACTCTCTCTTTTGTTTTTCTTCTGTCTGGTGTCAGTGTGAGGTGAAACTGGAGATCGTGTGTGACTGGCTGACTCAGGTAAGACAGAGCTGTGCCTCGGGGTCATGGCTGCCGTCCAGAGAGGGGATCCATTCACACGCAACAGTGAGCTGCAGCACGAGAGTATGAAGCCGTGTCTTACACTCCGTGTGTGCTGCTCGTGTGACTTTTTGACCACCAAATGGACTTTGGTTAGGTGAAGTCTAGACTACTGGTCAAACAATTGTTTATTTACACACATGATCTTTCTATTTATCTCTGTGATTTTTTTTTTTTTCCTCCCGTCTAGCCCTTGTACACCTTCACTGTCTGTTCCCAATCTTGTCTTCTGCGGTTCTGTTTTCTTGTTTACTGCTTCTCTTTGAGGGTCTCGTTCAGCTCTGAGGTGGTCATTGATTCAGGAACAGAAATCATGACTCTTATCTGCCTTCCCAGAAGTACAGCAGCATGATGGGAGGTTTTCCTGAAATCGCAGCTGTAGGCCGAAGTGTTCAGAGCAGATGAGTCTGCATGTCATCTCACAGACTGCTGATCACAGTCTCAACACAACACTCAGCTCACACAAACATTATATAAATATAACAAACCTTGAGTTTAGTTCCTCGTGGTCTTTAGGAATACTTGTAAATTACAGGCGGTTGTGTTTGTTTAGGGGCAGAGCTAAACTCTTCTGGCCTTCCAGCAGCAGCACCCCAGCTAACAATTTTAGGTTGTAAGAACATTTCCCTAACGTTTCCATTAGGTAACAAAAACATTTAAAAAATATTCATTTTAATGTTCTAGGAATGTTCTAGACATGTTTTTAATTCTGTAACATTTTAAAACTTTTATAACATTGAAAAAATGACCTTTAGATGTTGCTGCTGACATATAAGGTTACAAAATGATTGCTAATGTTACTACAAGAATGTGTTTAAACTTTAAGAGAACTTTGAGAGAACTTTTAAAGAACATTACCAACATCCTTAGAACGTTCCCTGTTAGCTGGGACTAGGCCGGTGATGGCACAGTGAAGGTAAACAGAGAGACAGGCTCAGCACCTCCAATGGCCTGCATGTCAAGAACAAACCCAGAACCTGCAGGTTTTCCATGAGACGCTTGATAATGACATCAAGAAAAGAATGAAAGGTAACACACTATAGAGACGGATGTGTGATGTCGAATGATATGACTCATGGAACCATTTTTGGACGGTGGAAACAAATCGGTGCAGATTTGGAAAATGTAATTTATGAATGAAAAGAATGTTAGATGAAAGAGAAGAAATATGAAGAGAGGAGAGAAAGAGAGAGAGAGAGAGAGAGAGGCTTTAAAACAGATTCTGTAGAGCTAAGACTGCTTAGAGATGTTTGGTCTTGTCTTTATTAATTCTGCGGTCACGTCAGGGACACATCATTTGAGTTGCAGGGCTAATTCTTCCCTCTTTGATGTTTGCAGTGAGGCTTGGAAGAGGCCTGTGTAACATACCTTGCGATCCTCAGCAGGAGAACAGCTTTAAAAGTTTTCTTTTGAGGTTGCTATCTCTCTCTACCTAGGTGGAAAAATTCCCCTGACTGCCTACCGCTGCGAGATTCATTTTCCTGGATTTTTTGGGTCCCTGGGGCCTCAGAACAGACAGTTAGGAGTCGATGGACACCGAGGTCACGGGAGAACAATAGACCACGGGCCTTCATCACTATCTAATGCTCTAAATCTGTTCCAACAGGAAGAGAAAATGATTCTCTTACTGGGAAAACAGACCCCCCAGTGCTGTGTGTGTTTGGTTTGGACTTGGTTAACTCATCTTTGTCCCTGTCCAACTCCACCCTGCCCCTGGTCCCCCCACCGTACACATCTCAATTTTCTAAATTTGGCTTTGAGTTTGCTTCGTTCCATGCTAGTATTTTTAGTTGTGTGCGAAGGAATACCCAAGAACCAGGATGGGTGGTCTGGCTTTGAACACAGTAACCACGTGCAGTATTTTATAGCGTAAACATCAGATGCAAGAAGAAACTCTTTGGTCTGTCATAGGATGTTTTTAGGAAACTGTGTGTATCGCGGTGAATTCAGCTGCGTGTGTTTTGTGCCAGAAGTGCATTTAAAAGACGCAAAATGAGTGCAGTTGTAAATGGCATTGCTCTGCTGTTTATGAGCTGTAGTTTCCAAACCTGTCCTGCATTTACACAATGAAAGTGATACAAATTGTTCACATGAAACTCTTGCAGATGTGCACGCACATGAGGAGTGCTGTTCTGCTTTCATTTACCATTTAACATTGTTAGTGTTTTATTTAATATTTTATATTTTTTTGAGCATTTTGACAAGCCAAGCCAGGTTCAACCAATAGCATGAGACTGCAGGCATACCTACTTAAATTTGTTGCAGTACCCTTTTGTCACATTCAACTCAATTAAGCTTACTTACAAATAAAAAACAATCACTTATTTGTGCTCCCTGAACAGATGGCCAGATCGAACAGCATTGCCGTTTTCTGGAAAAAGGCTTGCAAAGTGAGACTCCCTTTGAGATCTAGTTGCAAGTTGCAAGTTTTAGAGGGCTGTGAAGTTTTCAGTATCAAGCTACCCACAAGTCTCTGGGGCACAGGTAGCAGCAGATGGTCCCCTCTTTTCTCCAATAAGTGTGTGTTTTAAACACAACTTTGTGATTTACGTCTCCAAGGTGTACTTTAAACTCCCAGAAAAGACTTTTTACTTCTCACCAATACAGCCCTTGTCTGGCGTATTATTTCTTGAAGTGAGCATCCCAGATCAACTTTAGTTTTACAAATGTTAAAGTATATTTTGTAAGTAAATCCGTCCAAACAGAATAGAAAATAAGAGCCCACACATGCAAGCCAGTTCACTAAATAGCAGGCAAACACAGTCAAAACAGTAAATACAACGTGTTACACAAGGCAAGGATAACAGTATAAGATGGTTTGTGGGACGAGTGCTACGTGCTGCGTCTGTTGCTCTAGATAGAGGCTGTTATTCGCTGTTACTTTTTGGACTTTGAAGGGCTTATCCTCATCTGTGTAAGTGATGGTGAATCAAAACAACACAGACCAAAGATAAATACCAAAATTAAAGCTGTATCTTCAAATTCACCTAGGCCTTCAGGGAGGAAATGAAAACGCAGTTCTGTCCGGTTGCTTTTGTCAGAAAAACACAATTCACTCGACAAAAACTCCAGAACATTGTGTTGTGCAATAACGTTTACAGAAAATGAACTTGTGTCTGTGAGTCATTTTAACATTACATCACTTGGTTCGGGTAAGAGTGTATTTTAGCAAACAAAAGGAAAACAAAAGTCTAATTTTATATAAAAGTTACATCAGCATTTTTAGTTCATTGTCTAACACAAAATGTATGTAACGAGAGAGAGGTTTAATAAACTTATGAAATGTCTCAATGAGAATGGTTTCTGTTCTGTTGTATTTCCCTTTGAAAGCGGATATATTGATTCATATTTTAAACTGCATATTTAATTGCATCACAGGCACAGCCAATATTTGCTACTTCAAGAGGTAATTCAAAATTCTTTGATCACATTCAAGAAGTCTTCAAGACATTCATTAACTTAATTTTGATTTTTTTGGGGTGTTCAAAACTTTCTCTAATAACTAAGTCTGTTGTATTTGTGAGTCCAAGATCTGATCTATTCTTTCTGGAGTCAGTGATCCTGAAGCAGTTGAGATCTAGATTTGTTTTTAGGAAAAGAAAAGGAAACATTTCCTTTCAGAAGGAGAGTGACCTGGAAAAGTATGCATTTCTAATTTAAATTTTTGAGAGATTTGCTGAACCCCTCTTTCTGAAAACTCTTCATTTCTTGGATAAGAATAGAGGGAAAAAGCTTATAATGTGAAGATTAACACATTTCCATTTTAAAATTCTTGTATGTCCCATATCTGCCAGTACGCTTCAATTGGAAAAACAGTGGTCTGGTTATAACTGATTTCTCTGAGCACCTTGGAGATGTTGCCACAGTTCTTATGGATTTAGGCTGTCACCTAAATGCTTTCAGTCTCTTCATCATCATCATCATCATCATCATAATCCCAGGCTGAGGTTATGATGAGAAGATCAGATCTCTGAACTCTGCACTCAAGTCAGTTTTATTCCTTTACAAATCGCGTATCTGCTGCAAAATAATTACGTGTCCAAGAGCTCCAGTTGTTGTACAGACTGTTAAACTGAGATTGACTAGTATTTTGGCAAGTTAATATGTACATTTACTGGTAAATCAGTATTTACGGTGACTATTACATAACAATGGACTAATTCATCAACATGCATGTTGCAAGACAGTGAGTGTGAAGTTTTCTTGTGTGGCGCAGCATGATTGCGTTACAGCCTCACAAAAATGAAAAGCATCTGCTAAATAAACACATGTAAAACTATACAAGTGTTTAGCACGAAACAGAAACCAAAATGCTCATGTCATTTGTCGTATGTTGTAATCATTTCAAAAAGAGGGAGCATTGAAAAACTGGATATTTCCTGGATTTATGACGGGAGCGTTCTTCTCACTGACAGAACTGACTCATAACTTTTCCTGTCAGGAATAGATCTTATTGCATAAGCTGAAAAAATCACAAACCATAAAACTTCCACTCGCTCTCAGGGTCACCAAAGCCCGCCATAAAATATTACATTTCTGCAATCTGTGAAATTCAAGAACAGCCTGTCTCAAATACCGTACGGATGATAAGAATCTCAGTTTGATCTTCAGCACTGTGGCCTGTCTCTCAGTCTGACGGACAAGTGGGACATTTTAAAGTTTGGATTACAGAAGTGTGAGAGGTCAGTGCCCTACTGACACCAGAGGTGTTATGAAATCCACTGGCTGATTCTTGTCTTGGGACTCAGAATGGCAAAAGAAATTAGGTCTAGACGTCAAATAGGAGATTTGTGACATTTCCTCTTTATTAAAGATTAAATCTGTAACTTTTTATTTTAAAATAAACAAAAATCACTTTATTTAAAGTACAAAACAGCTCAGTTCAACCAAAACTTTTTACCTTCCCCCGATTTCCAAAAGTGCGTTCATAATTTGAGCTGTCGGATCCGATTTCCCAGAAAATGTCAGTTTGGCTTTGACATACGTAACATACGTAAGGAAAAGTATGTAAAGTAACCTGTTGAATTATATGTTTCAAACAGAGATGGCGACAGAGAGGCAAAACCTGTCCGATCATAGCTACCATTGTTTAAGGTGGGTAATCCACTACCAACAAAATCAAGTATTTGAGTGTGTTAGAAGTGTTAAGGGTTCCGTCACAGAATATGAGCTAGCGTGTAAATGAGCCCTGGCAACAGGAAGGGTGAGAAAAACGAATGTTAATCGTTGACCAGTATTGTGTGATTTATAACATCCACGCAACTTCTCAGTATTAGCAAGAAAGATGCTTTCTCTTATCAAGCTGTTACTGTCTGTGGTGCTTTCACTGTTTTTCATAGTCACGCAGTCATTAGTTGAAGCACCATGCTCCTAAAATGCACGTCTTGTTTAGGAAAAGAGCTATAATGATGTCATTTCCTATATCATCTTTGTTCTACATTAAATCACCCAAGATTTGATTTCAACGTGTAAAGATCTATAAAAGATCTAATACCCCCAAGGTGTGCATCACTTCCTCACTGCCCATAACAATGTAGGATGGTGACCTAATAGCTTCGAATTGCAAGATTAAATGTCTTTTAGGGCCGTAGTGTCCATTATACCCCCCCTCCACCCCCACCATAAACTAAACAAACACACAAATAATAAGCCATAATGCGTCACAGCTAGCACGTATTTACCTGCTTTTTAACAATTACCACTGGGCAAAAGTTACATCATCTAATTATTCAAGATCAAAACTGATACGTTTTAAAATGCGCCCCTCGCCTGCTTTCTCATACATCACCGTTTATTTTTCATCCAATGTTACATAACACCAGTCACTTTACAGTACACAGTGAAGACGCATTAAGTTATGCAATCATAATGATTTAGTGTGATTTTGTACAGTTCAGAAACAAGAGTCTTCACACTTGTGTGGGTGTGCAATTATTTAGGGTCCTTGTCACTCATTTTTGATGCTGTTTTTAGTCCCACACAAAATGGGATGGAAAAAATGCCTGGTGTTTTGTTATATTCGAGAGGGTTCTTTAAAAGCATCACCCTCTTATAAACCCTCATAAAACGTAGCCAATTTGTGGTAAACGTCTATTTGCAGTCGTAAAATGACGATCATCGTATGTTTGTTTGACTTCTTCCCAGTCGACTCTATAAACTCTGTTTCCTGTCTTACAGCGAGGAACAATGCAGAGAGCATTGCATCACAATATAGGCACCCTTTATGATAACCCCACTCGCTCGTAAATGCCTGCATCCCTTCTCCAACACTGGAGAGGTTATGAGTATCTACAGTTTGTCTTTATTATAGCTCATTATGGTAAATCGCCAACAGCAGGAACGCGTTCTGGGCAAAATGAGCGAATGTTCGGAGAATTCCGTTATCCCTAAAAAGCCAAGACATGAGGAAATTTCTCCATAAAACCTGAAGCCCTTAAACGCGGCCCTGCCAAGCACAAAGAGGCCAACTTGACCGTGCAGGAGCCAAAACTATTAAAACAATCACTTGTTGCATTAAAATGAGTCCAGCTTGTGAGCTCATTGGCTGAACGTAGAAGTAAAAACAAGAACTGGTCGCATTTTTGGGAAACGTCAGCTTTAGCACGAAAAACTAATTGTCAAACACAAAACGATTGTGTGTTAAACAAATGCAGACTCTGAAACGCGTAGACTGACATACTAAGTGATTTTTGACAGCCCATTTGTTTCAGGGCTTCCCATTACAGAGATTAGCCGAGGTAAATACCATCAGTCAGGAGTTTTGAGGAGATAAATGCAGGCGTTTGTTTAAAAGGCTTTCTTTATACAACTGCCAAGCTCTAAATGAAATAATGACGATGTTAAAGCAGCAGAGGTGTATGAGATGCCGATTCAGGGTATGAAAATCATCCACATACTAAAAATGGAAGATGTTGTGGCGTTGCCTGCATGGATTCGTTTGAACCTCCTTTGAATGATTCATTGTTAACCAAAGAAGAACTATTTAACTTCCACGTAGGTGAATTTGTTTGTCTCATTATTAAGTGCCTTTCTACATGGAATTTATGGAATCAGTTACAGCTCTGGGTTTCCGATAATCATACCGGTATGCGTTATGTTTATATTTCATAACAGCCTCAGAGAGGCCTGTAAAAGGCTTTGGATACTTGAATATAAAAGGAATTCAGAAAAGAAAAGAATCCCAAATGTCATATGCAAATCTTACACAGACCTTTATTTAATATTTTTACACCACATACATACAAGCCACCGCAGTCTGTACACCCAATAAATTCTGTTACAAACTTTTACAAACATCTTAAAGTGAACATAACATTCTTAAACCTTCAATATCTCTTCTTCAACATGCCCTTTATCTTTCTTTTAAAAAAAAACCTACCGCTTTTTGGTAGAAAACCCTTCCTACTTCATGAAGACACTACAAAACCAAACAAACAGCAAACTCAAGTCCGTGATTGGTTGGTAATCTTTAGTAGCGCCGATCATCAAGCCTCTCTATGTGTCCAAATCTACTCAAGTTTCCTTCTAATGTCACGCTAACATTTCTCAAGCCTTCATTCAACATACAACGGTTCCTCTGTTTGACTGTCCTCTGCGTAAACGCTGCTGCTCTGACAAGCATGTACATGCACTGGGCCCTTATGATAACTGACAGGAATCGACAAGTAAAGCTCAATGTAAGATGCTACATTTGAATATTTGTCCATCATTTGGGGGGAGCTGGAAAAAAACATGGCTCAGGTTTGAGTTTGTATTAGTCAACCTAATTTTCTATTCGGAAGCTTAAAATCATATTGCTATTAAACGCAATTTCTTTCATTCTGTTTTCATAAAAACAATGGCATCTGATTTAAATACACAATGAAGTGGATAAATGTCTGTTTCAATGGGAATGTCCTAGGAAAACTTGCCTTCCAGTAGAGCTATGAATCAGACTTTTACAAAGTATTCATTGCTTTCATTACATATTAATTTCCTTTCTCAGTGGGTCTGTCCTCTCATTCATATTTTCAGCTAAAAGCTAACCACAGTGCTTTGTAATAAAAACAAAAGAGCTACAGTAAATATTCTATGAAGTTTTTAAAAAAAAGTAAAACTTTAATTACAAAAAAATCAATATTAATAAAATAAAATATTACCAAACTAACAGTAAACAAGACTATATGTGCGATTCTAAGCTTTCACACAAATAAACATCAGTTGTGATTTAAAGCATGCGGGATGTATCTTCTGTCTTTGATCCCTTGAAATCCGCACAGTCGCCTCACAAATACTGTCTTTCTGGTACTGGTTGGGTCAAGTGGACCTGGGTGGGTTTTTGGGGTGGGATTTGGTAGTAATAGCTGCCGTTGTGGACAGTAACACTCAAACACTGCTGTAGAAACACACAGTCCATACACACACATAAATACAAGTCCTCCGTATGGTGTCACATTATGGTGCACCCTGGGATAGCTCAGTCCTCCAAGAGTCTGTCTTTATTTTACACCATGGTTTCCTTCCTCTTGCCCAGTGAGCAGAGTGACCGCTTGTCTTTTTTGGATTTGCGGTGCAGAAAGGGGGCGGAGGACGAAGATGACGAAGAGGAGGATGAGAGGGTGGAGGTGGCAGAGGGTGTGGGGCTCGGAGGCTCCTCTGAGCTGGGGGATGAAGGGGCAGAGGCAGCGGTCCGCGGGCAGTTCTCGTCCGTCTCTTCCATGTGCATGATGGCAGAAACGGAGGACGAACGACGTTTGCTGTGCTCGTCTGCCCTGGGGGGCATGGACGGAGGCTCGTTCTCAGGAGGCGTGGAGTCTTTCTGGGTCGCCATGGCACTACGGAGACAGTTGAGCCATTGCTGCTTGTGGAAGATGTCATTAACCTGCAGTGTGTGGGACTGACCATGAGCTGGGTCCTGGAAGCGAACCCGGAAGATGTTCTTGGCTGAAAAAAAAAAACAAAAAACATATGAGCAAACAACAGCCAATGTTACGATACGCTACCCTTTAAGCTAGAAAAGAGGTCAAGCTTACCTTTATCTGCGTTACTGAACGCCCCTCTGAATGAGCCGCCCATGCGAACGTCTCCGTCTTGCAGGTCCTCCAAAACGAGATCCTGCACTGGGATTGGCTGGCGGTACACTTGGTAACAATGGCGATCGTTACGCGTCACGGGTCGCGTCAGGACCAGAACCTCTGTGAAGAGGAATACGTGCAGCTTCTATGGAGCGAGAGAAATGGAAGCAGGGAGAGAAAAGCAAAAACGAATCTGGTTATTGACATGTTGTTTGAACGTTGCACTGATTTGTAAGTGCTCAGACATCAACAGTTTTCTGCTTTGGCACGGAGATGATTATCTGTCATTGTGTTAGACAAAAGCAGCGAATTCCTTCTCGCTCATGGCCTTATTTGGATAATGGTGTTTTTGGCAATCGTAATCCCGGTTAAAAGACCAAAGCTATCTGCCTTGGGCAGTTAAGGCTGACATGGGGCGTGGGTTTGGGTCAAAAGTCCAAAACAACTCACCGTCCCACTTTTGTTGCGGAGTTCCCCATGGCAAAGCAGACTCTTGCACTGCTCTATACGTGGGTCTTTTTGTCTGTCATCCAGATATTCCAGCTTATCAATATAATATTGGCACTCAGATTCGCCTTTCTTCATGTTAATATCAGCCAACACAGCCTGAATGATGCCGATCTGGAGATGAGGAACAGAAACATCATGAACACAGAACGACGGCAAAACGTTGACTCTAAAAGCCACATGTTCAAACTTACCGCTTGCTCCAGGCTCGCTGTGTCTGGGTGATCTGGCGGCGTGTGTCGGAGAATCTCTTTTAGAAGAAGCGGGTATTTGACCAATCGCGAGCGAGGAATGTCTAGGAAGCTCCATAGGTCCAGTTTCCTGCTGAAGGGCGACTCGAGGCAGCGCTGCAGGAAGTCCTGAACTCTCGGGTCCTGCTTCTTCTGGTCAAGCAGGGCTTTGGCGGCCAGCTGGTTACTACAATATGCCCTGTATGCGTTTAATCTTGGAAGCTATGGAGGAAAGTGATGGAGACTTTTAATACTCCAGTAACACTAAACAGTTAGTGTTTCTCAGAGTAACGAGAATGAGAAACTTACCCAGTCCACAACAATCTTGCCAATCTGTCTCACTGTACCATCTGGGCTTGTGGCTTCGGCCAGCTGAGCCAGAAGATCTGATTGGGTAGATTAAGAGTTAGTACTGGTATTCACCATGTATACCAACCAGGTAAAGAGTTTCTTGTATGCAATATTTACCTTCATGCAGAGGAATATAAGCATCCAAGTCTCCAAAAATGGCTGTTAACTCCTCCTCAGACATGATAGAGAGTTTCAGCATTGGGTCATGGTACGCCTGTACACAAAATGAGAACATGATGGGTGAATAACAGCTACAGCTTCTAATATTACACAGGGAGAAATTTTTGGCTATAAATGGAGGAAGAAAGCCAACGTGCCGGACCGAGAAAGGACAACCAGGAGCTTTTTTAGTCTGTTTGCTTTGAATGTACCAACCAAAAACTTTAAATGGACAAACCTTTCGGGCTAACTTTAGGTCTTCAATCAGATCCTGTTCCCCACGAGACAGCTCAAAAATTGCCTGGAAAGAAAAAAATGTAAAAGGTCACTTCATGGAACTTATAAAATTGTTTAAAGTCATTACTCTGCTTTGTGTTTTGGATGTTGTTTGGATGCAGCCTTAACTAGCTTTTAACTAGCCATAACTATCTCTTAACTAGCTTAAACAACTAAATGTCTTTAGTCAACCAGCTTCATCAGAATGACTAAGTTTTGCTGCTGAACATCTTGGCTATATTGGTTTACAAGCTAGGACAGCACCAAACTACCACTAGCCAGTATTAACACGTCTGAAAATTCATGCATGTCTAAACTGTTGTTTTTACTGTAGGGTGAACAAAAAACATTCAGAGAGTTGAGTTGCCACACACCCGTCTGATTTCTCTTTTTGGTGAGAAATATTTAAGGGGCTCACAGTTTACTGTAATGTCTTATTACGAGAGCTTGTTGTGAATGAGAGTTGGAGGCTTGTGCGTCAGTCTGGCAAATTTGTGTTAGCATTGTACGTCTGACTCTCAGGCGCTAGAATGCAGTCTGATTTTCTCTGCTCCATTTCACTGCGTGCCAAGATCACACGCCAAATAAACCCAGCCAGACCCAGAGAGGTAGAGAGAGAGAATAAAAACAGAGCGAGAGGAGAAACAGGGCGCTTTCCAACCCTCTGGCCCTTTGGGTTTAATAAGTCACACAAGTCTGATTCAGTAGCGTCTGGCGGGGAGACTGAGACTGGATTTAATAGTCTGGGATTTCTAGTCCTGTCTGGATTTCGTAGCTCCAGCATTACTTACCTCCTGTCTTTTAATCTCCTTGGTGGAAAAGGTTCCTTTCTGGTGGACGTCCAGGGTCTCGGACCAGAGAGTGCTGTTGCGGCGCTTAGGTGGCGTAGGGGCTGCGGCCTTGCTGCAGGGCTTCTGCTGGGGCACGCCCGGAGACCTCCCGTCGCCCCGGAACGAGGCCTGGAGGGTCTGGCCGAAACGTCGGACGGCCCCATTCTTCACGGGAGAGATGAGGTTCGCCAGGGAGGTCACTCGGCCCAGCGGCCGCACACGCTTAGTACAGGGTTCCTATGAGACACACAAAAATACAGGTTAAAGCATAACTGCCCCAGATACCCTCTAGTGACCACAACAAATTCCTTAGTGATTCATTAACTGCCAACACAATTAGGTTAAGTTCAGAACAGACCACTCTCATGTTGTCGTCACACACAAACAGAGGTTATCACGTGAGTCATGGGATACATACTCTCTACTCAGTCTAACTTGTGTGGGTGTAAAGGGCTCAACCGGAGATCAGGTTGATTGATGTTTCCTGGGATACAAACATCCAGTTGGATGTTCTATGTCTATCACGTGAGCGTGACCCCATTGGCAAAAAATACAAATAATACACACATACATGGACAAAAACACTCTCTGACTGCGACCCTGGACCAAGGATTCAAGTGGCATGACTGGAATGTAGAAGACTCCTCTGTCAGCTGTCCTACGCTGATGACCCACCCCCCCACTCACACACACTCAGCATAATAGACTAACTATAGCCAACAGACGCTCTAATCAGTGGCTGTACAGTCATTTAGCTGAGATAAATTCACTTGCTCAAGGGGATGTTAATGGAATTGCTGGTAGGGTATTTGTGGATTATAGGGACCACCATGGTGAGTTACAGATTTAACCTTCGCTTTATAAACTCCACTCCCCTCTACTTCTCTCCCTTTTTTTCTCCATTAAGAGTTGTTTATAGTTTCTTGTTGAGGCAGGCCCTGTGGCCCTTGCGTGAGAGAGACAGGCACACCTGAACCCCCTGGAAAGGGGGGAGGTGAACATGCTCAAACCCCATAGCCATAATGACTGGGCCCTTGGCCAACTCCAACAGACCTAAGAACGCAAAAAAAAAATTAAAGCAAAGCAGACAGAACCGAGAGGCTGATCCTACACTCTAGAGATCCGTCTAAGGAACTTCTACCAATTCCAAGCACAAAGTGAGCTTTGTCGTGCAAAGTGCTTACGTCTTTCGGTGGGGAACAAAACCTACTATGTACTTGCACTTTTTAAAATGCACATCTCAATTGAGTTCTCCATTGTTGGATGATTTTCCAGCTGTTGAGTATATAAAAAGGGATGTGTTGTTCTCATCTTGGCAGAATGTAAGGGAGGAACCGTTTAACCAGTACAGACAGCTGCTCGGCAGATCTGCAACTTCATTTTAAGGAGAAGCATCAATCGTGGTCCAACTGGATTTGGCCAGCCAGGTCTGCCAGACAGCCTGCTCTTCCTCCACTGCAGCACATTGTGGAAGTAAACATGAAGACCACATCTAAACCTTCTCCACCGGTGGCCAAAAACAGAAGATGTGGCGAGAATGACCGCAGCGGAAGCAGTCTGGATTAAAAGCTCTAATGTGTACACCGTTCTTCTCTTGAACTGAATTTAAATGAAGCCATGACTGGCTTTAAGCAAATAATCACTGATGGTGCTATTTCCTGTTGTTAAGGAAAGTCCTGTAATAACCCAATCTCTCTTTTTTTTTTTTAAATGACAGATTATCTAGTGGAAAGAGCAACATGTATGCAGACAGACAAACTGATAGTGTGGCTATTTCTGGTGGTGTTGATTGTCCGGGGACCCCCGAGGAGTGCAGCATTAGGAGAGTTTAGCAGGGGAAGCCTCCACCCCCACAGGAACTAGAGTTTGGACTACTGCTGTGTAACAATATGTGTGGGTTTACATAGATATACTTTAGAGATAAAGAACTTAATCTGATAAACCTGTCTTTTGGGACACATTAATAAATAGTTATTTTAGTAAGGTTAGGGTTCACTTGTAGTCATATAAATAGCTTTATATAAAAGCATATCTTAATACGTCCTCATTCAAATAGCCAAGTAAATGAATGTGCTTTTATTTCCCTCAAAATCCCTCAATGGAGCACTGACTGGCTATCTCTGAAACTTTACTGTCCAGCCATACAAAAGGTTGCCCGGCAATCAAACAATGTGATGATAAACCAATAAAAATTTACCAAGCAGAAACAAATGAACAATTATTGTGACCTAAACAAACGTCCTTAACTAAAATCTTAACTAGCCACAAGTTCCTCAAAATCTCCTGATTCATTCATAATTTGCTGCTTCTGCTTTTCCCTTCCCGACACCCTAGCCTTTTGTCTGCCCACTTCCAATTCAGAAAACCACAAAGAGGAATAGCAGCTTGCAGAACAGAAGTAAGAACTAAGCTGTTCTGAGGCTTCATGCATTTCTGAAAACTCTCATCAGGGGCCAAACAGCACACCTGGGCTCCGGGGTCTGACTGCTTCAAACTCCTGGAATGCTCTTTATCTCTGCATGCTCTCACACCTTTAAACAGCCCTGGAGGGGGGGACGCTCAAAGCATTAATATACCTCCCAAACTCCTGCTCAACTGTGCAGCCAAACCGGCAGGTTTTAGGCTTCCTGTCTTGGTGTACCTACTAGCCAAAACGGGCATCAGAATTTTAAAACACTTGAAGCTTAAATAGTAAAAACGTAATCCAGTAACTCAGACTTCTTAAAATGAGAAGACCTTTGCCCTCTTGGGTTTGCCGAGCGCTCACACTCAACCATGTCTCACCCCCACCCACACACCCTTAAGAAACACACCTGTGGCTCTGTTCCTTTATAGGCAGTGTGTATACAAGATAAAAACAGGGCAAGGTTCTGACTTGGCTGATAAAGGCAGTGGAAGAACTCAATCATGCTTTTATGAGACATAACAGAGGTGGAAAAAAATTTGAAATGATTTGGTTTTGGGTCTCACCTCTAGTTCTTTGTAAGTCTGGTTCTGGTAGTCTATCTTCTGCAAAGTCCGTTTGATGGGTACCACACAAGGTTCATCGTAAGCCACCATTTCTTTCAATAAAATCCACTGGTTGGTTTCTGTTATTTCCAAGAGTCGGCAATAATCCACAAATGATTCTTAAATAAAATTGTGATGTAACATAAGGGGTTTACAAAACGTCCCCATAAAAAAATCCCTCCCAACTCTGACTGTCCGCCTGAGCGGAGCTTTCTAACTTCTAAACGCACACTGCCGGTGTGTGCTTTAAACAATCTCTTACTTTGTTCTGGGGATGGGAGAGGCAGGGAGTGCTCATATACACAGTTTTGAAAGGGCGGAGACAAACTGTAAACTCACCAATAACATGAAGCAGGGGGAGGGGTTATGAAAATGACTCCAAACAGAAAATGTCTGAGGAAAAACTGGTAACAAAGCAAAAGGTACTAGGTATCACTGAACCTAAAATACGGCATCATACAAAACATTTTTATCATCCGTAGTCATACCACGAGGTCCTTGCTTTAAATGGAAATATACAGTTAACAAAACTATATTAAATTATCTCTACGCAAGACACAAAAAATATACAAAGTAATTAAATATACAACCAAAAATGCAAAAGTAATAAAAATACATAAGCACAGCTAATAAATCTAAAAAAATAATGGCAGCCAGTATATCTTTAGATCATAAAAATAATCTTCATTTCAGGGTTTTAATTAAAAATAGCCTTTAACATCTTTCTGCTGTATTTGAAACTTTTTTTAACCCTGATGAAACTAATCTTGGATCTCACCTTCTATAATAAAAACAAACAAAAGGTCTGAGCTTCAGCACTCTGCATTACAGGTCAGATAAATCAGAGAAAGTCCAGTGAGAGAAGCCGGTCTGTTTCTGTTTGTGATGTGGATTGGTTTGTATGTGTGTTTAACTTGCATGGAGGGTGTAAAGTACAGGCATATTTGCCCTCAGATCTGCCTAATGAAGAACTGGGTCGTTATCACCCTCTGTTCAGGGGGTGGGGGGGTGGGGTGATCAATTAAAATATCAATCAGGACCGATTGGGACACACACACATAGAGAGTATTGGTGGCTGGCTGTGTATTGGAGGGGTTGGGGGGATTCTGATGGGTCACAAAGTTTCAGCGTTCAGAACCAGAAACTGATCTGGACCACGCCATAAACAAATCCTGCTTAACAATGGCTGTTTTTAGGGTACACAAAACTGCACAACTGGTTCACCTCTACATTTGGGTGACCCGTAAACCTTTTGGGATGTTGCACTTTACAAAACTGCCTTGTCAGCAACTGTTGGTACTTGGTGTCAGCAACAGAACTGACTTGAGCTGCGCAAATGGAACTGTGGAGGCTTTTGAGAAAGATTTGTGTTAAAAGTGTGAAAAGAGTCAGGCTGCTCGTGTCAAGCAAATGGAAGGGGATGAGGTGCAGGCTGTAAGCTCAGCCCCCTGTGTCAACACAGCAGTGTGAAACAGGACATGCATTAGTGTCTGAATCAGGACACTTAACAGCAGGGTTTACTGCTAAAGGCTGCGTTTACATGATCCAAACCGTAATACAATATCAAAATACAAAAGGTTCTGTTGACAACTTAGGAATAGGCCTATATGATTTGTTTGTTTGTTTTTCTCTCTCAAGATCTTTCTATCTGACTACAGATTTTAAAGTGTCTATACATGCAGTTCAGTGCATGTAAATGTACGTGTGTTGAGTCCATAACAGGGGCCTTCTTTTATTACTCATGCCGTGGGGAGACACTTGCGCTGTTCCCGGCGTGTTTTGACAAGAGGTGCGTCAGCCATATTGCATGAGAGAGCGTCTTAGCCCATCGTACCCCCTGCGGGCTAACACGTTCACACACGACAGCTGGACATCTAGGTGTAAAGCACAAACAACAATCCATCTTTAGAGCGAAAAACCGGCACACTGTAGTGACTCACTTTATATGGGCTGTGTGTGAGCTTGCGTGAAAGGGAACTAAAATGCTACGTTCTGATCTGATAAACTTCTGTAGGAGAGCCAGCGAGCAGACGGTGCAGATCACAGTGCTGCCCCCTGGTGGACGGTGCTTTGGTGTGTGATGTGATGGTTGTGTGACCTTGGGGTTGCAAGCACCATGCTCTGCAAATTGAGCTACAGGAACACAGTTTAATGGTGCTGCTTAAAAGCCACTTTCAGTTTCTTGGTGTATTTTGTAAGAGGATATTGTGAAGGAGAGTTCTGCAGAACAGAGTTGGGTTTTAATGTGTGTTTTGCAACATTAATCCTGTGATGCATCATTTCTACTGAGCACAGTAAGTTACTTGAAAGGTTCTCATTTCTCTTCAACGGTGGATGAACAAATTCTGTAACCGTGCCAGAAGCGTTCATCAACTGTAACACAGGTGTGGCTACAAGACAAGCCTGTACGAGGCACAGCCTAAACTGTGTGTGTGGGTGTGCGTCATCACAGAAAGATCAACAGTAAGATGTCTTTACACAGAATCACTCTGTATCATTTGCCATCTAAATTTTTATGGTTTATCTTCTATGCGTTCATGCAGGTTTATCTTTATGTGGTGTATATAATACGAAGACATCTGTTTTATGTTTTGCATGAAAAAAAATCTAAATCTGAATCAACAAAAGTGTGTTTTAACCATGCATTTACAGTCTCAAACTCTAAATCTCAGTTCTTGGAACTCTTCTTTGTAATATCCTTTTATGATATGTGAAACTGAAAATGGCTACAGAAAGATGAACCAAAACTTGTGTTATTGTCATATTGTGACTGTAGAAAAAACATCAATGGTACATCAATTAAAATGTAGATATTGGCACACTAAACATGCTGCTGAAGTTCCACTAAAGCTGTTTACGTGCAGTGCAAAACTGGCATAATAGGCAAATATGTATTCTGATTAAACCATTTATGACCACTTACAGAATTCTGTTTATGTTCATGACCTTACACACTGACGGATTACTGAGCATAATCGGTGTACATGTAAACACACTCTGTGATTGTGTTTACCCGAAATGCTAAACCAAAAAATCCAGGCACTTTGGTGTGCCACCAGAATTTATACACAATGCATCAAGATTCATAGAAAAACACACACACAAACACATCCTGATGTTTCTCAAGTATGTTCAACTCTTGAGTTAGTCAACGCACCCTTAACATAGATGGTTGCCACCAAACAGAGCAGGTAACTAATAACACACCTCTCCAGTCAGACACACAATACAGACAGGATTCTTCCCACACATGTACAGTCCGATTCTGTCTTACTCTTACACACTTAATGTTGCAATCGAACAGCGCTGGGTCATCTTTTCAGCTACTTATCATAAATTAGTTAAATTACAGAGAACATAAACTGTGACCATTTAGGGGAAATATGTTGACTATCCCCAGCCTGATTGTGCAAAAGCAACATTATGTTTCTAGAACTTTCATCATAGGGGCAGAATTAGTTCCACTTTCATTATTGGGGGGAAGTAGGGAGGACAATAGAGGAGGGTACCTGCAGGACAGGTAATTGTACAATGCCCCCCAAACAACCCCCACCAGGCATTCTTGAAGACATCTGGTGGAGGAGGTCTGTTGTTTATTGCACAGTCTATCAAAAACCAGTTTCAACCCAGAACCGTCTGTTCAAAGTAAACAGGTGGCATATAAAAGATGTGAACTGAGGCCTTAATCTGGTTTAAATACAACAATCTTGACAGCAGAAAAAAGTGACTCTTCTGTAAAAAAAAAAAATAAAAACGTAAACCACCAACGTAAAAGCTTTTGAAACAGGTTTACTGTAAACGTTCAGGCAAAATTGGTCAATTATTTTAAGCTTGTCTTGACAAAGTTTTCTTTAGTTGTAATCACACAACAATTCAAGTATTTAACCCAAAATATTCCATTACATTTTAAAATTAGAAGCTACACTTTACACAAAGTCTTGATTTCGAATCCATTCTAACAATACTCAAAATCTGCTGTAAATGCTGGACCGAAGTAGAAAAATTGATGGTACTGTTTTGAATAAATGGAAGGATGATATAAAAACACAACTGTTTTTTGTTTAATAACATTCTGACAGGCTTTTTCCATGGCTTATGGGCATAAAGGCTTGTGCTGAATCAGAGCTATGTCATAAGACCGATCAGTGTTTTTCTTCAGCGTTATATTGTTCATCTAAGTAAAGAAGATCTGGGTGTGATCGATGTGACCTCGTGCTAAACTGTGATAATGTTGATCTGTTGCCATGGATGTGCGTTAATAATACAACTGTCTCCTGTCAGATGGAGAAAAATACAAAAATAAATGAGAGGGAGTCGAGGTCAGCGCGGCGTTGATTCACACAACATCGGGTCACACGCATCAATTAAATCCTTTCTGAAATGAGGATAATTACTGACAGTAATCACAGAACGTTTATGGAACGTTTGATTTCCGAGCGATGACCTTCTGGATTATCTGTGGAAAGTTTGAAAGATAAAATTCCACCAGCTGAAGTTTGTAATGTCGTCTTTGATTTCTGCCACAAACATGCGTGATTTCATCAAGAATTCTTCTATGTTTTTATTCTGGGTGGATTGTTTGTATTTTGCTGACAAATACAGCAGGGGATGTATTTGTGCTTTGGTCTTCTTGATGTTATAATGAGACTTCAGTGTTGGTTTGAGGCATGATGTGGACAGACTGACTTCAGGGAGTGATTTAAAAAGACTTTGTGATTTGTGTGTTTTGATAAATCTGTCGTTCTGAATCTGCCCTTGCGAAACCCCTTTTTGTTTGCTTGCCCACTTACCTTAAAGTCAAAACTGCACAGACTGACTGCATCTGCTTCATCTTTCTCTCTGCGTTTGCGTTTCTGCAAAAAAAAGAACGAAAAGACTCAATAAACATTATAGCATAATATACATCTACAGTATAAGGGTCTGCAGAGTTGTTTTATTATGTTGATTCTTCTGCACTTTCCTTTTGTGTCTTCAAGGGCAGGGAGTATGCAAAGAACTGAAAACCTGCATTATTATGGGTTACAATGACACCCAAGGAGGTCCAGTCAGACTCAGGAGGAACATCAAATACCCCCATTTAGCACCTGAGTGTGTGAGGCGGGGGCTGGTGGAGCATCTGTCTAGTGAAACTTCTACCTGTGGAGCTGTGTGCAGGGTGTGAAGGGGTCATAAACATATCTGCAGCTCCACAGCGGCCCAGCTAACAGGAACATTCTCACAATGTTGGTTAGTGTTCTCTCAAAGTTCTTGCAGCAATGTTAGTAGGACATATTTTTAACGTTATATCAAAAACGTTATTGAGTTCGTGAAATGTTTTTAAAATGTTACAGTATCAAAAATGTTAAGTAACTTTCTAATAACCAAGCAATAACTACTTCTAAACAACGTCTAAAAAACTGGACGTTTTGAACGTTCGTAGAACATACAAATAACATTTCTGTTACTTAATGAAAACGTTTTTTGTTAGCTGGGGAGCACCCTAAGCTTCCCTGTTTATAACGTGTTTCTTTCTCTCTTTATATGCCACAACCTCTAGTGTCTGACAGCCAAAGACAGTTTGTTGGTCAATTAAGATTTGGTTTATAATGCAGACTACTATTAGTTAACTCATACTTCACATTGTTTCTAATAGATGTAATGTCTTTATAAGCTATTTGTGTTTAACAGTGTAAAACCACACGTGGGGTCTTAACACGTGATTAAAATCCAAACACCTCGGAGCCGACACACATCAAGAGTTTGATTGAAGCCGTGAGTAGATTAGGCTAAATGAACATCATGCCCATTCACAGCAGACAAGTTAGCAAACAAACTAAAACAATAAATGACAAGCTATTATTTAACAAATCCCTATTCAAAGACAATAAGAGGAATTAATCAAGACCCTGATTGGAGGGTTTCGGTTGACTGTCATGATGGCCGACCAATCAGCAGATGAGCTACTGAGTGAATTACCGGTCACTCGTTTGGTTTGGAACGTTTCAATGGATAACGCAGATAAGCCAACTTTTTAATTATCCGAGGGAGGAAAACTTATGTGGTTTCGACTGTAATCTTTATATGGCACTAATGAGTAAAAGTTTAAAGAAACATTTCACTCCAAGAAGAAATTTCTGTGCCGTTTTATATATCTTTGGATAAATACTCATCTAATCCATACAACGATAGGTTGTGGTGACCAGAATTTTAAAGCTTCATAAAGCATAACGGTTTGGAAATGACACAAGCGTGAGTAAATGACAGAATTGTTATTTCTGAGTAAACTACAACTTTGAATTTATAGGGCCAAAAAATGACTCAAAAGTGGAAAACAATGTGAGGACATAATATCCGGCCCAAGCTAACAGATGGTAAACAAAATAATGCACTGGACCAGAACACAAACAAAAGATTCAGAAGAAAACAGAACCAGAACCAGGAACCAGAAGACGAGAGGGTCAAAGTGACAGTGTTTGTTTTGGCCCCTAAGAAGCAAATTGAATGCTCTCATGGTGGACAAACCATAAATGGATATTACTGTGAAGAACCATGACAGACCAAAGAGCTGTTGGCAACAAAAAAGTGGATTATTGTAAACGAGTTAAATCAAAGTACTTTTTGGGTCACTAAGTGTATTGTGGGTCCCAGTAAGGTCTGGACTGAAGCACACGCATCACCACTTGTTGAAGCACCATGTATTCAACAAAAGGTGCGTTTACTCACGGACTGTTAAATACTGATTGTCAAGACAATGGCTCTGATGCGTATATTGCATATTTTCTCGCAATCTATTTGCATCAGTAATGGAACACGGGTGTCTTAGAACTACTAATAGAACCGGATGGAGTGAAAATCATTCAGTTTTGGTACTTACACAAATTGTTCTGAATAAAAAAATGCTCCACCTTTGAAAACTATATAAGAAAAACCGTTTTCCTTTCCCAAAACGTAAACAGTCCGGCTGTCTAAAGATTTTACTGTCTTCTGCAGTCAGATTATAACTATAAATGCAGACGCTAATACGCTAAAAATATGCTGCGGTTTGAACAAACCAAACCTGCGATGGCAATTATCGAAGGAACAGCTAATGACACTAATTAGAGTTAGCGGCATGTCATTACTTATTACTTAACAGAATAATCATGAGAAAACGAGACACAACAGTAACCTCTAGATTCCACGAGAAATTATGTAACAAATAATTCAATTCAGAATTCGCATGCTAGACACAAAACATGCGCTTGAACACGTTGGAAGTGGATTTCATCCTCGCATGCCGCTGCACAACTCGCTGCCAAAATCAAATCCTGCAGTATCAAAGTGATCTACTGGTACGTGCATCTCCACGTTTACCCTGCGGCTACACAGATGACCTTAACCTATGCAGAAAAACGACTTCCACTTAAAAAACAAAGACGCTGCGCTTTTATGTTCGAGGAGTTTGATCAGGATAAGAAGAGGGTGGAATTCTCTTCACCTCTGCAGGGTTTTTGAAAGGTGATAACAGAGCTCATGCTGGAAGTCTAATGAGGTCCATGTGCCCACGGGATGAGCTAATGTGTGTGTATTCATGAAGAAAACGTATCAAAGGAAGTCTTTTGGCAGGGGATAAAGCAGCAGCTTTCTCGTCCCTGCATCCCCCTTATTTTCCTCAGAAGAGAGATGGATTGAGTTTCGCTCGGCTTTCATAAACTCTGGAATGCTTCAGGCCTTTATGATCAGCCTTCACTCTGTTTTCAATCACTGTGTATTTTGCTTTTACTGCAAACAGCTCTTAACTGATCCAATGGGAATCAGCGCTGTGTTGGGTTGAGTATGATGGAAATTTGGGAAGGGGGGGTAGTCTCAGGATATTATTGGTGCTGATTTTTGGGTTAGCTGGACTGCAGGCACGCAATGTTGTGAGAGGATTAACTCCTGGATGCCGTGATGGTTGAGTGGAAAGCAATACCATTCTGAGTTTCCATAGCAGGCGAGGGGAACGTGAACTTACGCAGAGGAAAATGATGGGAGATTTTACAAAGATGACCTTATGGCTATAGCACTGAGTTTTTGAAGCATGATAAGCTGTGAACCGTAGCAAAGTGCTTCTGATGGGGGTATTCCCGTCACTTTAAACGAAAGGTCACCTGTTGTATGTCAGCCTGGGAATTGTTTTTGCTAAAAAATATTTAATCAAACAAGTCAATGTGTAAAATGCAAAATAAACCAAATTCAGTTGATGTAAACACGTTTAGTTAATAGATCTCATTTATCACATCTCAAATTTGGAAATAGAAAATAGAATTCGGCCAATTCTATTATAAGACAGAAATGGGACAGCCAGTAATAAGATGTCATGGGTTGGCACTGTGAAAGTGAACAGAACAATCCTGTCATGTCTAATTTCCTGTAGCATATTAAACATGTGACTACTACAAACTAGTACAAACCACTAATATAAACTTAGAAAGAACCAGTAGTACTAACTGTCATATTAGCTATGGCTTTGTTACAAAAGCTAGCGAGCTCCCTAACTAGACAGTATTTTAAGGGATTTGAAGCGTACTTCTGACACACAGACCATTCCAGAAAGTATGCTGCAGCTTTATGCTGTCTTAAAAAAACACACTACATGGCCGAATGTATGTGGCAATACAAACGCCACACCTAATCAACTGGGTGCCGTAACATCCCAGAATGCATTACAACAAACTATTATAAAAACATTTTATATGTAGCAACAAAATACTCAAATCTACTAAATCTACTGCCTTCCAAATCAGTCACATATAAAGTCCCATGACTGCTAAGACGCTGCATAGGCAGAAGACTGCAAGATAACTCACCACACTTTTGGAAGAATGGAGCATTGAGGTACATTAATGTCATGTTACTCACCAGAGTGAAGTCCCACTGAGGTCCAGGTGTCAAAAATGAGAAGGAACTTCTTCTTCTTAAAGACGGCCTACAGTGAGAGACAAAGATACAAAAATTAATTATCTACACCTCCCTTAAACCACTCACTTATTCAGAAAATCCATACCACTGGATACATGCACCCAACCAAACTCATACTTTTGGTTGTGCAAAAAGGATGTACAGAGCCAAACTTTTAACCAGATCTCCACTGGTACACCTATACCCCACAATTTCAGTGTGCCCAGCCATAAGCAATCACCACAAACATGGACAGACCTTCACCAAACATGTACACATCTTCAATACACATCCTGTACATACCACACGCCAAGTTTGGCGTAGCTCTGTCTCCTGGGATGCTGCATCTTTGTCTACAGAACCAATCCAGAGAGGGAGAGAGAGACAGCGAGACAGATAGAGAGACAAACAGAGAGATAGAGAGAGAGGGAAAGAGTGTCACCCCTGATCTCTCCAACTCACACAGAGAAACTCATTCCGCTGAGTCCTTCATCCATCTGCCGCATCACCACTCTATCCATCATGTTCTCTTTAAGTCACATACACAAATGTTCTGCCCCTCTTTGTTGACTGGCTCCTTATTTGGGGACTGGTGACAACTGTTTGCAAAGACACCCAGGTTCCTTTTTTAGCCATGCTAATGGGGTGAACCTGTCAGGGGCATTTTTTTCTAGAAAAAAGCCTTTGCAAACCGCATTTATTATCAGTAATAATGAGGTCTATGGTTACGTCACCATTAATGAAATGGTAAACGGTGAAACAGAAGGATAATATATATCATTATATGAAATAGATAACACTATATGATATATATAGTCACTATATTATATATATATATATATATATATATCTATATGAGTGTCCACTAGAACACAATAAAAACATACTGTGGGTGGTCTCAACAGCTAAAGACGACAGTGGCCTAAATATGCAGGACAATTGACACCACCAATGGCATGTTGGAGTGGCCTTCATGGCCAAACCTTAATCAGTGTAGACCATGTGTCTTGGCACCACAGTTACATTTGTGCATTTAGCAGACACTTTTATCCAAAACGACTTACAGTACATTCAAGTTAGTTATACGTTTTAATCAGTATGTGTGTCCGCTGGGAATCAAACCCACAACCTTTGCGTTGCTAACGCGATGCTCAACCAGTTAAGCTACAGGAACACACAACCCCTTCATCTGAATGTAAAATAAACTGCAGTACAATCGGGTCACACCCTATGTGTTTTTTCTTACTGAATATCGGTAACACACAAGTTAATCTGTGTTTTTCATTCTAAGGCTGTACAACATGCTTAACAGTGTATGTCTATTCCTCCCATATTTGATTCACAAAATGTACATACACATTAAGCAGACTGGATGCAAATGTACTTATTGCCTTTGTAAAATTTCTACTGATCTAAATAGTTGTGGTAAATAGCTTAAGACACAACATCACAGCAGTTCCTTTCAACTATCATAAAGAAAACATGTTTTCTGTGAGTCTTTATTATACAAGGTTGCGTGTTGTGTGCTGCCACTAAAACTCTTCTGGAACGTCAAGGTGTTTGTGGAAACATGAACATCAGAATGACAAACATGGTCAACAGCATGGCTTCATCAACACACACCAGGCCCAACCCTCACACACAACGTAATAAATTGCACTAATATTACTCTAGAAATTAGACCAACATTACATCACAACCTTTGTCACCATTTTCAACCCTCTAGAAATTATTCCTTTAAAACTGATCACGGCATATAACGTCACTCGGAGTGTGGGAACGTTTTTTTCCTGAACATTCCATCTGTCTGCTCGTAAGGTGACATTGTTGAGCTTTTCTCATGTCTGTGATTGATATGTTGTGCTTGGGGTAAGACTTTGCATAAACGTAATTATTCTTCCTGTATACCGGTTTTCTGATTTAAGGTTTGGCTGTCCGCCAGTCAGATGTTTTAAATAGTCAAAATTCGACTCCCCTGTATTAAGGAATTGTTCCAAGTCAGGTACTCGTGTTTCCGGTTCGTGAGAGCGTGATCTTGGTGGACGTTATGGTGGGAAAACACCAGAGGGGACTCGCTTAACTTAACGTGATTTGGTTTCACCGCGCTTTATGTAGCTAACAAAGACGTTGCCTCGAAGAAGTGATACGTCCCTTACTCATCCAGATCGGTATACACGGGCTTCAAAAGACGTCTTTGTTGTGGGTCCCTCTGTCAAAAATGACACATCATAAATAACAAACCTGTTAAAGGCCACAAAACACATCACGACAGGGTAATATGAAGATAATCTGAAACTGGATAACCGTTGCCTAATCAGTTATGACACACCACTGACCGCAGCTGTTACGTCCGTGCTCTTATCTCAGCTTCATCTGGCTTATGGCTTTTTGGATCTTATACACTGAAGCAAGTTGTTGTGAACTAAATAACAGGGGATTGTTAATCACAACCGGTTTGGCAGCATCAAGTACTAGTCAGCCTAAACCAAGACATTAATAAGTTTCACATTTCCCTGACATGCACTCTGTCAAAGTGTATGGCAGGTTATGAACTATTGGTCATAATTCATAATGCATAGTTCACGTGCTTTTGCATGTATTCATGCAAATGCAAATAAAGTTTACAATTATTATTATTACTCTAGGAATTCAAACAAATCACTAATCTATGTATGCATTTAACTAATTGGTTGTGCTTTGGGTGTATTGTATTGTTCAGGAGAATTGTGCTGTTACTTTAGGCAACCAGATTTTTGCCTGCATAAAATTAAATTTTAGCAACCAGCAAACAATACACAAGTTTGGGATCTTTTTACTTGGGCCACTAAGCACCTACCTAGCAATGCCCTAGAAACAACTCGGAACAATTTAGCAACTGCATAGCAACACCTTGGCAACCACCCACAACACATCAGCATTGTTACAGAGATTCCACAAGCAAGCACCACTTGCATTTTCCTGAGAAAATTTAGTTTTCCAAGTTATCTGTTTAGACTGGGCCTTTGTTTTGTATAAACGTTTGGGGGGCAAATGGGATCATATATTTTCTGATGTTCCAGTCAGCCAGTCGAAGATATGAGGCTTGGCACGAGACGACAAAATAGCTCCTTCGCCAAAATAAACTCTTGTTGTTATTTTGCTCTGTGATAAAATCATGTTTTGATGCTCTCCATCTGCCAGGTTTATTCAAGATACGGCTTGGATATATTTGGCACAAGATATTTATACAGGGCATTTTGGACACAAATTATCAGACGTCCTCAATAACTCTGAGATTATTGCTGGTGCACCAGTCTATGCAAAATGAATGATGGTATCATATAAACCGAACCAAACCAAACCAAACCAAGATCAAGGATCTCATACGCAATAATTCATGTAGCACAAGCAGATATTTATCATAAATATAGGACTCATCTGTGCTGTCTATAAGAACACATACACATACATACATACATATGTATATGTATAATGTATATATACGGTCCTAAAGAGATAACTTTACCACACCATGGACCATATAAGTCAGTAAAATAAGGTTATAAATGCGCTGGGACAGACAGGCACCCTTTGCCTCAAACTCTAGTCAGACATATTTAGACCAGCTCAAGATAAGATTATATTTTACAATGAAGACATTACAATTGAATGAAGTTTTAAAGGTCGCTGTTCTCACGTTGAGACTTCAGCGCCGCCGTGTGGTGGCCAAACGCATTGCACGCGCTCTCCCGCTTTTGTTTTTGTTTTGGTGCGTTGAGTGAGACACTTGAACACACACAACGACTTCCTTAAATATAACTTATCTCGACCAGGCCCGTTTAAAACGTAATATAGTCCATATAAACACCACATACATGTAAGTATAACGCACAAATATATTTAAAAATATTAGATCAGAGCCGCAGATATACGCGAATAATAACGATAACACAAGAGGATTATGGCAGCCTCTTCCTCACCGTTTAAAACTGCGCTCGGGGGACTCGTCGGCCTCCGCCACCGACGACTTTCTCTTGTTCCTCCGCGGCCGTTCATTCTCCTCGGCCGTCGTCGCCTGACATCCGTCTGTTTCCTCCATTGAAAGATCTGGACCTGAAATGATCTACCTCAGAGTTTATGAACAAACGCAAACGCGTTCAAATGCGTTTCGGGTGAGGACGGAAAGTGGGATTCAAACGGATGGTGTGGCGTTTGAATATGGCGGAAATCTGGAAACGCAGCCAATCGGGAGTGAGGACGAGCTCGGTTGCTAGGATACGGGCGTGTGGAGGAGGGACTTAAGCGACTGATGACGAAACACTCGCGCGGTCTCTCTATCATACGACATTTCATGTCGATCTGCCAGTTTTATGTCATTTTTATTATTTATGTATTTCATTTTAATTATTTGTTCAATGGATTGTTTAATCAATCATAATGTGGCTGTCAATGAAGAAGAAACAATACGTTCATTTTATTAAAGGAGTTATTCGGAAACATTTTGTTTTGCAGTTGTTTTAATTTAATTCATCGTGCTTACACTTTATAGTAAGTGTTTTGAGCATGATTATTCTCCAGGTTTAAGAATATTTAATATGCAATGAGAAACAGACGCTTATCAGTGCCAGTAACTTATAAATAAAAAAATAAAATGGTAATAAAATTACAGACAACATTGTACTGTACAATATATATTAATATTCAGTCTTCACAATGTTGCAGACCTCATTACAGCCAAAACCTTTGAAAAGCTTTAGCATGTTTACTTTAAACTAATGGCGCCTATTATATACAAAGAAAGCGTTTTAATAAAACATTGAATAAGCTTTGTGTTGCGTTAATATGAGGTCCCCACAAACAACCTGATACATGCTTACTCGTCCTACTTAATGTAAGATATACATATCTGTACATTTGTGACCTTTTCACAGTTTTGCAGATATTGACTTCTGTGCATTTATTATATACATTTATTATATACATATACGTTAACCATATCACCCAGTTTACAAACCATTACAAAGCTTTAGTGCAATAAGTTTTCTTTGTGAGCCATTGGTTTAGTTAAACGTGTGCAATATGTTGAGGGATGTTTGCAGGTGTTAACCTGTTTCATGGTTAATAATTAAGTCATATTAAATGTGCTGGTTTATGATGGAGGGATATTGATTATTGATATAAAGTGTCAATATTTATTGATATAAAGAGCTGCAGTAACTTTCAAAGGTTACAAGTAAACCTTCCTCGCAGTCTTTTCATTTTTAATACAGAATTACCTTTGCCAAAATCTCAGTACAGATAAGATGCATCATACAGTTTTCCCTTTATAGAAAATGTTACAAGAGTTAACATAAACAGCCAACATAGTAAAAAATAAATAAATAAACGGGACTATGAAGGTTGTAATGCTTTGTTAATCATATATTTGGTTGGCATATGCTTTATGGTTACACGTTTTAACTTTCAACACTGTTAAAACGTCGAAGGGTTTGGCATGTAGTACCTCCTTCCAACCAACAGAGGGCGCCATATAACTACAAAGACTAATTCTTGGATTAGGTATCAAGGGGTAGGAGCCTTTTTGTTGTGATAAATGCCTTTATTTCAGGATGCAATAACCTCTTCAGAGACATGAGAACATACACGGTACATACGAGCAGTCCGCTGATGGCCACTTTGGGCACAATGGGAAGCTGAAGAATTGATCCCCAGTCATTATAACCGATTTCATATGGTGCTAGACGACAGAAAGACTCTAAGCACCAGAGGAAATCAGTCATTCTTTGGTGGGGAGAAATGGGGGCAGAAACAGCCAAAGAGAGAGAGAGAATCTTCTAGAGAGATCTTATTCGACTTTACTCCACCCCTTACCTTACTCTGCGGTAATGTCAGTCATTTATATAAAAAGAAACTAAAATAAAATAAAGAAGGAAAATAGACATACAATAGACATAGCCAAAAATACAGACAGCCAGAAATACTTGATTGACTCATACAGTGAATCTACTGTATTAAGGATGTAGTTAGTAAATCAGTCATGTTTTATAGTAAGTTTAATGCAGTAATGCTTTGGTATGAAGTCTCGGTTATTTCCAGACCTTGTTTCACAAAACCCTTATTTTTCTGTGTGCCAGCTGTGGCTTTTCAAATGATTCAATTGTATTTTTCATGAGAAGTTTTGTGCACACATAAAATAAGTGTTCAAATGAGCGTGGCATTATGTCTGAGAATTATTGTTGTGTCATATTTTATATTGCATCACATGCTAACTTGTCACTCGTATTGCACTGTCATGTTTGTAATTCAGACAGAATCGTAATAAAACCAAATATCCTGACATTGCTTCTTGTGCCAGATTCCATATTCTGCATCACCCATGATGTGATAGCACCATCCAAATACTCTAGAATAAACAACCAAACAGCACTTTGATAAACAGCGCTACAGTTATATTTCTGGCTTGTTCATAAGACGTTTATTTATCGTTCCGTATTCCTCAGTAAACTTGAGTGCTTAAGGCAAACCGTGAGTGGTAACTAGTCCTCCTGTGTTATAACCTGATTGATCATAATCAAGAGATTTACTCATCTCGCCTCTCCTGAGAAAACTTCTCCACCCACTCAGGCCTATTTATCTTTGTCCTGTATTGTCATTTGATTTTTCTTGGAGACGCCCCTCGCTGTGAAACCTGATCCAGCTGCAGTTTCCTCCCCAAGAACACTGATTTCAAATGGTGCTAGACACTGGAAGAACACATCTAAACCACCATGTGAAACCAGCATCTGGAGAAAGAGAGCAGACTCCGCTGACCCTCATGGAAGTAACACCATCAGCAGACCTTGTGTCACTGGCTGGGTTGATGATTAACTGAACAGGAAAGGCAAAAGTTGAAACATCAGTGGGCATGCTTTAACAGGAAGTGACTCTTTCAAACAAACATCATGGCGTTGCGGTTTTGAAGAGTGACGTCCATTTTCCTTTACTGGTACAAGACTTCATCATACAAAGAGAATGATAATAAGAAGAAGTGGCCACATTTTGTTACATAACAGATATGTACTTTGATGTATGGGGTGCTTCCCAGCTAACAGGGAATGTGGTAAAAACGTTGGCTAATGTTTTCTTAAAGTTCAAGCAACCTCATAAAAAAAGCTGCAGGCACTGAAGTTATTGAAACTGATTAAAGTTATTATTAAAACTTGCAGTAACATTAGTAGACCATTTTTGTGATGTTATATATCAAATAAATATCAAAACGTATTATTCTTGTTAGTGAAACATTTTAAAAACGTTACAGAATTAAAAATAAAATATTTCTAGTTCCTAGATATTTCAAAACATTTTTAACCTTTACAGCCTAAAATTGTTAGCTGGGATGTGGGTGTATAAATAGACCCCGATTACTCAGAAAGAATCCCTGCATCAGTTTCAGCGGTGGGAGGATGACGTCAGGTCGCTTTCAAAGGAGAACTGCCTGGAGAAGGAAAAAATGAATCATTAGGACCTTTTCAAACAATGTCATCATTCAAAGTAGGTTTATTAACACAAACAGGACTGGTCACTCACCTGGACCCGAGCCACTGAAGGTCTCTGCGGCTACACTTACCACAACTCTACCGCATTTAGCTCTCTGTCTTAAATGCTGTGGAGTACACACCCCCCTCGTGTGGTACGCTGTCAGCTGTGTGATAACATGCCACACCTCCCCGTGGCTCCTCCCTGTTTTTGACCTCTCAGCCTATGGCTGCTCACACTGATGATGTCATTGCTAGTCACTCTGCCGCCCATTAAATCATTGTCTTCCAGTCTTTATGAGGAACACCTCACAGACAGTGTTGCTGAATAGTAAAATCAACATTAAAATAGGTAAATTATTACGTAAACCATAGTATTAAATGGCAGAATATCTGAATTAAACAAGAAAAGAGGATTAATTGATTCCATGAGGCTTAATTTATTCATTAAACTGTCAATGTACTGACTTGTATGATTTATTTTGTACTATGGAACACTTTATTTTATACTGAAGGAGAACTTTATGAAAATGTGTTCGCTGTTCTTTTCCATATAACGAAACTGAATAGAGGTGGGTCGTGTCGAGCATATTCAAATTTTGCATAATCACGTCATTTGAATATACATAATGAAAATGAAAAATATGCGACTTGGAAGATGGAAATCATACAAGTTTAAAACAACATGAGGAAGAATTTGAATTTTTTCTACATAAATCGCTTACTGTTTGTGCTAGAGGGCCGTCTTCAGAGTCAGTTTTCCAGTTGACACATTTATTATATAAAAGTCCTTACTAGGAACAATCAAGATGACCTGCAATGTCCATAAGCTATGCACTACTGCCATTCTTACCTTATTAAACAGCTTGTATATGCCCACGCAGATCCGCCTGACCGTATGTTATTACACACCTTATTATGTGCCTCACAACACTGTACACAATCCCACGTACAGACAGGAGAGCGGAGAAAACTGTGAGCAGGTGTAGGTTTTAATGATCTAAGTCACTCAATGCTAACTCTTGTATAAATGGAGACGAATGTAGCCTTGATTTTTACACAGAGTGACAGCTAACCGTCGCCTTTTAACCCTTTAGGGCAAGAATTGCCAAAAATAGGGTGTTTTGATTCGTCACTTCAACTGGATAGAAAATCTTTCACTTTTATAACAAACATTTAAAACAGCTTAACATAAGCAGACTGCAAAGTGTATTAAAGGTTCAGGTTTGGTTTTTAATACCACGCAAAAATTCCTTTCTGTCTCATAGACACACCCATTGAAATGGATGTCTGATGATGTCACACCTGTCACACGTGTGAACAACACAAACAAACTTGCTGCGGCCAGTGTATGTTAGCCAGCCAGAACGTCAGCCAACGTCAACTAAGAGCAGGAGTTTGGGACTGTATACCAGACGGGAAGTGTTTAGGAAATCTGTTTTGGGGGAAAATACTTTTGAAATTCCACTATTGGCTCAGAAACCATTTACAGCAGCTTTTAAAGAAGTTTATCTGAGCAAGAGAGATCAAAAATGATTAATCATTTAGTCAGATCCATCCCTTATCAGTTATGGGTTGATTGTAATCACTGACAATGCAACCTATCAAGTCCAATAACAAAAGCAGATGACACACAGTCTGCAGTTCTGTAAATGAACAGAAGAGGACAGTGTTTCAGCAAGAACTCAATTCAGCCTGTCTTATTTTAGCTGGTTGTTTGCCTTACTGGGTCTCAGTGCAGAGCAAGAGGGACTCGTGTGTAATTCGGTGAATACACAAACACACATGGGTCCTGCTCTCTGGTGCATGTGCTGTTCTTTGCGGCCTGTCACTCCGTTTCCTACTCTATTCAATCCCAGGAAGTGACCCGGCAAGACAGAACCTCATATGCACACACACGGACAAACACAAAAATGAATGGACCGCATGACTGCCTGTCGCAAGCAGTGATGACATCACCGCCTCCCGCACGCTCCCTGTTCAGACTGAGAGAGTGACGAGAGCTGGTATTTCTGTAACAACCTGTTTTGAGCACTCGAAAGCAGGTTACCCATTCTCTTTCTTCTTTTCTTGTTGTTGCTTTTCTTACATTACCTATTTTTTCTAGCTAAGCCGAGATGCCAGAAAGGAGAGCTAAATGTTGTAGTCTTCTCTGTAAATGTGGGTAGGCGAACAGAAACATTCAGCTATCCGTTTTGTCTGCCTGGCTCCAGTGAATTGTGTAATGATGTGGCCCAAAACTTTTTTGTTTTACTGCCTGATCTGTTAGAGAAGTGATGTGACTACAGACTTTGTGCTTAACAAATTATAGCATTAAATACAGACCAGTTCATTTCAATGTAACCACAAGACGTACATTTTAAGTTATCTTACATTTTTTTGCACTGCATTTTCTAATAAATGTGACAGTTTTTTCTTCAAAATATATTTTCCTATCCCAGTTTACTATGAAGAGTTGATCGTAAAAAGATTCATTAACAATAATAATAATTCAACGGTTGATTTACCAGAAAAGAATAAAAGCTGTCATTTTATTAAAACGTTGCTCTGTTTGACCAGCCCGTCAAAGCAACATTGGCTTGACCAATGCCGTAAGTTTAGGGGAGGACCTTCTGTTTTTCTGACCAATGAGTATTTAGGTAATCTGTCGTTATGAGTCAATATTTTCGATATGTTCTGTTTGGTGACGTTAGCAGTGCAGAAATAAAACAATTACCTTTGAGACTGAACTGGATTCAATGAAAGGATGAGCAGAAATCATTTCATCTATTTGTGCGTCAAAGCAGGCAGTGGAAAATCATGAATCTGCCCACCACATTAATTATTATATAAATTATATAAATGTATACACACACACACACACACACGCACATGCATTGGCAGTGAAGTTATTTCTCCATTAGATGTTTAAACTGCACACGCTGGCCTACGTGTTAGTGAATCATCACATCTACAGCTTATAGAAACACATTTATCACCTCTATTTAACACACAGCACCTCCATCACTCTTTTTTATTGTAAGAAAGTGATTCAAACAGTCCACTGCTCAGTACTGTAATACAGTTTGATACTTTTCCATAACTGAGCAGATTGGAGATGAAATTATGACGCTCATAATGGAGCTGAAATTCTGAAATCACTGAAGGGACAGAAAGTGTGTAGAACTTTAAACAACAGGTGTTTGAATTAGGAGGAAATCTGCGGGCACAGACTCTGTGTGGGCTTATAACACACACCATCATACAACAACCCAGCTAACAGGGAACATTCTCAGAATGTTGGCTAACGTTCTCTAAAAGTTCTCTCAAGGATATTGATAGGATGTTATATATCATATATCAAAAACGTTATTCTTAAGTAGTTGGTGGAATGTTTTTAGAATGTTGCCAAATTAAAAAGTGTTTGAATATCGTTCCTATAACCAAGTGGAATAATATTCCTATAATGTTCTTAAAACATTCGAAAGAACATTTTAAACATTTTTGTTACTTAATGGAAATGTTAGAGAAACGTTTTTACATCTAAAATTGTTAGCTGGGATGTGTGGCCCTTTTTCATTACACACGCTGTTGGCCAGTCTCATTGCGTCATTAAACATACAGTTTGTCCCTCTCAAAATGAATCTGCTGGTTTTAATGTGGAGTTAGAAATGATAAAATAAAGGAGAGCTGCATGAATGAATATTTTACCTGATGAGTCACATGATCACAGGACGCAAAGTGCCTTTAATTTGAACCCTGTTAATCTGACCTGTGAAGCTTTGACACACAGTTATGACTCGCCTTCACACAAGCACACTGATCCCAGAGCAGAAACTCGTTCCTGTAAATGGTTCCTTAAGGGTTTCTAATTTAAGAAAGCAGTTCCAAGAACATTATCTAACCTGGGTGAAAGTAGAACAACGCTGGTGAGAGATAAGAGATGTGGAGATGTTTAAACACGGAGTCAACTGATTTTCAGGAAAATATGCAGAATTCTGTGGAACGGATATCAAATAAAAACTAACACTGAAAGTATTCATTTATTAGCCAAAATATTTAACAAAATTTAAGCGGCAGGGGATATGTAGAACTGTGTGAATAATTGGCCAACTCTGTGTGGGCTTTTGTGAAAGTCTTATCTAAATACAATATAAGACCAAAAGTGTGTGGACACCCCCTAATTAACAACTTAGCTAGGTCTCTTTATTCCACTGATGGCGAATTTTAACCCTCTGACATACAATGATATTGTAGAGAACTGTGTGTTTTCAACATTGTGAAAGCTTGGGGAACCTTAGATTGTAAGAACATTTCCCTAATGTTTCCATTACGTAACAAACACGATGTTATGTTAAAGATGTTATTTAAAAAATTCTAAGAAAGTTCAAAACGTTCAGTTTTTAGATATTGTATGAACATGATTGTTTGGCTGAAAGAACGTTATCAAACATATTTTTAATTCTGTATCTTTTTTAAAACGTTCCACTAACTACTTAAGAATAACATTTATGATATATGATACATAACGTTAAAGAAACGCCTACTAACGTTACTGCAAGAACGTTTTTGATAACTTTTAGAGGGATCTTTCAGAGAACGTCAGACAACATTCTGAGAACATTCCCTGTTAGTTGGGAAGGCCCCTTTCTGCCCCACCATAATAATTTTGCACCTGTGCAAAAACGGAGGTCCATAAAGAAATCATTTACTGCAGACCATCTGGGGTGGAGGAACTTGATTGGCCGGCACAAAACCCAGACCTGAACCCTATTAAACACTCCAAACAAATCCAAACACTCTCTGGCCCACAAACAGAAAGGCCTGATTCTAGCACAGAGGAACAACTTTGAGATCAAGTCACAGTAATGTGAGAATAGATGCCTTTAACTCAGCGAGAGAGAGAGAGAGAGAGAGAGAGTGTAGTTAATACGGATCAATCAATAGAGCAGAGTTCAACATGGTGTTAATATGGCTTAGCATGAGCTCTTGAGTTCATACACGGGCCACAGAGAGTGATGGCTACAATGACAGCAGGTTGCTCTCTCTCTCTTTCTCTCTCTCTCTTTAATGAGAAGTTGTTCCTAAGGAGAGTGTCACATATTTCTAAATTACGGCTTAAAAGTGGTGCTTCTGTGGGTGCTTGTGAGAGTTATTTAAATCCACCGGATATAACACCGTCGCTGCATTGCAAGATTACTGCGCTTAAAATAAAATCTATATCTTTGTACTACATGCAGTATATATAATTACACACACATGCAATCACTCCAGCACACCCACGCATGGGCTGTACATACAGCACTGCGACATATTTTTGTAATGATGACTAAAATGTTTTTATTTTGGCTGTTTTTCTCCCGGCATTATTCACGGCCATTGACCCAGCGCATGCTCTGGGTTTGCATGTCCTTGTCTTGTCTTTTCAGGGGAATTTCAGACATCCGGTTGTTCCTTTTGATCTCTTTACAGGAAAGAGGCTGAACTTTGGCCCACTTGTGGACACAGTGTGACACAGCCACTGGAGTAAGCAAGAAACGATCCTTTCCGGGCAAAAACAGGTAAACAATCTTAATAACCCTATCAGAGAGGCCTGAACTTAGCCTGCGTAAGCACTGTATGAAAACGGGGTGGAAAGAGAAGAAAATAAGGTAGAGAGAACATTTCTGCAACTGTTTATAAAGGACAATTTGGTTTATCTGCTCATACTCTCTCATCCCTTTTGGCACTAATACACAAACACACACACAGACATATGCTCGTACCAAAGACACGCAGTGTGACGTGAGTGCTCTGATAAAGTAAATGTGATGCTAGCCTGAGTCATACTAAATGCTCAATGCGGGAAGCCTTTTTTAAGATACAGTTTACAGTATGCTGACAACTGTGTTTATTTTGATCAAAGATTAAAGATTGTGCTGTTTGGACAGGCTTGCTACTAAAACAGGACGTTTGGGTGGGACACCTTTTTTTAATATCCAATAGGCTTTAGTTATGTCACAGATGGGTGGAGTTAGAGGGTGGAAGAGAAGTTCTCATTTTGTGAAACATGATTGGACAATGCATTCTAAATGCATGCGCTTACACTGATTTTGTCTAGCATAAGAAGTACGGTGGTTTCGAAGCTAACGCAAACAGACTAAAAGCTACGAAACTGTACTTTGAATTTCACTTCGTACAGCTACACTTGACAAATAACAGCTTGCGACAAAAGAGGTTAGGAAATTACAGTGACCTGCGACTACAGATTCCCAGGGAGTCCCAAACTAAATGAGCTGTTCTGAGCAACGCTCCTGGGAAACGCTCTCGGTGCTTATCTGGAAAGGTCATGCCAATGGAAGCAGCACTGCGCAATTCCGTACTTTTACATTTCTTCACCGCAGTGTGCAACTTATTACGCATGTCTATTCTCGTAACTCCTAAACCTGTTCTGCCCAGCGTATTCACTCCAGAACTTGTAAACAAGCAAACAGTTATGCAGTAAGCATTTTTAATCACGGTAACTTACAGTAAACTTATCACACAGGCAATTTCCTGCAGCAACATGAGTTCATGTATACACAAGAATTTGGGTTTTATTTACTCGCCTCATGCAGTTTCAAAACTGTGACTTTCTTTTGTGGAACACAGGAGATATTCAGCGCAATAACAATGCAGTTTTTTTCCCGTATAACAAAAGTTTTTGGGAACTTGCATTCGTCTCTATTCAGTGTCACAGGTAGACAGCAGAGTAAACGTTCTGCTTAAGGTTTCATTTTTTGTTCCACAGAAGAAAGAAAATCAAACAGGTTTGAGTAAATGATGAAGCAGGATGAGGAAATGATGTCTGGCAGAAATGACAGGGACTCTTTCAGTAATTTATCAGTCACCATGAAATCAAAATATACTATTCCAATTTTTAATGGAATATTGTAGTGTTTCCTATAGGGATTTATCCGTATATATATTATATTTTGATTTTGGGTGGCTTGGGTGGAGTCAGAGCTCTTCTAACAGTCGTCTACTGCGAGCTTTGAAACGGCTACTTTTCTAGAGCCAATCACTTCCCAGTGGACAAAACAAACCACACCCTCAGTTTTTCAGTTTCACTTTACATCAGAACACTGGGGTCATTTGCAACTTTCGGTTCACATGGACTAACGCTTTGAGTACCTTGCTTGAGGACACGATGATGGGATCAAGCCAGGGACCTTCCAATAACCTGCCCAACTTTAACCATTACGCCCCTGCACCACCTTAAGGGACCTGCAGTCAGATTATTAATTCTAAAACGATAAACTTAGAATTTTAATGAGCATGAACACAACACATTGTGTAATCATCAGCACATTTATATTCAAAGTTTTCCGAGAAATGACACATCCCTGTCTATGAGGGAATAGCTCTTCTTGGAAGAGTCATGGCCTCAAATATTACTGTACTGTATAAGTAATTGAATAAGTACCATGAGCATGAGCCATAACTGACTCATGTCTAGCCACCAGCTAAAGCTCGCATAACTCTGACCCCCCCACAATCCTTATGGATGTCTGTGTTACGACCAGCCTTATCCCCTCCCCGCAGGTTTACAGGGCACATTTGTTCTGCATTTCACTGCACTCGTGTTGATGGGCACTTCCTGTGACTCACGCCACAAACGGCCATAAATCAGATCATCTGTCAGCAAGTTCATCTTGGCGACACTTAACAGCGAAGAGAAAAATAACTCAGCCGCAGATGACTGCGTGTTGTTCACACAGTCTTCGCTTTGAGGGCTTGTCAGCGGCACAAGGTCGGCCTTCCAGCTAACCGCAGGGGCGAGTCACAAATCCCAGATCCTTTAACTCAGGGCCCGGAGCCAGGGCCACTTCCCAAAACCAAAGTTTAACAGTAAACGTGCCACTTGTTCCCAGAAACCAAGCATAGGGCCTGGGTCACGTTACAGTCCACTGCACACAACAGATAAAGTCTGCCTTAGGTAGGTTAAATCACGCTCAGTCAGGCTAATTATAGCACATAGTAAGTGAATGTTTATTTCTTAAAGAAACAGTACAGTCAAAAAATTCTGTCAGTATTTACTCGATCCACCTGTAACAAATTATGATACGTCAAGTGTGTTTATGTGGAACCGTGAAGCACTAAGAACTAATGTTCGTCTGTACATGTATATTGTATAATGTATATCGGTTAAAGCAGCAATCTTTTTTGGTTAAAAATGTTGTAAAATGTGTTCAAAACAGTCTCTTTACCTCACCATCGCAACTGTAAGTTTATAATAATGATTTATAATTTGAGCTGTCAGGTCGGTTTTCCCAGAAAATGTTAGTTTGAAATGTCATTAAAAATTGAGTAACCTGCAATTTTATGTTTCAAACAGAGATGGCGCTAGAGAGGCAAAAGTTACAGATTGCAGCTTTAATAATTCCAATTTGTTACAGTCACTGCAGTCAGAACAATCAATCATTTAAGTCCATATTAACCATTAAGACCAGCAGTCTCTTAAATGTAAGTTATAGACTCTTGTGGCAGACGGTTTGAAACCCTTAAACAATTCTGATATGATTATGGTGCTGTTTTTATTTTGCAAAATAGGTTACCGCCTACCTCATGTTACATTACATCGACCCGATAACATCCCATGTTAGGATGAAACTAAATCCGCCACAGATATGCAGTATCCGAGACATGCAATATAAAGCAGAAGTATTGCCTACCCTGTTATTTCCTGCTGGATAATTGTAACCTGTCTGTTATTAATGAAAGCGATGACTACTATGAGCTTCTGAACAGCCCCCCACCCCTTTTCTTTCCTAGTGAATTCTTTCAGCTCCAAGTCCCGCAATGACGTCCTGCTTCAATGACTTCACAGCCGATGAATCAAAAAAACAGGTCAGTTTTTTCAAAATCTCTCCCAGCAATGAATAAATAATGTCAGGTTGTTTAAAGATTGTAAACGGTATGTGTCTGTCTGAATGCAGAACTGCTTTTTAGTTATAAAAAAATCATTCAATTCAATCAGTACAACAGAAAAAAGAAAAATGTGAGCAGAGAGGGACAGAGAGGGACAGAGAGAGAGAGAGAGAGAGAGAGAGAGAGAGAGAGACTAAATGGAGGATGGAGGAACTAATCTAGCTTTCATAAGAAAGCCTGGGCGTCATGCCAGCCTTGAACTGCAACAAACGTCATTGTCCACTGGCCCGTAATGTGCATGTTAAATCAACATTTCCTTAATGTTACGTTACGTTATGAGTGGGCAAAGTCCTTCATTGTGGACCTTATCTAATGAGACATGAAATATCACCAAAACCATAACAAACAACAGCACTATTTGGTACTATTTACAGACTGAATGTTGCTACAGTAAATATACAAGGAAACACAAATGTTTTGTCTGTCTTCAGGATGTAATTGTGATTGTAGTGCTAACTATCTCTATGGCCTTCATAGAGCCGGAGAACAATGATGTCATGAGTTGATATGGCCATTATAAAACCAGGGAAGGTCTGAACAAACCAAACCCCAAACTAAACTAAAATCTCTGACCCAGCTACCTCCTGACCTCTAGAGAAGTGTATACTTCAGAAATAAACCTTACACTGACACTGTTATCATTAAAGCTATATCTCCTACGTTAATCTGAGATCTGTTCTAAGATCTACGACAAGCCACAGACATTTTGTAGGATGCTTGGTTTCTGTGGCATTGAGCTGGGTATCCCCGCCCACAGTGAAACCTAATTGGTCCAAAATCTCGCTCTACAAAACGTTCTAATAGGCTGTGAATTAATGTCTGCATTTTAGGAGGTCATGTGTGATTACATTTATTAATGATTACACTGAATCAAAAGTATGTGTTGTTTTTACATGCAGATAATGAGGAAAATACTGTTAACACTAATTGAATTTACCGCATTACTGCATTTTTAATGGAGGATTACCTCCGATACAAAGCCAAAGCCTGGAGGTACACCTGTAACATTCCATACCAACCAGAAACATGTTATAAAAACCACCCACACGCTCCAATCTTTTGCTTTGACCCGCCATTGGCACTGAAGCAGTGATGTAACCTCATCTTGTCACTTTCTCCCAGCTCAAGTAGGACAGCCCAATTAAGTTCTTCCAGAGTTACTCAACAGCACCGCATCGCAAAACATGTTTCCCCATGTTTTCCTGCGGGCACGATTTGTCTGCGCAGCGGCACGCTGTTTGCCCAGAAGCACATGGAAGAGTAATGCATTGATCAGTTCTAAACGTGTTGTTTTCTCTCTCTGTTTTAAAGCTTTGCATCCCTGATCGTTTTATTCTCCTACGTGCAGGGCCGATGCGCTAAACCTCTGTTCCTGCAGCTGCCACAAAAGCGCGTGGCCGAAGCAGGTATTCTTTTTTACGTCAATGCACTGAGACGTGGCATCGCAGCGGAATGATTCACAGCTGCCCAGATTGAGTTACTTTCCTTTTGACGTACTTGCAGCTCTCAGTTTCTGTCTCTCTCTTTCACACACACACACACACACTGTGCCTCTTCTCCCCTACAAAGGGTTCCAAAACCTAGTGTGCTGTCTACCTAGATGGCATTTTAAATCCTCATAATCATGCTCTGAAGACATAGGCTATTCCAAAACGCAAAAATCTTATTTTATATTCTTTAAGGACAAGCATATCCCAGAATGCATTGCAGCAAGCTTTTTGATGAAACACAATATAGCAAAACAATACTGGGTGTAGATATGCTTAACAGGAAACCACTGAATCTAATTCAATGGACTGTTTCGTTTTATATTTGTATAAATGTTATATTTATAATTATATATATTAAATATATTTATATTTGTTTTTAATATTGTATTGTATCGTTGGCATAGCAACGTCAACTTTAAACTGTATTGGAATGAACTTCTGGCGATGACCGTCCTGCGCTTCACTTAAAAAGAAAATTTTTCAGTGTCACACAACACTAGGTTTTGGAACAGAGCTAATCTCCCGCCTTCATTTCTCCCACGCACACACAAACACAAACATACAGCCCATACTTTTCACACAGTACGATAAACATAGTTTCTATCAACAATATGCTAATATTTTAGTACTGCAACTTACCTTAACCTGGATTATGCATCCTAGATTTTCCAGGTCTGCTATACTTGCGCCATTCAAAAAGCATCTGTCCTGAGACCACCAGTACAGCTCCGCTGAAAAACAGGTAAAGAGAAGACACATGAAGATCTCTCTCTGTAACAGAGGGTGTGTACCGGTAAGCCCGCCCAATCATACAGACACACACACATACAAAAATGTAAAAGGAAGCACACACCCCTTGAGAAAGAAAATCAAAAACCTGGTGTTGCTAGTAAGAGTGAAACTGCATCTCTCATTTTTCTCTGGCACTCGATTTTTCCTAACACATACCCCTGCATACAGACACACACGTAAGATCTAAAAGTTCACTGTGTCAGTATTACTATGGGATGTGTAGTCAAGATTTAGGCTGCTGTTTGTGTGTGTTCACTGTACAATCTTGGCTCTACAAGTAGGCAAGTGTAGTTTGTGCTTTTTATAGCAGTCAGATAAGCTTCGACCAGACTAGTGTTTCAGTTCCTACGCCCTCAGATCCCTACAGAAAAGATAAATAAGAGCTTCTAAATATCACAATTGTTTCTCCTAGACAGTAAAGAGATTACACTGAGAGTATTTTACACTTCTGTGTAAGTCTTCTGCTTCTCCCATGATTCTCACGAGATAAAGACCCTAGTGCTCTCATATGTCTCTTGTACAGTTTCAGATATCTCAACAGTGTCTCAACCTGTGCTCAGGTTCACTAAAATACTGACATATATAATCAAGACTTTAAAAATGAACTTGAAATATTTCTTATCAAACTCTTCCACGATGGATTTACCTATGCTATATTACGCAATATAATCTTAATTATAATCAGTATAATATAATTTCTTTCCAATTTCATTTCTCCTGTGATTAAGAAGGACAAATTTGCAGACAAAGCCGATGCTTAAATAAAAGATAACTGAGACCACTAAGTCTTTAATCTATGAAAGGGCAACCTCTGAGTAATATTTTTCTTCTGGGTCTCCCTAACATACACACACACTCTCACAAAACTAAAATATTTCTGTAATCCTGAAACTTACTCTGCTCTGAATACTGGGAAACATGGCAGCGTTTAAATGACGACCCGGTCACACACTCCGCTCACACTTAAACACTGAGTAACTGTAATAGTGGCACCCGAGCCCGTTACCGTGGAGACTGGGGAGGAGAGGAAGTCTGCCTCATTCCTCAGTTCTGGGTGCCCTCTCCTATCCAACTGTGAACACACAGTCATCCCCTTCTAAGTCATTTAATACACAGGCATACATATCATACAGTGGAAAAATCAGTGACCCATGCAGCTTTTCGTTCTGATCTTACAACATTTAAACTATTATAGATTAAACTCAGGCCTGACCTAGAATATTTCAGAGGTTGTGACATCACCCATCTGTGTTAATGAGACTCGTTAAAGCCGGTGATGATTAAAATGCATAGTAGCTCTGATAGATGAGTTAACCAGACGTTAACAAGCATGAACTTTTCACCAGTGGACAGAATGAGGCCTTCGAAAATGCAAGCGTACACAAATCTACGGCATGCAAATATACAGATGAACAGCAGTTCCATTGTACACACGTAAAATACACTAGCAGTCAAATGTTTGGTTCGTAACCTAAATTATTACATTTAATTTGCACGCAAACAAAAATGGTGATTTATCAGTTTTGGATCCGACAATGAAGGAATGTTACCATTATTCTAGAATGCGGAAAATAATCGAGTAACGAGTGGGCATGTCCAAAAGTTTGATTAGTACCTGTGGGTGGTGAAAACGAGGGTAATAAAGGTGATAAAGACTAACAGATAGACAGGTGCATGTAGGTCAAGGTGCGTCCTGGCCACACCCACCACCTACAGCTGCGTTCAACAACAGCACTAAAGCCAATATGTGGGTGGACACAGACACAGAACAATGAAGGCATGTCATGAATAAAATGTGATTGTGTGAGAATGACACAATTAGAGCAAAAAGGAAGTAAATAGAGTGAGGGAGATGAATGTGATCAAATGAAAGTGACTCAGCAGTCCTTACACAATATTCCCAAGTTGCAGAGTGTGCATAAATACACTGTTTTAAACCATACAGTCAATGGTATTGTACACAGTTCATATTTAAGAAACAAACGTTGAAAACCCCTTTAAAGTGTATGGCTTATGGTTAGCTCAGCCGAATTTCCCCTGCAATAAAATAATATAAAAATGGCTAGTGTTTGCTAAGTTACTTTCTCTCTAACATCACATTGTGGTCCAGTAGCTCAACTGATAGAGCACTTGTAAAGCTAAGGTTGTGGGTTCGATTCCTAAAGAACACCCTGCTAATAAATAAATACAGTAAATTGCCAGCTGAATAGGTTAAAGCTGATCTGAAGTGTTCTGTTCATCCAGATTATCCTCTTTCTCAGATGCTAGTTTACCTGTATGCTGGAGACTTCTGGTCCTCACTGAAGAAACAGACGCTGATACCCACCACTGAGACACATCTTCTCAGCATATCTCAGTTCAAGTCAAAGCTTCAGCATTACATATGAATGATTTACAGATTTTAAACAGAACACTTACTGGGGAAATCTCCTGACTTCACAGAGTCCTCAACAGTCAATAAGAGAATCCAGTAAGTTCTTCGACAAGGAACCGCGCCGTTCTGCATTCAACAACTGAGTGATCGCTAACAAACTCTCTTGTTACTTTCCACTGACTGTGTGTGTGTGTGTGTGTGTGTGTTTTGTGTGTGTGCGTTTTGCACAGTCATACACGACGCATTCAGTCAAGCGATTCCTGCCAAGTGAGTCCGCAGGCAAACAATCTCACTTTCTCTCTCTTCCTCTCCCTCCCTCTCCCTCTTCCTCTCCCTCTCTCTCTCTTCTTTTCTCTCAGTCTCTTTCACTGAAAGCTTTATGTGTCATCCATCACACACTGATTCACTTGTAGCCATACTGCTATTTCTACCACCAGGGTGCGCTGTTTAATACGGCTTAGGCGACTTTGAAAACTCATTGCCCCAGAAGCGCCGGTTATGCTGGAATGTTGCTTTGAGGTTGCGTTGAGAGGACGCGAGTGGAAGTGAATCAGCTCAGTCAAAAACAACTAGTCACCACAACAGATGTTATGAAGAAAAATGGCTCTTTTTAAAACTGCTTGCAGCTTGTAATCATCTGGAAAGTGAGAGGAAACTTCGCTCAAATTAGTGGTTGTAAACAGTACTGGTTCAGTAAAACCAAATGAACTGTAGTTCAAAAGATATAAACACGATTCCCTTACAAATCATTTCTGGGACAATTTACATATGCATTGGACAGTTAGATACGCTTGTTTGTACACATATAATCTTGATATATGTCTGTGTTTAGGAGAATGGAGCTGACAATACTGGAATACTCAAACAAAACTATACATTAGATACTGATGAACATTAGATAATATATAGTTACAAAAAGCACAGAGGTTCTGGGTTCGAGTCTCAGGGAACACATACTGATCAAATTTATACCTTGTATGCACTGTAAGTGCCTTTGGATGGAAGCGTCTGCCAAATGATTCATAAATGTAAATGTTTTTCTCGCCACGCCTGGTTAGGACAGTGCGTAACGCTTACTCAGACCACAGTATGCGCTGAAGCCCTGTGACACTTAATTGCAGCTAGGAATGAAAATGCAGATGAACAAACACAAACGTCCCAGCAGGGTAATTTCTTAGAACGAAAATGAAAAGTCTAGAACTCTAAAGAACGTGAGAGTCCATCTCTCTGACTTTCTCTTTGACTCGGGGGAAATTCCACATGTGCACATGCTCATCAGGAAGGTCGGCCACCATTACAGGTGCTGCTTCCACTAACTCCAATGGAATCCTGCGGCAGACCTCACACACACACACAAGGGCAGACGGAGTGAAAGCTGGCGCCGCACTGCGACGAGATCACAGGCTTGGAAGGTCGACTCATGCTACGGTCATTTCCCCCCGCTCGCAGGAATGTGAGGGTAAGTGTATGCTCCTCTACGGTTCCTGCACTGACCCCTCACCCAGTTCAGCATCCCATCTTTGCTTCACGAGCAAGTGAGTCACTTGATCCTGCACTTTCACTCGCTGTAATTTGTCAGTCACTACCCACAATCCTCCAGAAGCACTTGCAGTAGGAACCTGCCAAAATTGGCCACTTCCTCCTGCTGTTTAACTAACCCTCATCCTCAGACAGTCTTTTATCTCATTCTCTCCAAAAACGCAACAGGACCTCCCACGGGAATCTGTGTGAAGTCATCTGCTGATTTAGAATAGTTTTCAATGACAATTATTGTCGGTCCTATCTGGGCAAAAAGGACTTTCCATAAGGATTTCCTCCTTATGTCCAGTTAACACTGACAGTGATTTAATCACTGGAGGTCATCAGTTCACTTTACTGTAGAACATGTTCCTATCATCGGATGCCTTACTGTTGAGACTGGCTGCATAATTTAGTTTATGAAAATCTAAGACCTGTGCAGATAAAAATATGATGTCCTTTTTTAAAAAGGAATCCGTTTCATTGCAGCTAAATATTAACATTTTGCAGGAGAAAGAGTTTATATATAAGTTATGATGCATCATTTTACGAACTAGATGACAAAAATAAATGCGTTAAATCATTGCATTGAATCAGACTAATTCAGAATGCAATTTCTGAAATGCTTTTCCATGCATCATTTTGTATTATATCACTACACGCGGGCAGAGATAAATCATGAAGAACAGATGAACTTGCATCACATCATTGCTTATTTCCAAAGTTTTTCATATCGTTTGACATGCCCACATCAGTTCACCAATCGTAGCTCTCGATCACAACGCACGATATCCCCGACTCCTTTAAACAATGAATGACATCAGATCGCTTTGTCAACGCAGATCGCTGTCAGCAATAACGCCCCCAGAGTTCTGATTCCCCAGAAATCTATTCTGATTGGTGGAGAGGGTGCGGTGTGACACATTCTCATTGGCTCTCGGCTGTCATCTGCAGCTCAACAGAGGAAGGAGTGTTGTGAGGGCCAGAATCTCTTTACGACCTGGTTTCACAACATGTACCATCACGCAAACACTTGCCCACACATTAACAAACACACACATTCCAGACGTTCCCTGGCCAGGTAAACAAAGTCCTCATTACACACACACAGGTTTCATCACTGTTGACAGAGGAACTGTTAGATTACACAGACAAACTACACAGTGATCCCTGACCCCATAGATCAATCATGACACACACACACACATAAACAGCAGTGTTTGCTAAGGTAAGCATCAATATTACTATTGGGATTTAAACAAACCCCTCCATCTTTGGATTAACTTGGACTGGTAAGCAACACCTTAGCAACCACTCAGAACACCCTAGTTACCACTTAGCAACATCTCAGCAACCATCAAGAACTTATCTTAATCACACACACACGTATGATAATTTTGATAAACACATTCATTTCCACAAATACATTCTTGCAGTGAAAAGCTCTGATCTGAAAGGCAATTATACATTTTCCTCTGTTAAAGAACCAGAACGTTCATTATTCAACAGATTATGTAACTTCATCAATTACTTCACAGACCTTCAGCTTTATGTTTAATAATTGAGGCCTCGAGATGTTTGTTCTTTTGTTACCATAGAGATAAAGACATGCATGACTTAAAAAAAGTACATACAGAAGTATAACATACTAAAGGTATGCTAGCTAACACCTTAATTATGTAACAGCTAACACTATATCACTATATATATATATATATAAACAGTTAAATACTTACAGTGTTTTAAAGAATGAACAACAGTAATAGAGATGCTTGTCGTAGCAAGCACCACTAATAACCACAATTATGTTTTATGCACGAACACAAAAACATAAATAAACCCTCCAGTTTCAGGTTCACATGAAAGCTCCCTCTGTATAAGATATATAATTTATACGCATCAGTGATGTATAATCAGACAGAACATTAAAATGTCACTCATACTTCAACATGCAGCCTTACGGTACCTTACTGTTTCTTTTAAAATCAACATACCTGCATCTCACAACTGCCTGTACTTGTCATTGTCCAAAAGAGCAACTATTTCCTTTCACCCATCTAACAATTTTAAGTTGTAAGTTTGTTTCCTTAACATTTCCATTGCAGTAACAAAAACGCTAAAATGTCATTTGAAAAGCTCTAGGAAGTTCAAAACATGCAGCTTTTTCAGACATTGTGGTAACGTTATTGCTTGGTTATAAGAATGTTAACATTCCTTAAACGTTCCACTAACAACTTAAGACTAACATGTTTGATATATAATATATATAAAACATTAAAAAAGTTCTACTATCGTTACTGCAAGAACGTTTTTGATAACTTTGAGAGCATTGTGACATTGTGAGAACATTCCTGTTAACTGGGTAGTTACAGTATATCAGTATATTGAGTCCTGTAAATGTGATGAGTTGGTCTTTTATCACCATGGCGATTTGTCACCATTAAAGATGGTTAACTTAATGGACACTCTACCACATCCCCCTCCCCTGGTCTTTCAGTATCAATTGCTCGGAAGTGAGCACTGACCCCACAGAATCAATACCAGAGCAGATATGACTACATATGGATTGAGTAAGATGATCAGTATTCATGGAGACTCATAATAACTTCACAGTATTAATGAGTGGAAGGCATTAGGGGATATTATGAGATTTATTAAGGAGAATGCCGGAGAATAAGGTTTATCCCCAGCTTTACCAACCTAGAAAGGTGTTGATTCATGAACCAAGTTCATTCATTAACCATTCATTAACCAAGCACTAACAAATATTTAGAAGTTTTTTTGTTTTAGCTTGTTTTAATACTTGTTTTTTCTTATTCGAAATGTCTTATTTGTCATCTTCGGCCCATTGGAAGTTTGTTGAGGCTCCCTAGTTGAGAAACTCATTTAATAGTAATGTCTGGGAACTTAAGCCAGATTCAAACCTGGGTCGCCCACAAGCTTGACCACACAATACATCAGAGGCAACATATATTGATTTACTGATTTTTGGGATCATTTGAAATGCTGGCAGCAAACAATAAGGGTAAAGTTCTTTCACCTCCATTTAACATCATTTCCAAAACTGGCATCAGTTCCTCACAATCAGTGCAATAAAATGTGAACAAATTGCAGTGATTCTGGGTTGGTCTGTTTGTGTCTTATAATTAAGCAATAAGATACAATAAAGTCATTATATGGGTTGCAGATTATACAGGTATAAAGGCTGTTTAAACACAATGGACAGTGCTGCTTTTGTTAAATGGTTAATATTTAATACATGTTATTTTATTAAACAAATTTCTGTGTCATCATTTTAATGTGATAATCCCTGACATAACAAAATGTTGCTAGGCAACAAAACCAACAATCTGCTATAGGTGCTTTGCTGTGATAGGATAAACAGGTGTTTTCATAAGGTATATTTTGCCTGGCAGCAACAGCATATTGACCAATCAGTAACAACTTACAATATGAAATTACACTGATCTGAAAGTAATAATACATCTGAAGTCTGTGTTTCTACATGTCACTGTAGGCGGTTGATGACTTTTGCTGAATAATTGCTTTCTTCAAAGAGGTCCTGTGCCACGCTCACAATCACCCATTAAAAAAACACTGAATCCAGCCTTCATGTAGAGTGTGGGAGCCTTTGAAAGCTAAGAGGAATACCAGAGAAGAACCAGAGAACAGCTTGGCATTCCCAATAAAATCCAGTAAACCTCGGAACAAAATCCGGCAATGCCAAAACCACACTGAGCTCATGCAGATAAACCGTGACGTTGCCGATGAGTAGCGCACACTCATCTGAAACTCCGCCCGGGCCTGATGGTTGTAAAAAACATTTTTGATATTTCTAAGCAATAACCACAGGAAAACGCCCAATCTGTTTCTGTGCGCCTATGATACGCCACCTATGACCAAAGCCACCGCCCACCAGTCCCATCCATGCGCCCTTGCCAAAAACAGCCTCTCCCCAGGGCGTGATACGTCCGTTGGGCTGCTAATGATGCCTGGTATTAGCCTGGTCTTTGCTGCTCTGTTAATGGTCTCATTAAAAGGTTTGTTACTGCTGAGCGGTCCCTCAGCTCTGGGTAACAGCCCTGCGGTAGATCACACACACATGCATGTCATCAAGTTTTCCTTCAAATGGAGTGCTGTGTCATTTTTACTGCCATTTAAACTAAGAAACGTCTGAACGTTTTGTGTTCTAAAGGTTGCAGGCAGTAACAGGATGAATATGTTGGGTTTACAGTGGGCCGCAGGTCCTAAATGAATAATTGTGGCTAGGGACTCACCAGAGTTTGTTACAACAACATAAGTGCTGTTTTATGTGACCGTTTTTAGGCAACAAAGGTTGACGCAGTGGTGGCAGTGACATCTTGTGGTCGGCAAAAGAATTGGGGATACAAACTTCATTTATTCTGAGATGTGACAGGTGGATGAAACTAGCCATCGTGCTAGGCATTCTGCGTGGTTGGTTGGTTGGTTAATTGGTTCAGGTAGGTGATTGTTTACTAGTCCTAGTCAAAAAACTAGTCAAAGTCTCAGTGAGACTCTAGTCCCCCAATATTGCTCAGGTCCGTTCTTTCACTACAAGTCAATGGATTTTTTAGCTTGTTTTTTTCACCAGGGTTTAATTATTAACATTAGGGGATTTTTTTTAAATTCCCTAGTGCTAACTATGAGCAATAATCATAGCGATACAATCAACACTAAATATGTTCCACCCCTGCAGGGTTAAATTCTCTGTTTGCAGTAGTGAAAAATAAGACCTGTACTGACACACGGATACTGACACTGTGGGCACAAAATTGCCTGCACAACAGGCCGGGCGTATCCTGCAAGACAGTCCACTGCCCCCCCGGGCGGTACCGGTGTCATATAGAGGCCACAGAATGACTCAATCACAAACGAATAGTGCCAAACAGGAAATGGAGCCAGCTTTTTGTTTAAACTGAAAAATCCATTTGATTTTCATGACATTTTCCAGGCGCATGTGATCCGTGTTTATCATCACGGTAGCTGAACATTGGGTTCCTCAGTGTCTTTTTACAACAACCATTAGTCTGGCCAAAGAATGTTGTTTTTTGGTGTCACCTTCAGAGCTGACTCCAGGTTTCTCCGCCTGTACTCACTTCCAGTCTATCTGTTTATTTTTTTTCCATTTCATGCATTTTCGGAAGAAACTGTAAGTAAGGTTTGCCTGTCTCAAAAATGCACCCCTTTAAATGTACAGTAAATCTACGGGATTTTGTATCAATCATAAGGAAATAGTTCTGATCATCAATAAAGTAACAGGACACCTCTCTAGAATAAGTTATAATGTGATTTGTAGCACGCATAACATTTAATACTTAAGTTAAAAAATGTTGAAAATTTGCTTGGCAAGCACCATTGATAATTATTTGTCATAAGTATTATTCATAAGTATCTGCTCTCATTTGATCTATGTTTATACCCAAATTTACTATCCATATTCCCTCTCCTCTGTATCGCATTTTCAGCGTGTTCGTATGAACTTCCTGCAGCAGCCAACCACAAAGCGTCTCATATCTGCAGCCCCTCTTTGCATGCGTTTTCAAGCAAACTCAATTCAAAACCTTTAGAAAGAAAAGCAAAAGAAAAAACGCCCTTCACAAATTTCTCTTTGACTAAACGTGTCACATTAAAACACGCTGATATGGATCTGAGTACGGGACACTTTCTGATGTGTCGTAAGCAGAGCGAGATTCGAAAGCTTTTTTTTTGCACAACTGTAGTGTGGCCTCAGTCCCCGGAAACCCCAGACAGCGCATCTCTTTCCTAAGAAAGCGGTAAATCCCCGCAGATCTGGTGCTCAGCCAGGGACCTAACATCCAACCACAATCAAAACAAGTTTGACGGACACATCATTTAGCCAGTCACTTTGCTCAGTCATTTTGGGGCAGGCCTATCATAGCAGATTCATTTCAGAACTCGTCACAGCCCTTCCTCTGTTCTGACTGTGCGTGCTAACCACACACACACACATCTACTCCACTACAAACTTTTAGTTCAATCTGAATCACACAGGGGAAACTTTTATTGCTCAAAGGTTGTTCTTTGGAGTTCTCAGTTACTTCATTAAAATATTAGCTTTCTCTCAGGTGTTTTGGCCGAAATTCCTTTAAAGAAACTTTGTGATATATTGCCTAAAAAGCTGAATGGCAAAGCTATAATTTTACCTTGGAAGAATTTAATTAGAAATGTTTGAGTTCATATAAAATTATTTTTCATTGCAGAAATATTGTTACATATTAAGATGCAGTTGAGATTTCTTAAGATCTAAAACTCTGGCGCATTTAGGATTACTCAAGGCTTTTTCTCAGGAGAAAAATATCGAGACTTCAACAGAAGTCTCCATTTGATCTCCTTATAATCTCATTGCTGACTAGGAGACACAATACAGATCATAAGAAATATAGTTCCTTACCTATGGGTAAATATCACTTTCAAGTTTGTTGTCCTGTTTTACAACTGCTCCCGACAGCTGGTTAATGTGTTAACATGACAACTTGACATATCACAACCGGGAATACAGCGTCGGTCACGTTTTCTCTCATGAGCTCAGACGTCCAGCAACGTTTGTGTGACTCATTTGAATATAATATAATCCTGTTTTATATAACACAAAGCATTAGCGAAACAAAACGTGTCACAAGTTTCAAAAAGTCAAAGAAACTCACATAAGCAGTTTGTATACCTTAGCAAATGTATTTGTTTTAAATGCCACAATATAGTTTAACAAGCTGACATAGTGTGAAAGGGTAAATTTTTTAAAGGACGCCAAACGCAGCGACCCACACGAGCATGACCATCCCATACGCATAAACACTCCAATGCAAATAAACAGGGAAGTCAAATAGGAAAGAGAAACAGACTGACTTTTTCAAAATAATGCATAAGGACGTTTAGTACTCACCTCGCTTTTCTCTCTCTCTGTTTTTTGGCTCGGAGTCTCTCGCCCTCAATCTGTTTAGACACGTTGAAAAACAGGTGCTAGGAAAAGAGCAAAAAAAACACCTGACAAGCGCTCAGTGCTGTTTCCCCTCCTCAAATGATCTCTCATATCTCTGTCTTCTGTCTCTCTCTCTGTTTCAGTTGCCAACAAACTGCTTTGTATCTATATCTCTGGGTAATGAAACTTTAGTGTGCATGACACACACACACACTGCCACAGGTATAGCTGTGCAACCTTTCTCGAATCATCTCCAAAGTCCACTGTCTGTGTTTTAGTCCTTCACATAACTATTTTATGACCTGTGGTCTGATGATTCACACTGGTTGCACAACCAGGCAAAGTAAGCAGAGATCACACATCTGGACACACACACAAACACACACACAACGCTGAGTGTGACGACGAATCTTCTGACTCCCACACTTAGAAAAAGGGAGATGAAGCAGGTACAATACAAAGAAAGCAAGAAAGGGTGCATGTGTTTGTGCTTAAAGGCACTTTGGGGACAAACCTGTCCTCAAAAGTAAGCTAAACCAGCTAACAATTTTAGGTTGTGGGAATGTTTCCCTAATGTTACTATTAAGTAACAAAAACGTAAAAATGTTATTTTGAAAGTTTCAGGAACGTTTAAAATGTCCGGTTTTTAGATGTGCTATCTACTCAAACATTTTCTGTAATACTGTAATGTTTTTGAAATGTTCCACTAACAACTTATGAATAACATTTTTGATATATACGATATATAACATTAAAAAAGTTCTACAAATGTTACTGCAAGAACGTTGTTTGATAACTTTTAGAGATTTTAGGTAACATTAGCCAATGTTCTGTGAATGTTCCCGGTTAGCTGGGAAGTGCAACAAAATGACCCTGTGAGGACATTTGAAATGTTCTTTGTATGAACAAGTTTTGGGGAGGGTTAGACTATAGTAACAATAAGCTGTGTATAACCACAATGGAAGTCTACTGTATGTCCCCATTTTGATAGCCAAGTGAACGTTTGGGTGAGAAAAGCAAAGTAAAGACATAAAAGACCTTCCAAGCAGAAATCAGTGCAGTCCAGCTAAAAACAAAACACTAATAAAATCAAACACCTCCCTACAAATGCACACTTATAACTGGAGCTTCACCGAGGATAAACTGTTAAACGCTGAAGCTTATGCGTTCTAGACTACGTTTTCTGGCTCGAATGGTTGGTTAGCGAGGGATAAATTCGGACACGATGGCAGAGGAGTTTGAAGGGTAATTTAATTCTCATTCACATTGGCCAACATGTCGGATTTGAGAAGGTGTTATGCAACCTAATGCCACGTCGAAACACAACAACAACAACAAGCTCAGAAAGAAAACAAGATTCAAAAGGGTTAGGACGTGAGCTTGGGCGGCAGGTTTCTATGAGGATTTAGCTCTATTATTTTGACATGGGTGGTTGTAGTGTTTCACAATTAGGATAAACAGATTTTTCTTCAGAGGAGTGCTCTGGGTTCGATGCAAGTTAAGCTTTATCGACAGGATCTGTGAGATGTAGTCGATTACCTCAGAGAATCATTTAGACTCATCCCTCAGTTTGTAAAGACAAGCAAAAATCCCGTTTACAGTCATGGACTTAGTGGAAGTCGATGGGGCGGGGTACCAGGGTAAAAGTTAAAACACACATGAGATACACGTGTTAACACGAGACCAGATTCAAACGCTGATGCTGATCACGTATGTGCAAAGTTTAGTATTTCAACTCATGACCAAGTAAAGCAGTTCCACCATTAAAAGGATCATTCAGAAACTTTACAGCTGGACTAACGTTTATTTTACAGAAGAATTATTATAAGCAAAGCTGCATTTGGAAGCTGCTTTTTAATCGTCCAGAACATCTTGCCCCATAACTCTGAAACACAATTTAATTAACATGGCTCTGTTTATATCTGTATATAATGATACAGACAGACGGTACCCAGTTACAGGTTTCAAGCTTGTAAGACAATTTTCCTAATGTTTCCGTTAAGTAACAAAAATCTAAAAAAGTTTTTTAGACGTCATTTTACAATTGCTTGGTTGTAAGATATTTTGTAATGTTTTTAAAACATTCCACTAACAACTAAAGAATAATGTTTTTGATATATATGATATATAAAGTTTTCCTAACTTTTCTGCAAGAACATTTTTTGATAACTTTAAAATAACTTTTATAGAACATTAGCCAGCCAAAACATCTACCATTAGCTGGGTATGTACAGGCCATAGAGATGTTTTTAAGAAATGTATATTTCTTAATATTTCTTTCTTTATATTTCTATCCCTCTGTTTCTCCATCCAGCAGCGCTCTTGACAGATCTCATGTTCAAACACACACATCAGATTTTCATCATTCCCCTGGGGGCACGAGTTAACACACCATGAACAAACACACACCCACAATTGTAACAGCTACACACTTAACCGCACAAATCTAACACGACTGACCACTCTTCACGCACGCTGCTTTGTAAAACCCTGCACGCTCAATTAACAGCCCACTCTGCAAACTTTACACACATGAATCAACCGTAAACCAGCTAAACCGGGTTCCAGATATGAATAGGTGGTATTTCTACTCTCTATTTCTACACACACACACACATAACCTAAATGTATGCAAAACCAAAGGTAGGATGTTTGCATCATTAATAAGTTTAGATTATCAGTTAACTAAACCTTTGCCAAGTCATCTTATTCTTTAACAAGTAAAGGTCTGGTTAGCAATAAAGGAGAAAATAAAGGAGACAGGTTTCTTTTCTTAGCCATAAAGCCACAGTGATTCAACAGTTGATGTCTTGGTTTAAATGTGATGACTGAACCAGTTTCTGATTCTGAGTCTTTATCAACCGTCCAAAGGGGTTCCACAGTTAACGGCACACTGCAGCTATTCAACGTGGTCGGTTTGCTTGAAACGAGACCAGCTTTTTTCTCTGAATTCATGCACCTTACCTTGTATGGCAAATAATTTCTAAGGGTGGTGGCAACACACACACACACCCATGCAGTCTGATCAATGGTCCCTGATTAATAAATCATACTGCCGAGATATTTCTAGATTCATCTCCATGACGACCCCTGTGCTTAGTGTTTATCAGGGTTCTTGGAAACACACAGATAAATAAAATGATGGAAAAAGCTGAAAGAATGAAACAGAGAGCCCTTGGAGATCCTGCAAACAAGAGTACAGACCTTCTTCTTGAACCTTTGACTTCTGAAATACAAACCACCAACAACTTAATAGTTCTTATTCAATAACTGTACATACTGTATGCCTGTATTTCTGTGTAGGATCTTCGTGCAGATATTTTAAGGGATATATTATTATATTTATCAAAACGTTTGACATTACAATTCTTTAAAAAATTTTATTTGAATTTAGAACCAAAATCAAAGCTCACAGGCAACCAAAAAAATCACAGTTTTACAATGTCTTGGGCACGTGGAACATGTTAAGACCAAAAACGTTTTTATTATTAGCTGCTTTTAAAAAAGACATACTTTTCTTTATTTGAAGATTTTGCCGAGTGTGCTCTGAGTTTAAGAATATTATTACACAGAATGAAGAACAGCTGTACATGAGAGGATGTGCGGAAAGCCCTTATATGGAGATGGACTGGGCGTGTATTATGCTAATAACTAACTACAGGTATGAACTCCCTCATTTACATTAATCTGGATTCATCAACATTACAACGAAAGAACAACTTCATCCAAAAGCTTTTGACAGAAATTAAACACAGTTATTTCTTTTCTGAGCAATATGTCTGCTAATATCTACAACAAAATTAATGAGCTGTGGTGTACAGTGCGTTAAAACCCGAGTTAATGATCTGTAACTGAATCTAGCTGTAGGAAATCCCCAGTCAGTTAATTAAACCATCAAACTTATTTTAGACTCAGCCTTCTCGACTTTCAACTTCGTATTAAATTTTTCTCCTAAATTACTTCAGAGAAATAAAACTGAAACGATTATTAACATACATAAAAATATGAAATAATCAACAATATGGAGCTATAAAACAAATGTAGACTTCGATCACTAAAATTGATCACTGATTGAAGACCTGAGCTCAGTTTGTGCCATTGTTAAGATCTCTTCTGAAACGCAAGTGGATACGTGAGATCCGCTCCTGTCTGTATCCCAGGAGAAACATCTGAGATGCATGACACTAAAGCAAAGGGTTCCTTCTGCTCTGTATATAATCTCATTGTGGTCTAGGAGAAATAATAGAGACGTTAAAGAGATCTCATTAAAGAAAGAGAGGGACGCAGCAGAGAAAGGAATATTTAGGGAATAATGTACATATACTGTGGAAAATGGGTGTTGACTGGCTGTGAGTCACATTATACGGTCACTTCTCGTCTCTGCTGTCACGACTCGATTTTCACAGGCAAACATTCGCAGCCTCTAGAGGATTCTGGAGATGAGAGTAAAGCACATCACTGCGTCTTTAGAAGCCAGGGGGGCATTACAATGAGAAACAGTTGAACAAATGACATGTTGCGAAACCAGCTTTATCATTACTGATATGTGCGAAATGAACACACGTGATACAGCGTTATTTAGCTTAAATCACTGTTTCAGTGTAAATTCATGTTTTAAAACTATAACCCAGCTGATTCTCTTGCTTTTTGTGACAAAAAGCACTCATGCACAATGAACAGAAATAAACAAACAATTAACTGACATTAAGACTAAAACATTACGATTAACAAATGCTGTAAAAATGTATTGCTTATTGTTAGTTTATCTTAACTAATGCATTCATACATGTTAACAAGTGCAGTGTAAAGTGTTTTGTTTCATAAAATAAACAAAAGAAGATCTTGGGCAGAATGTTTAATCTTCTGTTTTTCATACAAGGAACGTAGATGGTGATTTATGCTTTCTAATGGCAAAAACGAAACTATAAAAACACTGGACATTATCTGCCCGTTTCTAACACAAAGCACACAGTGTGTGACTTTAGTAGGCTTGGGATATAGTACACGACTTACATTGTTGCTCTTTAATGATAATTTTATGGTGCTTGTTTCCTTGAAATTTTCTTTTGAAGCTTGGCAGTATAAATAATTCCCTTTACATCTTTACATTGATCATCTTTGCAAAGAGCCTAGCATGTCATTTTTTACAGAAAACAAAATAAAAAGAACGCGTTTGGAACGCATAGGAATTTACATTTCTGCATGTTCAATCACATTGTTTAGATTTGACTGTAAGAGCAGCTCATATTCTCCTCTTTCTTTCTTTCTTTCTTTCTTTCTTTCTTTCCTTCTTTCTTTCATCTCTTTTGTCTTGTATATACAATACAGGACGTTTGATAACAATATGACTCATGCTACTTTTCCAGAGCCTGACCTCCATGCGGTTGCCATGGAGATGCTACACTATGGGGATGGCCTCTTTCAGACTAACTCAAATGACCCCCCAGCTCTCCCAATCAGCCAATCAGAGGCAGCTCGTTACATCACTCAAAACATCAGCCAATCACGAAGAGCGTCTGTTCTTTGAGGCAAAGACAGCATCCACTTCTCATTTCTCATTTAATTAGAATGGAGCCACACAAATATCATCTTTTAAGCAAATCACATACAAGGTGACATTAGTTATCGGCCAATCACGAAGCAGCATGCAAATCGCAGTTAAAGCCGGCCTGAGGATATGCCGAGGGCTGAGCTACTCATAATAGTCACAATGACTAAGGGCTTTTCACGATGACATACGTAATTTCTTCAACACTGTGGAAAATGACCTAGTGAAATGGACAAATAGATTATTTTCACAGGAGGAAATGTGTGATGGTATCTGATGGCAATGGCGTCAGAAAGACCTGCTTATGTATGTGTGTAAGAGTGTGTGCGTGCATCTTATTGGCACTAAGTGCAGGAGTGACTCATTGCGATAAGGAAAGAATTGTCCAAAGCAGAAAGATTCTAGGGCAGAGAGGCTGAAAATGAATATTGCAACAACATGCAACCGCATGCAGTTGGGTTCTGCATCTCCATGCCTGTCTTTTAATAAAGAAGCACCAAAAATGTATTAGCACAAAAATTCAAACTCCTCGACAGTCATTGATATTACACAATGTTTATGCTTGACAACTGTTGATGACTGTAATAATATAATCATAATATAATCAGGTCATTAAATATACCATCATATAATTTCATGAGTTAATAGTCCATCATGAAGCCACATACTAAAACTGCTGCCTCTAATTCCTCAAACCGCAATGTTCTTATAACTATAACATACTTAAACCGTATAACTTCAATGCTCTGTAAGTCACTTTGAATAACACCATTGGCAAAATATTTAAATTTAATTTAGTTTACGCTGAAGTCGTAGCCATGGCTTATGCAGTGGCTTAAGATCCGTGGTGCTCACTACACGCATGTGGGAGGTTATGTGGTGGGATTACATGCGATAAAAATGACTAATAGGGCATTCAGTGTGAGCTTACACGCAGTCAGTGGAGCGGGAGGTGGCGGGGGCCTGTTAAAGAATTAATTCATGTGTTTGTTTTTTTATGCTGTTCGCCACATTTGTGCTCTAGGTGCTAAGATGTCTGTGTACTTGTGAGCGTGAATGGTTTGTATATTACAGTGTCTGCGCACATTGTCATCTTTAGCGAGGGAGTGAGTTCGAGCGTTTATCACGAGTGTCATGTTCGTGTACGTGCATAAATCTATGAGTATGACAATCACAGCACAACAACTGCTCAAAACAAAGACTGTGGGAGCCATTTAAGGGTGTGGATGTGTATTAGATAACAACTGAATGTCTCGTCTACATTTAGGGTGAACTTGCTGTGTTTATTATCACGCATGTGTGTTTTTAAAAATGTGCATTGAGGTGTGTGTGTGTGTGTGTGTGTGTGTGTGTGTGTAAGCTCTAATTTTAGAAATCCATGTTTGTAATGTAACAACATGGGGTCACATGGCCAAAACACAGCTGAGACCGATAAACAACATTTTACACGTTCTCCAGCATTTGTGCCACATTACACACACACACACACACACACACACACAGGCCTCCCTGTGAAGCTATTGCATTATCAAGCATCAATGCCCTGGAGCCCCCTAGTGGAAGTGAAGTATACTACACTTTAAAAAAAAGAAGTGTTGAGGTGCTGCTATGCACAGATTTCAGGCAGGAATTCAGCATGCTGCAGACTGATATGTTGCTCTGGAGAGAAGTCAAGACTCTGGCCTCCACTGTGCTGCCTATAGATAAACAGCCTCTATAGAGCATGACATTAAAGCTCTGAGACAGCTGCTTATGTAACACACACAAACTGCCATATGTCCATGAGAGAGCTCACACAGAGCTAAAGAGACGTTTCATCAGCTGTATGTTTTTCCTTTATGATATGTGTCCTGTTTTCAAGTGCCCAGCTAATGGGAGCTTTCTCAGAATGTTGACTGACGTTCTCTAAAGGTTCTTGCATTAACATTGTAACTTTTTAACGGTTTAAATCAAATTGTTATTCTTACGTTTTTAGTGGAACATTTGAAAAACATTACAGAATTAAGAAATGTTTGATGACGTTCTTTTAACCAAGCAATAATGTTAATACAACATCAAAAACAGCTGCCCTTTTGAACGCTCTAGGGACGTTAAAAAAGCATTTTTAATGTTGTTACTTAACATTGAGGAAATGTTATTAGAAGTGTAGCAGGGTCTGCTCATCAAGTCTCATCCATATAATCTAATCATGCCATTCCAGCTTCAAATGTTCAATTCTTCCTGTATCTTCAGCCATCACTTCCTCTGTGCATATGGCAGGTCATTAGCCTGAAGCGTCAGCTCCGTCGATACTACGGCAGCGTGTGAAAGAGCCACTGGAGTGTGATAATACTCACACACTCACAAATAACCTCCTTCACCCACTCAGCAAACACACACACATAAAGCACGACATGAGGTGGCAAAAACAACCGAGACACTAAATTTGAGAAAATCTGAGTGTTCCTTGCCCATCTAAAACTCCCATGATGCTAGTGTGTTGTGGATGGTCGCTATGCAGTTGATAAGGTGTTCTTTGTGGTTGTTAGGGTGTTGCTATGCAGGAGTTAGGAGCGGTTTGGGTGGTTAACTCCTGTTCCGGATCAAAAGAGAACACTCAGAAGTCTTCATGATATTCTGGTCACAGGAAATAGCAGGAAATATGCTGGCGCACAGAATAGCATGTCTCTCTATGCGGCCATATTTATGAGTGTCTGTGTGTGGGCGTACGTCCTCTTTTGCTCGGCTGACGTGTGGGCGCTTGTGTATGCTCTCACTGTTTGCAAAAAAAAATGTTTGCATTTGTTGCGCCTTTGCATGGGAGTGTCAGACACACAGCGCCTATTTGTACACGCGTGTGCATGTATGTACTGTATGTACAGTATACACGCCGTGGCATTAATGTAATGAGCATTTCCTGGCGTGTGTGCCAAGCCTCTGCCCACGTGTCTGGTTCAGTGTCAAAGGCCTTCTACTCACGCTAAAGAAAGATCTGGAAGTCTACACAGCCTCTCATTGGCCCTGATTCAACTTCCTTTCTTTCTGATATTATTTTGAAAGTTCTAGAAATGTTTAAACCTTCATGTTTTTAGATGTTGTTTTAACATTATTGCTTGGTTATAAGAACATTATTTAAACTTTTCTGTAACATTTTTTAAATATTCCATTAAAAACTTAAGAGTAACGTTTTAATACATTTGATTTATACTCTTGAAAAGTTCTACTAACATTGCTGCGAGAACATTTTTCATACCTTTGCAAGAACTTTTAGAGAACGTTAGCCAACCATTTGAGAATGTTCCCTGTTAGCTAGATTATCCCACAACAAATTATCTACACAAGGCCTTACCTGAGCATGTTAACGCTGATCTCAGGTCAGTATTAGGGGTGGAAAAGTAAGGCCGAAGCAGCTTTATGAAATATAAAGGAACCACAATCAGTCAGAAATCACAATGCTGTCTTTTAAGGTGCATTTACAAGTGACCACTAGGGGGAGGCAGGTGTGCCCAGTGGACAAAAGCCTGGGTTAATACTGCTGGGTCATGACGACCTGCTTTTTGGCCAATGGTGCCATGAGATCTTTCTGTTTTAGCTGATGCTACAGCACCATATGGGTGGATATAAGACAATCTGGACTCTGGTTTCACATTTCAGACTGACTGCAGTGAAGAACCAGAAGTGATACACAGAGCAGATAATAATTAGAGATGAAGTATCAGGTTTGTGGGACAACAGAAGCAAGCAAGTGTAACGCTCATGACGTTCTGTAATGTAAAACCAGAAACCAGGAAGTGGCGTGGCAGAAAATAACAATAACATGACAGATTTTATATTGCTTGGTACGTTTGGTTATTTTTGTAAGATTAGATTAGGTCTTAAAAATGTTCTGTGAGCTGTGTGTGGCCGGACTGACTTCTCTTTTCTGTGTTTTTCACAGTCTTATCAGGGACTCTTGAGGGAAAATCAGTGATCTGGCTAAATATGGCAGCCATGCTAAGTCCATTTTTATCACATGTAGGCCAGTCAGGCACACAGGAGAGGAGAGAGAGAAAGAGGTTCTGAGTCTAACACAGAGACTCATAGGTCCGCATACAGACAGAACAGTCTCAATGATTTATTTCATATAAAGGTGAATTTTACGAAAAAGACCAACCTCATCTAGATTATATATTATCCCAAATCATAGAAATGATATAAGATCAGTCATTTTTTTGCATTGACATGATATGCATGACTATAAATCCTACCCCCTTATATAATGTATGTATAATGTATATCCTGTACATATATATATATATATATATATATATATATATATATAATAGGACATACATTAGATATTTTTGTGCGATTCACTGTTAACAGTTACAGTTCACTGTCTCAGCCTCTCAACCACTCCTTTTTAAAACAAACCCTGAACAGAACTGCCTTTAGGGAAATAATTCCATCATCCTCATGTGTAATATTTAATTACGCAAGCTCTTACCACCTCTAAAAAAAATCACACTTTACCAGTTATTATATAAGCATTCACAAACAGATGTACCGACAAAGCTGAGTTATTGTGCTTTGTTTTATTCCAGATCGAATGAAGATTAATCCTGTGCAAACGTTTGACTTTGATATTGTATCTGATTTCAGATATTTAATATTGTAACACATTACGCATTTGTTTAATGAAATGATTAGCTCTCTAAATAGAAACCATGTGTATGGATCAGACAGCCATGTACAATAAATATTCCTTCGTAGTCTTTGAAAAATGTAATTTCGTTCACATTCACCACATTTCAATATAAACTTGCTAAGCCACAAATAAACGAGGTTCGAAAATAAAACATCAGGCGCTCTGCTCATTAATGCGCTTTTGGATAAAGCAGTGTTCTGTGAAGCAGCTCTGTAATGCAATTGACTGCCTATCTCCTTGTTTGCTTGTGGCATGACTCAGCAGTTTATGTGCCTATTTAGTCTGACTGAAAGCATTTTTTACCGTTTGCGGCAAGACGACTGAGAGATACTGTTACTGATACACATTAGAACTAAAGGTAATGAGAAAGACAACGAGAGCGTTTTTTCAGGCCTATATAAAACCTTGAAGGATGGCTTGAGAGAGAGTGAGAGAGAGAGGGAGGGAGAGAAAGTGAGAGAGCAAAAGAAAGAAAGAGAGAGAGACAGAGAGAGAGAGAGGAAGGTTTTAAATATGGGATGAGCTATCCTGTGGCTGAAGTGACCCAGTGGAATTGACCTGATTTTCACTCGCCCCAAAAGGCTCTTGATTTCCAACTAAACAAACACCCTGCCTCGGCCCTTTTATTAGTTGGAAAACAAGTCGATGCTGTGCCGCCAAGGAAGTTGCTACAACAATAATCTTTACTCACCAACAAAGACTCTGTAAAGGGACCGTCTGTAGCTAAACAATTATTTTCAGAGTTTACTGGAATTGACCAACAATTTGGGACATTTGGTTCTGTCCAACATAAAGAACAGTCCAGCACAAAATGACTCATTACCATCATTCCATGTCTAACTGGTTAAAGGAAGTCATTTGACTTGGAATTTCTTTCTCGTTTTGTTTCCTTTATTGATGGAAACTCTAAAATTAAAAAAAGTAGAATTATGCTGGGCGGACGGAGGTGTTTGTTTTTGATGCAACTGCGTCAACGTTATAGCTTACCCAGATAACAGGAAACATTATCAGAACACTGGCTAACGTTCTCTCAAAGTTATCAAAAATCTTCAAGCAGTAACATTACTAGAACGCTTTTTCAACGTTATATATTGTATATATATCAATGCAATCAAATATAACTAATTATTTTTAAATTGTTTACGGAATGTTTTACAACGTTACAGAATTACGTTTGAATAACGTTCTTGTAATCAAGCGATAACGTTAATACACCGGTTACAAAACGAGAACATTTAAATTAACATTTTTAATGTTTTTGTAACTTAATGGAAATGTTTGGTTTTTACAACCTGAAATTGTTAGCTGTGTAGTCTCTATCAGCCTGTGACGTTTTTATATTTCCTGTCAATGTTTATTGCGTTAGACGGACCAAACTGTTTTCCCTGCTCAACATCAGCCGTGGGTTCGGCATAAGGAACGTCTTGTCCTCTCTGTGTCGGCAGACTTAAAGTGTTTTCGCCAACCTCTGCCAAGTCGAGCTTGTGTCATTACTCTGTGAAAACGTATCCTCTTTATACTGGTTACTTTGAAAGCCAAACCACTGTAGCTCTCCAATGCTCTCTCACACACACCCTCAGACCTGAACTTGACAGATGGACGGGTTTTTAGTGGGGTGAAACACAGTGCCTGTAGAGAGTTGCTCTTTGTCCGTGGCATCCTGAATGAGATATGAGTTCACATTGGGTAGTGGAGGGCTCGGGCAGGGGCTGTGCCAGCTTTGCTTGCCCGGCCGCATTCCTCTCCCATTCAGATCTTTGGGAACCAGGAACTTAGGGCACAAATATCGTCCATCTCTGTGCTCTCCCTGCCAACCTGAGAAGCCCTGGGAAGTTCTCTCACAAAGCCAGGTTTGAATAAAGGCTTTTAAACTACAAGTACCAGCGGTCTTGTGTTTTTCTTGAACACAAAGGGGCATTTAGTGCGTCAAATATCATAAATGGCTGCGGGTTAATGGGGAGGCTTTGGAAGTTTGGTGTCTGTGAGGAAAGATGAAAGAGGTGATGATTTGTTGACCATTATGTGTGATAAAGTTTAAGAGCTACAAAGATAAACTTTAGTCAATAACAAATGCAGCCCATTATACTTCCATAATAAAAATAAGTGAACTTTATTTGTTCCATTTGAAATTAAAGGAATTGAAAAAATGTGCATTTCATTTCTGACTACAGGCTGATCTGACTGCCCAGCTAACAGGGAACGTTCTCAGAACGTTGGCTAACATTTCCCCAAGTTATCAAACACGTTTTGCAGTAACATAAGTAGCATGTTTATAATGCCATACATTTGATCACAAACAGTTTAAGAACATTACAGAATTTAAAAATGCTTGAATAACATTCTTATATCCAAGCAATAATGTTAATACAACATCTTTTTGTTGTATTAACATTGGATTACCATTGTTTTGAATGTTCCTACAACTTCCAAAGTAGCATTTTTAATATTATTAAAACTTAATAAAAATGTTAAGGAAACAGTCTTACAACCTAAAATCGTTAGCTGGGACATTAGCAGAGGAAGAATCAGAGAGAATAATTAAAAATGTTCCCTGTTAGCCGGGACATGTCCTCATTCAGTTCTACTTAATCTTTTATTCCATCCTTCTCTCTCTCTTTTCTCTCAGTTGAGGGTAATGGCGCCAGCTTCTGCCTCTGTGTGCCTGCGTCATCACTCGCTTCCCCTGCCGTCCACTGGATGTAAACACACGCAGTCACATGGGAAGCAGTACATCATGACCACACACCCCAGAGCGGAAACGCAGGTTTCACAGCTGAAGACTAGCAGGAATCACACCCTCTCATACACACACACACACACACACACGTTTAAACACCACTGCACGCTAATATAACCCTTAGATGTTAATTCAGCATGACACACACAGATGCCTCCCCGCGTGCCAGCAGCACAACTTTACCACTGCGACAAACACGCCACGAGCGCGCTTATAAATACTGCAATTTTCACCAGGAAATGAAACACACATGCTGCAGCTGTTTTGTTCTCTTTCTGACCTGTTCTTCAGAACTGCGGGCTTCCAGTAAAGGTTTGCATTAGCTGGTGTACCACATTTGACTCATGAAAAGAGGAAGCTGACAGTGCGACAGGAATTGATAGCATTTTTATAGGACCTGCCTTCCAGCTCGTGAAACTGTGTGATCTTGCTGCCTGGAAGGACTTTGTGCAGTTTTGGTGAGCAGGTTTTGAAAGGTGACAGACCAAAGCAGCTGACTATTACAGATTGTACTTTGAAAGACCCTGGTTTAGTGCTACAGTTTTTGTGGTCTGCGTTTCCATCAATAACTCTTATATACTGTGGCTGATGACGCACAGCGTCATGTCTGTTTGTTTTTCGTTGGGCAGAAGCACACACACACGTCCACAGCAGCCTCTCCCATACGTCAGCAACCCATGGTTCATCTTATTGTATTGTTTTCCTCCATGTATGTGGTAAGCAAATGTGCCTTGTTAATTCACTCCAGGGTGGAAATGGCTTCTTACAGCACACTGATCCACTTAATACACGCCGGAACAACATGACCCCGAATCAGTCTCTCCCCATCGCAGACATCAGACCGCCGTGTAAATACTGTCCTTTTGGGGGGATGTTTACAAGGTACAAAACAGTCAGAAAAACCTCTGAAAAGTCAGTCATATCGAAGCTGGAACAGAACCAAGGCAGCTTGTCCTCTGATCTTTACAACATGAAACCATTTGTGTCCTTTAAAAATCACCAAGCGATGAGAATCACAAAACACAGCCAACATATGTCAGAAACATTGATTATTTATCATTCTTCATCTATTGTTATCTGTTCTTCATCATGGTCTATTAGCTACAAGGGTGCTGGCTGCAAGTTTTGATGACCGTCAACGTCATCAATCCTCTTAACACGCCCTTTACCTGCGCGGTTGCTTAGCGACCCACTTCAATGACGTCACTTTTGGTCTCACGTACATCACTGACAGTCAATGTAAACCATATTTCGCGCGTCGCTTCATGTTTTGACGCACGCGACGCTCCCGGTCTAAACGACGCGTCGCGGGGCAGCGTGCGCGTTGTTGATCGTCCTGCCCGGGCACGACAACAAGGCTGTGGCGTCGCACATTATGGTGATCTATATATATATATATATATATGTTTCTCTGTTTATTATCACATTTATTAGCCCAGATATCACTTGTATAAAGAAAACACGCGAGCTTTATTATCATGCATAATATTTTGCATTTGAAAACGAATTGCAATTCATTTCACGCTCGCACAAACACCTTTGGGGAGGATGCGAAGCACAAACATCGTAACTTCGAGTTTCTCCAACATACGGACGCGGCAAGTTCATTATAAGGAGTAAACGCGAACAGAATTAAATGAATATGTATATTTATTTATTTAAATCTATAAATGAACATTTAAATCACTTAAAAATACCCAAAGTCTTACGTGTTTGTCGGAGGCATCCAGCCGGCTCCCGTCCTCTGCGAAGTTTTGCTTCGCGTCTCCGGAGCGCCCGTTCCGCTTTAACTTGCGTAACGGTGATGACGCTCGTACAGAAATAACAGCGCAACTTCTGAAAGTGCCCAATGCGTCGGTGTTTACGAGCTCTCCCGATCCTGATCTGATCTCAAGCCTCTGAAAGCTTTGTGAAAGATGAGCACCCTTTAATGCCCGTTGCATTGCGTTAGCGCAGATGAAGGCGACCGGGTGCGAGTGCGCAGGCATGTCACAAATAGGTTGGCTGCGGTCGCTGTGGCACCGTGCGGCAACTGCGCACTTACAGGGGGCGTAATGTTGCTCTTTAACACATATCGTGTTATAACGTGTTTTAATGAGCCGTTCATGAGAAACGACGCAATAAATGCTGATGGATACGCCGCAGCACCTTCACCCACAACTTTGGATTTTAAGCTGCGCAACAGAGCCCGGAATGCGGACATTGGCAGCCTGAAAGCGCTTCAGATGTGACCCAAACAAACATCTCCTCTTAGCAACAGGACGGCCGTGGCGTTTTTCCTAAACATGCGCATACATTGCAACAGCCTACAGATACAGGTGTTGGACATACGTACTTGAGAGCTGTCCGTAACGACGATCCGTGAACCGGGGACGCGTTTCAGCGGCGGCACCGGAGAGGAGTTCGCGGTAACAGCGTGTGAAGAAGCCGCAGATAAGTTCATGGATGCGCACACGCAACAGTGAGATCTTCGCGTATTACGCGCGGCAGCAGGTGCGGTCCCGAAACCCAATTGGAAACGCTGGCGCTCCGGTAGCTCCATCTCCAACGGGGCGTTTACCGGAGGACTGCGCTGCCGTTCGCTCTTATTTTGTAGTCATGGACACACTTGGCTCTTCTGTTCGCTCTTTCATTATATCACGTCCATCATGTGACAGTGCGGCCTCCCTCGATGGAAACTTAAAGAGACCTCGTCCTGGACCGCAACCTTGTGGGGACTTGAACTCGGTTTGTGAAGAACCCGACTCAAAGTCCATACCCAACCCACAGGGAACGTTCTCTGAAAGTTCTCTCAAAGTTATCCAAGCGTTCTTGCAGACGCATTAGAAGAACGTTGTATATCATTATATCCAAAGTTGTTTGAATAACGTTGTTTTAACCAAACTGCAACGTTAAGGCAAGGTCCATAAAACTGGACGATTTTAATTCCGTTTTAAACGTTTTTATTACTTAATGGAAACGTTAGGAAAATATTCTTACAACCTAACATTGTTAGTATTCAAGTATATATAACAGCTCAGTTTGTCTTCTTATATCATTGTTTTAATCTATACAATTAAAAAGAATGCATTTATAAAAACAAATATAAATTTATATAACACACACACACACACACAAATACATATATATATATATATAGATAGATAGATAGATAGATAGATAGATAGATAGATAGATAGATAGATAGATATAGATTTATATTTGTATATATAAATCACTGTATTCCTGCACTTCTGGTTAGATGCTAACTGCATTTCATTAGCTCTGTACTTGTACTCGGAATAATGACAATAAAGTTGAATCTAATCAAATATATATATATATATATTGTAAGATTACAGAAAAAAGTTTGGAGCAACTAATGGAGATATAGAAGTTAAGAAGTGTCTATTGTCCTGTGAATGTAAAACAGATATATAGGTTCCCCCCACCTTTCTGTTCACGTTTATTACCCCATTGTGCACAGGTTTAAACCAATTATGACAAAAACGGTCCCTGTCCATTTATGGTAAATTAAATGAGCTCTTGCCAAGATCTGCCCATGCACTTAGTAGAAATGACTTTATCTCTCATTTCTTACATCAGCTTGTTTCCAGTAAAAGACAGCATCACCGTTCTATGATTAGGACAGAAAGCATTTATCTAGATGGTCATTGTGTTCTTCAACGGTCTGGAATAATTAGCTTCACTCAACATTTTAAGCATGTCCACATAGATACAATCATATTAGCAGCATGTGACAGAGTAATGTTATGTGATGGTTATCTGTCTGATGGTATCTATCTATCCATCCATCCATCTTATCTGTCTGTCTGTCAGAGAGGATAATGAATGGATGCATTGAATTATTGATTTTACTTATTTCCTGAAATTTCCAGCGTCTCATTTCTTTTTTGTCCCTCCATTATCAAGAAGCACTTGAGATTGTGTGAAAGCAGACGTCCACTGTTTTAGACCAATAAAAGACCCCTGAAGCATTGAATTAGAGAGGATTACCGTTCACTCACACAAGTAGCACCCCCGTCCCTCCATCCCTCTCTCTGCTCTCTGGCTATGAGGATGGGATCGCCCCTTGGGCTGTTAGGCTGGCTGGAACCTCCTCTCATGCTTGGAGAGAAGTCACTGCTTCATTTGCTTATGTCAAGAATAGCCTACATTCAGACTTAGCTGCAGTAAATTTGCTCGGGGCCTTATTGTAATGATTAATGATTCTGGCTGGGTGATTCATTTAAAGTATTAGCGTAATCTAGGTCTTATAAAAATAATGTGACCGAGCAGAGAGACGATTTTTACATCACAGCAGCCCTACATAATGAGTTTACAATTCCTTCAGAGTTGTACCAATATAAGAGAGTTTGCAAGCAAAATAGGCATTGCAAGTGTCCCATAAAGTAGTATTTGATTGAAAGGTGTTAAAAGCTGACACATTGATAGTTTTGATATATGCAAGTATTAGCAAGAAAATAGCATCAACATAATATTAAAGAAATTATTATTTTTTTTTACTATTATTATTATTATAAGTAGTATTTGATTGAAAGGTGTTAAAAGTTGACACATTGATAGTTTGATATATGCAAGAAAATAGCATCAACATAATATTAGTAATATATTATTATTATTATTACTATTGTTATTATTATTATAAGTAGTATTTCAGACAGTCTGTTGCCGCTTTAAGACTTCGTGGCTTCAGTGTGTTTAAGTGTGAGTGAGTGTGTAAGTGTGAGTGAGTGTGTAAGTGTAACTATAGGCCGCGCGTGTGTCGTTCGAGCATCAAGATGGCGGCGGCTCCTGACAGCAGAGTGCTCTCCTACAGTGTTTATAAATGGAGCTCGTACTCCTCTACATATTTACCCGAGTGAGTAACACACACACACCAAACGCTCGTGTGGTGCACTTTTATCTGCACTTTCACACACAAACGCTGAATGTTACACAGATGTTAACCGAGTCCTGTTTGTTTTAACGGGGCGGGCTACAGCAGACGAACACAGACACGCCACAGAACTGGACTGATTGCAGACAACACAACACGACACAAGTGTGAACGCACACATTTATGCACATATAGATGCACAAATGGTTATAATAGTGCAAAATGTGGCGCAAACGTGTGCACATGCGCCGATGTTGCGCTCGTGTTAGCGCGCACTCCGGTTAGCTTATGCTAAGCTAGCGAAAAGCGGCTTTTTATAAAGAAAGCGCTTCAAAAACATCTTTATACAGCTCGTTGTCGTATTTTAACAACATCAGCAGTGGGTTTACTGTACTGCACTTGTCGTTTATTTCTAAAACACAAATCAAAACAACAGTGTTTAGCCTGTTAGCTACACGGCTAATTTGCTGGCGAACTGTTGTTATACAAGTTCAACCGCAACGCATGTCGGGTAATTTAGTGGATTTGCTTATTCTTTATTTCTGAGGATATCTGGGCGAGATGACTTTTCATTAGACTAACAAGACTGTATGTAAAGTTAAAGAGATGCTGTGATGGCAGATGTTAGACAGACTCTCTTAATCTTCTGCTGAAGTTGCTATAGTGGGTTCACAAAGTGATGCCATTTCTATCATTGGGTTGTAAGACAATGTGGATGTGTTTGAAAACGTTTCAGAAATGTTTGCGGTGCTTCATCTGCTTTCTTATCTTTGCTTGCAGGAATATTTTAGTGGACAAACCTAATGATCAGTCTTCCAGGTGGTCATCAGAGAGCAATTCCCCTCCACAGGTAAAAGCTCTTTATTTTAAAGTAGTAGTTGTGCTGTGATGTGCCATGATCTGCTGTTTGCTGGTCAGTTGCAGGTTTTATTAGATGGCGTTTTTACTTAAGAAATTAGATTAGGTTAAAATCGGTGTTGTGCAAGATACAGTCATCAATATTTTTCCAAAAGCAGTAGACTGTATGTTTTAAATGTTTATATGGACATGGCTTTATACTCTCATGAACATGCCTATATACTCTCAATTTTGAGTTTGAGTCTTATCATTCATGTTAGATTACGCAGACCAACGAGAAGTGCTTGTACATTTTGAAATGTTGTGGGTTGAATTCGTCATTCACAGATGATGTTCATTGCTTTTGTGTTATTTTGGAAAGAGGAAGCCTCTATTCTTCTCTGGCCCTGTGGCACGGACCATACAGCGCAGACAGACTTGTGGTTAGGCAATAAGGAAATCGAAAGTGCGTGTTGGTGGTACAGTAGCACCCAACCTCAACTTTTAACCTTCAACCCAAACACAGAGGCTTTTTTCACTTGTGTCCTTCCACTGAAAGTACAGTCCCCCCACCCACGCAGAGACCAGAAGTTTAAAAGTGCAGTTTTAGCCAATTCCTGTCATTGCCCTGTAGTTCCCCCAGAAGAAATTACACATGAGTACTTTGCATGCTGTAAATCTTACCGTAACAGCAAAATTCAATCAGTATATGGGAAGTATGTCATAGAGATGTCAGCCATCAGTGATGATGGATAGCTCATGAATCACAGTCGAACTGTGTCAGAGATTTCTCGTCCTGCAGACTGCATATGTTCAGCAAAACGGAACTGCAGGGTGGTCTATCACCGATGTCGAAAGTAATCGAATTGTTTTAAAGTGGGTGCTTTGAGTAATAGATTTCCTCCGCAAGCCCTCCTGTCCAGTTGAATCTGTAGAGGATGTTGTCACTCGCAGTCATATGTGAATTTTGTTAAAGCCTTTTCCTATAGGCAATTATATTATGAACATATTCTGTTTGTACTATATATGTTCAGTGAGGTCTTTGCGCATTAAAATTAGAATTGAAAAATGTTTTATGACATCAAAAAATTACTAGTATTTTAATGATGCCGTAAAATGATACTTTATTTTAGCATCTGTTAATTCTGATTCATTGCATAGAAAATTCAGATTGCATAGATTGTTAACTATCCTCAATAAGACTTACACGATAAAGCTTAATACTTATATTTATGTGTTTGTTAAAATCCCCTTTTCTGAATTTGTGCAAATATGTGCCTAGATGTGCTGTCCGCTGTTAATTTGGTTTTATGGTTTTCACCATTTTCACATGCTGTGACTTAGTTGTGTTGATATATATTGGCTATAAGACAGACTTTAAACAATCTAATGGCTCGCTACATAAGAATACATGATTGATCTTAAGTCTCTTTCTGCCACCTGTAGTACTTAATCTTAAAACTGGAGAGACCTGCGATCGTACTGAGCATCACTTATGGCAAATACGAGAAAACCCACGTGTGCAACCTCAAGAAATTCAAGGTTTTCGGAGGCATGAGTGAGGAAAACATGACTGAATTGTTGTCCAGGTGAGTGCGGATGGAAAACGATAGCGCGTGATTACAGTCTGCTTACAAAAGCACCGCGGGACAATCTTTATGTCAGATCAGCTGTACAAAATCATAGCTTTAGGGCGGTATTCAAAGCAGGAGACCTGATAACCTTTGCGTAATGAGGAACCACAGCTCTGTTAGCTTTATTAAAGGGATAGTTTACCTAAAAATAAAAATGATCTCATATCTCATCTCTTTAATGATATTTGTTGCTGTCTGATGTTATCTGGGGTTTTACGATGGCCTGTAGTGTCACACGGGGAGTTTGTGGGGAAGTTGCCTCTTGTAAAACGATGAGGTCACCGCGTTTCTCTTCTAATTCCAGCGGCCTTAAGAATGACTTCAACAAGGAGACGTTCACGCTGAAGCACAAGATCGATGAGCAAATGTTTCCCTGCAGGTTCATTAAAATCGGTGAGTGGTCACTAAAGGTCAAATGCGCGCGTATGCTGACACATCAGCCATCACGTGATTTCACAGGAAGACAATGAATTCTGTGAACGCATTTCAATGACTCTGCAAGTCCAGGACGGAACAAATAAACACTTGTGCTGAACTTTTTCCAGATCACGTAATGCAGAGTTAAAATCACTGACAATGAAACAGTCTTTTTTACGGTCTGTTTTGTCTTTAGCTGATTTTAATTAATAATGCGACAACGTGTAAGTTCATGTACACTTTTTTTTATAATAAATCAAGTAAAGATTTAAGCAAAACCAGATTGGCGCACATATTATTTGCCCATTTATTGTGTTTAAGAGCATTTTGTGTTTTTGACAGCAGATTGCTGGTGGGTAGTAATTTTTGTAGCTCTATTGGTAGATCATGGCTGTAGCAACACCCAAGTCATGGGTTTGAATCGCAAGAAATGCATGTATTGATAAAGTGTAAATTCTCTTGAACTTAAGGAACAAAGGAATGTTCAGTAGAATACAATAAAGCAAAATACAATAGCATGTTCAGTGATTGTAGTATTTAACAGCACAACACTGTTATATTCACTATTCGGTGAACTGACTCCTGTTTATGTTTGTGTACAGTGCCTCTGATGTCATGGGGGCCTAGCTTTAACTTCAGCATTTGGTACATCGAGTTACATGGAATAGAAGATCCAGATCTTGTCCAGCCCTGCCTCAACTGGTACAGCAAGGTCAGTCCCAACATTCACCTGCTGTATTTAAATACTGTGAGTTTCACAAAGTCCAGGTCATATCACTCCAGAATTCTCTCTTTTGACTATGAGGTGAAAGATCACAGATTTGTTAATTCACTATTGAGAAGTTGCTCATTCTGTAAAATTTGTCAGCAGTTAAACATTCCACACAGGTTAACTTTTTATTTGTCAATGAAACGGTTTCAATGAAAGATTTCCAAGCAAGTTTTCATTGTGTTGGTGAGACAATCCAAGAAGTCACACATCAGTCAGATCGTCATAGTTCCCTTTTAAACAAATGTAAATAAAGGAAGCAATGCATTAATGGATTAATAAGGCTTAGTTGATCCTGTAAACTGCGTCATTGTCTCTGTACGTCATGTTATTGTTTTTTTTTTTAATTGCCAAGCTGTTCCGGTAATGATGAGCTCAGGTTTATAGCATCATTTGCGCAGACGGTTTGTTTTTGTTTTTCCTGGACAGTACCGTGAACAAGAGGCCATTCGTCTGTGCCTGAAACATTTCCGACAACACAACTACACAGAGGCCTTCGAGTCCCTGCAGAAAAAGACACGGATCGCCCTGGAGCACCCCATGATCACACACCTTCACGAGCGACTAGTCCTCAGAGGAGACTTTGATGCCTGCGAGGAGCTTATAGACAAAGCCGTGAGAGGTACCACACCCAAAGTTTCATCATATGAACATGCCGAGCTGCTGTAGGGAAGTGCATTATGAGGTCCCTGTTTGCATTTTATATGCAAACGTTATGGCACTGCTGTGTTTGTTATTCGCTATTTAAATAGTGATTATAAATTGCTTTGCAAAATGGCATTTCGTCACTTTTCTGGAATTTTTAAGGCATTCCGTTGATGGTCCATTTACATTACGTTCATGCATTTGGCAGATGCATTAATCCAAACCAACTTACCGTGCATTCAAGTTATACATTTTATTGTATTATAGTACGTGTGTCCCTTGGGAGTTGAACCCATGACCTTTGTGCTGCTAACACAATGCTCTACCAGTTGAGCTAGGAGAATTAGTTTGATTTTATTAAAAGACATTTTAACAGATATACACTCTTTATATACATTATGTATATATCTACATTGCATATGACACAGTGACTCATAAAGGCAAAAAACTGACCAACATGCTGGTTTTTGACACAGACCTGTGGGTGATTGCGGACAGTTACCAGTTAACAGAAAGTTGATCCAGTGGTCTCTGTTGCTGGTGTCACTCCAATGACCTGAATTCTTAAAGTTAATCTCATTTATATTCAATAATATCTCCTATTAATTTGCGTTTACCCAGCTGTTCTGTGTTTTCTTTGGTAGTTAGTTACAATGTAAACACACAGTAATTAGTAACTAAACGTTGCTGGATTGTTTCCCAGAATGCATCGGTAAATTAAAACACACACTTGGCTGGTTATCTTTTCTCTTCCAGATGGTTTGTTTAATCAGTACATCAGTCAGCAGGATTATAAGCCACGCTGGAGTCAGATCATCCCGAAGTGTAACAAAGGTACGGCCGCAGCCCGCAGAAATGCTAGAGTCGACTAGCAGTGCACGCTGCAGGAAATCCGGGCCTGCTGTATTAGATGTCTCTCTTCAATGCATGACAGATTAAGGGTTGTATTGATATTTAATACTCTCGTATCCCACTTCTTACATGTTGGCTGCCTTCCTGCTTTTTGTTTTGTGCTTCTAACACATTACCACCTTTTCACCTCTCCATTTACCTCCTACACTCATTCACTTTCTATCTCTATCTGTTTGTCTCTCTCTCTTTCTCTCTCTCTCTCTCTCTCTCTCTCGTAGGTGATGGTGATGATAACAGGCCTGGCATGAGAGGAGGTCATCAAATGGTCATCGATGTTCAGACAGGTACATTTTACGCCAGGTGCTTGCAGAGTTTTGGAGTGGGCGGGGCTTGTCAGCGCTACAATTTCGCCTGTTCTGGCTTGTATGTGGTGGAATGCAGTGTACCTGAATTAAGGGCTGCTTCAACTGTGCCTGTAAGCTTGTTATTTTAGCGAGTTAGAGGAACAATCGATCCCGCAGCTCTCCTGTGGCCCTGTACCCTCGAATTGGCCTCCAGTAACCTCGCTTACAGCCCAGCTGCCGCTCAATAGCTCAAACGACTGTCTCTGCTTATCACCATGGCGACATCAGCCTCTCAACCCTCGGCACATAGGCTGCGGCTTTGTTGAGCCGACTTTGAAGAAAGATATTATGTTTTATAATAGCTGTTAAATGCCACAACACTCGTATTTCCTTTATCCATGCGTCTCTTATTGAGATTTTTACAAAGGTGTACAGCACCCCACCCACACACTCTCTCTCTCTCTCTCTCTCTCTCTCTCTCTCTCTCTCTCTCTCTCTCTCTCTCTCTCTCTCTCTCTCTCTCTCTCTCTCTCTCTCTCTCTCTCTCTCTCTCTCTCTCTCTTGTGTGTGTTTGTCTTTACCGCATTGTCTGGCAGAAACCGTGTATTTGTTTGGAGGATGGGATGGGACGCAGGATTTGGCAGACTTCTGGGCCTACAGTGTGAGGGAGAACCAGTGGGTTTGCATCTCCAGAGACACAGAGAAAGAGGTAAAACAGAAAGCGAAAGACGAGAGGGAGTTTTCAAGAATGACTCCGCTGAATTGCATTCAGAAATCCCCAGGACTTTTCTGTCATGTCACTGAGTTTCACATACTTAGCTCTTTGTGCCCGAGTGCATTGATAGGGGTGTCATCTGTGGTTACTTTGATGGAGATTGTTAACTAATAGTTGTACTAGTTAGTGGATAAGCAAGATAATGACATTTTGACTATCAGCTAAGAATCTTATCCACTGTGCAGCTTGTTTTGGACAGGAACCGCCCCCTAACATTAGATAGGAAATCTGACTGACAATAGAAATGACCAATTACAGTCCATTTTTGTTATGTGATGCAAAAAATGTTGCTGCGAATATAACTCTCTATAACAATTTAATGATGTAAAATTACTCATACTATGATGCATGGTTTTGGTCATACCACCCACCCCTACTGTTTTTTTTAAGATCTTTGTTTAAAAATAAAAACCCTGTGTGCCCCAACTCTCGGAACTAATAAAGATAAAGATTAGATTTGACCTTGTGATTTTGAAGAAACTCTTGCCATGGGTTTTACCCGGTCCGGTTGAAATTGTAATCATGATTAAAGTATTAAAGTAGTAGTTCACCGAAAAATAAAAATGATCCTATAATTGTCTCACCATCCTGGGTGTATATGACTTACTTTTTTTTTAGTCGAACACAGTCTGAGTTATATTAAATATCCTGGCTCTTCCCAGCTTTATTATGGCAGTGTATCGGGCCAGAGATTTTGAAGCTGCAAAATGCGCAACCATCCATCGTTAAAGTAATGTATACGACTCCAGTGGGTTAATAAATGTCTTCTAAAGTGAAACAATATGTTTGTGAATGAAAATGATTAATATTTTTTGTGTATTTACCAGCTGATACGAGCATTGTGTCTCTTTCAGAACGGACCCAGTGCACGTTCTTGCCACAAGATGTGCATTGACTCCCAGCGGAGGCAGATCTACACGCTCGGTCGCTATCTGGACTCCTCTGTTAGAAACAGCAAATCCCTGAAGAGTGACTTCTACTGCTATGACATCGACGGCAACACTTGGACCCTGCTCAGTGAGGACACGTCCGCAGACGGGGGACCCAAACTTGTGTTTGACCACCAGGTATGCAGCATTTACACACACAAGAAGTGTCCCTTTTACAGATGTGAGATGATTAATCATTCTCACATTCGCGCTAAGATGTGCATGGACTCAGAGAAGCACATGATCTACACGTTCGGTGGACGCATTCTGACCTGCAACGGCAGCGTGGACGACGGAAGGACAACAGAACCGCAGTTCAGTGGACTCTTCGCGTATCACTGTCAGACGGGCAGCTGGAGTCTGCTGAGAGAGGACTCGTGTAACGCCGGCCCGGAGGACATCCAGTCGCGCATCGGACACTGCATGCTCTTTCACACGGTCAGTTTCCATAGTAACAACTTGTCCCATGGATATATCTCGAGTCTAGTAATTTTGTTGCGTTTTTGAGGCGGCCATTATTACTGTTAATGATGTGAATACAATTAACAATTTTTAAAGAGAATTGTCAACTGGGTGTTTAGTTAATTGTTTTTGTCTTTTTAAATGTTTAAAGACTGCAGTCTGTAACTTTTCTTGGTTAAAAATGAACAAAAATCTGTTACTGAGAAAGTACGACAGATCGGTGTTCAACACCATCTCGTACCTGACCCCATTATGCAACGGTATATTTATAATAATGATTTATAAATTGAGCTGTCAGGTTGCATTTCGCTGGAAATGTCAGTCTGTAAACAGAAAGAAGAGCCGGCTATTATATCACATGTCCGGGTACTGTAGATGGTGCAGCGTCTGTAGCTTGTTCTTACAGCAGTTGTTTAGAATTTTATTTTGTTATACACGTTATACAAGAAATAACTCTTCAAGTAACCTGCAATTTTGTGTTTCAAACAGAGGTGGCAGTAGAGAGGCAAAAGTTACAGATTGCAGTTTTAATGCATACAAATGTTAACAATTTCAAAAATTGACTAAGTTTGTTTATACAATTACTAATCTTTTCTACAGAGAAATCGTTGCCTGTATGTTTTCGGGGGTCAAAGGTCCAAAACGTACTTGAACGATTTCTTCAGCTATGACGTTGACGGCGATCACATGGAGATCATCTCAGATGGCACCAAGAAGGACTCAGGCATGGGTATGATGTCATCAGCTAGCTGTATATTTGTGAATATCGCTAAACTATAGTACTGTGGAATTTACCAATATACAAATGAGTTTTTCAAGGTACGGATTAAAGAATGTTTTTTTTTTTTATTACTAACTGATAATGTTATATCTCAGAAACAGTAGTGATGTATGTTTGTCTGTCATCATAAAACGACAGACTCATACAATGCTATTCCCTTAGAAAACAGGAGAGCAGAGGAATCTTAGATATAAGAGTGATGTCATGTTCAGAAATAGCGCAGTCGGGTTGGATTATGTCACTTCGATCATGTGATTTGCCGAATCTTAAACTTCTTAAATCTTAAACAGCTAAATGAATTTGACAACATCTGTTTTCCTGGTACTTGCACACAAATCTACAGGTGTGGATTGTGACAATGGAAACTACTTTGGGGGAGGTAGGTCTGGAGTTACACAGGCTGCTGTACAAGAAACAGGCATTTTGCCAATTACAAAAATGTTGTCTGCCTTCAAACGCCTTTTCTGCAAGACTAGAAATTTACTGCGTCAATATGGGTAGGCGCCTATAGTTCTGTAGAGATATATTTTAAAAACATTTGAAAAACCTGTGCTGAGCTTGTCTGTGCAAAACTTACAACCACATGACTAGACTGTTGCGGAAGGTTGCCAGGACATTGCTATTATGTTATTAAGATATTCTGAGTGTTTTTTATGATGTTGCTGTGAAAATAATAGTAAAATTACTGTATGAGCAATAGTGAAAGCAATAGTGAAAGTTAATGTGGCATGTTTGGCAGTAAATGTGTCAGTAAATATGAAAGCAGGTCTTCAGAACAGTTTCTGCCCCCTGTTGGAACACAAAGGACGGTAAACGACACCAATTTTCTAATTCTCAGAACCCTGAATGACTTTTAGAGAACTGAGCGAGTTCTTAGAAAATACTTCACACCCACGCACTTGTGGTGATCTGCTCACCTAACACACACTTGATTCATAGCTCGCTCTAGCTGCGCATGCACGCAAATGCGGACAAATTTGCAAATAATAACAAAGCACACTTTGTAAAACCTCCTCTGATTGTAATGGAGAAGAATTTGGTGAGCTGAGAGGTCTTGGTGTTTACACACCCACATAATGTCCAAAAAATTTGTTTTGTTCACTCTGTAATAAGTAATAATTATGGAGATATTGTGAGAGAGAGAGTGAGAGAGAGAGAGAGAGAGAATGAAGGTGAACAAGTGCAACTTGTCGGTGAACCATGAGAGCGCAAGAGAAGGTGAACAAGTGCAAGTGGTCTGTGTAAAGCATGAGAGAGAAAGAGAGAGAGAGAGATTGTGCAGACACAGGCTAGTGACACACTTCCTGTACCCATAAACAGATTGTGTAAAATCTCAATGGGCGACTTGACGCAATGAGAGAATATAAAAAGACCTCTGTGTTCTGTCTGTTATCACATTAGAGAGAGAAAGAGAGAGATTTGTGTGTGTGTGATGAGGACAGGCAAGTTGATGGAAAGAGAACAAGAGCTGGGAGGCAGCAGAGCGAGACAAAAATAAGACTGAACATAACACAATTTAGCAGGAAGGAAACAGTCAGCCCAAACACTCTGCTCACAACCAGATCCTGATGTTTAGAACTGCACTTTCTGAATAATACAGTGTCTACATCAGCTATTGAAGTTGCTGCTGAGAAGCAGATCTGCATTAGCAAAAGTCGTCTCCATCCCCAAAGTCATGCAAATATTCTGTTACACCAGAATTCAACTTTTGTATCAAAGGCAGACAGAAGTTGATTCTGATGGACTTGAGCTGTGGCTTTCTCGAGATTATTTGCAGTCTGTTTTTTAGTCACTTAGTTTAAATTTAAGGACACTGGATGTCATCTGACAGACTATTAAATGGAAGTTAAAAGTTGTGCTTTTATTATCCTTTTTTATTATTATTTTATTATTAGTCATTTATTGTTCATACTGTAAATAAGGAGACAAAACATGTTTTTTTGGCTTGTAAAATAAAGTGTATGTATATATGGTCAGTAACTTTCCTGTCATCGCCATGTGAACACATTGTCTGAACCACAATAGATTTGTTTGGCAATAGATTTTACTTTTTAAAGAGTAAAACCTTGTCTACAAGGCCTAAATTTAAGTGTGTGTGTGTTTATTACAGTGCCAATGACGGGGTTCACACAGCGTGCCACCATCGACCCGGAACTCAATGAGATTCACGTCCTGTCCGGACTCAGCAAAGACAAAGACAAACGCGAGGAGAACGTACGAAACTCCTTCTGGATCTACGACATCGCTCGCAACAACTGGTGCGTAGAATTCTCTGGAACACGTTTCATCTGTACGCTGCCGTGTGTTGAATACCGATGAGCACATTAGCGTTTATGCGTTGTGATTCGAAGGATGGCCGCATCAGTAATGCACAGCCTGCCTTCAAATGCTTAATTCCTGAGCTTTTAGATGTCTCTACACCCTCCAGGGGAAAGAAGAAAATCTCTCTGCTTGATTTATGAGAAAAAAGTCTTAGCTGAACAAAGCTTTATATGTTGGAAATGTTTTGAATTTTTTAGTTCATTAAACATGTATAGCTACAAAGTTACAACTTCAGTCTGTAACTATTGGCTCTCTACTGCCATCTCTGTTTGAAACACAAAATTGCAGGTTACTTTACATGCTGTATTTTTTTCGCATGTAGAAAACGAGAAGCCAAACTGACCCGACAGCTTATATAAATTATTACTGTGAATTGGGGTAAAGTATGGAAACACTGACACTGTTTTGAACACTGATCTGTCATGTACGTGCTCAATAACTGATGTTTGTTTATTTTTAACAATAAAAAAAGGTTACAGATTGCAGTTTTAATCATACAAGGACATAATGTATCACGCGTGTTCTCAGTACGCACACACATTCGCATATGTCAAATAAAGGCAGGACGAAGGAACTCATATTTCAAAGGGCCCGTATGACCTTCAGAGGGAGCTGGTGGCCATCAGGCAGGAACAGTATGTTCTCTGCCTGTGTGTGGGGTCTGGCTGCTTGTGTGTGTATTAGATGTGTTCTGCTCTTAAATATGGGGAAAAAAAACTCTTTGTTCTCTCTCTGTGCTGATTGAAGCATTTGACTTTTCGCTTCTGGAACATCAGACCATCAGTGTTTCCTTCAGATCTTCTGCATTGGTTTTTGTTGTTTGTTTATTTGGTCCAGAATACGTGCTCACAAGTCCTCAACGAAGAGTACGAGTCTTCCAAGACTTCCTAACCCTAAGTCCAAGGAAAATAAACAACTGTTCAGCCAGTTTTTATCTCTGCGATTGGCCGGTCAATTGGAAATGTTCTCTTTCTTTTCATAGTAAATGAATGGGTAACCATGGTATCAAGGAGTTGTTTCCCTTCACGCTAATCCAGTTCATGTCATCGCGTTGAAGTGATGTTGTGGAAGACAAGAGCGAATTACCTCATAATTTCGCAAGGAAAAAAGTGACAGATTTAACTCAAATTTGACTGTTTTGATGTTTCTCTATATGTAAAGATGTGGTGTTCATTCGTTGGAGTTGATTTGAGTAGTGAGTCAGTTTGTTAGCAGCCCAAGTTTATGTGTGTGGCTGTGTATGCGCAATGCTAGGTAGGTATGCACACTTTTGCACGTAACCCATGTAACCCTGTGTGTTTCCATGCAGGTCGTGTGTGTATAAGAATGACCAGGCCGTGAAAGAGAACCCCACAAAAGCCCTGCAGGAAGAGGAACCTTGTCCTCGTTTTGCACACCAGCTAGTCTATGATGAGTTGCACAAGGTAATGCCACTTCACATACATTTACATGTTCGTCTAGATATGTTCATGGATAATTCCAGGTGTTCGGACTTGTTAGTGCGTAACGGCAAATAAATAATCCTTAAATCGTGTTTTACATCTACCCTAACAGCATTAACAAGTTTATTTTTGTGCATGCTAAGTTACAAAATCTCCACCTTAAAAATACTGGGCAGGAACTGGTGATAAAGCAGAGATTGTGAGATGTTTTCGGAGGCTTGTACATTTTTACGTCAAACACTCAGACAGCTTGAAATATCACATTTCTTTAATGTGGTTTTACTGGTTACCGAGATTAATGATGGCATGGTTCCCACAGGTACATTATCTCTTCGGTGGAAACCCCGGGAAGTCCAGCTCTCCTAAAATGCGATTGGACGATTTCTGGTCCCTAAAGCTTTGTCGTCCTTCCAAAGAGTATCTGCTTCGACACTGCAGATACCTTATTCGCAAATACAGGTAGACATATACACAGTTTATTATATGAATTACAAGACTTTTACCTGATAATATGTATTTTAATCTCCGCTTTAGACTAGTTCAAAACTCAATGATTGATATTTACTATTCTGACCTCACAGTTCCAAAGCCTAATTGGAAAATCGTGGCAGGGAATAATGTTTACTGCACTGGGAAGTCTGGTCTGTCTCCGTTTATAGCTAAAGAAAACATCCAGATACACTTTCTGTTTCAAACGGCTTAGATGTCTGTTCCATGTTGCATAGTTGTCGGAGCGTTAATGAAGTACATAAACCTGCTTTTAATGCTGCTACAGTTTGTCTTGTTTGCATGTAAACCAGGAGGCTCTGATGTGATGTTATATAATTGCCGGTATGCAGCACTGCAGCCAGTGATTAAATTACAGTAGTAGTTTTCCATTGACGCTTTTGATTTCTGCTCTCGCAGTGCCCTCTTGTGGCTGTTTGTGGTTACAGTACATTACAACTCTTGTGTGTGTGTGTGTGTGTGTGTGTGTGTGTGTGTGTGTGTGTGTAGGTTTGAGGAGAAGGCTCAGACCGAGCCTTTGAATGCACTAAAGTATCTACAGAATGATTTGTCTCTCACCGTGGACCATTCTGACCCTGATGAGACTAAAGAGGTCAGAACTGCCCTGAGTCCAATCAAGACTCTCTTGAGTGAACGAGATCAAATGTTCTGCATTTGTCTGGAGGTGAATGTTCACTTCGCACCCTGAATAACTGAGCTTCATTAGTAATGTGTGATTGTTGTGTGTGTGTCCTGTAGTTTCAGCTTTTGCCATCTGCTCTCTTCAAATCAAGCTCAGACTTCATTCCTCTTGGTAAGTGTCATTCTGTCTTAGATTAATTCACGCATGAAAGGAGAACCGCTCTCAGGTCCTCTTCTCAACCACAACTGCACAGTTCTGTGCTTGACGTTTTACTTGGTTTTGTTTTTTAATCTCAGGATTTTCAGACGTGGATCAAACATACGCCCAGCGCACACAGCTGTTCGATACCCTCGTCAATTTCTTTCCTGACAATATGACCCCACCCAAGGGTAACCTCGTTGACCTCATCACCCTGTAGCCACACCCACACATGGTAGACCACACCCACAGAAGTTATTTTTCTATTTTCCACCAGAGGTGTGCCGTGCCCACCTTCTTGTGTTCCCCGTTTTGCGAACGGTAATACCACTCAAAAATCACTTATTTAAAAAGCCAAAATGTAATTTGCTACTGCCAGAATTGCGATTTTTCTTTTGTCTTTTTTTCCGATGTGTCAGAGTAAGGTTGAAAATCTAAATATATGCCAAAATGCAGACTGACTTATTTTCCTTTTTAGTTTGTTTTGCTTAGTTTTAAGGTTATTCTCAGTTTTACCACTTGAGTTTTTTTCTCGAGCAGGTTGAAATATAGGCGAGCTATAAATCTGAACAGTTTACATTGTAAATGGGGTGGATTAGATTTATGAATGATGTACGATCAACAGGAGCTCTTTACTGCGTTATACGCTTACATCATCTTACAGACATTTCCTGGGGAGGTGGAAAAGCGAGAAGAATTTTTTATGGACAGACATACATGTGATAAAATGAAGACCGGAAATACTGGATTTAAATAATGGCTTCCATGTAAACCTGCTGCTGCTATTGGATGCTGTCCTGTATCGTCTCTTTAAGAGTGACGAGACATCAAATTCCAGAACATAAGTTATCTACAAACCTTATGATGAAAAAATAGAAACATGTTGGAGGTAAATGTATCGTGCACATATTTAGATGCACAAGAAATGTTTTGTGTGTGCGTGCGTGTGTGTGTGTGTGTGTGTTAAAGGGCAAATACTGGATGAAGGTGGACAGTCGCTCTGTTTCGGTGTGATTTTGAGTGCATTAAATTAGATTGCATTAGATGCATCAATTCCACCTAGACCTTTATAGCAACATCTTGTGCTTGATAACATTACAATCATATCCATTAGTGACCATGTTACTGCATTTAGATATACTGCAGAAGTGGATTAAATGAATTCTTGAAGTTCTGTAGAAGTGTAGATTACTGACTGTATTTACTAAAGGTGTAAACGTGTGGCTGCTTTAATCTGATATTGAATATAATCCAGTTTCATAGACTGTTCAGCATTCAGTGTGAAGCTTATTGGTATCAAAACCGGCTTATTGGTATCAAAACCACCTTATTGGGACCACTGAAGAGACCCCTTACTATTTATTACTGTTATTATAATTATTAATATCATTATTTCTTAGTAATTTTCAACATATGTGACCCTGAATGTAGCTTGTTTCATCTTCCTCCGTGTTGTCATGGAGACGTTCTTACCTGCCCTTCATTCCGTATGAACTTTGGATTGTTTAAAATCCCAGACAGGTTAAAGTGGATGTTGGACTGGTAGTCTTCCATGTGTTTAGGTGTGTCGGGTCTGAAGTTTAAAAAAAAGCCTGAATAATTTGTCCAATTTTGGTTTGACAAGTTTCATTTGGTTCCCGGGCACGTGAATATGAAGTAACTGGATCGCTACTAAATTTTCCATAGTCCTGGCCCTACCCACGCAAAGGCTTAGAGAGAACAACGGAATAGTACGCCGTGCTTTACCCGGCTCACCGTCACCCCAACCTCCCTAAACGTCATATTTCAATCCCTCAGACTCGGTATTAATTTCCGTTTTGCTCCTGCCCACTGAGGTGTGTCTTTGTGGATGTAAATGTAACTCACCAGAGTGTGCAAGTTTAACTTCTACACGATCGTCCCATTTGTGATGTGTCGGATTCATTGATGTGTTTTCTTTCCTGGAATGGAAACTCTGCACTCGTGATTTTGGCTTTCATTGCCTTTAAGCAGTCAGCGTTGGTTTTGTGCCAGGAAAAGGTTTAAAAATATGAAATCAAGGACGCACAGGAGAATCAACTTTTACAAGAGGAGACTTTTGTTGCACTCAATGCCAAATACGTTTTTTCTTGCTTTCTTGAAATGAAGATGTTTCTTTTCCACTGTCGGACGCTAGGGGATGTTCGCACTACACTGTGGCTCAAATGAATGTGTAGAACTTATTAAATAACTGCATTGTATGTAATGTACATAAAGAATAAAGATTGTATTTTGTTCAAGTTTTCTTACAAAATCCTGTTGTCTCAGTCTTTAATGTTTATATACACATAGTCAGTATATGCGTGTCTGTATATATAAATTTGCGGGTGACTTAAATGGTGCTTATGTTACATCGGTACGTCATAAAAACATAAGAATATATAATACATATCGTCAGCCTTCCTATGCATGAAAACACACTTTCTTAAAAAAAAAAAATCACATTGTTTAATTAAAATCATGGCCGCCCCCATCCAGTGTGACAGAGAAACGACTTCCAGTGTATCAGACCCCTGCCGTTTGCACACAAGCAAACTGACTTAAAGTACAGTATACAGCTATACATTCAACCTAACTACATTGGTGGACATAGATCATCTAAAATGAGGCAACAGTGAATTTCCTAACTGAAAATTGGTGTAGTGCATGCAAATATATAAAATGTAATGTTTTGGTGAAATCAACATTGACATAAATAAAACATCCCTACACTAAAGAGGTGATCATCGTACAGAACAACACAGCAGACAATAATACCTGTGAATAAACATAATGAGTTTAGTGTCAGGTTTAAGTCTCGTCTCAACACTAAGGCTCCGCTGAACACGTTTGTCGAAATGGAGACATTCAGAATGTTTAAAACTGAGTATTTACCGATAGGAAAGATGCAGATATATATCCAGATGTATATCTAAACGTTTCTAATTGCCAGGATAATTCATCCATTGGTCACAGTGTAATTTGTTGACGGGGTGTTAATTATCTCTAAACAGAAAGCAAACACAAAAAAGAAAGAGTATATACACAGAACACTGTATGTTTCTCTCAGGACATAATTATGATTTATCCTGATTTATCATGAACAAAAATATCACACAGAATGGAAAAAAATCACAATATGAGCTCTGTTACAAAACCTCAGTCTTCAAAGTCTTCAGAGATCTCATTTTAGCCAGATTGTAAGGCAGTATCACATATATCATTGACAGAGGAAGCAGGGACAAAGTCATATAAAATATATCTCTTTGCAATATGCTTATTGGATTCAATACTGGAAATTATTCAAATAATTAATTGCTCAGTGTAGTCAGGAATAGATTATTTTACCCTACATTTTGTGTGCTATTCATTTCATTATTCATATATTAGAGTGTTAGCTTAGTAATGCTCTCACTTGCCTTATGAGTTACTCTAGTTCTTCTGAATTAGGGTGTTTGGAAATGGTTTCTAAGGAGGCTTCATTACAGGTAGCTGCTGTTTAGGAAGCAGGCTGCTCACTAAGTGAGCTAAGATCCGAGTGTGAGTGTGACACACAAATAAAATACATATAGACAGAAGGCATGAGGACAAGCCACAGACTGTGCTTTGATCCATGTATGAAATTCTGCCAACAGAAACTCTTGTAAAATTGACCACTATTGCTAGAGTGCTTTTAACTATGTAATTACAGCATGTACATCAGGGCACCGTATGAAACCATGATCGTTCGATAGTCTTTCTCTACAGCAATCTATGCTTTCTTTACATTCTGGCTGGTCACGATCTTCCGTTGACAACCTGCAGTGTCTTCACAGGTGTGTGTCTTCTTCATCGGGTATGTCCTCTTTCAGCAGGTTGTCTATGGGGACGATCCAGCTGTCGTTAAATTCTCCGTTCAGTGCCACTTTCTTCTCCTGCATCTCCGGCTGTACCTCCATCACCTCCAGCGTGGGGTTGTCATGGTAACCGTTCTCCACAGTCTGTAGCTCCTCTGTCAAGTGTTGCTGCCGTGGTGACGGAATGCGTTTGGAATGTTAGGCACTTTTTTTGCCTTCACAATGTGAAAACCAAATGCGGAATACTAACGTGGAAAGGTTGTCCAATAATAATGGAGATCATGTACATAGATAAAACTTAAAGGTACAGTAGCCCTGTAATTTCCAATTCAGTAGCATTTACGTTTAGAAATATTTATTGCTAATTGCATGCAATACATGTTTTTGGTGTGTTTCATCTTTATGTCTGGAAGCATGTGAGATGTTCACCTGGTTCTTCCTGTAGGATCGGCGATGATATATGCAGTATGCGGCAAAGAAGCACAGGATGAGCACCAAGGCGCCACATGAAGCCAAAATAGCGATCAACGTGTCTGGTATTGTCTCCTTGCTTATATCCTCCTTCTGCTGGAAAAAGAGGTGTGCAGTAATAAACAACAGTCCTGAGGTGTGTAATTTTAGTGTCTTCATAATCCTCTTACCTGTTCGGAGGTTTTGTAGAAATCTGATGGTATCACTTGGTCAGCTGTAAAGAGCAGAAGACGATTACTATGAGGCGTATTTGTAAAACTACAAACGACAAACAAAATTACAATTTGTTCGAGCAGCATGACTTTGCTACATATAACAACATTGGCTCAATCAATAGAGTCAGTTTGGGACTGTCTGTTTTTCTTTGGAAACATTCATTAGTTTTGCAGTTTTGCTTGGTGTTGCTAGCGGGGCAGAAATTAAACACACTATACTCTCATGTGTAGCACAGAAATGGTCAACGTTAAATGAAATTTTGTTGAATATTTTTGCGAAACATGACATTTTCCTCACCATTTATTGTTAGTGTTATGGTTACTCGTTTGCCATCTGTTTCCACATGAACAGAGCACTTGCCTTGCAAGTCCTGACCAAGCGTCTTACAGGCCTTAGATAGAGCACTATCCTGTGCAAACAACAAAAAAAGACATATAAGCAGTAGCTCTTCATGTTCTGAGTTGGCTTTGTGAAGGGACGTTGAGCACTTTTCCATTTCTCCCACCAATGGGAGAGATGGAAAGGGACAAAAGGCCAGGAAGGTGGGATGTTTTCCCACTAGGATGATCAGTGAAAGCAAATTTTGGCCCTTCTTGCATAAAATCTTTTTTTGGGCCCTTGACAGCTGAGACTGTATTAAAAATATTGGAAATGTCTGCTTTGGTGTTCGACGAAACCTAAAGGGTGATGAATTGTTATTTTTGTCACTGAGCAAATATTTTGTTTATTAATGGCTTCTGTTTTGTAATGGGCTGACAGGAATGTTGAACCGATCTTTCTCTCACCTCACTGCTTTTGCTCAGATCAAAGACCTGCAGAGAAGAAAACCAAAATCACTTTACAAGTGTCAGCATAGGAAAACAAACACAGTGGTGGAAAAAAGCACGTAACAGTGTATTACTGACTTACAGTGATGTTTTTTGGAGTTTTGTCCTCTGTTTTGGGAGTAGATGTCTCCATTACGTTTTCTGATGTGTTTGGAATGGTGGATGTGTGTGCTGCTGGTGTCGGATGTCTTTGAGGGACATTAGAAGTGGAAACCGGTGCTGTTGGGTTGACTGATTCTGAAAATGAAAAACTTTTATAGGGACAGTTCACCTAAAAATAAAGCTTCCATAATTTGCTCACCCTCATGTCATGGCAAATGTATACACTAGGTTTTTCTTCCTGGAAACTTGGTATGTGATTATTATAAAGGTCTGATCTTTCTACAGTATCGGCAGTACAGAGTGCTGAATCGATTTTGTTCCTCTGTGCCGTCTAACTGACAGGTGGCTGTTGAAGTTAAACAGGTTGAAGTTCTAATTGTGCAGTTCATTATTCTATTAAATGTTCTGTAATTGTTTTTTCATAACAGTGCAATGACGTGGAGATCTTACCTAAAGTGTGAGAGGTTGCTGAAGGATGCCCTTCCTCCTTATGAAGTGTGGTTTTCTCAGGTGTGTTTGGCACAGTCGCTAAAGGCAGGCCTTGGGTAGTGGTTGTGGGTTCAGCCACAGTTGATGTTGAGCTCACTCCAATTGTGCCGCTCAGGTCGGATTGCCGGTTTAAAACAGTTGGACTGGTTATCAAGGTTGTGCCAGTTGGACTGGTTATCAAGGTTATGCCAATCGAACTGGTTATCGAGGTTGTACCAGTTGGACTGGTTATTGAAGTTGTGCCAGTCATACTTGTTATCGAGGTTGTAACAATGGGATCGGTTATCAAGGTTGTAACAATGGGATTAGTTATCAAGGTTGTACCAGTGGGATTGGTTGTCAAGGCTTTAACAATGGGATTGGTTATCGAGGTTGTAACAATGGGATTGGTTTGTGAAGATGAGACAGTCGGATTGGTTTCCAAGGATAATTCTGCAGTGGTCAGAACAGTTGTCACTGATTCAGTCTGCCTTTGGGTAGTAAGTCCACCAGAGGTGAGCTTATCTGGGGTTGATGTTGGCATGGTGTTAACAGCTATGGTAGTTTGATTGGATTGCGGGATTTCGTCAGTTCGTGTGCCTTGCAGGAGGGCACCTGGGAGGAACACAATAAACACCCGTCAGGAACAAGTGTACAAAGAAATATTTATTGCAACCTCAATATTTATTATCAGATCTGTCTAATTGGCTTAACACAGTCTCTCTGTGCTACCTCGCAACACACTATAGATACCAGTGATTTAACAACCATTAAACTTACAAGGCATCTATTTTAAAATTCAGATTTTGGACATGCATTTTTTGGTAGATGATTCAGGCTTCACAAATGAACCTAGTTCTTATTATGGTTTTATAATTGTCAATGGTGATGACTCTAGCATTTCATTTAGTTTCTGTTTATCATGTGTTTTGCAGCAGTTGACCATTGTAACCAACAGCAGACATGTTTGATGAGTGGAAGAATGCAGTGGCAAATCAGATGGGTTTAGTAACTGCAACCTGTTTAAATGAGCTGTTTTTCTCATCTGCATATGGGTTTCCTGCTCCGGTTAGAGAGGGCAAACACAAACAGATGCTAAAAATAGTCTCACACTTAAAAAGAAGCAGTACAGTAAACAGTGTACTACGGGGTGTACAAGAATAACACTAGAACTAGATTAATCCATTAGTACAGTAACAATTAACTGATATGTTTATTTTTGATGCAAAGTCATTATTAGCAACAACAGTTTCATCCTGGCGATGACAACCTGTGTTTTTTCTTTTTCTTGTTTCTTTTACCGTACTGCTATTATTATGTCATGTTACAGCAGAATTTTTTTTTACTAAACTGGACAGAACACTGTACACAATAACTCAGGAAGTAACACACCTAATCTTATGGGTGGACCCTCAGATGCCAAACACAATGGTGTCCAAATCTGTTGCATGGTCTCTGGAGGCTTAACACAATAGACTTTCCTTAACTTATGGCTCTTAAGTTCATTATTTATACATTTGCTCTTAGACAACACTGTTAGCTCGCTGTTCCAATGCTTGTAGTTCCAGCAGACAGTAGCCGCTGTTTTACATGTATCTTTTATCACAGACATTAATTGTCAAACTTGGAAATGTTACATAAGAAAAAATCGTAAAAAATCTAAGAACAAGTGCAAAAACGAAATTGAGTATGTAACGGGATAGCTCACCCATGCTACTTCAAAACTCGACTTTCTTTCATTGAGTGCATGAGATTTTTTTCAGGAACATTTGGAAAGTTTAAAAACATTTAAGTAAATGATAATATGGGCTGTCAAGCTTCAAAATAACAATATAAGCTTCGTAAGTGTCATGATAGGGGTCTGCCTGACCTGTGTACTTTTCTTTGATAAACACATTTCACTACAGATAAAATGCTTGCTGGACGACCGTGTTACAATTGATTGGTCTGTTTGTAATAAGTGATTTACACTTCCACACTGCACAGATCATTTCCATTATTGTGGAGTTGCTAATGTCTTTTTAACACAACCCGTCAGTGGCCACCCAAGATGAGGATCTTGTAAATCTTGACCCAATGGCTTGTCATGACAATCAGCAGTGGTTGTTGTAGCAACAGGGTGTTGTTTTCACGGGGGGTGCTGACAAGAGACTTGTTTGTTCTGGTTGGTGGGCCAGTGGTTTCTCCTGTCTCCTGTTTAATCGCCATCTTATCACACAGCCTTGTGTCTCCAAAATATGCCAGTGATAATCAGCGCAGCTGCCTGTCAAAGCCCAGACCTGAGCTCAGTGCTAACCCTATCCGCTGCATTTCATTGGTCCTTCATTTAAGCTGCAATCTATAACTTTGTTTGGTTAAAAATGAACAAAAATCTGTTAGTGAGCAAATACATGATCAGTGTTTAACATTTTCTTTACCATACCCCTGTTCTCAACAGTAAGTGTGTAGTAATGATTTATAATATGAGCTATCGGGTCCGATTTTACTGGAAATTTCTGTCTGTAAACAGAAAAAAAAAATCTGTTTGCACAGATCTGTTTGTATATTGCACATCCAGGTACTGTAACTGCAAGTAACCTGCAGTTTTATGTTTTGAACAGAGATGGCGGTAGAGAGGCAAAAATTACAGATTGCAGCTGTAAAGAATCCAGTGAAACTGCTGCAGAAACTGAAGGTGACCAAACGTCTGTGTACGGGTGAGAGAGAGTGGGAGGTATATTGGTGTCCTCTCTTACATCCTTTTTCAGGGGTTCCTTTTTTTTTAAGACTGACCCTTGTTGACCCTGCTGTCAGTGGTGGTCTGTCTATTACTCTCTGACAGAGTGGCTGATCCCAACACTATCAGTGTAAACAGACAAGATGCAGATGTCTCACCTGTCTGCTGGACCTCCGCAGTAAGAGGAATAATCTGGAGGTGCCATAACAGGAAAGGTAAGTCTCACATCTGCAGATTGAAATATTCCTGCGAATCGAACCTGTGACCTAGTGCTGCGCTCCACCAGCTGTCAGATATTTATGCTTATCATCTATGATGAGTTTCAAACATCCCATCAAACATAAACTGTTGTATTGTTTCTGCTTTAAGGTGACAAAAAAATTATTTTAGCCCTTTAACATTTTGTAAATGTGTTTTGCATTGGTGCATTGGTGTTTTGGACAGATGCTATGAGATATGAGTCAGTCAGATACATTTGCTTCTCTCTGGGCTCGGCTGTAAGTCAGGCTTTGTTCACATACAGTCATAACTGAATGACAATAAGACCGAAGTGTGAAGACTTCAGAGCTCTACAATGCTTCAGTGAAAATGGAATAGCCATCATTGTTATCCTTTAGACAAAGCAGGAATGCCACTTCCGGGTATTGTTTGTCCAACTTTCTTTGTCTATATCAATGTATGAACAAAATCTTGTGGCCAGTAGACAGACACAACTTTTTTTTAAATTGAATTGCCGCTTGTGGATTAATGAAGTTGTAAATTGTCTCTAACTTGCCCCCTGGGAATTATAGAGGTTGTAGTGTATTGTATTCATTTATTTTAATACAGGAGGCCCGCTCTCAGTCTAGGCCCCCCTTCCTCATCCAGAGATGGTGTCCAGTAATTGGACAGGCCCATTGGCTCTACGGGAGGGGGCGGGGCTGTTGGGGGAGGGGGTTGTTCCTTTATAGAGCTGCGTCACAACTAACCCCTCTATAGAGGTGAGGATAAGGACTGAATATATAAATGCCCACAATGAATGAAAGACAGACAGCAGAAAGAGAGAAGTTGAGAGGGCTGGAAAGAGGCCGGACGAGGTCACCAGGCATTTGTGTGCTGGACTCAAACGCATTCCTCACAACACGCATTCAAGCGTCTTTTTGCTTTACTAATAGAACTGTATCCAGCAAACTCCTGGTTGGCTGCATTTCCACTGCAGGGGGGACACTGTTTTTCTGGAACTCCCAAAATCACTTGGAATCTGGTTTTCAATTCTGATTTGGACCGCTTTCATAAGTCGGAATGTTTCGCAGTCTGACTTCAGCAATGCCACAGAAGAACAATTTTTGTTCCCCAAAGATCCATTGAGTCAAAGGTTTTTAAAAGATTTCTTCCCTTTTTATAATCTGTAGAACGTTTTCCAGTACAATGAACCTTTTCTGAAACAGAAAATGTTAAAGGCTCTTTATTGAACCATACAGCCAGAAATGGTTCTTCTATGGCATCCTGAAGCACCTTTTTGTAAGACTGTAATTTAGAGTTGATTCTAATAAAATAGTCAAATCACGTATTAGATGAAGTTTTGATTGTACACTGTGCTTTTCAGCAAACACTTTATCATGATAGTCCGTGCTGTAAGCACTATTATAAACTCATGGGTTGGAGCATTTTTGTAGACAAACTGGTAAAAGTGCCTAATGAAATGACAGATTTGTGTAAAGAGGGGAGGCTTGGGTTTGAGATTAGAAGGGAGTGGAGGGGCCCCGGTGGTGCCAGTTGCAGACGTTATACATAAAGCTGAGAAGAGGAGGATGGGAGAGGATGACAGAGGGGCCGTCTTTGAAATCTCAAGATACGTGGGCTAATCCCCCTCTCTTCTTTAAACCTCTTTCTTTTTTCTCATAAAACATTCTGACACTCCCACGTAAAAACTGAGTTACATCTCTCTTCAGTGCCAAGTACTAAAAAGTATTAAAGACCCCATAAAAACAATTTACTCGCATTTACTCCATGCAAGAACTTTGTATATTTTAGTCCATGTATAGAGACTGTAGGGTAAGGTACACTGTGTGTGTGTGTGTGTGTGTGTGTGTGTGTGTGTGTGTGTGTGTGTGTGTGTGTGTGTATAATTTTCAGCCCTTTTATATTGTAACAGTGGTATGAAAAGTGCTTTTTAGAATGTCAATGTCCGTCTGACTGCCAGTGGCATGTCATGATTCACAGATGTGATGAAAGCTTAAAGCTGTTGGCCTTTTAAACAATAGTCACCCCAACTTCCTGTTTCCATAGGAAATCTGTCAATACAGGAAATCAAGACATTATATGGGTCTTTAAAACATTATAAAACTCTCCATCTTCTATTACTCATCCTTCATTTCAAATCACTTCCGTATTTTTCCTGATTTATTTTAGAGAGAATTCCATTCAGTGGAGAGAGTTGGTTCATCACTTGGGCATAAGATGGACGGGAGGGGATTAGTACCACACCTTCCTTGGGAAAAGGGATGTTGACAGAACACTTTCCATTGTTTTACACTTTCCCAAGGCTTGTGTGAGACAGCCCTGTCCTGTCGCATCTAGACCAGAGTCTTGCCAAAGCTTATGTTGTTGCAGTCAGTTTAGATAGGCCCGTTTAAAAGTCATGATCTTTTCTGACGGTAAACGTTGGGGGAACCTGATGCAACAGGATGAAGCCCTCAGATATTTCCTTCAGGTGGTCAACACTGCGGGAACACTGAGGAAAAACACTGATGTTGCCAATTTCTTTATTAAATGAAACTTTAGTTAACCTTACGTTAGAACTAATGAACAACCTGTATACTGTTTACACTATACTCTTGTAACAATAAGAACTTTGATGACGTTTAAAAACAATTAACAAGTCCTCTTAGAAAAGGCTGACCAGGACAAAGTCAGAAATGCTGACGAAACACTTTGCAAGATTGGTTAAACAAAACAGGACAGTGTAAATGAAGGCTGTTTTCTGTACAGGCAGGTGCACCGCTGATAATTAAAGAACAACATTCCTCCTTCAGGAGCCTCAGGAGCCACTCACACACACTTCATTTGTTATTGTGACATTGTTTGTGATTTCAGCAAAGCAGCTGACAGATAGTGACACAGATGCAGAATTCCCAGAACTGTTCCCGGGAGAATTTCTGCCACTTGGACAAATATCCATCCCTACACACGCGGTGGGTTCCTTTGAGATTTAATGGGCAACTTTTTATCACTTAATCTTAAAGTTATTTTTAAGATTAAGTAAAAATAAAAGCATAATGCATAAAGTCACAATGCTTAACAGATTAGTAGCTGTATGGTGCATTATGTATTTATTTAGAAATGTAAACCGTAATGAAAAGGGGATTGTAATTCTTTGAATTGCATTGATTTTTTACAAACACAAAAGTGTAATGCATTCAAGAGCTTCGTATCTGTTGTATAGTTTCAATGAATTTATGATGATCTTATTAGTTATTATGTCGCAAACACAACGAATTTAAATGAATAGATATAAAAGGCGTTGGATAGATAAACAAACATGCGACACATATGCTTCTAATATTAATAAATATTGCCAATATTAACGTGTATCAACGCAAACTCACCGAGTACAATGACTGTCCATGTCACGTCCATGTTCAGTGTGCGCTCAAACACCCCCGAAAGTTTTGCGTAAAAGTGTGGAGACGCCGATCGGTTCCGCCGGTCCTCTTGGGTTTGTATCAGACCTGAACGAAACTGCAGCTGGTGCTTTTGTGTCCTCTGAGCCTCGACCCCACCCTGACGGCCCGGGGATTTGGAGGCAAAGTTTTGGTGGGTTTCCTTGGCTGCGCGGATTGCGATGTTGAGTGAATGCGGAGACGTGCTGCGCCTCCGCTCAGACCGCTGCTGCTGCTGCGTGTGCGGCTGATCTCAGAGCAGAGGCGTGAGATCCAGCAGTTCATTATGCAGGACCCAATGGAGAAGGTTGGGATGGACCCACAAGATTCATTTTTCCTTGGTGTGTGTCATACCTGTTGCTAAATATCTGGGGCTTTACCAGCACAGTAAATTATTATTATTAATATTTTCCCACTAATAATAGTACTATATATATATATATATATACACACACACACACACACACACAATTCTGCTTAAATTAAAAACTATTTTTGTTACCTGATTCACAATGTTAAGCTTATGATACAGATGTATAATTTGAGCTGTGCTTTGTCTGTTTGGCTTCATTTGACTTTAACACACTTGCACTCACCTGCAGTTTTGTGTTTCGGACACAAATGTGCAGCTTCACATTTTGAAGAATCATCTGACACACACATGCATATGCAGCAGATATGTTAGATATGTAATAAGTTCATTTCTCTGGGAAAGCCATGTGCACACACAGCTGCTGAGTCTGAGCTGTGAAGGCCAGTGCGCACCAGAGTCACCGAGCCAAAAACCATGACAACGGGACTTCAAGACTCCTGTTTCAGTCTTTGGAAATTGATGTTTACTTTTAAGTGCCATAAAAGACAATACCTCCATTCAGTTTTAGGTGATCCTCTGTGACCTCCACTCATTGCCATCTACTTATGCTCCATTAATTATGGCATTAACTCAGTGTGGGTCCAGTGAGGCCCTCTGCTAGAAAATGGTGGAGCAGGGCTGACAGATCTCCTGTCGTGTCGTGTGTGATTGTTATGAGTGCTGGAGGGGAAATGTTATGGATGCTGGTTAAAGGGAGATAAACACACGGGTGGTGGTTGTACTTCCTGGGCGTCTGTCTGTCCTGAAGTAACTTTGCACCCTTGATTCTCTTAGTTTGGACACTTGGAGAATGTTTATAGTGGCTATTAGGGTAGTGATTAGAGTCTTTTAAAGATTTCTGTTGTTTAGCCACATCTGTTTGTCTCAAAACACGTGAACCAAATGTAAGGTGAGCTGCAAGAGAAAAATCCTGTACAGCTTTCAGAAATGTGCCGTAATGGCAGCAGCAGGGCAGAGGCATGGTGTTTAAACTGGTTTGGGCTGGAGGTCCACCTGTATGATTTCATACACCGTTAGTCTCAGTGTGTTACTTTATAATGCCAGCAAGAAACAGTGTAAGTGAGAGGAGAAGGGGAGGATTTGTTCTGTTCCTCCAGTTTGGGATGCGCTCGTGTATTCTGCGCACACTGTTGTGATGCAGCCGCACGTCTGATTCTCTGTGGTCGGTTCGGTCGCGCGTCTCATTAAAAGTAACAATAGTGAGAGAATTTGAGGAATGTGGGCGCTCATTCACTCCCTCTCTCTCTCTCTCTCTCTCTCTCTCTCTCTCTCTCTCTCTCTCTCTCTCTCTCCTCTCTCTCTCACTCTTTTTCTCTCTCTCTCTGTCTCTCTCTCACTCTCTTTCTTTCTGTCTCTCTCTCTCTCTCTGTCTCTCTCTCCCTCTTTTTCTCTCTCTCTCTCCCTCTCTCTCTCTGTCTCTCTCTCTCTCTCTCTCTCTCTCTCTCTCTCTCTGTCTTTCTCTCTCTCTCTCTCTCTGTCTTTCTCTCTCTCTCTCTGTCTCTCTCTCTCTTTCTGTCTCTCTCTCCCTCTCTGTCTCTTGTCTCTCTCTCTCTGTCTCTCTCTCTCTTCTCTCTCTCTCTCTCTCTCTCTCTCTCTCTCTTTCTCTCTCTTTCTCTCTCTCTGTCTGTCTCTCTCTCTCTTTCTTTGAGCCGAGCACCAGCAGGCAGAGGAAACCCTCCCCAATGATGAATACGACTTCTAAGATTCTTTATGTGCTTCATCTTAAGATTTATGCCATGCGTTCCTCAAATATGTGGAGGGTGTAGTGTACATCGCACCTAACAGGGAACGTTTTCAGAACGTTGACCCACGTTCTCTAAAAGTTCTGTCAAAGTTTTAAGGCAGCAAGTTGTTAAGGCAGTAACGTTAAAGAATCTTTAAAGTTAAATATCATATATCAAAAACGTTATTCTTAGGTTGTTAGTGTAACGTTTTAAAGTTACAGAATTAAATGAAAACTGTTTAAATAACATTCTTATAACAAAACAATAATGTTAATACAGTGTCTAAAAAAACTGGACGTATAGTAACATTTTTAACGTTTTAGTTACTTAATGGAAATGTTAGGGAAACGTCCTTACAACATAAAAAAATTGAGATGTGCCATACTTTAATCTATTAATGTTATAAAAGCACATTATAAACTCAATGTTCTAAGAAATTCTTAGTAGGTTTAAATTCTTCATGTTTTTATCATACAGCATGACAGACTCGTGATAGATGCATGGGAGTGTTTAGTAGATTGTTTTGCAGAACTGATACGTGCTTTGTCAGTCAGTATAGACAGTAAAATAATAAATACAGAGACAATTCTCAGAGGAGCAGGTGGTCCATATGTGTGTGAAGTTTCATAGGGCAACGAGACACACAAAAATGCAACAAATTCTAAACATGTCTGATGTTCTCACGTGACTCCCCCAAACATACTGCAGTCTCTTTGACTGACCAGACCTTATACTTATATTAAATAAGCTTGTCTGCATGGATTGAAATCTTTCTCTTGTGTGCGTTTGTTAACCTGTGTGTGTTAGTATCTCAGAGAGAGACTTTCAGAAGTTGACATGACACAGAACATCATGCACCTCCTTATCTCAGGGCTGGTACCAACCAGAGGCAAAACCCGAGAGAAAAACAGCTGTGAGAGAGAGAGAGTGTTTAAACGAATCACTCCTACAGTTTATCATCAGGTTGACTTTTTCCCCTGAACTCCTGACACTAACATTCTCCACAAATCTCACCTCATTTCGTTCTAAACCACTTCAGGTTTAATGCATTTTAAAACCTCCCTCATTTGGCACAGACCGTGGCTTTCGATCACAGTATAAAAATGCAGGTTTGTTCCACAGGGAGTGTTGAAAGGTGTTGAAAAACATGACAACAACTTATACTGTATAAAGAAACGTCTTTCTGGTCATTGAGATGTACAGAGAAACATCTAATATTGCGCTGCGTAACCTGTTAAAGAAGTATTCTGGGTTATTGTGTGTTCTCGATTCAGTGTATGTGGTGAAACTACATTTTTATTTTTCTGAACAAAATGTAAATGGTGCTTCCCTGTGCAAAATTCAGCGCCACAATACTAGTGTGGTGCTCTCCATGGTGTTACTATGCAGTTGCTAGGGTGCTTTTGCCTGTTGCTAGGGTGTTGCTGGGTAATTCCTATCCTGTTGGTTTCTATGATCTTCTAGTCACCAGATATATCAGCATGTTTCTTTCACGTTTTGCCTGTTTCATCATCCTATGTTTAATACATATCATGTTTAGGAAGTGTGAGCTATAGTAAGTGCTCTTGGTAAGTGCCACTAATGACTGTGAAAGAGACACAAACATTTGTATGTAAATCTGTGTTGCAGTTTGGGCCAATCAAAGTAAAAAAAAAGATCCTTTATGGAACTTTGCTATTTTATTATTAATGTTTGCAAAAAACATTTAGATTGTGAGGCATTGTGGAGATGAGATCACCAAACCATAACAGGACTGGAAACATTTTTCAAGAGCTCTTAAAGGGATAATTCACTCAAAAATGAAAATCTTTCCATCGTTTACTCACTCTCATGTTCAAACCTGTATGACTTTTTGGCTTCTGAGGAGCACAGAAAAAGATATTCTGAATTATGTTGGTAACCAAATAAACAGTGGCACCCATTGACTTCATTGTATGGACACAAAACCACATTTCATTTTGGGGTGAACTATCCCTTTAACGTCTGGAAGGAAATAATCAGTATGTAGGTGCCGGGATATGACCTTTGACCTTTAGAAGGGGCATATATCAGTCTCTGATACCCTGTAATCTGTGGATTATCTCAGAATGCTACTGTAAAGCCACAGAGCGAGGCTGATCCAAGACAGGATTTACATCAGCCTGTCCAGTCACAAGAAGTTTGACAATGTGGCTCCGTTGTTGGGCTGGGTCACCTTTGATGGGCCCCTTTCCTGGGTGTGTCTGAAAAAGGAGGATGCAGTTGTTTTGTGCTATTTTTAAGACACGAATGTGACCCAAAGTAAACGCGCACAATACTGCCGAGACTTTAAGCACTCGTCAACTTGAAGGTCACAGGAGGAAGGAAAGACCAGGACGAAGCGGAAGTCGATTTCTCTAGCTTTAGACATTCATTAGTCCGATCCAGAAAAGTTCTGTTTGTTCACAGGGTGGGAGTGGCCACAGGAAGCTGCCAACAGGAGCTTCCCCAGAAATGGTTGCAGGGCGATCCCTCCGTTTCTATAGGAGGAAATGAGGAGTGTGGGCGTCGGCCTGTCAGAGGCCACTTCCAGTCTGCTGCTTTGAGGTAATGCACACAGTCCGAGAGGAACTCACGTAAGACACATCCATCATAAACATGTCCAAACGTCATTTACATATGCCCAACAATATGTGTTGTCAGTACTCATGATAAAATGGTGAATCTCACAAAATTATATAATAATAAATAAAATGATTATAAAACAGCTTGTTTTTTATACCATCATGATTTATAACAATGCATAAAATCTCTTTAATGTGAAAAGCTTTTCTTCTTAATCTGTAACTTTTTGTACATCATGGTTAGTAACGTTCCATTACTTTTTAACAGTCATGAAAATGAGTTTCTCTGCCTTACAGTAATTTGTGAGGAAAATATACTTATTGCATATACCTGTTACTGCATCTCTGAACCACCGGAGGGTGCAGTCACCTGAATTTTAACCAGTGACCTAATCATTGACCTAATCAGTCTGACATTTTACAGAGACTTCCTCCGGATGGAGTGGAGATGCTGTATCCATTAACTCTTCAGAAACACCAGACAAACTGACAATGACGGTAACAGGCTCTGATGTTACAATTTTTGGGGGCGTATGATTATGATTGTTGGAATATGAAATAACAATAGTTTTTATCACAGGGGCGAGTAATGTGTGGGGAGTGTGCTGGCCTCTTTCGGACAACATTATGGAGAGGAAGGGAGGGCAGGGTGATGGAAGATAGACAGGAATTGTCTGAATGATTGAGGTAAGCAGCTATTTACAGTATGTGACACCATCAGCTTTATCATTGCTGGTATGTTGTTAGGAAGTTCATCTGAAGATAATGATGTTCTTGTGTAAAGCTGGTGTAAAATGGCCTTTAGATCTTTATGGACACACAAGGTGATGCATGCACATGCACAGGGTTTGAACCACAGACGCCCGCCTGGCTATTCCATACACCCATATATCTCCCTGTTTTACACATTCCACTTCTGGGTAATCTCTCTCTCTCTGTCTCTGAGAATCAGGAGAGTAATCTATGTAGAATGCCAGTCTGTGATACCCTCATTTCCTTCAACACATTCTTTGGACTCTCACATCTTTCTTTCAGGGACATCACACATCCGCAGACACTTTCCTGTGACCCTGAGATCTGTTTGGAATTCCCTCCTTATTTATTTATGTGGGTCCCGTCCTCCCTAAATATCCTTTTATTTTGTTCACATTCCTGATCTTGGTAATGTTGCATCCTGAACTGCATGTCAACACACACACACATAATTCTGTGTGTTTTGATATATAATGTTTAAAAAAACATTCCACTAATGCACACACACAATAATGTTTTTGATATATACGACCTGTTAAAAACGTTCTACTAATGTTACTGCAAGAACCTTTTTGACAGATTTTAAAAAATGTTATCCAAAATTCCATAAACATTCCCGGTTAGCTGGGATGACTTCAGAAAATGTGGTTAATGATGTAAAGGCAGCTAAAATGTTGAAACAGTAGATTGCAGATTGTTTTTTGTTTTACAATTGTTAGTTCACAATTAAACAATCCTTTTATATTTTAGTGACACTGACGTAGACACGCAAGATCAGCGTGTGGCATGCTTTCTAACTAAGCATGTGTAAAAGAACTGTTTATCCACAGAAAAACTCCATGCTTCCATCCCTAATGGTGAATCTCAGTGGAAAAATATTTTTAAAAATAATTAAATTCATAATTGCATTCTTATTTAAAATGCAGTTCTTAAGGGATGTGATGTTGCCTCGTTCATTTCTTCACGCGTAAGAATGAATTTCAGAGTGAAAACAGTTTTAAACATTGTAAGTTCAATGCTGTACATTTATGGAATTGTTATACAACAGAATATGAAAATTGTTTGTAACTATATACGAGCTACAAATATTTACACAGTCAAATACTCTGGCACAGTTAGGTCTACTCTAACTGTGGTATTTCACTGTCCCAATTATTGTGAAGTTGTTTTTGCCACCCTCTTGTGGTCTTGCAGAGAACTGCAACAACGTTTTACTGCCATGTTGCAATAGATTATAGATCTGTTCACCAAGTGTTTTTAGTCAATTTTATCTGTCCTGGAGAAGGTCATAGAAACGCTGGACATCACTTCATGCTTGTCTTTCTATTTCAAAAGATAATACACATACATATATACACACACACTTATTATAGTACATTATGACTGATGTTAAACAGTTATGTTTGAGAACATAATTAATTATCAGCATTTGTGACAGTATCATATGAAGACAGCAACATGCTTCAGTATTAACTGCCCGACATCACTGATTCTTCAGATTTTATAATAACAGACATTATCAAGTGCAATGATTTCTGTTTTAATTTTAATGTTTTTTAATTTAGAGGGACAGTGGAAAAAATACATGAAACACTACAAGCAATATTAAAACTTTCAGCCTCCATATAAGCACCATAGCATGTTTACTAGCTAGTATCACCCAATCCCTGCTAAACCAACTTCCCGTCTTCCTCCGGTCATCTTCTCTGACAGCACTCTGTGTCTCCAGCAGATGGCTGCAGACACCAACTAGTGGATTCTTTCTGTTCACATTCCTGTATATAACAAGAACATGGAGAGATTGTGTACATGTATGACCAGATTAGCCACAAAACAGCAATTTTGATAGTGGCATCATAAACTAAAAACAATGAAAAACACAGGTGTGAATTAAAGCAGAACCGTCACGAAAGAGCGTGTTTGGAATTCTAACATCAGCTCTGCCGCAGTTCTTGTGGGAATTATCTACGTTTAAGCCACAGTTATTGGCAGGGAAAGAGTGCTGCCTATCCAAAAGCCCTCAGGCCTTAACCAACCCATCCAGACAGAGCCATGGGCCCCCGCAGACTTCTGGGAAGGCGTACAGAGCATGGCAGAGCGTGCAGAAATGGGCCAGTGAAGGAAGCGTGACTCTTGGCTTCGACTGTAATGCTACGCTTGGATGGACATAACTGTTTATTCACATACTGAGATGATGTTCGTGATGATCCTGGTCTCCAGAAAAACATATTTTGTGTGTTTGCGGCTGTGCCACCCACAGCGATGGGTATAGTCTCAACAATGAATCATTTCGATTGCTATTCCATTTATACGTTTATATTATTTTATAGCTTCATTTAGCTAGTAAATGTAGAATGTAGAACATTGCATGAACATGCATCAAAATTAAGTAAATGCTGAATAAACTTGCTGAATTATTAAAAGTAAAAAAAGGAAGGGGGAGTTTAATACATTATTATAATACATTTATTATATGATTGAATTTCGTGTGCACAAATGTTTCTCTTTATTTTAAGTTGCGGCGTGAACGTGCGTTTTCTTACAAAACAGCACTTCAGGGACATTAACACAAGCACTTTCAGCCCATTAGCAATGGCGGAACAAAACGTGAAATGTAATATTGCATTACAGCACATTTAATTTGATAAATCATCTAATTTTGCTTACAATTTCAGCATTAAACACATAATCGAGAGAATGAGAGGAACAGAGGTGTTGAGAAAAGCGTTTAGGGAGTAGATGTTGGCAGCCACCTGATTTGTTGGCTGTGTGCGAGGGAACAAATGCATCCACGTGGACCACTTGCCTGCATGGAGTTACCTTCAACCCAGCTAACAAGTTTAGGTTACAAGAACGTTTCCATAAAATTTCCATTAAGTTAAACCATTAAACACAAACTGTACAAATGTTGTTTTGACTGTTCTATGAAAGTCCAAAATGTCCATTGAATTTTTTAAGCTCTGTAACGATTTAAAAACTTTCCACTAATAACTTGATACATGATATATAATGTTAAAAAAAGTTCTATTAATTTTACTGCAAGAACGTCTCTGGATAACTTTGAGAGAACTTTTAAAGATTAGGCAACGTTCTGGGAATGTTTCCTGTTAGCTGGGAAGCCTCCTGGGTTGAACCTCAGCACTCCAGAAAATTCACCTGGAGGGCCAATGATTAAGACTCTCGTTGTCTGAGTTTTTGGTTGGATTTGATACAGGAAACATGATGCTGTCTGTGATTGGCTGGAGTTCCTCCCAAAAAAGTGAACAACCAATGTGTCGTCCAGGAAGCGCTTGATTGTAAAATTAATTAAATAGTGTTATTATCAACTAGAACATTTAGGGAAAAATCAACAATCAATTCTAAGTCTCGCTTATAGATGCTGTGGTTGATTCTTCGGGATCTCTAAATGTTGTTTAGGAATGTTTCCAAAATGGAAACCTGGAATGGAAAGAAGGGTTTGAGTCTCTGCTCTTTCGTTTACCTTAACGCAAACAAGTCAAACTAAAGAATAAATTGGACTGGAATTATTTTACACTGACAGAAAAAGAAAAAATTTAAAGCTTGATGCAACATCCACACGGCGATAAATACAACCACATGAGAATGAACAAGCAGGCATTCAGAGTGAAATCACGAAACCCAGCGTTAGCGAGATTTTACCAACAACTTAACAGATCTACCAGTGTGTGAACGAACTCACAAGAGGTTTTGTCAATGGATTGAGGATCTCTGATCTGGATGGAAACGTCACTGTCTGTTGCTGGGAATGTGGCTACAAGCGAGACACTTGCATTAACATTTAAAGACTGTTTAAGAAAATGCAGTCATGGTATTTGGCACAAATCTGTTACTTCTAGCATAGAACTACACTTTTAGAGATGGGGGGATGGAGAAAGGGGGGCAGAACGAGCGCACAAAAGCAACGAAGAAGAGGAGGATATGAACCGACACACAAACACACACAAGCAGGAAGAACTATAAGCATTTAAAGTCTCCAAACATTAACATTTAAAACACAACTGCAGAACAAATCCATTATCTACACTTTTTGAAAAACACTTGTGGAATTTGTAGAATTAGGAGGCACAAACATCAACAGTCACATTCAAGATCTCTAAAAAAACGTGTCTTTATTTAAGCTTAATTCAGTTTCTAAGAGTCAAAAATAAGTTTACGCTTAGTCAAAGTCAAAGCTCATTGTTCATAACTTAATATGTACATTGAAATAGTAAAACTATAAAGCTACAATTGCAAAATAAACCATGTAACTTCGGCTTCACCAATGCAATTTGAGTTTCATCACCGATGAATTGTGTTTATCTATTTGGGGAAAAAAAATGCATTTGGAACTTTAATATGAAACATGATATAAAAATATTTTGGCATATTATCTACTCCACTTAATAAAGGCATTTATTTATCTTCAACTAAAAGCGCCTCTGTTTTACGAGCAATGCCGTTAAAATGCATGGAAGTTTCCTTCATTCTCAATACAGACTCATAAAATAATAGAAAATAAAAACTTTACACTTCTCTGTGCAGTTCCTCCAGAACCGCTGTTTAGATTCCCTTTATATTCCAGTTGTATTCAAAGTCACTATATACAAAATGGCTTGAATCCCATTTGAAGCCCACGGGAAGCATTACGCATTTCCCCCCAGTTTTTACTGCGGATTATCGGTTGCCGTGGATATTTTGTCAATATGCCTGTTTGCTAGGCCCTTGAGGGCTTGAGGAAAATCAGTTCACCCCAGTTGTGTTTTCCCTCCCTGTCCCCAGCTGCTCTATTTGCAGGTGTGCATGTCGTTCATCGTCTCACAGCGGCGACAGCGCACATAACAGCACCAAACGAACTTACACTCGCAGCGTTCTACGTGTCGTACCACGTGTGTGTTGTAGCCCCGCCCACAGCATAGCAAGTTGCAGCCATCTGGCCCGGCTGAGGTTCGGTTACACCTGCGACCCCTCGTCCCCGTCACGCCCAGCCGTCGGTCCTCTAAGCAGTAATTGGGCGATTTGTTGATGAAGATAAGCTCCTCTTTAGTGATGGGTGTGTGCCGGTGGTCTTTGTCCTTGCGTCTCACCTTACGTTTGGACCGGTCCACCACCTGTACGCTGGTCTCGTAGCGCTCCTTCAGATGCGTGCCCACACGCTCAAAAGCAGCCATTGTGCGCCAACACGTCTTTACTGCACACGAACCCGACACACCATGGCAACGGCAGTCAGTCAACATCGTCTTGGCCACCGCCTGTCATATGAAATTAAAATTCATTTTAATACATTTATTCACTTATTTAATAAACTATAAGTATGCAGAGCAAGCGCGGATTCAACCTCGTTTCCAACGTCCAACATTCTCTCAATTTTTTTGTTTAGCTTTGACAGACTTCCCAGAGTCCATGCAGAAACGCAGAACTAATGCAAATCATCAGGAAAATCTTGCAACTAATGCAACCGTGAGTAAAATCTTGTTTTTCTGCAAACAACATCCCCAAGAAATATATTTTGAAGGGATAGCTCTCCCAGAAATGTCGTTTCAAAACGTGTATGACTTTTATTTTGCAGAACACAAAGATATTTTGAGAAATGTGGTTTTGTGTCCATATATAATTGAAGTCAACGGGTGCCACTGTTGTTTGGTTACCAATGTACTTCAAAATATCTTCTGTGTTCCACAGAAGCAAAAAGTCATACAGGTTTGGAATGACATGAAGGTGAGTAAACGATAATTTTCATTTCTGGGTGAACTATCCCTTTAATGACATATTTTAGATAATAAAAATCACCTTCATGAGTATTTTGTGAGCTGGCAACTTTCATAAAATAGAGACATTTGTTTGGCTGAAGTCTTATGGAGGCCCTGTTCACTGTTTTAAGAAGAACCGTCTCACTAAAAACTCAGGGCTGTGGAATTTGGTGCAAATCCTTTCTCTAAACTTCAACAAGCAAAACATCAGCCTCTTACATGAATGAAAAGCAGGTGTGGGAGATTGAACTCATGTGGTGGAGAAACTGATTCAGGAGCAGGAGGTGATTAGAGGATCTCTTAGGTGAAATCATTCCATGTCAGAGGTTACAGTAGCTTAATGAGGAACATGTCTGCCTCCTAAACCTGAGAAATGTCCTCCTAAAATTTCATTCCCATTCCAACAATTTTCACATCATAGAATACAGATTGTGATTTCTTGCCAAATATTTACGGCGCTGGGTTTGTCATTTTGTCAGTGATGTGATGATGTGACAATAATGATGTTGCACGTTTAAAAACGATGACCATTTCTGAACAAAGCAGATTGTTACACGTTTGTAAACGTGGGAGAGGACCATGCATGATTTGTTTGTCCAGCAACCCTGCATCAGATCTTACATTCATACAGAGGGACATAAAACAAGCATTTTCTCTAACCTGTGCTTTTATAGCAGATTCTTCTGGAAATGTTGGTCTGCATTGGCTCACCTGTCTCCCAGCTTCGCTGTTATGCTGGTTCATGGTCAGCAGGGTCTCTTCTCCACGGCTGGAAACGTTTTTCACCGTATTGTCGATGAAGCGACGGCTGAACAGCGTCCCGTACGCGATGTCGTCCGAGCAGCCGCCCCAGTGCCACCCCTCCGCGGGCGAGCCGCTGCCCGTCAGGCTGCCGTCACACGAGCACTCCGTCATGTTCCCCGCGCTGCACGCCCGGGTGACGGCGTGAACCAGCCCGGCAGCCATTACCGCGTAGATAAACGCCGTTTCTTTTGTCCCTTCATAATAAAAATATCACTGACTTTAAAGCAGAAGTAGACGCATCAATGTCTGCAGGGCAACGGGTGACCCGCCACACCCGGAGAACCCGCGATTGTACAATGCACGACAAGTGCGTAAACACTTTCAACAAACTTTGCATCATCTCTCATATAATTACACGAAAAGATCAAATTAAGGCATGCATAGATACATGTGCATAATAAAATGTAATTTTATGCATGTAATTAAATTGTCAAATACACAATAATATAATATAATAAAATAATATAATCAGCTCTAATGTTCAGACATAAAGCTCCGTAGAAACATTTTTTTTTCATTCAAGAGAAGAGCAACTAAATGATTTTGTTAAATAAAACTGTGACTGATTAAATGAAGTCAGACATGCAGTCGTTTGTCGGGCTGAAAACCCGGATTTGAGCTGCTGTGGGACAAACACATTTCCAGCAAGTGTGCTGTCACAGCTTCACTTGTGCGTCTGTCTGATCTGGGGACGGTGGAGGAGCAGCTGTCGCCACGGCCAATTGAGTGCAGAAATGTTTCCCTAAACCAGATGCGCCGCAGCTGTGCGCGAATTAAGTGAAAAAGTGAAAAAGCAATCGCCTTTCTGGTCATTGGTTTAAAAAAACAACATAAATGTGATTTATTGCATGATTAATATAACGCTAAAATGATGAATAATTTCCATTCTTTCCTAATATGTAAATCTTAATTATAGTTCCAATGCATTTGTAATTCGCATGCATATCAATACCAGAACAATCATAATTTATCGAACATGGTTATAAATGCATTTTTTTGTTCGGTTTTCTTTACATCCAGCTGATCATCACTTTGTCGACCCGGTTCCTACCGGCGCAAATCTCTCGTTAGAGCCCTTATGAGGATCAATAACACCGGCGATCATTAAACTAAAACTAAAACTAAATGCAAGACAGTCAAACTTCATGCATACCGCTGCTGAGCTCGTAGCCGAACACGGTCGGGTCGCGGCGGGTCGAGCAGTTCCAGCGCTCGTGCTTGAACTGAGTCTGGCACTCGGTGATGCCCAGGCGCGCGCCCTCTCGGACCCGGGGCAGAAGGTGCGGTTTGCGCGCGCACAGCTCCTTCTGCTTGGGCGTCAGGGGCAAGTGCGCGCACCCGGTCCCCTCGAGCACGCCTGCGGACGAGATGCCCAACCACCTGTGATGCGGAGCAGTGCGACACAGAGATCAGAGGCGCGTCTCCCCTCCTGTCGGCCCGACCAGGCCCGAGGAAAAGGAGCCCATTTCAAGCCATCATCTACACAAGGCGCGTCACGCGTTTGCCTTCAAAGGGTCTAAAATGTCATACTTACATCCAGCTTCCCTGAGAGCACAGGGGGCACATGAACAGCCATGTGAGGAATACGTGGAAAACCGCGGAGAGTATTCCAGAACCGGCGTTTTCCATGTCCAAGTCATCTAAACGCGCTGCCACCATTTAAGTCATGAACTGGGCTTTTGGATAAAGGCGAATCACACCCGTCCATTACGGGTCATCTAATGACGAAGTCACCCTCAATCTCCTGTGCACGTATCCCTTAAATCACCGCCGTGGTCAATTTAGTCTCGCCGTCGTGCACTAACAAGTGAACTTCTCCATTAGTGCGCACCGAAACAGACGGAACATTTATAAGCGCCTGCGCTCAGCGGATAGGTGGAGCGCCTGATTAATATTCAGTAGACGCGCCCGTTCTCGGCATCGATTGGTCAGATCGCTGTCGTCTTGGTTCGGAGGCTGGAGAGAGACGGATAAAGTGGTGCATTTAACGGGATCGATTATTGTGATGAAACATTACTGCATATTTATAAAACTACAAAACTATAAAGTTACAATTACAAACACCGAGACGCGGAGAAAATGCACCATTAAATATGAAAAAGCAAAACGTTTTCTATGGGTAATTTAATAGAAGAAAGCTCTAATGTCTCTAATAATATTTATACGTGTAATTGGAGGAATAACACGAATCTAAAACTATAAATGGCTCGTTTATAAGAATAAACTATATATTCGTTATACGTGTGTATCGCGTTTATTTTTTCAAATACAATTTCTAATTAAAAAACTAGATTAATTGTACGTTTAGTGACACCAAAGGGTAGCCAAAAATTACAATTAAAATGAAAGCCGTTTAATAACTTCATTTGGGCTTAAAGGACACACCAAACACGTTCACTTAATAAAGAAACAAATACGTTTTAAATTACGAAAATATAAATGTTTAATTCATAATTTGTGTGACTTTTCACTGCGACTGTAGCCTGCGTATGAAATATACGATTTAAACAAGCGAACAAATAAATTGGCACAATACTTCATAAACACGAAACCTTTCTAATAAACTGATTATTCAGGTCAGACGTGGTTTCTTGTGAATTCATGTCACCATGTGCAAAGCTTAACAACTGTGGAAAAGTTCTCAAATAAATGTAAATCTGGAAAGATGTCACGCATTCCCATCATTAAGAGTAAACCCAGAAACAATATCAAAATGCTTACCATCCACACTTACAGCAACAGCATAAATATACATGTATCCTCTCTTCTGTAAACAGCATTTGGGCTATAACAACATATACACTGATTATTATTAAAGGCACTAGAAAACACTGGTAGAAAAATAAATGCAGAAATATACACGAAGAACATAAGACCCATATACTGCAACATAAATTATCCGCCATAAGACCTTTGGCATAAAAATACTTCATAAATACTGAGGAACCTGGTATGTGAGGGTGGAGGGGGAGTCCATAACCCGAGCGTCCATAAAGGTAACAATGTGAGAGACATCAAAGGCCCCTGCAAAACGTTTCCAGAATATATTGGGAACATTCCGGCCCATGCTCCAGCAGCAGCAGCATTGTGGGAACGTTGCATAAATGTTGCAGGAACATTTTGAAAAGGCTAAAGAGACCGTGTGAAGACCATCACAGTTTTTTTCATCAGTGCCACTGACTGCCCTAAAACTGCAGCTGTCAAAGCCATTTTGGCAAGCCTTCAGGGGGTCTTACTGAACCCCATGCCCCCTCCATCTGGATCTTCCTGCACAAACACAAACAGACACCTACTTAACCTACCCACCTCCAGCGTACCACTTTGATCCAGCATATGGTTAAATAGGTTTGGAACCAGAGTGCACTGGTTTTCAGGAATACCTGAACAGTTTAGCCCTTTATGCGTCTTCAAAACATTTGAAAAAGTTTCTATTCATACCTAATCATACAAAGTTAGCCTTTCTGGTTTACAAACCCACACCTATAAAAACAGTCACAACCACCCAGGTTAGCGTCTCCAGCCGCTAATTGTCTCTTCGTTGTTGGCGAATGGTCCTTTTGATGCCGTGATTCACACAAATTCTGCTCAGAAGGATCTCTGAGTAGACCTTGTTCACTGGTCCCTTTACATGGTAGGACACATCGGGTTGAGACCCCGTTTGTTCGTTTGCCCTGGTCCCGGTTTCTCCACCACGCTGCAGGATTTTCAGCTTTCCCTGGAAAGCTGCAGTTGGAAAGGGAGGCTTACAGACCTGTGGGACATATTGACAGAGCTGTAGATCCTGGATTTGACATTTTTTCATGTGTGGTGCAGTTTGGCAACATGTAAACAACTAATGAGAAATTGTGTGTGGTTCTTTTCACTGACTTGGGAAGTATTAAAAGAATTAGGGAAACGATCTTCCCTATTCCATTTCAGTTTTATATCCTCTTAAATTTGTAACTGCCACTTCTAATTAGCTTTCTGATGTGAAAAATACATACTGGTCGGAAGCGACGTTTCTACAGAAACCTAAATAACGAAAATAAATTATCAAAATAAATATCAAAAAAACATAACCACACTCTAAAACTTAAGTAAAAGACCTTAATATCACGAGTCGTGAAGTTTGTCTGGTCTAAATCTGTCTTTGGCTGGATTTGTATGCTGATGCACATGTGAACAGATTTGACGTTTCTACCGCCACTTCACACACATAGCAAGCTAATACATCTGTTCCCAACCTGCTCTTTACTGGCTAATAAAATCCCACCTAATTTCTAATTACTCATTAACTGATCTGCCCGGCACTTTTAGGGTATAGTAAAAAAAGAATGAATTGCTCTTTTAAAAGATTTATGGGGTCTGGAAGGCAGGAAAGTATTTCTAAAAGGATCTAAATCCATGTATATGAGAGCTGTAACTGGTAGTCTAAAACGTGTCTAAAGAATCAGTCAGAATCAATGTCATAAACTATAATACACTTTTTTTATGCTGCATTACAATTTAGAGAATCTATCTATGTTAAAATGAATACAAAATCTTTCCTTAATCTTTATCTTAAAGTGCACGACTGGCCTGAAGGAATTTCTTTTACCTCATGGAAATGGCAGGCACACCGGCCCTGCAGAAACTCTTTGTATCGGCCCATCGTGATGCTGAGTGTGTCAATGACCTCATATCCAAGATGTCTGGCAGCTTCCAGAATGTTCCTGTTCACATTAAAGAGCTCTTGCACTCCACTCTGGAAACAATGAATGACGTTGATGAAGAGTGACAGGTTTATACAATGTAAATAAACAATTTCCTGAATGAATAAATAAAACATGAGTATCTGCTTCACAGATTTGAGGGCTCTGATATCTGTCCAGTACAGAACAAATGGAAAAATGTTTCTCTTACAACCGTCTGTGATCTCCAGCAGATCTTACCAGAGGAAGAGAACGAATACCATCCACAGGGAGATGGAAACCCATTCCCAAAGACTTGACCACCACCATGATGTTCTGAAGCCCCTCCCTTGGACAGAAATGGGAGATATGAGGCCAAATAATAAACCATAGAGAAGGAAACCAAAAAGAGAAGGAAATGCAGGAAAAACAGTTGGACCCGTGAGCTGATTTACAGTATGTGTGCGTAAGTGTTTGTTTGTTACCTCTCTAGAACCTGTTGGATGGTTTTCAGATGGTTCGGGTTCAGCCACTGAACCCCACCTGCGACCAGCACCGTCTGAACGGAGTTCTCCAGGGGTCGTGACCTGCCCAGGGAAAGAGGTTACAGAGTCAAAGGCTGAAGATCAGCGTCATTTCCTGAAGACCATAAGCAACAGTCCATGGCAGGAGCTGACCCACAATTCCAAGCAAAAGAAAGTGCAAATGTGTACACGAACACAAACTATTACGTTTTGTGCTAACATAAGTCATCATGTGCATACAATTTCACAATGATGGGAAACTAATAATATTGTGTTGATGTAATGTATTAGTTTTATTTCACAAAACCAAATCGTCTGCTAAATCATTTAAGCAGTTGAAACCAAAATTGAGCTCCCAAAAGCTCAACAGACACCCACAAAAACACTCAGCCTGTGTCCACACACACACACACACACACACACACACACACACACACACACACACATCTGCGCTGCATATCCTCTTCCCACATCAGTAGCCGTGTGACATCATCAGCGTGCGGTACAGAGATGTACTGATCTTACACGGTTTCTCAGCCAGACACACACACACTTACACACAGCCCACATCTCACCATCACACACACAAAGTCAATCTGTGTGTTAACAAGACCGTTGATGCTTTAGACAGACATAAAACAAGTCATTCACAGCTTAATGGGTGTAAGCTACAGCCACATAGAGACAGACATCATATAACACACACCTCTCTATAAGTTGCTGCAGAGCTTTTTGGAAGGTTGGTCTTTGGGCTCTTGGAAGCCAGAATTGTGGGTAATAGGAGTAACTGGCGATAGTTCGGCCTTGATTCAGGTTGTGGTAGATGATGGTGTCGTGGGCTTTGTCCCAATCTTCCAGCGTGGTGTTCACCTTCTCCATCAGGTAGTACATCATCCCCCGGTTGGTGGAGTCACCAATGAACAGAACCTGAGGGAAGACATAAAACAGGAATAAAATCGCAAATGTGAATTATTTACCCCTAACAATAACCTATGGCAATAAATACAGAGAAACTCTTTGGTCTTTTTGCATGTGTGTGTTTTGTGGTGTCTGGCACACACACACTGCATCCATATCACCATGAGGTTGGAGCCAAACACACAAAGCTGACTGATGCCACACAGGAACTCAGACACAGTTTTGGCCCGTGGCCCTCAGCTGTCTCTTACACACACAGAGTAAAGAGAAACCAAGAGAGGCATGAAAAATTAAGATAAAAGAGTAACCAAAGATATAAGCAAGTGTCAAGGCCAAAGGATTATATGTGTGCTGCATGTCACAGTTTTATAAGCTGAAATATCTGTGTGACACACACACACACACACACACACACACACACACACGAAGAGTAAGTCTTTGCGTGACACTAAGTCTTAAATAAAGAAGGGGTAAAAACATGCTGTGTGTGTGTGTGTGTGTGTGTGTGTGTGTTTCATGCATGACCAGACTGTAGGTTTGGCACACTGCTTTGAAACAGCTGCTGGGCTTAAAATAATTATTAAAAAAACACTCTAAATTCTAAAACACAAGAGGTAGGGAGATCATATTAAAAAACTAAAAATATTAATAAAATATTTCATTTTCAGTCATGAATTTCTATATGGCGCCACATCATAGGTTCTTGCGATTTGCAATCTACTAACCAATCACCTCTCATATGCTCTCATGGCGCAATTTGATAGGTCCTTTACTTGTAATCTGTCAGCTAATCAGCTTGCATGTTGTGATCTGATAGGCTAGTGAAATTTAATTTGTCAGCCAATAAACAGGCATGCTCCCTATACTTCTAATCTTTAAATAGCACTGTGCAGTCATTTTCACGTTCGGTTCTTCGCTCCTCACCTTTCTGTCCATCATGCAGGTTTGTAACTGAGGTTGGTCCAGCAGTGGGTGGTAACAGTTGTCGGGTTGCCAGGCGACCTCTCTCCAATCACAGGTCCTGTTGTCTAAACAGCTTAGGCAGGGGACGACCCAACGGCCTGACAAATTTTACATTGAAAATCGTTTGTTACACTATTACATCTTTCAAAAATGTGACCATTCTTTTTGTTGCCAATTGTGGCTGTGTACTGTGTTTTGCATTGGTTAAATAAACCTTTAATTTCAACATTAGGTGTGAATTTCAGGGTTTTTAAACCTCCTACAAGCTTTATGGATTCAGTAGGAGAAGTACTCAAAGTACAACTGTATCCCAAACAGACATCCAAAGAGGTTCCCCAGCTAACAATTTAAGGTTTTAAAAACATTTCCTTAACATTTCCTTTAAGTAACAAAAACATTAAAGATGTTATTTTGATAGTTTAAGGAACGTTCAAAACATCCAGATTTTAGACGTTGTATTAACGTTATTGCTTGAGAAAATCAGTCACAATGTTTTTAAATTCTGTAATGTTTTTAAAACTTGAAATATAACATTAAAAAGTTCTACTAATGTTACTGCCAGAACGTTTTTGATAACTTTGAGAGCTTTGGGAGCTTTGAGAACATTAGCCAACATTCAGAGAATATTTCCTGTTCTAAGTTTGATACTTTGTCCTGCCATGAGTTTTGTACTTTTATAGTAATGGCTGAAATATCTGAACTGTAACCGGCCAGCTTTATATCTTCTGCGTAACAGCAGAAGACAGAAGCCGAACTTTCATAGAAACAACCATGAAGTCAGAATAGACCTTTTACCTTATTCAGTAACATCATGTCACAAAAGTAGCTTTAGTAACAAACTGCCGAGCTCTGATTTCACCAGTATCTTTCTCATCACCTACTGGAGCAGGTAATGGACTGCAAAACTTTGCAATGGAAATGTTTTCCTGCCAGCTCCTTTCATAGTGAAGTATATCATAGTCTATAAAAATATTTGCAGGGCCTGGATTGACTGTTTGAGTTATTATCCTGCACAAGAGATGACAAGAGGCGTTTAAATCTGACAGGGAAGTTTTAGATTCATGTTTTAAATAACTAACCCCACCATCAAAATTCCACAAGCCATCCTGCGTGTCTTTATCTTTGTATCTAAGCGCTAAACTATGTTTTATATGGATCAGTATGGACAAATAGTTGATTAGTTGTTTAACAACTGACTAATTGATTAACAAGGCCTAGATTTGACCTGTCGGTGTCCTGTTTTGCTTATTCTTGCCGTAATGCTTTAAAAGTCCCTTTTATCAGCAATTAACAGTAATTGTAGTTTAATATTTCATTGCCTGGGAGAATTTTCCTCTTTTTATGCATAATACGTATGGGAATTTTCTAATTATGCATCATTTGAGATGTCTCTTTTTTTAGGACTACAATAGGTTTGTTCAATATTTGATGAATATATCAGTTCCCTGTGGAAGAGATATGCTTAGCATACTACATCACTATGAGAAGCACTCTGTTATTGTCTGAAGGACATGACCCAAGACCAGCCTAATAAACCAGCCTAATTATTCTGGGCTGGAATGTAGAACGACCTACCAGGCTCATCTCCTGACAAGCAAGGCCGAAGCGATGCCTCAGCCTCTCCTGATGATCTTATGCCTGGAGCGGGCTCCAAACCACAGGGCTGATCTGGTCTGACCACCAGGCCGCAGTCCTGCAGAGAGAGGTGAAACAGACAGAGGAGAGTTTGAGTCTGAAAGGATATTCTGAGGTGCTCCAGGTCAACCTGAACGTTGCACTTTTCTGTTAAAGATATATATATATAAAGTTTCCGTAGCTTTTCTCCATTCATACTTTTTGTCTCCCTTTTTTGTACCTTTACTTTCATGTGGCCGTGTGAACAAGGTTCCTCAAAGACGAGTTAAAGCAGGCGCGCCGCCCGACGCCTTCTCTCTTGTAAGGGGTCAGAGGTCAAACAAACCCAACAGGCTAAGTGACAGCAGCGGGCCTGCTCCGCTGACCCTCGAGGTCCCTCACGGGAGCCATCGGGTCTGGCTTGACTTCAGAAGACCAGCAGCCCCACCCTGGACCGCCCTGTTCTCCACTCACCCTCCTTCTTGCCCTCTTCCTTAACACTTTGCACAGGGGCTTCTCACGGCCACGTTACATTCCCCAAGATCTTGCCGCAAATCTCGACAAAGTGCCACAAAACAACTTAACAGGGATTTTCTTGTTTAAGCGTGCGCATGCAAACACGAGACGGCTTTTGATTCTGGGCAGGCCGACATAAATCAGCGAGACTGCCCAAGCCCGACGGAAACCGCACGGCTTTTAATGTATCAGAGCCGATGAAAAGTTATCATCCCTCAGGAAAGGAAAACGTTTATTATGAAACCACATTTGGAGTGTAAAAGAAAATAAAATCCCTTCATTTTATCACTCTCACCTGTCATTTTTCCATTCCCCATAGAAAATCAAAGCTGTAGTGAAGAGTTTTATCCAAGGTCAGATTCTTTCAGATTCATGCTGTGATTGTTTAACAGGAGAGCGGTAAAAACTCCAGTTTATGTGTTGAGGAGAGACCTTGGCTTTCAGAAGACCACTGGAGAATAATAAATAATGAATGTTTATTAATTCCCTTACGCAATTTAACAAGTTCACTTTTTTGTTGTAAAAAACTTGTTGTATAACTCATAACTCTTGCACTATTCGTGCTATAGAGAAATGATTCCTGATATTACACCTGGAAGATACGGCAGCCCAAAAAATCCTATAGGCTCTTCTGAGCCACCACTCACAACACTCTAGAGGGTCACCACTCACTTTTCATTTGTGATTTTAAATCGCAGATACACTGTGTGTATGTCAAGCAGCTAAAAACATGTTCTTATAAGACTTTATAAATCTTTGTCACACTGATTGCCGGAGGGTTTAAGCATTTACTTTCCGAAAGTTCCTTTGAGGCACTTGTGTCGCTTACAAGAACCAACGGCCAACAAAACCGGTAAAGTGTAATCTCCACTGATCAAAGCATGAGGCCGACCCGCGCTGACAGAAAAGCCTGGATTATTTCTGTACATTAGACCGTGCTCTCTGCACCCACAGTGGTCAAGTCGCTCAGAACTCAGTTTTCACGAGCCCCTCCAGATTCCACGAGCCCCTCTGCCCTGCTTTTATCTTTGAAGGTTTGTTTCAAGAGAGAGTCTTAAGCTCACCGAGAGGAAGGACACGTACTTAAGAGCCCTGTGTTTTAATAAGCCGCAGCGGAAGACAAAGCCCTGCTTTTCCTTTGCTGTAGTGGAATGAAACATCAAAATGTACACGCAGGAGATAAGCAGCTTTCTATCAGAGATGAAACATGGATCAGCTGTCTCTCTGCAAGGGATTAAAGCGGTTGTCAATTAGAATAAAAGGGGGACGGGCTAAAAGCAAAAAAAAAAAGGATGTTGCAGAAAAGATTTATTTGATCATTTAAGGTATTTTTAATCACTTTTAATATTAATATTTTGCTTTTAAACGTAATACTGTCTTAATACTTATCAAAATGCAAATGATGTTATAGATAAAGGAAAATTTTTCAATTACTTATAATATCAATATTTTGCTTTTAATCTCAATAATATTTGCTATTAAACTTCAACTTTACTGCTACGATAACAAACATAATACAGAGAAAGGAAAACAAAAAAATATGGACATGGTGCGAGCCAAATAAGCTCCTTCTCATCTCTCTTTTAGCCTAGATATTAGGTGTAATAATTACTTTGTACAGTTTGTAACTTGATTAAATGGACAGATGAGTTAAATGATGGTTGATATAAAACTTCTGTCTGTCAAGTAAACAGAGTGACTGACAAAAACAAATATGTCTCCATCAAATTAATGCAAAATGAAGGTGTAATTAAACAGAGTGCTGACTAAAACAGCTACACATGAGGTCCCATCTGCTAATTCAGCCGCAGTCTTTGTTATGAAAGACTGAAGTGGCTGCACACAGTGTTTAATGTAATCCTTTGGATTGTGAATTGTAATCCTATAGAACTGTAATGCTGTCGGACAATCCCTCACACTATAGACCGACTCTTGGGTTTTTCCTTTCATTTGGGCTGGTGAGACAAGAAAGCAGAAAAACTTCAGGCATCAGAAAGCTTTACTTTAAACAATATAAAGGGATTTTCTAATTGGATCCTTTAATCTGCCTACAAGAACAGAGAAAACCAGAAGAGGCTTCAGAAGTGTAACTTCAAATGTTTAACTGTAACATTTGTCATTTACAAATGAAAGATTAATGTCCATTACTCAGTTCTAAGTACAGGAATAAAAGACAGAAATAACAAAGATAAAATCTATCTGTCCAGTATTGAAGTTATAATATCAGTTTTTAAAAAACACAATTTAACTACTGCTAGAAATGCAATGAAATGATCTTTGGATCAACTACAGGAAATAAACCATATTTAATAAACTGTAGAATATGAATATTTGTCAACGTGTCTCACACACACAGCTCTTAAATCCTTTGTCTCCCGACTTAATTGCACAGATAACACGTGCAAACACACACGGATGCAATCATCCATAACAGGTCCAAACCAAACATCACTCCAGCCTGTAGGAAACAGAATGGACTTGTAAGGTCAGGTTATCTGAAGAGGATCTTTGCTCCACATCTGGTTCTTGTTTTCATACAGTAGATCTCTATTTAAGCTCAACACAGCTACTGTCAGCTATACACTAAACACACACAAACAAACACATACCCGTGGATGAGATCACATAAATCTAGGAGGCAATATAGAATAAGATCACATTTTAATGTTCCCTTCAATATACAAAGCCGCATACCAGTCACAAAGTTAAAAATGTGTAAGCCATATGACAATAATTCATAATACTATGAATATGATTATGGTTACAAAAAGCTATCTTTAAAACAGAATGTATAATAACAGTGGACTCATCTACACCCAAAAATGTACAAAAACTGCTGCATTATAAAAACGTTATTCTTAAGTTGGTAATGAAACGTTTTAAAAATGTTACAGAATTTAAAAAAATGTTTGAATAATGTTCTTATAACCAAGGAAAAAGGTTAATATAACGTCTAAAGTTACATTTTCAAAAGTTTCTGGCACTTTTAAAATACCATAAACAATAACATTTAATAACATGTTTGTTACTTAATGGAAACATTACGGAAACATTCTTACAACCTAAAATTGTTAGCTGGGAAACAACACAAATGCATAAATATACACAGTTGGCTTCTCGGCGCATGTGATTATTGATATTTTCAATGCTCTTCTTATTACTGATTTGAAACTCCAGGTCAGGACAGAAAAGGCAGGTGGGGCTCTGAGTTCATGACCTTAAATTATATCACCAGCCACCCTCATCTGTTCTGGGGTGGACAGATCAAACCTTGTGAATCTCGGGGTTCATGCTGGAATACTGCAGTCGTATGCTTCGATTTTCTGCAGAGTGACACTGAAGCAGCGTTCGACAGCTGCCGATCAGACGAATCTGAGACGTAATGGAACACGGCAGATATAATCCAGCACACAGTCAAGATTTATTAAAAGATCCAAGCCATCAAAACATGCATCCATCATCTTAGAAAGATACAAGGATGTCGGGAGACCACAGACGGGAAATAGTGATGGAATGGCAGATTTGTACACACACGTTGTGTACTAATCTGCCAGCATTTAACAAAATTCAGACTTTAATTTTTTCAAATAAAAAAATCTCACAAAATATTACAAATCTAACTGAATTCTACTGGAATAAAAATATTTATGAGCCCAAAACCACTACCAATATTTGATTTCTAACAAGAAAGGCTAGATCAAATTAAATACAAATTTTAAATCGTCTCCAGTACAACAAAAAATGCCAAAAATAAATATTGGTAATAATATAATGATTTATAAGTCATTTCATTACTGTGAACCAATAAAAAATAGCTGCAAGACACAAAGTGTGTATGTAGCAAAAGCTACACTGTCTCTACATAAGTAACACCTACATTGTAATTACGTACAACGTATAACTAACAACCTAAAGGTTCAACAGATAGACTATATGAAATACATGATTACTTAAATTCAAAGGCAGCACCACAAATACTGGATATCCCAAATAAAAATTGTGCATTTGAAATTTTTAAATTTTTGTTTTGAGAAAATGTTAATTTAATAAATGACTTTAGTTTGTTACAGTCGCCCCATCTCTCCTACTTCTGACTGTAATTACATTTAGGAAATGAGCAGAAGTCAACGCTGAGTCTCATCTCTTCAGAACACACACTGTCTTCCTCTGTAATGTGATACAGCTCTGTACCACCTGTGAGACACTCACAGCCCCTCGTGCCGCACACACACAAAGCTGAAGTCCAAAATGCATACAGTTTTAATCAAGAGATCTTCCTGTTCTGTAAGCAGCCAACACACACATACGCTCACACACACAGCTGGTCTTGTTTCATTGATCTGTGATTTCTGTCGGCCTCTCTCTGCAGGAGAGCTGAGGGATGATAACAGGTCCACGTCATTTAGAAACGCAAGTGTTTGGTTTAATGGTGAGACATCTTCAGGCCTTGAAAACAAATTGGATGACATTCAAAAATGTTTCAATGCTACTTTTGCCAAAATGAAGCACTGCCAAAAACAGATTCTTTTTTAAAGGGCTGGGGTGTGTGCAATAGGTCAATTTATACAGGCAGCTACAGGGGCACCTAAAAAGCCACTCTGGATCCTTTAGGAAAAAAAATGTAAATCTGTAATTCAGCATTTTTAGTAGCGGAACCACTGATCTATTATAATTTTATTCTGTTTATGCTTAACTAATGCGCACACGTGTAATATGACGCAAACTTAAAAGTCAAAAGAAAATAGTTTACTGTACACCAGCACACACATACACACACATACAAACAATCTGACATTTACCAAAATGCTGCAGAGCCACAGAAACGCAAGGCAGAGCAGAACCAGAGAGCAGCATGGAGTTTTAACCAAGCTTGACAATTTTAGGCTGTAAGAACGTTTCCCTAATGTTTTCATTAAGTAACAAAAATGTTATTTAGAAAGTTCTAGGAAAGTTTTTAGAATAAATTCTGTAACATTTTTAAACCTTCCACTAACAACTTAAGAATACCATTTTTGGTAAATGTTTTACAAAATTTTTTAATAAATTGTTTTATGAAGAGAACTTTTAGAGAACGTTAGCCAATGTTGTGAGAGCGTTTCTTGTTAGCTGGGAATCCGCATCCCTCCTATAACAGGGTCTGATTAGGAGCAGCATGTATTCTTCACTTGATCCCTCTTACAGAAAACTGATTATGTCTAAAGTAAAATGTGTGCTGTGGCCCGACTGCAGTTTAATGGAAACCAGCAGTCAGATCCCGAATTTACCACATGGGTTCATATTTCTGTTATGATGCGGAATCCGTGTAATGAATGTTTTATATGAACCGGGATTGCATTTGGAGTTCAGGAATTTTTAACAGATGGAAGACATGATACACGGTATTGTATTTCCTCCATATAAACACACACACACAGACACACACACAGACACATGCATACACAAGCACCTCATTTGTCTGCCTAATAAGACTCTGGATTTATTATTAATTGCAGCCGATGGAAAAGAAATCCTGTAAGACTCATTTTTTTGGGAAACCCCTCTGCAGGACTGACCTCAACTGGAAATGCTATCTGAGCAGAAAATGATAATGAAAAAAAACACTGATCACATATAGTGTGAAGTGACCATATATAACCTATATAATATAGTACTATATAGACTATATAATACAATGCTATGCAATAACAATATAACCAAACCCTAACCCACACTCTAACCCTAACAGAAAACTTTCTACATGTTTACTATTTTAAAAAAAACTACTATTTACTATGTTTTTACAAGTCAACATCAACAAGAGGAGGTTTAGCTCATTTATTAGGTTTTGCTGACTTTTGGGTACAAATTTGCTCCCAATATATTGTTACACACACACACACACACACACACACACACATAAATATAAAGGTTGCTTAGCCAAGCATGTTCCAATAGTACAATCAGTGGCAATTTGGAGCAGACAGTGCTGGCGAAGTGTGAAGACTAAAAAAGTTTACCTCAATTTAAGAGGCCTGGCTGAATGATCAGATACCAGATGTAAATTACTAAACAATAAGAAGACTTGTTCTCCAATTCATCCCTGACCCAAACCCTTGCTTGTCTCTCTCTCTCTCGCAGCAATAAGGAGGCACACATTCTAACATCCTCTTTTCTGAGAAGTGCACTGGTGGGAGTCGCGGGGTGTGTATTCGCTCACTGTCCTGTGCACTATCGAGACCCGGCCGGTGCTGCTGGAGGTTAATCTCTGTGTAAGTGGGGCCTGATCTGACAGACTTCAAAAGCAGAACTGGCCATCACGCGCACACACGGCCTGATGCGTAATCATCTCAACTCCTGAGTGTCTGAGGCCGAGGGAATTTCAGTGTGAGAGAGAAGATGAGATGAAAGTGTGTGTGTGTTCATCCCCTTGATTGAAAATAAGAAAGCTTGACAAGAAGAGTTTTGTTTAGAGGTGGCGCAAAGACTACCAAGTCGAAAAGACTACCAAAACAAGCTTTTCCTCAAATAATGTGCACAAATGAACAGTGTACAATAAGGCATATGTACTGTGTTATATATACTGTGTATGTACACATAATACATTAGTTCACTTAAAAACTGTGGCTGACCCTTGAATTAGGGTCCACTAGGTAGGGGACTAAGAAACTATCAATGTTAAAATCTCAGATCTGATCGGTATATAGGCATCACAATATTATAAAGACTTGCTCTTTATAGTGTGCTCTTTTGACTTGGCCTTGTAAGCTATCGCCTAGCAACCAAAACATCATAGCAACGCCCTAGCAACACCTTGGAAACCACTCAAATCTTATTATAAAAGTGCAAATTGGGGGCCCCCCCCAACCCCCTTTTGAGGTGTCTGCATTTTTTTCACTAAATTACTATTTTAGTGCCCGCTATAATCATTAGAGCGCGCTTTCAGTAAAATTGCTATTTGTTTGTTTGTTTTCATCTTCATAAAAGATTAAAGCGGGAGGTTACAGTACAGTGTGTGTGTGCGTTTGTGTGTGTGTGTGTCTGTTTGTGTGTGTGTGTATGTGTGTGTGTGTACGTGTGTGTGTGTGTGTCTGTGTGTGTTGTGTGTGTGTGTGTGTGTGTGTGTGTGTGTGTGTATGTGGTTGGGAGTGAGGGCAGTTTGCATACCTGCTGTACTGCCTGTGTCTTCTTTAACTAATTAAAAATCAAATTGCCCCAACAATCAGGCAACATTCTGCATTAGCTTGACAATACAGTCCACTGAGAAACACAAGAGGACTTCAAAGCCCAGCAGACTGAATGGAGCTTGTGTTGTTGCAGGGGCTGATGGTGCTCCTCAACCCCCACCCATTTACAGACATCCAGCTCTGACCATTGGGGGCTTTCCCTGACCCAGTAAGGGGGGCATGAGAAGCAGAACAGATGATAGAGCCCTTGGTACGGGAAATAAGTCCAGGTGGTTTTTGGGAGCTGGTGAAATGAGATGAACACATTTACATCCCAAACATTCAGCTCCCAGTTTTTGAAAATTGAAGTCAAGTTCTCATGATGTGGATCACAAAGGTGCAATTCATAACGTTTTTGGGGTTAAAAATGAACCAAAATCTCGTATTGATCTAGTACAGGACAGATCGGTGTTCAAAATAGTGTTCTCACCTCGACTCATAATGAATTATAATGATTTATACATATTATGTAGTTGCTGACTTTTGCCTCATACATAACTAAAAGTACATAAAGTACCCTGCAATCTTATGTTTCAAACAGAGATGGTGGTAGAGAGGCAAAAGTTACGGATTGCATCTTTAAAAGTTTGGTTGTCAGTATAGAAATATAATTAACCTCATGAGTGAATCTTATGAGTTTGTCGATCCCATTTTGCTAAAAGTGGTCAAATTTTATTCTAAATAAAACGCTGTGTGTTCAGTTTCCGGTGTCTCATAATTTACTTATGAACTGACAGTCCTAACACATGACTGACAAACACAGACACGTGTTGTAACCTGAAATGTCAAATTCGTCTAGTATTTTTATTAGACAAATGTGTTACAGTGTTACATGCTGGACTTAATTGCACAAATAAACGTTTTAATTGCAGCACTATTAAAAAGTAAAAGCAACTCGTAGAGAAATAAATCACCTTTAGTAACCAATGTGAAAAGGCCACACTGAAACACTGGGCATAAAAAAGGTTAAAAAAAAATTCAACAGATTGTCCAACACGCGCCTGCGAAACAAATTCTGTTTCTAATAGCCTATTAGATTCTGAAGCACTTAATCTGTTTTATACCATGCTGCATAGAAAAGGTTATATTGTTTAAAAATACCTCATCTGTATACAGTGCCAAGATGACACGGAATATGTCCCCTCTCCTAATTACTGACTCCATAAACCCAGAAGACTCCATGCACACACCGGTGTGCCAAACAAGCTGAGGTCCATATCCCAGCTGGAGTGAGCTTCAGGAACCAGGGTTCAGCTGACTAATGACAACACCAGACCAAGGCCCTCAAAATGCACATTCAGAAGAGCAGACCAGAGATCATTCTATTTTGCAGTTACCAGTGCAAAATAATGAACCACCTCACCTGGACAGCTGAAGTCAGTTTGCATTTAAAAATGTTCACCCACAAATGAACATTTTCCATCATTTAAAGAAGATATTTTGAGAAATGGGTGAACATGCCACTGTTGAGTAAATGATGGAACAATTTTCAGTTTTGGCTGAACTATTCCTTTAAAGAAGGAGAGAAGCCCAGCTAACAAGTTTATGTTGTAAGAATGTTTCCCTAATGTTTCCATTAAGTAACCCAAACATTACAATAGTTTTGAAAGTTCTAGGAACATCCATACCGTCATTACAACATACAACATTTTTTTAGACGTTGTATTAACACTATTGCTTTATTATGAAAACGTTCCCTGTTAGCTGGGTGTATACCCACAAAAAATGCAGATTGACAACATGGTTGAACATAAAGCCTTTGGACCAATCACATATGCTAATCTAATGGCTCTGGTTGTTGTGCTGTCACAAAGGAAGAGGAATGAGGGATAATTGTTGCCTTTGAAGGGTGCTGAAGGTCCTAATGTCAAACAGAGAGAGTGTTGAGAGGGTGGGGTTGAGGAGGACGGATGATGGACATACATGTCAACATGCTGTAGCTTCAAAAGAATTCCACCTCCTCGTGCACTAATGCTTTCCACAGCATTCAGTCTGTGGAGGACCAAGGAGATATTCAGAGCATCAATATGGAAACCGATGCAGGTTTTTCTCTGGTTTTCTGTGTTTACACACATCCTTTATCTATAGTGAAATCTCTGTTAAACACAACCAATGAATGAAAAAGATGAATCTGTGTCACAACTATTCTACCTAGACGATTATGTAGCAAGATGGTAGCTGATTTGGTAGAGCATTTCATTAGTCTCAGTTAACAGGGGACGTTCTCACAACATTGGCTAACATTCTCTAAAAGTTTTTCCAAAGTTATCGAAAATGTTCTTGCAGTAGTTAGTAGAATTTGTTTTAACGTTATATACCATATATGTAAAAAACAATATTCTTAAGTTGTTAGTGGTACATTTTAAAATGTTACAGAACTAAAAAAAATATTTAAATAACGTTCTTATAATCAAGCAATAACATTAATATAATGCTGAAAAACTGGACGTTATGAACTTTCTTAGAACGTTTTTGTTGCTAATGGAAACATTAGGGAAGCGCTCTTCAACCTAAAATTGTTAGCCGGGGTAACTTGCATTTGATGTATGCATATGTGTAAAATGTGCATTCATGTAAAAGTTATATTTTTAAATAATTGTCTTTAATATTTCTGCTCTATGGCTACTGAGCTGTTATTAATGATGGGGTTTATGGTTTTCAGTCCTAACGCTTATTCACTAAACGAGTAATGAATTTGTTTGTGTTGCTGTAAATAAGGCCATAGACAAACTTTTGATTTGTTTTCAAAGTGAAACGTGATAAAATGCAGGATTCTGTATTCCTGTTTTTGCTCCCCAGTCCCTCCAGGCACAGAAAGAGAGATTAATGAAGGAATACCACAGGACAGGAAAGATCCTCAGCAACTCTCAGATGAGCAACACAGTGAAGAGTAACACAGAGTAACACAGATCCTGCACTGTGGGATACTCAGCTGAATTTTCATTCTTATGTGAACTACTCCTTAAGAAAATCTTGATCAAATCACTCACTGGGTTTTGAAATTTTCTTTATTCCCAAACGTTCCTTCTTCTTGAAAAGAACTCAGAGATGCTTTAAGCTTACACTTAACCTAATCATTTATCAGGCTCAATAAACAACAACAGAAAATGGCTGACCGCCTCCGTCCGCACATCACCACTGGAGAATCCCAGTCATAAATCACACTCATCATGAACTCACCCCTAAAGCTCATCCTGTCACTAACTTACATCGTCTCTCTTTCTCATCCACTCACTCTGTGTCAATGTGTTGTCAAACCACTTTGATCTAGTTGAGCGCGAGCGTTCGATCAATACACAGTAAAAACAGACGGGAGTTACTGCAAGAAACACACACAAAATATGAGCTGCTGGGATTCAGAATATCTGTGAGTCTATGATCAGAGCTATCAGCTTGCAATGAAACCTGAATATGCACAAGAAAATTGTGTGTGTGTGTGTGTGTGAGAGAGAGAGAGAGAGAGAGAGAGAGAGAGAGAGAGAGAGGGGGAGGATTAAATAAAGAACAAACTTAACTAAACTTATGTGCATGATTACAGCAGCTTTCTTGTGTCTTTATCCTTGAATAATGAGCAGTGTGTGTGTGTGTGTGTTTGTGGGGCCTTCATACTGGTAGTGTTTCTACCCATTAAACAGTCTGATAAGTTTACTACACAGGGCGTGTGCTTTAATAATGGCTATAAATTATAATGTGGTTATTGGCCATTGTGAATAATTACAAATTGGATCAAGATGAAATTCTACATCAGGAAGGAAAACTTCCATCCAAAAGGAAATTCATGTACACCCAAATCCCAGAAGTGCAGCTATAAACTGCCTCAATTGTCTGGATTCATTCCTGCCTGAGAATTTGCATCGAGACAACATTGCGAAACATTGGGTTGCTAAATAGATGCATTTCCAACGCTTTTGTTTGAAATGCACTGAACACTGCATGAATATGTAGAACAAATAACCTGCTGATATTTGCACTGAACTGAATATATGACATACACACAAAGATGCAGATGTGTGTAAATCCACATGATCACCTTACCGGCATATCAGCCTATCAGCTTTCTGATATCTCAACAACACGGCAGCCACCAGCTCAACCCTAAGCCTTTGTATGCAGGATATAAAGAAATAATATTCAGATTATTATTCACATGAAGAAATAAACGCACCTCACTGGTTTCAAAGCTCTGAAATCTGACTACAGTCAGCTCCAGCACTTAAAATAAGCCAAGAACACAACAATCTTCATAAGCAGAGTGACAAATTCTTCTTACACAGAGATGTGTGTCTGGGGAGGTGCTGCTGAGTGCACACGTGTGTGTGTGTTGTGGGGACCAAATGTCCCCACAATGATGGTAAAAGTCCTACATTCTATTTAGCTTGTGTGTGTCAGATATTTAACTTGTGTGTGTGTCACTACAGGTTTGTCCCCACGTACCTGCGTGAAGCTGCACATCACATACTCATCAAACATTGGCAGGCTGGGCCTGCTTTCACGGTATATGTGCAGAGTGTATATCGTCATGACGACGGGCTCGGCCTCTGATTCGTCCGTCACTAGAATGCTGATTCTGCTGTTGCCCAGGCCGACGGGGTAGTTTGCCATCCTGCAGTAAACAGAGAACAGTTTCAAAGAACTCGGCGTACCTGAACACACACACACGGGTTCACATACACACAAACTTCACTTCAGGGTTATTCGTGTCATGACAGGCTGGAAGATTATTCTGGATTAATCTGGATCCAAGTCAACAGGTGACCCCTCACTCGCTCTCAAATAAAGCTGAGCATTCAACAAAGCTTGAGAAAAAAGTGAACCGGGCTGCTGTGAGAGATCAAACAGATCTCTGCTCTCTTCAAGCAACACACTGCAGCGAATTATTTGCACTGTCTGATTTTACAAATACACTTTAGTGTTAAAAGTGGATACATGCAGGGGTTGTTTCTACTTTATTTATGCCTTAAACAACACTTTTGCTGCTTTAACCTAATGAAGTTGGCTTGATTTATTTCATCAAGTTAAATAACTAGTTGTATTCAGTTAGCCAAGTTAAATAACTGGTTTAGATCAGTCATTCAAGTTAATTTATTGGTTTTATTCAACCCAAAAATATTCATTTTGATTTAAACACCGGAAGGAAATTTTTTACACAAACAAACATTTTTTACAGCTTTCCTTTTATTTAGAACCGGATAGTGTGGAATTTTATACTCGCTAGTAAACTTGTAATTATTTTTTTTCTATTTTATAATTATTACGCATGTGTTTAGAAGTGAAATAATTCTAGAAAACTGTAAAAAAAAAATCATTCAAAATATTGAAACTTAATATACAAGAAGATAAAGAAATACACAAATGTACAAATTCTCTTATTTAAATGAACTTTATCCCTAATTCCTAATGTTTAATTCTTGTTGGAAACAAAACGTTATTTGTCAGCTGCCTGGTTTTATCATGCATGATTTATTCATATCAAATAATGTACAAAACGGCCGCTTCCAGCTGTAATCATGTGTCTGTCATTTTGAAATATGCGGAACCTGTTTCTCTTTGTGAGAATTAGAGATTACAGGCTGTAACAGACTCTAATAGACGGTAATCGGGGATTTTGCATGTGCGTGTGACCTGCCAGGTATGGGAACACAAATTCAGAAATTAATCTGATAAATCAATCAAACGCTGAGGTGAGTTTGAGCTGACACATAAGAAGCCAGATCTGATTACCCAGAGAAAACGCTGCGGTCGTACTAACCGTACTGCAGGCTCTTTGTTCATTGTTTCCCAGCTCAGTACACTGTGTTTTACAAACTGACTGCATGGCTGTACGGCCCACAAAATGAAGCTTTTATCTCTGAAAACCTTTACACTTTTTCCCCTTTTATCTAGAAAATAACTGCAACAAATGACAGGTATCTGCTGTAAACACAGAAATTATCTTTCTAAATCTAATGTTATAAGAAAATCTGGGAAATTTTCATTTTTATCACATATATAACTGAAACTAAATAATTGTGATTTTTTTATTCAAATTACGAACTTGTATTGCAGCATTTGTTATATTTGTATCCAATGTGATTTATTCCAAGTTGACAGTAACATCTGTTAAATAAAACGTAAATGTTAAAAAAGACAATATCACGGTTGTATAAACATTTATTTTGTTGGAATCCAACATTACAGCCAAAGAGGAATGTTGTGATTATTTAAGAAAATAACATTGTCGTATGATTCAGCAGTTGTTACTGTGGTCTGGCTGTTAGTTTTGTGGTCACACCATGGTGCAGAAGGTTTACCTGGATCCGTGATGTTCGTCCAGGTGAATGTGGCAGTGTGAGCTGACCGGTTCTGGTCTGATCCGAATGGTGATGACATCAAACGGAACCTCAGCATGGTATTCCTTTATCCATGCGTTAAACACAGGCATTAGTACCATTGGAGGGTCTGTGTATAACTGCCTCAGGTGAGGATCAACACATCTCCCTAAAAAAACAGAATCAAAGCACATTAAATAGTTTAAAGTTTAATAATTTTTTACAGGTTACATTCTTAAAATAATTATTACAATTTTACAGTCAAGTAAATATGGTGCCATAGCAATAATAAATCATTATGGGATATCTAGTCGGGACAAAAACTTGCCGGGCTACTTGCCTTTTCTTGACAAATCTGATTGGTCTGGATGTGTCTCACCATGCCCCCCTGTCTTTGGGTCTTCAAAGCTGTTGGAATTATGGGAAATGCAGTTATTTCATATAATTAGTTCTGTAATGGTCACATTAGGCAGGTAATCTGAAAAATACAAATTTTTGATTTTTAAGTGCTTTTACTTTGTGAAAAAGTTATTTACATTTACATAATGTTATTGGGTGTCAGTTTGGATCCCCTGCTAGACAGATGCACACAATTTAGCTCTAACCATCCAACACACACACACACACACACACACACACACACACACACACACACACATTTAAGTACTCCAGATAAAAAGCTCTAGGGCAACATCATAGTTCAGATCCAATCCCTGCTCAGATCCAGAAGTGTTGGCCAGGATGTAAACATGGGCATACTTCAGTCTGACCTAGGATCAGTGTCCTATCACACACTCACTTGTACTAAAGACCAAAAACAGAAACCAACTGATCCAGAGAACCGAGGAAACCCGGAGAACAAAGACACAAAATTTCACACGTTGCTGCCGATTTCCTGTGAGATCAGTCTGACATGCGTGTCGATTTTGCACGCAAAGGACCAGAAGAGTCATTTTTATGACTAATAGGGGTTTAAATTTTCTCAGGTTTCTTGACCATAACAGATAGTGAGGAAAAAAAAAGAGAGAATTTCAAAAACAAAATAAGAGATAAATTAAAGAAGGGTGTCTGGGGTTTGGGAATTATTGGGGGAGAAAAGAATGTTTTTACTGGACTGGAAACGACCCAAAGGCTCCATTCAACAAGACTGCACTAAAAAAACTCAATAGCCAACGGTTTTTTTGAAAGAGAACTATTTGTAATAAGATGAGCTCCAGACCCTTGCAAAATTTCTGCATGCCTGAAGCATAATTCACCTCCTCACTAAAGAGATCAAGACATTGATCTGGGGAATCTTCAGACCTGTTTGTGTGAATCTCGCTCTCTCTCTGTATGTGTGTGTGTGCGTGTTTACCGTCCGGTCTGATTTCTTCTGGTGTAGTACAGACTGAGCTCCTGGAGAAAGGCCATGAGATCTGGTCTCCATCCATAAACCTGAACAGTGGGGGACCTCTGGATCAGATCATGATGGAGATCATCAGAAGATATCGGGTATAGCTGCCAACACACACACAGACACACACACATACCATGAGAGACATTATTTAACAGACAAAAATGCAAAAAGACAGTTTTTAATCTGCCTGTTTTTCATGTCAAGCATGTATTTGGTTAAGAAGTAATCATAACTACTGTTTTTAATTATTATTATTATTATTATCTATAAAACATAACATGATAATAAGTGGCATTTATATCCACTGCATTCATTTTCATTCCACGCTCACACATTTAAGCATTTGCTTTTAACAGATATTTTTCTGATAATTGTTCAGGGCAAAAATGTCTCTCCTCCACACAGCCTATATAACATATAAAGTTATATATAAAGTTTAATATATAAAGTTAAGTGAAGTAACTGTGTGTTTACCAGCTGAAAAGGTCCAGGGCTCTTGAGGTGCTGATTAAACTGCTGCAGTAAATGCAGCTCAGCTGATGGCAGACACAGACTGTTTGGCCCTTCACAGCCACCGTACTGTTAGACAGCACAACTAGAAACTGTTAGTAGGCACACTACAGAAGTATGTACTTCACAAAATGACATATAAGAACAGATATTGTAAAAACACAAGTTTGCAATATTGTATGATACACTAAAGAAAATCACTTTAATCTTTAAATTAAATACAATCTTTACTTTTCGTAATTAATTGCATATTTTGTATGATGACATCAGGATTAGTGATGTTGCACCTTCAGCTGGTTCTCCTCCTGTGTGCTGAGTGGAGAACCGGGCCCCACGGCCTCACTGTTGCATGCTGGGAAAAGCAGTTTCAACACATCCTCTAACATGTATTCTCTGGAGATCTGTCCATCAAAGTGAGGGTCCCTCATGCCATCAAAGTGCAGGTCTGTACGAAGCTGAGACAAAAAGTGCAACCTGAATAAATCTTGATAGAGCATAAGTTATATGTACAGTATGGATATGCTGCCCTCTGCTGGCCATATTGAGAGCTTATAGAAATGGGCACACAGCAGCAGTTATAATAAGGTTTGAACCAGCTGACAGCAAGTAATTTTTTCTGACACTTTGACAAATGTGAGTGTACTATTTTCTTCTAAGAATAATAATATTGTTATATAAGAAAACATTAAAACAATACAAAAATGAAGCAAGAGCAACATCATGTATTATAGCACAATAAGCAAATATGTGTTTTTGCAGGGGATAAATAAGCAAAGAACCAAATCTGTAGCTTTATATCTGACATATCAGTGAATTCTTAAAGAGACAGCGTATCATTTTTATCATTAGGCAGAATACAGTTTAACAATGTGAAAGAGAGGACAGGACATAATGTTTGATTGTATGGAGTGTTTATTCTTACCTTCACCACCACTGGACGGAGAGAAGCATTATAGCGCAGTGAGAAGGTCAGCAACTGAAAACACAGCTGACATCTATGGGAAGCACACACACACAATTATACACAACCAACTGACCCCATAACGCATCATATATGTACAGAGTGGGTTCATAAATGTGTTTGTACTGGTTTGACCTACATTATGGGACCAAACATGGCATCACAAATGTACAAAAATTTGAAAACTGCTCCAATGTGTAACTGAGCTGAACATCTTTTGAAGAAGTCCTCATTTCAAAAATGGTATATTAATAATGCAAATAATGCTTCTTAAAAGTTGGGTTGGGTTAGTCTGTAGCAGCGTTTTCCAACCTCGTTCCTGGATGCCCCCCAACACTACATGTGTCACAGATCTCACACACCCGACACACCCTTAACTCATCAGCTAGTAGCACTCAGGATTGGGAAACGCTGGTTTATGGTAATTCTAATAATCTGTATATATTACAGACAATAACAGAGTGTTTGTGTGTTTAAGAGAGAGAGAGAGAGAGAGAGAGAGAGAGACCTGGGTGAAGAACTGCTTTCCTCTGTGGCTAACAGAGCAGCTGTCAGGATGTTGCTGATGACATGTTTCAGGTAAACGCTGGCCTGATGAGACAGAACAGGACCGAGTCTCTGCCTGAAGAACTGCTGCAGCTGAGAGAGAGAAGAGACTTCATCAGTCTTAAACATTAACCAGGCTGCACTATAAAAACACTGGACCACAGAATGCTGTTTTGATGTTTGAGCTTTGATGGGCAGAGAAACCTCCACTGCACAGTGAACAATGTTACTTCACAGGACGTTTAGGTGCATTGACAAACTCTTGCCAGGAGAGGGCAGTACAGTAACAGTTTATCCACACACACACACACACACACACACACACACACACACACACACACACACACACACACACACACACACACACACACACACACACACACCTTCATTGTTCATATATATACATCTAACTACTAATTACAATTAATTAAGACTAAGCCTGCCCATAACCTTATCCCTAAAATATTATTTTATAAGAAATTAAAATACTTTCCATTACGAAGAGTCTCTAAAGGGAGGTTTTATATTTAGCTAACTTCTGGGGACAAATTTGTCCCTAAAGTCTAGTTCAGTAAACACACATACTTACATGCAGGAACACACTGTTACACACAAGCTGTCCAAGACCGTACACATGCTGACTTAATCAAACCTAACCTTTACACAAAACCTTTCACATTTTTACATTTTCAAAAAAGCATCATTTTGTGTAGTTCATAATCAGTTTCCCTCAATATAGGTGTGTGTCTTTTACCATCCTTGTGGGGAGATTTGGTCCTTATAATGGTAGAAGACAAGAACCCACGCAGCAAATACCAGACAGGGACAAACAGACTTTTATGAAGACTTTATAGTCATGTGCTTGTTTGTCAGAGTCTTATATCAACCCCTGAAAGTCAGTAAATATGTTCAGTCTTTTATTAGATCTGAATGTGCCTTCCAGCTGTTTACAAGACACTGACTGAAGCCTCTTAAGTAATCTGGCATTACAAACACACACACACATGCAGACACAAACACACACACACACACACACACACACACACACACACACACACACACACACACACACACACACACACACACACACACACACACACACACACACACACACACAAACACACAATGTTAAATTGTGTTTCACAGCTGCAGAGTCCTAACAAACATCACACGGGGAATAAATGCTTAACCAAACTCTCATGATTCATAAACAGCAGTGCAGAGATCCAAACTGTAACATGAAGACTGCAGAAATCTCATCTGACAAACGCTTGAGAGGAAACTACAGATGCACAATCCACATAAACCATATACATCCAGTGTGTGTGTGTGTGTGTGTGTGTGTGTATTTCTGAACTGAACTGAGTTTGCAATGCAGATATTTTGTTTAAACATGTGTTGTTGTATAGTGAGAGCTCTCGGATCGTCAGAAAAATGTCGTTTTCTTACCTCGGTGGTATAACTGTTTTTGTCCAGGTGGGTTTTAATCAGAGCCGTGTGATGGATGAACGCTATTAATGGTGTTGCAGAGGTAACCACAACATATATATTCACAGTGGCATTCAGACTGTGATTATCTGAAAGTCTGTCTTGAACTGGACGTGTCCTGTGAGACAAAATCACAACAACACTGAGAGGAAAAACTGTAGAAAACTTCCAAAACCAGTAAATATATCATGACTGTATATATATCTGCCCAATCCTAATCAAACACACCTATTTTTCAATTAAAATAATGTTTGTAGTTGTCTAGAACGAACTTATGTGGTGATAACCCAACTAACATGCTTTAAGAACGCTGGCTAATGTTCTCTAAAAGTTCTCCCAGAAACATTCTTGCAGTAACATTAGAACAACTTATTTAACGTTATACATCATATATTAAAAGGTTATTCTTAAGTTGTTAGTGGAACAGTTTCAAAATTAAAACCAGCTTAAATTAAAAAATGTTTGAATAATATTCTTTTCACCAAGCAGTAATGCATATAACATTATAAATAAAATATAACATTCAAAATAACATTTTATAACATTATAACGTTTTAACAGTTTGTATTCTGATGAAAACATTAGGAAAATGCTCTTATAACCTAAAATTGTTGACAGGAAATAATGTTCTCTGTCCCTTAAAGAACATCTTGCTATATGTAAGGATAGCACATATAGTGATGTACATCCTACTATAGCAGACGTACTGTACATTACAGTGTTATGATGCATCTCTAGAGAAAATCATTTCCATATGTAAGAGCAAATGTTCTGTGACATTTCTCATCTACCTTTGATCTTCAGCGGTGTACGAGGTTCCCTCTCGTGAAGTGGACGGAGAGCAGGCAGAGGGGATGATGGGTAATCTCATTCCTGAGAAGAGAAACAGATAGGAGAAGAGAGTCAGAGTTCAGGCACATTTTTCTCTGGGAGGGAGACACATGCACATGCTCCAGCCATCTGGACCAGAAGCTGCAAGCTGACAGGAGGGCCAGAGCTACTTCAGAACTTTCCACAAAGACCTCCAGACGTTCCGTCAGCGTATCGTTGTCATAATGGCCAATGCGTTTCTCTCATATACCGAGAAACACTATACACAATATATATCTGTATGAATCTGTGCCTGGACTAAATTTGTCCACCAAAGTAAAGTACATTTAAATTTTCACGTCTGCTACACGGCTCTTTAATGATATTTAACCCACAACAATGCACACTAAACACATACATATCTCCATATGTTCAAGTAAATCCACACACCAAACCAAACCAGTGGGGCTAATAAAAACAAGGGCTCCTCCAGCTAACAATTTTAGGTTGTAAGAACGTTTCCCTAATGTTTCTGTTAGTTCAAAAACGTTACAATTGTTATGAATAATATTGAATATTCCACTTTTTTAGTGCAAGTGTATTATTGCTTGGTTATTAGAATGTAATTCAAACATTTTTTAATTCTGTAATTTTTTTAAGTATTATTCTGACAACTTAAAAACAGCATTTTTGATGGATGATTTATAACTTTAAAAAAGTTCCACTAACGTTACTGCAGGAACTTTTTTGATAACTTTGAGACAACTTTTAGAGAATGTTAGCCAACATTCTGAGAATGTTTCAAAAGCTAACAAACATTTCATGGAAAAACATCGGTATCTCACAACCTTTCTGTGAAAGTCACGGTCTCTCCCACTCTAGTGTGTGGGCTGTGTTGAGTTTTCATTCAGCTGGGTTATTGACCCACCCGTGTCCTGTGTGTTTATGAGCCCCATGCCTGCCTTTAGATATGATTATAAAGAGGACACAAACTTCCCCTCCAGACCCTAAACACCGGGACTCAATCACCCATGTTTCTGTGGGCGCCAGGCCAACAGGAGAAACAATATTGTTTCAGAGCTGAAAACAAAGCCTTAGTTGCTGAGGCCTGGTGATCTCGCTGCGCCAGGGGCAGCGGGTGACAATCGGTCATTATCTGACCATGACAAAACGTAGGCACAGTCTTCTCGTTCTTTGAGGTCTTCCAGGGGTGATGATCATACAGGGCCCATAACAGCAAAATTAAACTAGCGAGATCCACTTCAAAGGGCTTTGTTTGTAAGTACAGCTCTTTCTCCTGACACACACTTTCTAGTGGAGATCACCTGCCAAAATTAAATTAGCCATGGAGAGTTATTAAATGGCATTTATGCTGTGCATCTATGTTTTAATATCAGCACTGCAGAACGGACTCTCAGTAAATACCACCCTTGACACAGACCATGATTACAGAGACTTAAAGGTTATATATCATATATCAAAGTGTTATTATTAAGTTATTAGGGGAATGGTTTAAATGTATTACAGAATTAAAAACGTTTGAGTAACGTTCCCATAACCAAGCAATAACATTAATACAGGATCTAAAAAGGGATGTTCCTAGAACATTCAAAATAATATTTTTAATCATTTTGGTCCTTAATAGGAATATTAGGGAAGGTTCTTACAACCTAAAATTGTAAACTAGCTGTGGTAAACAACGCCACTTGGCACGGCTCACCTGATAACTTGCTGTCAGTCAAAAACCGGCAGACTCCGCCCATATCCAGAAAGGCTCCAGAAAACGCTGGTATAATGTTAACCTGTGATGAGAGTCGACCCCCGGAGGGGTCAGAGGTCAAAGGTGAACCATGACCTCCAAGACAAATAATAAAAAAAAAAAAACAGTTTTAAAGATGTTCTCCGGTAGTGTTTTAAGATCCTGTAGGAATGACTAATTCTGTCTGAACGAAAATCACTTAAAAACTGAGACGGTAAGCAGCAGTTGTTTTTGGATGATGTCCAGAGCTGAAACTGGCCCAGGATACTCACAACAGCTGGGATATTAAAAGCATATGACCTAAAGCAAGTCCACTCACTTCATGAGCACTACTAAATACAGGTTTTAGATGCAATATAAATAACACAAGCTCTGCACTGACTCTTTCAGAAGAGTTTTTACATTTGGAACGTGAGCTCAGAGTTTAGGATGCCGGAATGTTGAAACAGGGTTTATATAAACATTCCCTTTGAATCTTATTACACATCCATTTCTTACAAGAAATACTCAGATATGCACATGGCTTTTGTGATTTTCCCTATCTATTATTTTTCAAATCATTACGTACTTTGTGTTATAAAGAGAAATCTCTTTAAAGACAGAAATGGGTGGTCTTACCCTCTGGTGGTACTGCGGATGGGCAAAGTTGATTTTCCGCAGGCAACTTTTTTCAGAGCCTTTTAAACACACCAAGACAGACCAATCTCTTCCATCTGTAAAAAAGAGAGAAAACGTTCTATCAGAGATAGTAAAACAGAACAAAATATTACAAAAAGGGCCAGATCAGAGCAGACTATATGTTGAGCACAGTGTGCCAAAAACAGATGATTAACACACACACACACACACACACACACACTAATGTAACACAGAAGCTTAGGTGAGGCTGACTGACTGTTTAATAGAACATAAATACTAATACATACATATAGAATAATACAAAAGAAGGCTTTAGAAAGGGCTACACTTAAAATAAAGATATCCAGAAGATGTGATGGCCCTTTATAAACTTCAAAACAAGGACAAAAGTGGATTACGTAACTCTGTGGCGACAAGAAGTGCAGCCAGGAAGACACGGAGGCATGGCCAATTTTCCTTTCGATAGGAAAGCTTTGCATTCTTAACCCAAAACTGCATGAAAGGAAATTGTTTAAAAAAGGTTTTTAATGACATCAAAGAAACGCAGCGCTCCTCCTCTCTGAGTGCAAACACGCATGATTTATGATTGTCGTTTTAATACCCCAAAATCAGCAGCAGAAGTACAGAGGCCCAATTAGTCACCTAGTATCCACACTACATACTTGAAACAGGATCTATAAAGTCATGTGACAGCTGATATCCTGTGTCTAATTGCATGCAGGTTTATGGGAAAACTGTCATATGCCTTTAAAAGGCAACTCCTTCCGAACGGAAACACATTGTGGAAAAATGCCTAAACGTTGCCAAACAGAAAGAGTAAAGGCTTCGCTGTAACTGGCCAAAACTCATCATAAAAACAGAACAGTCTTGTTTTTGGTCACAGAATCGTGACACCGTTGTTATTTGAAGTTGTTCTGTTTTGTATATTTGTTGTTAATGGCCATGTGCTTTATCTGGCCCCACACCCTCATTTCAGTTCATTTGTTTCACCTGCCCATCTCATAACCTGCTTGATTAAAAATTGAGGGTCTGGGAGTGTGGGTCTGGAATTGCGGGTCTGGGAGTGTGGGTCACAATTCTTGAGGGTCTGGGAGTGTGGGTCTGGAATTGTGGGTCTGGGAGTGTGGGTCAAGAAGTGATGCAACAAAACGGTAATCAGCTAGGACAAAGAACAGGTTTAAGGTTGGTCGCATGATTATTTGTTAAGAATGTTGCCCTAAACCAAAGTATATTGATCCAGGAATCTGACCTACTTGAGTAAATCACGGTGTATGTGTTTGTATAATTCTTTTGGAAATATTCTGGAAACGTGAACTCTTGCTTATTGTGCCAATAAAGCTTCTTGAAATTTCTGAGCGAGAAACTGGAAAAAGCACATCTGGTAGTTATTGTGGTACTCAGCAGAGCTTCAGGAAATGGGCTGGTGTGCATTTGGCTTGAAGTCCAAACATTTGCGCCTGGTTGCAGTCCCAACCCAAACTACAGGAAGTTCTGTTTATAGCCAAAGGGAATCATGGGATATCAGCCCCCATCCACCCTGCCCCGCAATGTCAGCTTATTCTACATTTAAATAAGGCTGTCAACAGTTCATCATTGTCATTAATTCGATGCATTTTAATACACTTAAGATTTTTCCATGTTTTTATTGTAGAGATCCAAACCAGCAGCGCCAAAATCAAGTCTGCAGCCCTCACTACTACATACCAAACAGCCCATAGTTAAATAATTGACTGTTACTGTCTACACTGACCACATAACTGTCACCACATGGGAAACTACGATCAAACGCCACACACACACATTATCTGAGCTGTTTATTGTGCCAGCACTCATATAGCACCACCAACCTCACTGATGATAGTGTGTGTGTGAGACAGTTTTATCTGTAGCTCCTTTGTGTGTGTCTCAGGGGCGGAGCTGACCTGATGACCTCATCGGGGGTTTGTTCTGGACGGCATGTGGTTGGCAGGCCTGCTCGTCACTCTGAATGACAGACAGCTGTTGACAACCTGCCCGCGGGCGCAAACACACACCTGGCTCGGACCCTCAGACAACGTGTGTATCGTGCTCTCTCACTATTTCTGTTTATTTTTGGTCATCATCACTCTTTCAACATGTGGTTTATTTTTAAAGCTGCAATCTGTAACTTTTTGGGGTTAAAAATAAAAGAAATGGTTATTGAACAAGTACATGACAGATCAGCGTTCAACACAATTATAATTTGAGCTGTCCAGTTCGCTTTCCCAGGAAATGTCAATCTGGCTTCATTTGATACATAATGAAAAGTACAAGTAACGTGCAATTTTATGTTTCAAACAGAGATGGCGACAGAGAGGCAAAAGTTACGCATTGCAGCTTTAAATGTGGCGATTGAAATGACCTTAAACCACCCCATTTAGTGGTAATAAGGTTTCAATGTCTACTGTAAGACACTTACAGAAGGTATATAGAACAGTTCAGTGCAGAGACCTCCCTGTGCAGTCATGACCTGAAGGTGGTATTTAGGACCCCTGCAGAGGATGTGAAGCGGTTTAAAACTAAGCCGGATGCTAAATTAACCCTTGTATTGCCTGACAGTTGAGAACAGCAGACCTCTGAGATCATGAGCTGCATCACACAACAGCATGTGTAGAACACACAGGGTAACCTAATGCGTTCACATTACACAAAACATACACATTTCACACTCGTCCATACAATGGCTCCATACAATGGATGTCAATGAGTGTCACTGTTGTTTGGTTACCAGTGTACTTCAATGAGTGAACTAGTCAATTCCCCTTTCCACTCCTCTAGTATGCAATACACAGAACATCCAGCACAGTATGCAGTATGCAAATATTCTATTCCAAGCATAGCTACAGGTGATGAGGGGTCTATTACCAATGGCTATGCTTAAAATGCATACTGGTCACTGCATACCATGTACAGTATGTGCTGTATACTGCATACTATTTTAAAAGAAGTACAGGATGGTTCCCTCTCTCACCTCTTCTGTCCTGTCTGAGAGAGGCACTGGTCTCGGCGTAACGGGCCTGGTCCACACGGTACCCCTGCTGTTGAAGAACTCTCTGGTACAGCTGGACCTCAGTGTCTGTGGGAGAGTTTTGGCCTGTTATAATAATGGCTTTTCCAGCACAGCTGCGTTTAGAATGATGAACCTGAGAGAGAGAGAGAGAGAGAGAGAGAGAGAGAGAGCATAACAAATAAGAAGAAACTGAATTTAAATGGATCAGAGTTTCTCTAATGCAAGCGCATCAGACTTAATTAAATCTACCAGGACGAAAATGTCTGATTGCTTAAAAAAGTAGTAGCTGATGCATAACTTAGCAACCCTCCAAGAAAGCTTAATCGGGGAATGATTTATCCCCAGGGCTGTGTCACATGTGGGGATCACAACATCAGGAGCTAATCATAAAGACACGAGCAATCCAACAGCTCCCATGATGCAGTGTACCGTGGTAATGACCTCTGTGGGCCGTCAGGTAGGAAGGAGGGGTGAACTATGTTTCTCCCAAGAGCAGGATTAGATCAGAACAGCCTGGGCTTATTCTGAGTTTCAGATGTCGGCTACCGCTCAGGAGAATTGTGGGGTGGGTTTCAGTTTAGCCTCAGAGGAAGGTTTGGCTACACGGCGTAAGACAGAAGTCTTATTAAAAACCTCTGAGCAACCACTCCCAAACATAGTGCATGGTCATTCAATTCTGTGTTGCGTAACGGAATGAGAACACAGAGTCATTTGGGCAGAGCTTTAGCATGGAGCGTGTGCATGAGGAAGGGAGTGTTTTCCTCTGCTTCAGCATGGATGATTCTGTTTCCTTTGCTGTGCTCTCTGTGTGTGTCCATCTTTTCTGTCGTCCTGCTGTTCTCTCTGTCATTATCAAAGTACTGCTATTGCATCAATACAAACACAAAAGTGGTTAAAATAAAATAATAAAAGTGCCAAAGTGGTAATTATGCATAATATGCAGTTTGTAATACAATACACATTGCCAAATGCACATTTTATGCTACATACATAAGAATGATTCCTCTAATTTGACTTGTTGAAAGGACGCGTCCCAGATAACAATTTTATGTTGTAAGAATGTTTCTGTAATGTTTTCAGTAAGTAATGAAAACATTAAAAGGTTATTTTGAAACTTGGTGAAATAATCCTATTGACTGGCTGTGAGCCATATATAGAAACAAGAATATAATAGAAACTTGCCAGTTAGAAACCACCAGAAACATCCTAGAAACCTCCTAGCAACCCCCAAAACACCCTAGCAACTGCATAACACCATGCTACTAACCACTGGCACACTGTTTAACTTTTAACACTTCGTCTTATTGATTGAAAACAAGAGGAAATCCTTAAAGTTAATACTGAAACTCAATCCATACTTTGAAACTTCCTCTCTCTCTGTCCCCTACGTCAGCCGGTCTGCCCTTCTTCCCCTCGTCTCCTTTGCGAGACCTCAGGCTGCAGACGCTAACCTGAAACATGCAATTACTGGACCGCATTCATTTTGGCTCTCTGTATCTGCAGCCCACGACACAAACATCATTACTTCATTAGAGCGCTCAGAGCAAGTCATAGCAACCAATAAGAAACCTCCTGTGAAAATAGAGGCAAATAAAGAGAAGTAGTGAGAAAGAAAACCATATATAACTCAAACAGCTGAGGGAGTGAAATGATACATTATCTTTAATAAGGTCTGAAATTAAATCAGCGATACACAAAACATTAAATCTTCTCGGAAAATCTGCCTTTATTCCCACCACATATAAACAGGAGGTGGTAATCATACATATAAATATTAATTTAGTCTTCTGGCTGGAAATTGTAAAGTACTCTTTTGTCAAAGCATTTGTTTTTTGCCATTGATATAGGAACAAAGAAAAAGGAAATCGGATAAAAGGAAAGGCTGTTTTAAAACAGGTGGGTCCAACAAACTAAAGGCTTTGGGTCTTAAATTCCCAGGTAACGGGGAACGTTCTCAGAACGTTGGCTAAGAGAACTTTTAGAAAACATTAAAGTCATCAAAAACATTCTTGCGGTAATGTTAGAAGAGCTAGTTTAATGTTATATATCAAATATATAAAAACGTTAATCTTAAATAATTAGCTGAATGTTTTAAAAATGTTGAATAATGTTTTTATAACCAAGCAATAATGTAAATACATAGTCTAAAAATCTTTATATTTAATGTTTTGTTACTTAATGGAAACGTTAGGGAAATGTTCTTACAACCTAAAATTGTTAGCTGGGATGCTTGACAAGGTGTATTTTTTTAATTGCGTGTGAGAGACAGTGTTGACCTTGTTTTGGTATGTTGATACTAAAAATAATGCAACTATATTTAAAGGCCAGTCTCTGGACACTGTCCCCACAGGGTCACAACCTTTATGACACGCTGCACAGAATAAACACGCAAATATACAAAACAAAGAAAATCATACACGCAGTTAATACATACATTATGCTTAAACCCACATACATAAAATAGGTCTTTCTACAGTATATACACACCGCAAGTGCTGTGTGTGTGTGTGTGTGTGTGTGTGTGTGTGTGTTCTACAAGGAAATAAACAGATATGCCAACACATAGTCAGTTAGACAACTTAATCCTCACATACCCTCTGACCCAATAAATACACACACAGCTGACCAAGACACAGTACAGACCAGACCACCCTGAGAGAAACTATGCAGAAAACCTACACTAAACCCTTACAAAAATGATTGTGAAGGTACCAGGAGAAATGTATTAGATGTTAATACCATGAAACATAGATATATAACATGAAACTGAAGTATTACTGAGTTCATCTATCATGGAACTCCAAGTTAAAGTAAAAAATAGCATTAAGGTTCGAAATTAATATCTGCCAGCCCCCCAAATGAGGGTGAAAATCAGCCACTGTAGGTAACGCTGTGAACCCACCAGTCAATTTGTAAGATTATGGTTTAAAGATGACTTTTTTTCACTAGGTGGGCCATCTCTGTGAGGTAATATCTGTGCCTGCAGATCAGAACCAAAAGTTTAGGTCCAGGATGGAATGGATTGTAACCTAAAAATGTTGCAATGAAGATTGCCCAAACCTTTAGTATCCTGGAAACGACAGACTAAACTATCAAGATGTGATTTTGTGTGTGGTCCGAGCAACACTTTAGGGAGTTAGTGTGCATGCCAAAAAACCATTATCATCTCATAAACTCTGGTCTAATTTCAATAGTGTGAAAAAGACAAATGGAATTATCAACATTACAGTCACGCTAATCCGCATTTCAAACAGCAATTCTCAAATTACTGATTTGTCCTGTTAACTTTTTAAACGTTATTCAGAGAACTTGAATTCGGAAAAGTAATTTTTCAATCATCAAACCAACTTGCAGAAGATAATGGTTCTTTAATCCAGATTCTGTATTTTAACAGTAATGCAAATCACAACTGCGTCAGTTCAAGAGTCCCTCGCTTCAAGAGACGTGGAGGGAGAACCAACAAAATGTGGCTTCTTTTAGCATTCAACCCAGACCGCAAACTCTACATTTCCATGCAAACTATGTGGTTTATTTGGCTGAAGATTTGGCACGAGCTCAACATTTTTTCAAGCTTTCCCCTCAAACTTCTTGTGTTTCCTTTTCTTGCATCTTTCTTTCCCCCCTCCACAAATACCTCTCTCTCTCTGTGCCACTGTCAGTGAAGGTTCTGTTACCACTGGCTCTGTGTAAAAGGTTCAGAGGTTAATCATGGCTGTCCAGAGGCCCCTGCATATAAAAATACTAGTTTTACTCCCTCTCCTTTAGACCTCTTCAGAAGCAAACGACATCAAACACACACGCAAACACCAAGCATACCGAACACGCCTCAATACTGCATCTAGACCCTCCTCAACAATGCCATACATAGAGCACAAAAGAAGCGCACACTACATTCTGTACTTGTTCTCTCCCCACTCAGTAAAGAGACAGCAGACAATAAACTCTCAGCACACTTGAAGTGCACTACAACGTACCCATCTAACAAGAAATGTTCTCAGAACATTGGCTAATGTTCTCTAAAAGTTCTCTCAAAGTTATCTAAAACCTTTCATGCAGTACCATTAGTAGAACTTTTTTAACGCTTTTCAACATTTTTCCTAAGCTGTTAGTGGAACATTTTAAAAACATTAGCAATAATGTTAATAAAGCAATAATGTTAATGCAACACCTAAAAAATTGGACGTTTTGAACGTTCCTAGGACTGTTACTTAAAGGAAATATTAGGGAAACATTTTTACAACCTAAAAAAGTGAGCTGGGGAGTCTCTTTAGGAAGCACTCAGCCCAGCACTAACAAGGTCCAGTTGTGCGTGCAACCGCAGGCCTAATTTAGAATATAACGTAACGTGCTAGACAACAAACACGGGTCTCCTGACAGCAGAGATGTTTTTAATACTGTATCAAACTGAACTTTTACAATTTTACAATCAGGTTCAATATCATTCACATTCAGCATTCTAACTCCAATACAGATCCTGAGAGATTCCAATATGACATTAAAGAGCTTCTTCTAACTGGCTGGTAAAGTGTGATGTTTATAAACCGCATACTGAGGTTAATGTTACACCCACACATGGCGACAGTCAATGCAGTTATTCATATTACTAAGTGTGTGTGTGTAAACTTGAAGTTAATCAGCTGTGAGTAAGTGTGCACTGGGAATGAATGGAATTGTCTGGTTTTGGATCAGAACCAGAGAGACTCCAGTCCGAATGCACAGACAGAGAAGTGACTTTGTTAACATGAATGAGCTTCTGCCATTGGTCTCCTGGGGCAACGAGAAAGCAGTGGTTTGTGGGATGGGAAAACTTCACTCTTCACAGTATGCACAGCGAATGGCACTGAATATATATTACGTAATGTTACATTATGGTAATTGACAAAACAAACATCATAATGATTATGCAACTCAATTTGATGAGGAGTGGAAAATGACGTTTTAAGATACACAGGCTCATTAAAGAGACAGTACACCCAAACATGAAATTTCTACCCACCCTATTGTCATTCTTAACATGTATGTCTTCGTTTATTCTGTGGAATATAAGACAATAAATTTGGAACATGGTAATTGAATTTTTGGTGACCTGTCTATTTAATTGATAACAACAAATCTGTTGTTTTAAAACTGATAAAATTGTCAAAATAAGTGATATCTACAGTTGTTTTTTTGACCTTAACACCAAGGTTACATATCAGCTAACAGAGACCATTCTCAGAACATTGGCAAATGTTGTCTCAAAGTTATTACAAACACTCTTGCAGTAATGTTAGTAGAATGTTTCTTTAACCTTATATATATCACATACTGAAAATGTTGCTAGTGGAACGTTTTAAAAACATTACAAAATGAAAAAAAGTTTGAATAACGTTTTTCAGTCAATAAGGTTAATACAAAAAACATTTCTAGACATTTTTGTTATTTAATGGAAACGTAAGGAAACGTTCTTATGACCTAAAATTGTTAGCTGATCATTTCTGATTGTCTGCCTCGCTTACTGTTACACGTCTCTGACTATTTATAAAGCAGCACCAGACAGAGTATGAGACGTCCGGTCTCCGAACACATCAGAGCGGGACCGAGGGTCCCTCAGAGAGATAACTTTATCCCAGTGTACACTCACCCTCCAGCACGACGCACTAACAGCTGACTGGAGACAGCTGTCATGGTTCACAGTGTATACTTCCTGCTCTGAGTTAGTTAGTGTGGGATTATCAGAGGCACCTATCCAACCTCTCTCACCTCGCATTGCTCTCCTGCCCTGTTCTTCTGCCCGACTGACCCTTAAATCTGTTCCCCAATTCCAAAAGCTCACAATTCATGGTTCCTCAAACGTTCTGGGAACATTAGTTTTAAACGTAAAAATAAAACCTTGAAAGAACGTTCCTGGTATGTTTTGACTTGCTTCTCAATAGAATAACCAGAGAGGAACTTAAAAACGAACATATGGGAACGTTTGGTATTGTGTGTGCCGGGGTCTCTCCCTCACTTTTCCAGGTTTTGCACCTTCATTTTTCTTCAGCACTCTCTCTCTTTCCCATAAATAACCCTATAGTCATAAATAAATAAATAAAGTCATAAATAACCCTATAGTCATAAATAAATAAATAAGTCATAAATAACCCTATAGTCATAAATAAATAAATAATAAGTCATAAATAACCCTATAGTCATAAATAAATAAATAATAAGTCATAAATAACCCTATAGTCATAAATAAATAAATAATAAGTCATAAATAACCCTATAGTCATAAATAAATAAATAAATGCCATAAATAACCCTATAGTCATAAATAAATAAATAATAAGTCATAAATAACCCTATAGTCATAAATAAATAAATAAATAAGTCATAAATAACCCTATAGTCATAAATAAATAAATAAAAGTCATAAATAACCCTATAGTCATAAATAAAAAATAAGTCATAAATAACCTATAGTCATAAATAAATAAATAATAAGTCATAAATAACCCTATAGTCATAAATAAATAAATAATAAGTCATAAATAACCCTATAGTCATAAATAAATAAATAATAAGTCATAAATAACCCTATAGTCATAAATAAATAAATAATAAGTCATAAATAACCCTATAGTCATAAATAAATAAATAATAAGTCATAAATAACCCTATAGTCATAAATAAATAAATAATAAGTCATAAATAACCCTATAGTCATAAATAAATAAATAATAAGTCATAAATAACCCTATAGTCATAAATAAATAAATAATAAGTCATAAATAACCCTATAGTCATAAATAAATAAATAATAAGTCAAAATAACCTATAGTCAAAATAAATAAAGAAAATAAATAAAAAGTCATAAATAACCCTATAGTCATAAATAAATAAATAATGAGTCATAAATAACCCTATAGTCATAAATAAATAAATAATAAGTCATAAATAACCCTATAGTCATAAATAAATAAATAATAAGTCATAAATAACCCTATAGTCATAAATAAATAAATAATAAGTCATAAATAACCCTATAGTCAGGCATCAGCCCTTTTTATTCTTGGCATCCCTCCTCGAACCATATTGTTCATCACATGCCTCAGTTGTCTATCATGCGTGCCCATAAACATCTCCTCCTTCATGTGATCTCCTAAACCAATGAATGTGCAGCCTTGAGTTTCTCCTCCTAAAATACCCCCAACAAAGAGGCATCATGAATAAAGAAACCTCACTGCTATTTTAAACCAAGAGGTTTCATGCTGAAGGGGGCAGTGGGGGGCATTAATATCTCCCCACATCTATAATAAAGTGCGTGTGAAAACTAAAGGTTAGTAAACTTACAAAACCATCCGTCTTTGATGGCTCGAGAAGAGATACGAGTCTCTCCGGGTTCTTCAGAAGTAGTGCCTGATCCGACACCACCGATTTATTCCTTTGGTCCCGTCGGTTGGACTTGAAGTCGGTTCTGTTCCGATCCAGGGTCAGCGTGTGGTAGAAGAGACCCACCGCGATCCCCAGCAGCAAAAGGTGCCCCGTGCAACACCTCCGGCGCAGCGTCGAGATCCCACGGAAGAACATTCCCACTTCCACGCAAATGTTCCTGGATAAACTTTTTATCCTGGATAAAAAGTCAGCAGACATGCCATTGGAGGCGTGCGGTCGGACCCCGCATCATCTCTCCGGTTCACGCCGCCCTGCTGCGCTCAAACGCGCTCGGTAAGCGCCCGAAGCGCCCCGGGCACCCAGCGCGCTGTTCGGAGGCGCGCACATCCAGAAAACAACTTCATAACGCGGTCGTGGAAAATGTGGCGTGCATGTTATTGCTCAATCTTACGAGGACGAACACAAAACACAATCGCCCCTTTTGCCGAGATGGTTTAACCTCTCGTATCCAAACGGAGAGGAAAAGTTTCTCCAAAGACTTCCTTCTTCCCAAAGCTGCCGAGCCCCTCGGTTGATTGAAAACACTTGCGAGTAGCGGAACCTCATGACTAGGGAAAACGATACGCCTCCTCCTCCGCCTGCCTCCCTTTGCCTGAACGCTTTAAAGTCGTGGCCACCTCTCACATTTAGTGGTAAACCTACACCCAGGACGCGTTTTTTTCAACGCATAGTCTATGTGCCCATTTCAAAGACGCAAAAAAGGGACACCCTTGCGTTCATCTCCAATTGCCCTCCAAACTTCTCCAAAAGCGCATCCTCAATGCGCGCAAGTTCAAACCAAGCGCACAGGAGGACGTGTGAGTTTGCGTTAATACAGAGCGGATGGAGATCGGATGGAGATCAGATGGATAAAAGAAACCATGAAAAACACGTTAACAGCACCAGCTAACCAAGGTCTGGGGAGTAAATGCCGTCAGTCACAATGCAGATATCCAGATATATTGTTATTATAGTACTATAATAAGTTATTATATTATAATAATAAGTTTGACTGGACCGAGCTTGGAAACACAACTTTAAAATTCTCCAGTGTTCCCTGTTTCCCATGAACTCGAGAAATGAGACAGAAATGCATTAAAGCAAATACATTACACAATGATGTATTTGCTTTTACGCACAACTGTCAGAGGTGTTTGCGGATCAATGTACACTTTTCCCTTAATCTTACCTCTTACCCACCCTTACACACAACTCCCTTACTAAGATTTAATAAATAAGCAGTAAATTAGAAGTTTAGTGAGGCAACATTTGTGGATAAGGGTGAATGCTTCCCATTTCTTTACTTATTTGAAGCAGATCATTATTTACACAAGGACATGTTCCTGTACGGACATCTTGTTTCTTGGTCCTGGAACAGCATTGTTTTTAACTGAACCCAACTCAAAGCCTCAAAACCCAGGATCATACCTATCCCAGCTTTATAAATATCTGTCTAGCCCTTGCTCAGATTATTTTATAACCCTTTTCTAAATTTAGAGCTCACAGTAAGTTTCAGGACCATAGGTTGAGCTGGTGACCTTGAGTGGTGTTGGGTTCAGGTTTTACTGAAGCGCCTTGACACAACGTTTACTGAAAGTCCTTGATCATTTTATTTTATCACTGTATATCTCAAAATGTTGTATGACCAATTCAGTGCAGTACAGGCTAGAAACACATACAAACATATACACAGCTCGCAGTTCATTTCTTCTATTGTACATTTTAAGAGCTCCTCACTAAAATAAGAAACGTTCGGTCATTTAAGCGGAGCACAATACATCATCTATCCATTACACTCAAATGATCCAGAGAAATCTACGTTTTCACTGTTTAATCGCTGTCACAGTCACCATCTGTTCATATCAGCAACATTATAAGATTTGTCAGAGCTCCGACTAAATGTGTCTGAGGGTTTGTAGTCCATCAAACAGTTAAGGACTACAATTCCCAGTCTACATTGTGTCAATACATACTCTGCCAGTATGGATTAACAGCAGCAGCCAAATGCGAGGGTTCCTCACGCATGGCAAGCCAAGGAATGTCTTGAATGTTAAAACACATGGGCCTCCATGACACCTTGCACGTCCCCCTCCATATAAAGATCAAGAGATAAAGACATAAACCATTAAAACGCAAACATTCTGGAGGGCAGTGTGCGCTCTCTGGCTAAAATTCCCAACCTGGGGGTGACACACACACACACACACACACACACACACACACACACACACACACACACACACACACACACACACACACACACACACACACACACACACTTGAATGGTGATGTCACACACATCTCAGTAAACCTCATCACATCTTGTAGAGTTTTTCCAGATAAGTCTCTGGTTGGGTTTGGGGGGAGGGGCGGTCATTTTAGGAGGTTGGCCCATGTGATGATGAGGATCGTTTCTGGATTTATTTGTGTCGGCTTCCTCTCCTCTTCATGGCTGCTGTGCACTGAGGGCAGTACCACTTCCCTTTGGGTGCCTCAGTCAAGCCAACACAGCCATAATGGAACCACTCGATTGGACACTGTGGGTGGAGATAAGACCAGAGTCAAGACCAAACCTGATAACTCTGTGTCTGCAGTTCTGATCTCCCAATTCGACTAAATTCAGACTGTTCATATGATAAAACAGATAAATCAGGGAATACTATATATTTGCCCACCTTTAGTTATGTAACAGTCACAGATGGTATCAAATCAAACCATCATGAAAAATAATGACAGACAACAGAAAGACACTCATTTAAATGGAAAACCTGCCCTGGTCATGCTTAACAACAAGAGCTCTTGAACTTTGAGCGCTCCTTGCAGAACTTCCTGGCCACTTAGTGTACTTGACTGTATTCTTCATGGAACACTAGAGAAACAGGGCTGATGACTATTTGTAATAGGGAAGTAGTGTGCTTTGATCTCTGGAGATCATTTCCACCAGCCTGAGGGTCTCATCGTGAGTGCACTGACAGCAGAGGAGCTTTCAAAACAGTGAGTGAGCTAGTGTTTGTTCTTTGATGAGAAAACATGGCAGAATGTCTGTGGAGATGAAGGGTTGACTTACATCTTGGTTATCACAGCCAACCATCTCGCCGTATGACACCTGCAGAGAGAGAGGGAGGGAGGGAGGGAAACAGTAGAGCTTTATAAACAGTAACACGCACTTACACCTGCAGCTGAGACGCACAAACACACCTGCGAACAAAGATTCGCTGCAAGTTTTGTCTTTGATGTCAACTCAGACACACACACACACATATTTTTGATATGCTTTTGACAAAAGCAATATAACTTTGAGGCTCTAAGACAAATGTAGTCAGGGAGAGACAATTCTTTTGCACTCATACATAAAATTAAAAATACACACACACACGCGCACACAGAATGCATCTGTAAACCAGCATCAATTTGCCAACAGTGTTTTGAGAAATACTCCTCACTTCTCTAAACTTTCATACCCAACACTTCTTTGATTTCATGTTAGAACTGTGGGGAGTAAAACATCTTTTTATATTTTTCAGTTGCATGCATGTTATATTTAACAGAGCAATGTTTATGCCACCATTTCATTCCAGACTCAAATCTACATGGCCAGCATGAGCACCGCAACTTTAACAGTTCGACCATGTCCGCCACCACTGCACCATCAAATGTACCCCACCATAAGTAAAGCCCAAAGTGCATCTTGGTTTTACACATATGTTAACATTTACAATGTAAATGTCATCATCAGCAGGCTACACAAGCAGATAGGTTTTTCTAAACTGAGCATACACCTGGAATTGCTCAGATGGCTCAGTGGGTTTACAAGATGGCAAGCTATTGTAGCTAATATTGTAGTTAATGCACCTGCTCAAAACAAATCTAACATATAATGCTTATATTGCGTATATCTACACAAATGCAAGTGAAGCTTTAAGCTGCAACTGTAACTTTTGCCTGTCTACCACCATTCTTGTTTAAAACAAAATTGCAGGTTACTTTAAGATACATAATGAGAAGTACATAAAGTCAAATGAAGCCAAACTGATATTTCGCTGGAAATCGGACCGGAGAGCTCAAATTATAAATTTACTGTTCGGAATTAAAGTAAGGAGATTGTGTTGAACAATGATCTGTCATGTACTTGCTTAATAACAGATTTTTTATTATTAACACTAAAGTTACAGACTTAAGGAGTCAGTGGTACATGATATTATAGTAGTAGTAACAGGAGTAACAGGTAAGGAGAACGTACCTGGTTGCAGATGCAGTATCGGGGTTCATTGGGGTCATAGGTCCAGTCCACCTGACTGCTGGTGTCCGTCTCTGTGACGGTGGTCTGAACCAGCTCATGAGCCAGAGCGGAGGATGATGAGCATGACGAAAGGGAGGAAGACGAGGAGGAGGAAGAGGACTGGTGGTTGGAAGACTTGGTGTTGCCTCTGCAAAAATTAAGAGATTGTTCTAATATGACAGTAAAATAAATGGTAACCGCTTAAGTGTTTTTATTGGTTTGTTTTGAACAACAGTAAAAAAAAAAAGTAACCCATTACAATAGTTTGTGAGTAGTTAACATCAGTTAATGAATTAGGTATGACCCTAACAAACTTTTAACGGCATTTATGAAACTAGTTTTATGTAACAGATTTTTTTTATTTAGGTTTGTTAACGAGACAATTTGTAACTTAAAATGTGAACAATGCAAATGTTGATGCTAACATCAAACAAGATTAATAAAAGCTACAAAATTATTGTCTGTTATTATTGTTTGTCAGCTTAAGCGTTATTAATGAACTTAATCTTATCGCAGTGTCATCAAAAAAGATTTAGCGTGTGCTGGGGAGGGGGTGGAGTCTAAGGGGATGTGGGTGTGTCGTACTTGGTCTTGCGTCCTGTGCGGGAGTCCGAGCTGTTGCTGGACGTGAGGGGCTGCGTGAGGGTGTTGGCCAGCGCAGAAGACGAGTAACCGCTGGAGTCGCGGCTCAGAGCGAACTCACGGCCCAGGAAGTCACTGTTCTTAACGGCCTCGTAACTGGCCTTCAGACTGGACGTTCTCCGGCCCTCCTTCATCTAAAACACACACAAGTGTTGGGTCATGTCCTTCAGCATCCAATCACAAGTGCTGATTAATCAGCCTAACCACATATACAGATGAATGTCACTGGCTGATGCATCGCATGCTAAACACTGTGTACCACAAGTGTTGCATTTTAAAGATGGTGTGTCAGGTGGTAAAACGGTTTTAAAACATGTCTGCAGGTTTCTATTCTTCTCTGCTGCATTAAGCCCCCAGAAAACAAGTTAATGCTTAAAATTACCATCATTACAATTTCAAAAGAAAAACAAATTACAAGTTAAAGAACACAACAAATACAAAAGTAATGGCTGATGGAAATCAGTCTCACTGGATGCAAAAGGGAAAACGAAAGCTGCTAATGAAAAATCCAAAATTACAGAACAGGGGGTACATGTGATTTCCTTAGAGTCATCATATAATACGACAAGGGCCTCTGTGTAGCAAACTCTGAAATTAACATGAGCCTAGGGCCACGATAAAGCAATCTGCCACGGAGATAAACAGATCGAGTGGAACGATTGTAGAGGAAAAGCATAAGACCCCCAAGAGCCAAAATAGTTAAACAGGAAGTGAAAGAAAGAGGGGTGTATGAACAGATCCAGAGAGAGACAGGAAGGAGAGTGGGGCGTTTACCTGCGCTGTTGCTTGCACTGCCTGGGCTGCTGCCATGGAAATGGCCCCCGCCCCTGCGGTGGGCCCGGCAGGAAGTGGGCTGAGATTGTATGAGGAAAGCGACTGAGAGGAGTTTACGTTATAAACGTTGTTAGTGGAGGACGTGCTGTTTACTCTGCAGCCTGAAACGCACAGAGTCACATTTGTTAAGCTACTGGATTAACTTAAAGAAACGATTCATATTAATACACTGCGATACTGCAACCACAAGAATGGGTGATATATTATAATCGCAATTAGGGCTGGTGTTCCCGTAGCTCAACTGGTATTGTGCTAGCAGCATAAAAGGTTGTGGGTTCAATTCCAGGGAACACACATACTGATCCAATTTATGCACTGTAGGTTGCTTTGGATAAAAGCATCTGCAAAATGCAGAAATGTAAATGTAAGGGCTGGGAGATCTATAAACAAAGCAACACCAAAAACATTATAAAAATGTTTTTAAAAAATGTGTCATTAGACTAGTTTGGCAAACCTTCGTCTCCTTTATTGCATCCCTGAATTTTACAGATAATGAATTTTATAATGCACATTTGTCCTTAATGTCCATGTGCTACGGTCTAGTTACTAGTTACAACCAGCTCTGTGCTGAGCGGAGGTTTGTCTTAATTTAATCACTGATACTGAAATGTGTGACTCCAAAAAAAAATAATCACATTCGAATGGGAACATCTCACAAAGTGGTAATAAACAAAACATGGCATGTTTGTAATCATTTATTTTGTCTGTAACATGAAAGTGTGTGTTTGTCGCATGGAACACTCAAGTATGTGTTTACAGAAGTGTGTGTTGTACCTGGTGTGTTTTCTTTAGAGGCGTCTGATGTTAGTGTGGACAGCAGGACCTCCGATTTAAACTTCTTCTCTGGTACATGTTCAGTAGTGTGGTGGGATGGTGTGTTGTACTTTCTCTCTGTACACACACACACACACACACACACACACACATCAGAGGTGAGGGTTACAAAAACAGCGTAAAAGTAACAGCGTAAAATATACAGAGGGGTGGGGCTTACTCTCAACTGGGGCATGTGAATGGATGTGATGGTTATTGACAGGTTGGGAGGGGCTGTCCATCTCCAGCGATCCTAAAAATGAGAAAACTGACTTCACAAACAGCTTCTAAAACAAATGTAAGCCGCACAAATCCTGAATTGTACAGGACACAGCATAGTCAGTTCACAGAAGTGTGTGCCAAAATTACTTTCCACTCCTTTCATAAAAGGCTTATTAAGGTTTTCATGTACTCTTACAATGTAACGCTTTCACTGGGAACAATTTAAATCCTGAGATTCATTAAAGAGCTGTAGGCCTGTTTTTCCTATTAGGTACTTTTCAAAAGACAGCAAACTGACTAAAAATAACAAGATTTGCATTTATTTGGTTAAAATGAAAAAAAAAAAAAACTTACATGCCATATGGTCTCATTTTAAAAACAAGGAATGTCTCTTAAATTCCTTAACCCTTTAATATTAAATATGATGCGTTTGTGATTGACAGATGTCACTCACGTCTCTCCAGGATCTCTGTGATGCCCGCATTATCTGCCTCCAACTCCATCTTGAACTTCGCCAGCTCCTGATCCAACTTCCTCAAGTGTCGATCCACCTAAACCGAGACCCCAAGACCATCGCACGATCAAAACACAGCAGATTTCCCATCAGCCCTCTGGACAGGACCTTGCAAATCTACCATCATTTCTGACTGAGATGCTCTGCTACCCTAAACAAGCTGATTCTCAGTTCTCCATCTGTGATGGGCTGCCACCTATTGGAAGACCTAAGTCATGCATCGTTACTGTAATGCTGCCACTCAACTCACCAGATCATAAATCTGATTGGCTAACTGGACTTTCTCGTCTGCATCTTCCAAAGCTTTATAATAGTCCTGATGGAGAGAAAAACAATCACCAATACAAACCCACTAATCAATAAATCAGAAGTAATGAAGATCTTTACATTTGTATCACAGTTATTAAAAGCACTACTAAATGAATCACAAATCAAATGTATCGTCATTATAAATACAATTATTATGATTGCTATTAGCAGGAATACCAGCATTCATTCAGAGGTCTACAGCATCTCTTCTTTACCTTTTTAATGATCTCCATCTGCTCTTCTCTCCATTCAGGTTTGTTCTTCTTTGCATTAGCAAAGAAGTCATTAACCTGCTGCTCTAGCTGGTCCATAGCATCTGAACAAAGAAACAAAAGATCTGAGTGCTAATAACACTGATGATCTCAGATCAGACGACTGTACAGAACCTCTTCTGCAATAAGGTGAAGGTGCCATAGACTGCTGGTTTAAGATCTGGGCTAACGACTGAAGAAAAGTTCATACAAGGTGTTTAATGGCGAATCTCACCAAGAAACGTCTGGGTAATATTTTGGCCCAAACTTTAAAAGAATAATACTTATGGTTTTATAAAGAAAACAACACCCATTTTAAAAACTATTAACATCTTTAACTGTTTTACATAACACTTAAGCATTAACACAAACAATGGTACAAAATGCAACAATGTTTTTGTTAGTAAAAAGATAATATATACTAAATACACTAAAATGACATATAAAAAAAAGCTTCCAACTTAAACATCTTATTTGTTATATTTCCCCCATTATGGTTATACGATTTTTTGTCTTTACAGTAACAAGAAACGGAGCTTAATTATCATAAAAAACAGTAAGCTTAAAATAATCTTTATATAGTCCTTTCTTAAGGCAAAACATCATTTCTTCATCATCAAACACAACCTTGACAGACTCATTTCAGCAAATTCAGGTTTGTCACGGTAAAACCTTACACGACTCCGGATCAGAGGACAGTAAAAAAAACAAAAGCATTGATCTTGTTTTGATTGCATTGTAACTGATCTGAGTTGCACATGGTCTGTGCCCTTCTCATCAGCATGCAACGTTATCACCACACCTTCACTCTCATTATGCATGCAAATCACACTTCTCAGTGGCACCAAACGGGTCTCGGCTGATATGAAGGGTGTTCCTGGATCAGTCCGGGACATGCACGATGTTTTAAGACAGATGAGTGAGTTTATAGACGTTACGTACTCTGCACTTGCAGGTCCATCTCTCTCATTTCCGTAAACCTGTCGCGGAGATCCATGGGTAACTGCTCGATCACTGTCGGGGAGAACAACAAGGCGTGGATTACTGGCGACGCCTTTACACGCTTCAAACAGCCATTTTAAACCTTTAATGCCCCAAATATGAACACGAAGCATTAGAAGAGGTCTTGTACATACTTTCGAGGTAGTCCTCCAGGTACAGCATCGCGGCGGAGAGCGCGTTTCGGACGTTTTCGCGAAAGGGTGTTTCTCGTCAATATGGCGTCGCGGACGGCGGAGAACTGAAGGGAGGAAAATACATGTCGAGGGGGAGGGGCTTGCGCCAAGAGCGCGCAATCTGATTGGGCGGCGTGATTGTTGCGCGGAGGATCGCTTGATGGGTGACGTAATATGGGATTTGTAGTTTTTGCCATTGAGACGCTTAGTGACGTCATCCTCGGCGGCCTGTTTTGTGAATTCGTGCCGCTTGTATCACGTGGCTTAAAACGCAGCAGTAAACAATACACGAACGAATTTAAGTTCGCGTTGAAAGTCCATTAAACGTAAAAAAGTAAATAATTTTAAACAAAAGAAGTTTGTATAAAAATACGGTCAGGATGCAGTTTCAGTTGTTTTTTATATAATATTATATTTTATATATAATGCTTACTATTGCTCAGTTCTATATGCGTTTAAACGTCAAATATGAGAAACGTTTCTTTATGAAAAGAAACATTTTAAAGGCGTAATGCATTTTTACGTCCGTGGATTTGTGGTTTGTGTTTTAGATCACGCCACTGTTAGCCATTTGTTTTCACCAGTTGCAAACTAATAATATGTTGTAACATTTTATAATATTATTTTATAAAAATCAGAGACACCCAACCCTTGTACCTCGCGCAGGGCGCAGAATACCTCCTCCAGCTTTGGCCTCAGGGGGGCAGCACTGACTGCCATATAAAATCACATACGTCCTCAGATCCACCTCAGTATGTTCTCGACAGCTGTAATTTAATGCTGTTTGTGCGGAAGACGCTCCTGTAAAACACCACATTGTCTGTGGACCACAATGTAACTGCACCATCCCATGAGACGCAACCTCGGCTGACCCTGCCTGCTTACTGCAGACGGTCATGATTTGGTGGAAAAAGCCTTTTGTAAAACATTGCATTAAAATCTTTCCTTTCAAAATAAAAAATGACCGCAGCGCAATGACATCGGACCTCATCTCTCAATTTAGATCAAATGAAAATGTGCTGGAAATCATAAACGATTCCTCTGATGCAACTTCTGTCGGTATGAAAGCTATTTCCAGCCGTCTGTTTATATTTCTCTTCATCTCAGTTTTCTGGGTCTATATTTGCACACGACATCAAATAAAACTGGTCGGATGAGCTGATTAAATGCTCCAGTTATAGTTATGCAGACCGTATTAGATTTGTGTACGCCAAAGTTTGGAGACGAATGAATTTATGCTTATGATTTATGCTCACGTGTCTGATTAAAGTAAGTTTTATGAACCAATATAAGCTGTGCCTGCGTATACGTTTCTTTGCAAAACTCACATTGCAATTAAAAACAATATATTAATAATGTTGTTGCATATGGAAAAGTACATGAGAACTGTACAAAAATCCAGAAAATAGCCGATTGTGACCTCTTAAGACCACCGAAACAGAATAAGTGGGTAGAAAAGCTGCTCGTATGAGTAGGGGACCAAAAATGGGCGTGGCTTAGAGGCCCAGAAGTTCTCTCTAATTGGTCCGCTGCAATGGTTTTACGTAATAATATATTATCTTTGAACTGTAAATTGGTAATTGTGTTTAAAATTATTTTTGATTCTTTTGATAATTTTATCAGTGATATGAGCAAAATATAAATTATTATATATATTTATATATATATATATATATATATATATATATATATTATATATATATATATATATATAATTGAATATAATATAAATATAAATGAATATAATCAAATTATATGTATATATATTATATACCATTATATACCATTATATATATATATATATATATTATATACCATTATATACCATTATATATATATATAATGGTTATAAATACTTAGAACTATGGATTTAAACGAATATAATTATTGTTTACTTGTGTCTCCAACAAGACCAAAACGTTCATAGATCTGAATGCGGCCCGACACAGAAAAAGGCTTTCCGGGCCTTCATGCGACCCCTGGAGGTGAGCAACTCCATGCCGCAGGAAACGGCAGCGGCCTCCCCATGATTAACTTAGATGGATGTAATGACCCAGTGTTTGCCTTTAGGACCCGGAGGATCCGCTGCTCCGGATGACAGTCGGTGGAGAGCGCGTTGGGGCTGAAGGTTTGTGCGTATTTAAGTTAAACACCACACTTGTGGAAAGGCGAGTTGTATACGGCTGGTCTCCACTGGAATATATAACGCCCGGAATGACAGTGAACGGATTCGAACCCGCCCGGCTGTTGCGCGCTCCGTCACGAACGTGAATGTTATATTACATTTAAGCCACCAAGTTTGAGAAGTTTCCCTATAACTTTATCCTGTACGACATCTAAAGGATAAACTCGGGTGTCGCGGAGTGCGTTTTGTTTCCTTTCTCTCTTTTGGAGGACTGTTGTCTGATAAGTTTCATGCGCTGTGGATTTATTTCATCACCCTGCAGGACGAGAAAAGTGCAACCCGCTTGTTTTCGTGTTTTCTTTATCGAGCTCGCATGTTGCATGGGTAAAGCCCTCACGGATATACGCGCAAAGGCAACCTGGATGCGCGCTGAATGCGCACAAGGGCATGTGAAAGGGTATGATTTCCAAAACCTATATTCCTCTTCCCATCCATCTTACGGACGCTGTATGAATTATTTGACACGTTTCCAAGTGCTTTATGCTGATTTTGCTCTTAGCGGATCATGGTGCCGTGGTGGCAGACGTTAAAATGACGGATCTTGGCGAGCATTTGGTGCACACAGAATGGCCCGAGAGGATTCAGTGAGGTGTCTGCGTTGTCTGCTCTACGCTCTCAACTTTCTCTTCTGGGTAAGAGGAGTCCAAGTCTGAGCAGGTGGCCGGGCGAGCGCTCACGTTACATGGCCCGGTGACGCTGGTGCGCTTTGCGCGCTCCAAGATGCGCAACAGTCCCCCCGCTTTCCAAACCAATCTGTTCCCCCCCGTCACCATATTATGTTATCTTTAAGTACAGGACAGTCTGAATGCCAGCTATGCTCAAATGCTCACAGCTCACATTTCTATTGCGAGCTATTTTAGGGAATTAAATGTGATAAGCACCAGTGTGTGCTTTTAGAATAAGAATGCATGCGTCGGGCAAACCAAACCCATGCCACTAATATTGCAGCATGTTAAACATAGCAGAGTGCATAAATAGGTTTCCAGGCGAACTACATACACAAACACGGATCCACGCAACACTGTGGCAAGCTGTTTCTTGTTAATCCGTGTTTTGTTAAGACATGTAAAATGTATGGACGTCATTGCACAAGATAACGACATATCAAACCAAGTGGCTTGAGACAAACCCTATCTTAGAAGTAACTTATTTTTGTCTGAGCAATTTTTGCAAATACTCGTGCCAGGATATTTTTGGTGAATGTCTTCATTTTGAGCATTTTGTATATCAACCTGTATGTCGACCTGAAGTCTTTCTTTAAAATAAACTGCAATTGGTTTTATGGTTTGTTGTTGTCACTGCAGTGACTTTGTTTAATGTGGCCTGTTTGTACAAATTAAAACTTGGGGCAACATTTTCTTCCCTTTCTTTACGCCCTGTAGCTTATGGCCCTGTGTGTGCTGGGAGTGGCCGCCTGCCTCAGGGATCACCTAAACAATGTTTTCACCTTAACTGCTGACACCAGGTGAGTGCTGGACAGGTGGGAGCTGTACAGTCCTTTCATTCAGGGCAGCGCTCCATGTAAATGGTAATTTACTGTTTTCCCACTTTTCAGCCAGCCTGGATCATATTGCCATGAGCTTATGAGTTAATTACAAGCATGAATGAAGTGCGCAGATCCGGGGAAGTAATCAGATAAATGCATTAACTGGCCAGTGGAGGAAAAAACGGGGTTAGATATCGTTCATTTGTGTGTGTTTTGTAATTGCCTAGTTTTTCTTGAAAACCTTTAAAGCGTTAAAAGGAAACTCAGCAAAACGGAGCCACAGATCCTCAAAACATCCCAGGGGCACCTGGTATCTAATTAGTGTTGACAAAAACCAATTCATCATGATGGTGCTTATTTCAGTTCTGAGTTGTTATTGAGCCCACTGTGGCCCACATCATGACATACGTGCGAATCAACCAAGAGAAAATTGTGTTAAAACGTGACTGTGCACACCTGAATCATTTTTCCTTCCAGAGATGCATCGGCAACTTGCTGATTCAGCCCTCCCTCTCCAGTAACTGTAAAAATCTCATCTCTGTAGAAACAAACACGAAGGGAGTTATGCAGATGTGTGTGGGTGCGTTGTATTTGTGTGTGAACTCCTCCCGGGTGCCAAAAAGGAGGCGGAAAAATGATGTAGGTGATGTGGAGGGGTGAAGATGGTATGTGGAAGTGTTTGGGTAACTCAAACATTCTTCAGTGAACACCATCACGGAGCTGACATCATTCCCTCTCCAATTTTTTGAGCTAATTGGTTTATGAAAGCAAAAAACAAAAAAAAAAAGCAAAAATACTATATACTAAGGTCATGCATGCCAATGGAAATCTGTACCATTAAATGTACACGTCTTTTAAAAAGAACTATTGACTTGTTTTGTGTCTCTTTGGTCCTGAGTGGGTGGTCATCCCTAATTAGTTATTAAACATATAGCTCTAGCACTCCCACGTCCTCCCTTGGTGAAAATAGGATTGCGTTTCAAAGTCAAGAGAAACAGAGGAAAAAATAACCAAACAGAAGTACAGACAACAAGAGACAGGAAGAGGGATGGTTTGCATTCCTACACAGTATAATCACAGTTTATTTGTAACTGTTTATTAATAAAACATGCTGTCGAACGAGAGAAAGAAGAGAGACATTATAGTTACAAAGATACGCATTTAAAACGCACACTGTATTCCCCGGGAATCAAACCTGTGACCTTGGAGTTGCAAGCGTCTTTCCACAAATTTATCACAGGAAGAGATGAGGGAAGGCAAGCAGGATGAATAGATAAATAAACAACAAGACTGCCAAGAACTGACTTTCTCTCACTTTCTCTCTCTCTCTCTCTCTCTCTCTCTCAGACTGGAGGAGGCAGCCATTCTCACATACTCCCCTGTTGTCCATCCCGTCGTCATCGCTGTGTGCTGTTTTCTAATCATCGTGGCCATGGTGGGCTACTGCGGCACGCTCAAATGCAATCTGCTCCTACTGTCTTGGGTACGTACGGAACTAGGAAGAAAAACACAGCAGGAACATTGTGTGTCTTGGAATGTGTGTGGTTTTGTGTACTGGGAATATTTTACGTTTTAAGCTTGCATTGACGTTGATACCCTCACCCCCACGAATCGAGACACTGAAACAAGTCTTGCTTTCTTTATCAGCTGTCTTCACCTCATACACTCGAGGGGAACAGAGAGATATCCCACATTTTTAGAGCTAACCTCGCAGATCTGTTATTTCTATATGGTGACATTTGAAAGTGAAACAGAAGTTTCAGTTTCAACTGCTGCAACACACACCTTCTTACACATTTGTTGACCAATGAGATTCAAGAAAGGCGGGGCCATTTGCACCACTGGAAATCCGATTCGCTGTTTGAATTCAAAGTGACATGGTTCTGTACACGCCCCTAAAACAGAGCTTATGCTATCACATCTGTGGAAAATTCTCTGTCAGAGATTCATCTAGTGCATCGGCGTCCTGTGCAGTGTGGCGGATGATTCTAGCACCTTCAGATGCAAGTAGCAGATTGTTTCTGTGGGTCACAGAGGGCGCAGAGCTCCTGACTCTGAGACAGAGTGTGACGTAAAGGCAGTCAACATGATACACTGTCAAAAGAGGCCAGTTACAGGCAACATTATTATATTCATTGTTAGAGATTTTGTGTGGTTAAGGGAGGTATTAGTGACATCATCATGTCTTTTTGACTATTGTCAATAATCATGACTTTTTATGCCACTGTAAGAATCAATATGATACACATGTATATTTTCATGGGGAAAAAGGAGCATAGATTCAAAGAAGATCACAATGTATCAGTTTTAAACAACTATTCTGTAAGCAAAAAAAACCCACAGTATTATAAGATATATATATAAGTATATATAAGTGTGACCCATATATAGCTACAATATCATATTGCCAGATTTCTGCTGATCTCGTCCTATGCTCTGCTTGAAACATATTTTATATATTTATAAGTTTTTTTTTTAATATACCTACAGTTTTTAATGAGCTGATATTAATTTAGAGACTAAATAGAATGTTTGTATTTTTAGAAACGTCACACCACAAGATTGTTCCTTCTTGCAAAAATGGACTGGCTAGACCTATAAACAAAGTCTGTGATAACATGGCACTTTAAAATGCTGTATCATTGCACTGTATCTCAGAAGCCAGAAAATCATGTTTTTTCTGTAATGAACTCAAGAGGACTCAGCATGCAGGGTGAGGGAAGGGCAGGCAGAAGGCTTGTTTTGTGGATCTCACTCCCAGGTGTGTGGCGGCAGGGAGGGTGGGGCTCCGTCTGCTGACCCAGACTGGGGGTTTGTTTTCTGGTCCTCCTTAGCCCATCTCTCCCCCCTCCTCTTTTTTTCTCTCTGGGTCTCCATTCTTCTCCTCAGGATCCATTCTTCTCTCCTCTCTGCCCCGGTGGGCTTGTGTTACCCAGAGCCTCGGCGACAAACAATATTATCTGGATGAGATACAATAGGTAAACCAATCCAGGAGGAGAGAGTGAAGATGTGAGCAGAAGAGAGCCACTTGGGTTACGCAGTCGCTCCATTCACCAGCCGTGCTCTCACTGAGAGTCACGACCTGGATGGACACACACACACATTGTCCTGTCAGGAAAGTGGCAGCAACAGGGAGATTCCCATATATTTTACATTTCCTGAAGAAAATGTAAAAGCAAAGCTCACCACACATGATGCTTGCCTTGTGATTGCTGAGCAGTTACTTACTGATCAAGTCAAAAAGTCCACCCTCAAAATATTTAGGTCCCTAAATAGGTCCTGTAGCTGTGGATGTTAACTGCTAGATCCAAGTCCTAAAAACTTTCAATTAAAACGTTCAATTAAACAGTACTGTAATTTGGTGCAAATTCATTTCTCATAAGGTTCTTAGAAGCCAGCCAAATTAGACACATGCCAACATGGACAGACTATGTGACCTGGACAAATTAAAGTTTCATACATGTCCACCGCAAAAGAACAAGAAACAATTACATGCCAAAACGAATACCCTAACTGACTGCCCATCTAACAGAGAACGTTCTCAGAACGCTGGCTGATATTCTGTAAAAGTTCACTTAGTTATCAAAAAATGTTCATGTGGTAATGTTAATAAAATGTTTTTTATTTAAATATCATATATATATATCACAAACATTATTCCTAAGTTGTCAGTGGAATGTTTTATTATATTATTATTTATGTTAGTGGAATTAATACAACGTCTAAAAAACTGGACGTTTAAATGTTCCTGGAACTATTAACATAACACTTTTAACGTTTTTGGTACTTAACAGAAGCATTAGGGAAATGTTCTTACAACCTAAAATTGATAGCTGGGTATACCTACCTTAGAAGGCACCATTTCTAACAGTACAATGACATTAACAGTAGCCGTTTGCCAAAGCAAATTTAAGGCTTAATAATGACTGTAAACATTCTGTCAGTCGCTCTGTGTGTTGAGCATGACTCAGTGAAAGCGGTGTACGTTGTTCCGGCGAGAAGGAAATCCATCCAACTCACCACGTCCTGTTTTCTGTAACATTACTTGCCAAAAAATGTGTGAGAGCCAAAGGAAGAGTAAAACTCTCAACAAATCAATAAACCGAGAGGTCATTGAGAGAATGTAACCTCTCATACCCAGAGAATGCTTGAATCTGAGAAAACTTGTGGGGGTTAGGAGTTCTCCATGAACATATGTAAACAACAGATATTAGCAGAGAGCAGGGTGAGGAGGAAAGGTTGTCATTTTTTTGTGGTGGGCGTCTTGACAGTTCCCAAATGGACTGAAATGCTAACACAGTCGCAGCTCGAGCAATCTGTCGGACACAAATATTTAGAGTCTCCCAAATAAACAAGCTGTCAGGCGGGCCCTGCATTGAATGCAGCTCCTCACACCATCATTCATCTGGATAATGTCTCTCACAGTGTGTGTTCAGCAGAGGAGAACCGTCTACATGCTGGAGAGCCTGAGAACATAGTGTGTCTCTCTTCAGGTGGAGAGGAGAGTGTATGGCTCTAAAGACAAAATCTGAGCGTGTGATGACAGAAATAGCTGATCGATCACTTCTCATTTTGAAAGCCTGTTTTTTTAAGATTCTACCAAAAATTGTATGTTAAAAAACATGTACCAAAAATTCAAACCTACTGTTTTGTTTGTACAAGTCCATTTTTATTCACTTTTAGGTACAAATTTATCCCCAATATATGGTTAAGTAAACCCACACACACACTACTCTTTATAATTGGTAATCAACACCTTCCTTCTCTATTGTTTCAGAAACCATGCAAGATATTTTTAACTGGGCCACATTTTCTCTGTGTGTGTGTGTGTGTCCGCAGTATTTTGGCAGTCTGATGGTGATTTTCTGCGTGGAGCTGGCCAGCGGCGTGTGGACGTACGATGAGGTTTGTGGTGCTATGAATAAACAGGAATGCGGGCCTACTATCTCTTCTCCAACCCTGTACCGGTCCTATCATCTTTCTGCCTCGCTCTCTTTCTCTCACAGCAATAACATGATCCGATTTCTGAGCCGCCTGCTTATGGTCTAATCTTAATTATTATGAGTTTAAAAGCCCGGCTCAAATGCATTTCTTTTTGGGGCGTTCATAAGCAGGGTGTTTCCGGGTGTGTGTGTCAAGGGTGGAGTCAGGTATGTAAATGCTCCTGTTGGCTCTTGGATAAAGATTAGCATCAGGATTTAGGGAAACCTGCTCTTGATCTGTGCGGACTAAAAGATCTGATCAGCAGGGGGGAGAAGAGATTGCAGACCAGGGAGAGGAGAGATAAGACTCACCTCACACACCTGTGAGAAAGATCTCCCACACCTGCCTTTAATCTAACCTCTTCAACTCAGACACACAGTCTGTTCCTCAGGACCAGGTCTTATCTCTTACCCAGAAACTCTTGAAAGGGTTAGATGGTTCTGTGGTGCAGATGTGACCTAATGTGACCTGTGGGTGGGTGGATGGGTAATGAGCCGGTTTACACTGTAACACCTGGCTTGGTTAACAATTGAAAGTGAACATGAAACAGCATTTGCAGCGTATTAACTTTCATAATGTGACATTTCTGAGTGAAAGACTATTCAACAAGAAAAACAGTAGGACAAGAACTGAATCAGTGGTCAGAGATTTGACTGAATCATTTCAACCCAACTAACAATTTTAATCTGTAAGAACGTTTCCCTAACGTTTCCATTAAGTAACAAAAGCATTAAAAATGTTATTTTGAAAGTTCTAGGAACGTTCAAGATGTCCAGCTTCTTAGACATCATATTAATTGTTTGGTTTTAAGAACATCATTCGTATATGAAGAAACGTTTTCAGAATGTTCCACTAACAACATAGCTTATAACATATACAGTATATAATAATAATTTTTTAGGTAGTAGATATGAAATTAACCATACTCCTTTCTCTCTGTCTTTTTAGCCTATGGTACAGAGGTCTGATATGATAAGTCTAAAATCGCGTATGCCTCATTTTGGTCTGCAGCGCTATCAGTGGCTCACACATGCCTGGAACTCCATACAAACTGAGGTGAGAGCGCAACAACATATATAGACCCACATCTAACGTGACCTGAACAGGCGTGAAAATGCTTAACAAAGCCACACAATCACAGCCATAAATACATACTGTTGCTATGTAGAGTGGAGATTTGGCACAAATTTGTTTTATTATGGGCAAAATTGATCTCCAATCTTCAGAATTGTTGAATAGAGGTTTGGTCTGAATTCATTGCAGAACTAATTTTTAACCACTAACTAAACATTTGAGGAATAGTGAAACCGTGTTGTTGTGTTAATATCGTAACTGTGGACTAACACAATGTTGTCACAGTTGGTTAGGACATGGTGTGCCGCCACAAGGCTAAAGAATTTAATTTATAGTATTTCCCTTCAGAGTATATAGTGGTTTGCGTGACATGCTAACATTCCCACCTGCGTTACAGTTAAAGTGTTGTGGAGTGATCTACTTCACTGATTGGCTGGAGATGACAGAGATGGAATGGCCACCTGACTCCTGCTGCTCCAATCAGTATCCAGGGTGTGCCCGTCATGCCCACTACCATGACCTCAGCGACCTCTACCAGGAGGTAAGCTAATCTTTAAAGTTCTTCAGCGACCCATAGGAGCTCCTTGAATCTGGGCACATTTAGTCAGGCAATTTACTCGCGTCCTTTTGTTGAGTTTAATTGTACTAACAATATTACCATGTAAAACTAAGGTGAGACAGCAGAGATTTGCTTACCTGTTGAACATGTTTAATCAAGCTGTAGTGTTTACAGGGACATCAACAGGGCAGTTAAAGTACAGTAAGTCCTTACAGCTGCACCTGTGTGTTGAGATCCCTTACACACGGTCACAGACAGATGCCCATCTGGCCTCTTGCTCTTCAGATTTCCAGCAACACAATCATTACCATCTATCTAAAATAACAGATGTCCCCCAGCTAACAATTTTAGTCTGTAAAAACGTGTCACTACCGTTTTCATCAAGTAACAAACACATGTTAAAAACGTCCAGTATTTTAGACGTTGTATTAACATTATTATTGGGTTATAAGAACGTTATTCAAACATTTATTGTAGATTTTAAAACAATCCACTAACAACTTAAGGATAATGTTTTTTAAATATATCTGTCATATATATCATATTTTTGATATATTTGATATATATATATAAAACGTTAAAACATGTTCTACTAATGTTACTGCAAAAACATTTTTGTAACTTTGAGAGAACATTAGCCACTCAGACCTGAAACATCTTCCAGTCAAGTATGTCAACTCAAACACTTCTAGCTAGATATATGTTTCTGGCCACGCCAACACAAAATGCAAATTTACAGTTCATCAGTTCCTACACATCTGGTCCCCTGCTCTGGTTAAACGACTGTCCTCTGAGAGAGAGGTTAGTTTCTGTATTATAAGAGTAAACATTACGACACTGTGTGAGAGTATGTGTGTTAAACCTGGCTTACATTGCCCAGCCTTTCAGACACATCCCACAGCAGAAGACTGAAAGCTGTGCTTTGTTAAACAGGACAGGAACTAGAGGGACATTTGGGAGTGAAAGACAAAGGGTGTGAAGACAGTTCGAACCCGCTCTCTCTCTTTCTCCTGCCTGCTTTCTGTCTGTCTCTCTCTCTTTCTGAGTGGCCGACAGAGGAACTCCGTCTGGTATCTAACTGGTGATATAAATCCCTCACTGAAAGGAAATACTTTACCTGCCCTTCCACAATTCAGCACGGGAAATACCCAACAGACGCAGGCACACACGCGAGCGGATGAACCCGTCGCATTGCTCGCATATTAGTGTGGCAGCTGTTGTGCTGGCAGAAATGCAGACTGCATCTGCAGAAATTTATAACATGAAAACATGGAAAACAAGCTATTTGCTTTGCATAGCGAATTCTTTTCCAGCTTAAATGCCTTTTTCTGGCGTCAGTACAAGTTAAAGTTCTCATGAAATTGCTTGGGTGAAGTTTTCTTCCTGCGTTGACATGTTTTATATTAAGTTTGAGTGGGACATATTAACTCATCTTTTCTCATTATATACAAAAAGATTCAGTGAGTTCACAGCTATGAACCATGAATCCTTATTTGCTAGTCAATAAAAGCACATTTAATTAGACAAAACCTTAATTGTGCAAAAGGAATTATCAGTATTTTTTTTATTTGTGGTAACAGGGAATTGTATCAGCATTTAAGTGTACACTTTATAGAAGGCAAAAACACTAAATGAAACACATACATACATAAGTAAGTGCATTTCTCTTGAATTCTGTGTGTATTTTTACAAACTGGGGGTTTAGTTCAGATTATTTCCTGTGGATTTAACGAAATGTTTCTGTTTGTGTTTGTTTAACAGGGCTGTGGGCCCAAGATCTACAGTTTCATCCGAGGAACCAAGCAGTTGCAAGTTTTAAGATTTCTGGGCGTGTCTATAGGGGTGGCCCAGATTTTAGCCATGACACTGACTGTCACACTCCTGTGGGCTCTTTATTATGACCACAAACCACCAGAACCACCGTCCCCGGACCCCCTAAACCACGCCCACAACCCTGGAGAGGAGGCCCAAAAATCGAAGTGCTCACATACACGAGTGCCTGAGGCCTGGGCAAACACGCCCCCTAATGGACACACCCAGTTTGAGATGGAGCAGCTGTCGTAGCAGCCAATCAAAGCAGACTTCTGCCGTGACACTGTGGAGACACTGAAAGGATGGGACAGCAGGGAATTAGCCCAGAAAATAGACCTTATGGAATGCTAAGTAATTCTGCGTGCTGGATGAGACTGGTTTTGCTGGAGCAAAGGCACATTGCCATTGGCTGAACACGTAATTAAAGCTAACGGTGTTATAGAAAACGTATGTGTTCTTTTAAATAAAGCCATGGCCTCAATCTCCATAGGCTCAAATCTCAGGAGGAGGTTTCTAGAAAAAACTGTAAGAGGAAATTTTTAAAATCTTCCTCTCAATGGACAGTCACTACAAACACAGAGAAGCTGCAAACTGCTAAAACAAGCAATCAGTGAGGTCACGTTTTTCCACTCGCACAACCATACACACATACACACACATGGACACAAGCTTGAGTCTTAATGAGGTTTTTCTGATGGAGGACAACACATTGATGCCAAAATCCGATCAGAAAGATACCGAGATGCATTTGTGCTGCTTTCCATGTCTTAATTTAACAGCACGGTGATTTGAGTGTTTTAGATTTAAATGGAGCATTCGTTTTTATGCATTATTAGACTGAGCGTACTGTAGGTTATAACAGAGAGCTAAACTCTTTTTAACTTTAAGGCACTGTTTTAAGGCACTGTCACATGTTTTTAGAAGCCTCCCATTAAATTTGCATGTAAATCTCAGTGTATTGAATATGAAGACCACAAACATGTCATTTTAAAGCCAGTGTGTGTAATTCTACACAACCTGTAGTGTAACGTGTGTGCGTGTTTTATTATGGGCAGAGAATAATCAGTTATATAGAGGTTGTGATATAAACTCTCTCTTCCATGTAAATTTGGCTTTTAACCAATGTGCTGGATATCCCTGTTCACAGGCAAATCTTATTGGCCCAAAATCCAAGTCGACATAATTGTATGTACATTAAACAGCCAATCAGAATGTTTGATGTGATTGTGTGTTATATCACATTTGCACTTTCAGTGTTTTGCTATTTTTGCTATTGCGTTAGAAAAAAGTGTAAATTTCACATGATGTTATGATGATAATTTTTTAATGGCAATATTTAAAATATCCTATATGACTTTAAAGTAACAATCCTGTTGGGCTATAATCAAGCGTAGAAACATTCGCAGGGTCAAAATCTTGCCCAGTGGCAAAATTTTTGTTGTAATACCACAATCCAGCATGTTTCTCTAACATATAATACCCCAATTTTATGCCTAGAAATAACCATAACCTGCATTTTAAACAGCACACAGAGGTTCCTGCTGTCCAACTGTGCTGTGTCGTCTTCCACTGAAGCAGGCCGATTTCCGAGCACGCTCTGTTTGTAAGTGTGAGCATTCCACAGGGGTCACGCTGAAGTGCTGTGGGGTGGAATCATTGGACTCGATAGGAAACATCGCCTCCTTCATGAATTTTAACAGATGTAAAGCAATGAATAAAACATCTCTGTGAGGAGCGCACACACACACAGAGAGAAGACACAAGAAGAGACATGGGCTGTGTTTGAATAGAATACTAACATACTAGGTTGTAGGAATGTTTCCCTAATGTTTCCATTAAGTAACAAAAACATTAAAATTGTTATTTTGAATGTTCTTGGAATGTTTAAAACTATAAAGTTTTTGATAACTCAACAAGCTTTCAGAGAACATTAGCCAATGTTTTAAGACTGTTCCCTGTTAGCTCATAAAAAAATGGCTCATACCATTTTTTAAAACAGTACGTGAAGCAGTGTGTTTTACGCAGGATGGTAAAGTGTTGACAGTTGTGTTAAAAAACGCTTTATTCATCTTTATTCATTAGTCAGAAAGGAAATGGAAAGCCACGTCAAGCGTGTTGTGACGTGTCGCCCCTAACTAACACACATTTTGGCAAATGCGACCGGCATGCATCTGTAACAGGCAATACAACCTGAAGTATTGTCATACAGGAAACTCACATTCTGTGCACATACTGCAGAGTGGAATGGTGGTGTGCTACTCCAAACACAACCATGGAAAGCCCACGGAGCCCTAGAAAAACTTCCGTCAGCTTCCTCTTCTCCCCAAAGCTTACTGCTGATGCAGGATCTGATTTATGAACAAGACGAGGACACAGGATTACCGTCAGACAAGCTTTACAAAAGACATACTGTTTCCTCTCTTGGTGCATACAACCTCCCCAATTCATCTCCTGTGTATGTGTGTGTGTGTGTGAGAGAGAGAGAGAGAGAGAGAGAGAGAGAGAGAGAGAGAGAGCCAGGCTTACTGCTGTTTTCCTCTCTTATCCATGTAATCCTACATGGATAAGAGATGTGTGACCATGTGCTGGTGTGTGTTTACCTACTTTAATAATTCCTGTCAAAACAAATGATTTAGTCAAGACTTCAAGTTGAGATGCTGTTTTCGTGTCATTTGTCGTTTGTGACGGGCGGGTGCAGATGTACAGAACGTTTCACAGGGGTGGAACTATCATATAGACGCTCCCTCTTTCCTTTCGCTGAGTACAGTGAAACAAGCCAGCAGGGAAATATAACCATTAACTTTTCACCTCTCTGCAAAAATAGCGAGGTCACAAACAGACAGCTGCAGCTTGTATGAGGCTCAGCTTCAACATCCCCCCGTGTGTGGCGAGGTCCCCCCTCTTCTCAACGCCTTCCGCCTCTCTGCGATATCGTCTCTTCCTACAACAAACTTCAAACATCTCAATTACCATCGGCCTGATGGGAAATATGCTAATTTGGGCCCATATCGCTCGCCTGCAGGGAACTCAGCGCTGCTCCTGCGGTGGGCTTGTTCTGTGCGAGTACAATAAACAGACGCAGCTCCTGCTCTTCCCATCCCACTGTATAATAAAAGAGAAGAGTGGTCATCGCATTTAGGAAGCTAATGTGTAACTTAATCATGCTAAGTGCCTGGAGTATGAGGCCGATTCATGGGCCCACAGTAAAGTGTGGTTCATTTAAATGTGGGAACAGGTGTAAAATCATCCAGTTGGGACAGCGGCCTTGGAACAAAAGATTCAAGTTCAAGTTGTCTACCCAGCTAACAATTTTAAATTGTAAGAACGTTTCCCTAACATTTCCCTTAAGTAACAAAATGTTAAAAATTTTATGTTGAAAGTTGTAGGAACATTTTTTAGATGTTGTATTAATGTTATTGCTTGGCTCTAAGAACAAACTTTTTCTACGTTATTCTGTTTTTTTAAATATTCCACTAACAACTTAAGAATGTTTTGATATATGATATATATAAAATTATAAAAACATTCTGCTAACATCACTGAGACTTTATAACTTTTAGAGAACATTTAGAGAATGTAGTTCTGAGAACGTTCCTTGTTAGCTGGGCAGCACATGAGATGAGAAAACTGAGACCGATTCAAATGTTGTCAATGACCACAATGCAACAGTCTTTTTATCTGTATTTTAATAGGACAATGAATTATTTTTATTTATTCATATACACTGCACCGGACTAAACAACTGCTTGGTATTTTTTTCATTTTTTTCAATAATTCATATATCTTAATGTCCATAACACAAGCTGTAACAAATTCCAAAGGAATCTCGTCATCTCTTAAATGTACATTATGTCACAAACAGGAAGTCTGTTTTTAAAAGTCCCTCCTGGGTCCTAAAACCAAAAAACAGAAGAAAAACACACGTGTTGTTGTCTGGTCGGTGATGAAACACCAGACGTCTGTGAGTGCATGCACTCCGCCAATACTGTCCCCAAAACAGGAAATAGAAACTCTCCAAAGCTAAACATACGGTCCAGCTTTTGCAGTCGCCGATCCAGAAAGTAAACAGTGAGACATCAAATTTCATGTCCATGAAAATCAGGAAAAAGAAGAAATCGCAATAAATTTCACTACACCGAAGAACACAGCACATGTGCACTAACAACACGCTCTCTTAACTTTGTTTTCATCTTTTCGTCTTTTTTTTTATATTTTACAACTGAAATACATTTGTAATATATAATCAACACCATTTGAGTTTTAAAAATATGCATTTGTGAGATTCTATCCCCCAGTGTCCCCTTTAATACAAAGCATATCTTTACAAAAAGAATCTTGTTGCATAAGTCACATGATAAAGCAATAATGAGGGCAGGCATTGAGCAGGAGGGCAGTGCCGTGTGTGTGTGTGTGTGTGCTGAGCGAGGCACTTCTCAGCACATCACATTTCTCTGACATCACTTTAAAGAATATCTTAAAACATATCTTCTGACATGACAGACTAATTTCTTGCTAATTCCAGACGTTAAACGGCAGGAGAGCGATGATTAATTCATCTTTTCCATGAGTGAAGTTTTTTTAAATATTTGCTTTAGGGTCAATCTTATGAAACCTGTCAAGAACATATTTCAGGCCAAAATTAAAGACACACGATAGAAATGATATTTTCCCTATAGAAATTAAATCCTGTTTTACACATTTTTATGACAATTACATCCAGATTCAGCATTTTACAGCATATTCTACATTCTAAATGAGAGTAATCCGAATGATTACATAATCTGGCTAACACATACGAATCTGATTGGATGAGCTTCTTATTGGGTCACTATGTGTCATCATAGCTCAACCTGATGTCATTTTCTCTGGAAAATATTTGCTATTTATACATCACTTGTGTAATGAGAGGCCAAAAAAGACACTTAAAACAAAAACTCAGACATTCTGGAGCGGGCTATTTTCTATTCCGGGCTGGCCCGTTTCACCATGTTCACGACAACATGCACAGTATCATAATTTTAACAAAGATAATAAATAAGTACATTGTTTTTCTTTTCACAGTTAACTCGCAAACTTAGTAGTATAAAATGGAATGGCTAGTATTTGAGCTCCAGTCCGCAAACCTTTGCTGTCAGGGTAAGAAAGTGAGACAAAATACCCAGATACTGAAACACAAAAGGTGTTTCCCTTTCCGGTCACCTCTGCTTTGTACTCAGCCATGAGAAAAGGAAAAATAAACATTCTGTCAGTCCAAACGAGTGAATGCAACGTGTGGAACAGACTGTGTGAAAAGATGATTTTCTTTTCTTCACATGTAGCAACATATTCACAGAAGCCATTCGCAAACAAAACCTAAAAAAAAGTTTAATTTAACCGCTGTTTTCTTCCTCATACTGAGGGCTCAAGGTTCGAGACAACTGCAAATCAATACTGTATAACCAGACAAAATATTGACAAGTTAAACATGTACCCACGCATTCTGACAGACAGCCAATCCTTATTGCTCATGCCAAGTCAAAATAAAGACAAAGACTTATGAATTCTAAACATGCAAGAGATTGGTCGTCACCTTACACACACGCACACAAAAGCATTCAACCTCTTACCCTAGCAGAGCCCAGCTTTACTTAATAGTAACAAAAGTATCGGTGTGTAGAGCTGTCAAAAAGTATGTAAATATCATCCAGTAAAATCCCACCTGCTGGTACATTCTTTTTCATAGGTAGCTCACCATCTCATCAAATGTAGGACAACCAATTTATAGACACACAACTGAAAAAGTACAGAAGCAGTTATAACCACAAATTATGGTAATTATGGTTATCTTTCCTCCATGGTTTGAGTGAAAGCCTATTGGGCCCAGGTGTGAGTCACATGACGTATGGGCCTAGAGGTGGAGCTGACGTCCCGGAACAGTGAAGCAGAGCTCTGGACAGGAGCCGATAAAAAATTAAGGTCCAGCTACAGACCATCCTGCTGCAATGCCTCCTCCTCTACACTAGGGGGCTCCATCAATTCCTCCTGTTCCAGTGTCCACTCACCAAATAAAGCAGCTAATGGTCACCGTGGATGCTCTATAGTGCCGACACTCTGACGATGTTGCTTTGCAAGAAGTCGGGCGAGCTGGAGGAGTCTCCGCCCTCAGGTGTGGTCACAGGCGGAGTCGGCATGCTGATGACAGCGGCAGTGATGTAGGACTGCTCTTCGGAATTAAGGGGTATCGTTTCCTCAAACTTGGCGTTGAGACTGGAACGACTGCATTAAAAGAGAGGGAAAACGGGAGGGTGAGAAGAATATCCAGCTGATGGGTGAATTCCACCAGCTGTTGGATGGAATCAGGATTGCGTTCCCAGTGTATGCTGGCATGGGGGAAGTGCCACGGCTGGAGCTTTACAGCATTCCAGCAGCATGAATCACTATGGGAACAATTCCACTTACACAATTCCCGGCTCACACAGTATCTGCACTCAAGAACTCGGCAAAAAGCTCTGCAGATTTCCACAGAGCTGGACCGCTTACATTATACTTTTCTGACCGATGCATGTATATTTATGAAATTTCTTTAGCAAACAATAAGAGTGCATCAATCTCAGCTCCGTTTAAAACATTTGACCAGTTAAAGCTGCAATCCGTAACTTGTGCCTCTATATCGCCATCTCTGAAACATAAAATTGCAGGTTACTTTATGTACTTTTTAAAAACAAACGAAGACAAAATGACATTACCTGTGAAATCTGACCTGTCAGCTCAAATTATAAATCATTATTATAAATGTACAGTTGCGATTCAGCCTAAGAAGACTGATGTGTTATTGACAGATACTTGCTCAATAACTGATTTTTGTTTATTAAAGATTGCAGCTTTAAAATTGCTCTAGTAGATTTCTGCAGGTATTTATCTCAAATTAGTACAGAATATAACAAATTATGAGTATAACAGAATCGTCAGATTCATCATACAGTTACATAACAGTGCGATGTATACACTGCTTGCTACACTATACAATAACCATTACACATCATTCTACACACTAAATGCTGCACACTATGGATTACACACTGTGTTCTATATATTATGCATACTAGATATTATAGAAGACACACTACATACTACTTATGCCTACTACATACTATATACTACACTGCATTTTATATGCTATGCACACATCACATTGTGTTTTTTGAATGTTGCATGCTAGCCTAATGCACACACACACAGGGGAAAATCCCTTCTACTAACACCTCTAAATAAACTGTGACGACGCATCTGCCTCCACTTGCCCTCATCTATATTCTGTCCACAGTCAATATATCAATATATTTCATGGCACCCTTCATAAATGTGTGTGTGGAAAAAGTGGCCGGTATTAAGAGCACATCTGTGAGTGTCCTGCAGAGAGAGATAGTGAGCATGTGGTTGTGTATCTGTATCTATGTGTGTGTGTGTATATCTGTATATCTTTGTGTGTATCTGTATGTGTGTGCCTGTGTGTATATCTCTATGTGTGTGTATCTATGTGTGATGTATGTGTGTGTGATGTATATGTGTGTGTATCTGTGTGTACCTGTTGCTCAGAGGTCTCTCTCTGATCTGAATGGTACTCAGTTCCTGTATGCTGCCCCTGCGGCCAGCGGTCATGTTGGAATTGGGCACATTGAAGCTCTTGCGCTTGTTTCTGCGTGAGCAGCAGGAGGAGAGGCCGTGCGGAGAGGAAGACAGCGAGGAAGAGCACGACATGGACGGCTTCGCCACCGACACCTCCATACAGCTCGCCTCATAGGTCTGCTCGTCCACAAACTCATGATTCTAGAAGAGAGAGAGAAAATCAGGATGTTTTTGTCACTTCATTCTGATGTTACAATTTTAGTCACAATCAATATAATTTATGGAATTGTTTTATTTAAAGAGACCTTTGTCTTAAAATAGAAAACATAAATATCCAGAGTTTTTTTTTAAAAAAAGCCATTTTAAAAAGCCATTGTTAAAGCTATGAAACGTATTATAATTGTGAATGGAAGAATCGTGGTACAATCTCAATTCCGTATGCACTGTTTGTCTCTACAGCAAATCCCACACAGCCATTGAAGAACATTAGCTAGTCTAAACAGAGATCAAAGATGGACCTTCAACACAGATTTACTCTTGTCCTGGCTGTATCCCAACACTCCTTTACCCTCAGCAGGAACCAGGAATTTTCCATTCTAATGTCTTGAGTCTAATGCTCTAGGGATGCCTGGACAGGTCAAAGTCTGTTCTCCAGACACTCATAAGTCTAGCTGGCAGAGGAGGACAGTAGCTGTCATCTTCATGCCAGTGTGTGACTCACGATTTCTCGAGAGAAAATTTTCATTTGTTTGTGGCAAACCCACAAGCACTGAGGTGCAGAAAATGTCTGGTACTGCTGCTGTGATTTGTTGGTGTTAAAGAGTGAGTTCACCCAACAATGAAAATCCTGTCCACATTCATTCCCCTGTCTGCTAAAAATCCTTCTTTCTCAGCTGAGAAACTTTAGGACAAATTTAGGTTGTACAAACATTTCCCTAATGTTTCCATTAAGTAACAAAAAGGTTAAAAATGTGATTATGAATGTTGCAGGAATGTTCATAATGTCCAATTTTTGATGCTGTATTAATGTTATTGCTTGGTTATAGAGGATAGTCATGATGTTTCCCACAGAGGTGCTTAGCATTCATTTCTCAGGACACCCTTCAAGGAGACCTAAATGGAATCTATTTGTAGTGGGAACAACTTCCAGTATTGGTAATGGTTTCCTCCAGCACAAACAAATGAAACTAAAGAATATATAGAGAAAAGAGTGAGTGAAGGAGAAAAGGGAGAGAAGATTCAAGAGAATGAGGTGGAGAACGAGGTTCTTACCGTGGTTTTCTCCAAGCAGTGTAGAAGATGGTGATGCTGGGTCTCAAAGGTAGGGTTGGACTTACATACAAGAGCTTTTCCCGCCTCTTTCGATGCCTTATAGGAGACACATAAAAGACTGACAGATTATCAACCAATCAGAGCTCAGAGAAACAAAGAACATGAGAGAGAAGACAAGAGCGTTGACAGCAAGGCCCAAATTCTTACAATGATCCAGCAACATTCAGGCAATGTTCACCTATTTTTAGATCATTGTAACAACAATAGGCTCTTGGTCACAGCCCCATCCTGTTCTCTCAACATCTCAACCATGATGGATGGCTCCGGGTTCAAATACAAGGGACAGCACCACAAATGATGTTCTCTTTGTGTAAATGGATTTTGTTCATTTTGATATAGCTCAAATAGTCAGAGATACTGCCATGCCATGAGTCTCTGTTTCACAAACATGAAAATGTACATGTAGTTAAAGTGTCTGCTGTTTTTGAACCAAGAGGGCCACCGTACGATTCCAAAGTCCCTGGAACCCTAAGAGCAGGACGCAACATGACGCAGTGACCAAACAGTCGGGCACTATTCACTGAGCGCCAGTGCAGGGTCACAACCGTCTCCTACAGATACCCAATTAACACGCCCCATGGTCTCTGCATCACATTAACACCGCCTCCAACTCCGCCCTTGTTGAGATGCTGGACAATCAATGACATGCAACTCAGACAATCTCATTCCTCCATGTGATGCGCTCTGATGATGTCATGAAGAGAGAGCTAGCAAAGGCCAGTCCGTACAGCCGTGAGAAATCACTCAAAAATGCATGAAGCACAGAAGTAGTAGTTTGTCAAAAAAGCAGTTAAAAACAAGTACACGAGGTAAAGAAGACAATAATAAAAAGATAAAACCCAAAAGTAAATTAGTTGAAAGATGGAGAAAACGGTTCGGGGGGCCCCGTTGGTACTGGAGCAGATGGGCGTGGCCCCCGGAAGGCCAAGCCGCAGCATGCTTTGCACTGCCATTGGACGAAAGGTCACATGATTATTATCTCATGATCAGCCACCAGGAAGAGGTGCCAGCACACCTGGTCTAGGTGTGAAAAAGAGAGAAAGACAGAGAGATTTGCAAAGAGAGAGAGAGAGAGAGAGAGAGAGGGAGACAGCAGTTAAAGAAACATCACAGAAGCTTTTGAATGGGGACAGCCCTGCTTGACCCCGTCCCCCTGGTGGAGAGGTGAAAGGTCAGGGGGGAAGAGGGGTCCACATGCACCAGCCTATCATGTCACGTTCCATTCAGAGAGACCACGGCGACGTGGTTTCCACGGTTACCTCCTCCTCTGTGTCCACCAGCATCCCATTGCGTTTGTACTGCAAATAAGCATTAGCGCCGCCGCTCTTCGCCGCACGAATTCTAGCAAGCCTGGTTTTCTGTTCAGTGGACAAACACACGGGCTGTTTAGCCGAACACTTCCTGCTCTCACGATCAGGGTGTGTGTGTTTGTGGCGTGTTTGCAGATCTGCATGCGTGTGTTCAACATGAAGAACGTCAGTGTATCATCATTTAGAGGATCCAAACCTCCATCATCAAGTTCTCCATATTCTCTCTCTCTAATACTCTCTACCGTACTGTCTTCAGTTAACTGGGAAAACAGATTGTTGTTCTTGGGTGGACTGGATGTACTGCTTATTTGTGTGTGTGTGTGTGTGTGTGTTCGTTCTCTGAAGGGGATTGAGAGATCTAAACTGTTTTGTCTCTCATGGGTTGGCTGGACTAAAGGAGCTAAATTAGGATCACATCTAATGAGTTATGATGTGATGTCACTACATCAATGTATTCTGATCACCCTCCTGAGAAATGTCTACATAACACAGCATCTGCTCTTCCTATACTCTATTTCACTGGCTGCGTACACAATCCCAGCTAACCATTTTAAGTTGTAAGAACGTTTCAGTAACATTTACAGTAATAACAAAAACATTAAAAATGTTAATGTTTTGGAAGTTATTTTGGAACATTTTTTAATTCTGTAACTCTCCACTAACTACTTAAAAATAATGTTTTTGATATATATGATATATAATGTTAAAAACATTCTACTAATGTCACTGCAAGACTTTTTAGAGAACATTAGCCAACGTTCTGCAAACATTCCCTATTAGCTGGGCTGCAATAGGGAGTGACTCCTGTTTCCTGTACACACGTACAGAATGCATTCAAACACACGATCAATCCCAAAACGTTGCAGTGTGTACACATCCATTTTCTCTCTCTCTTTTCCATTCTTCATCTGTCTTTCTTAAGGTATCTCATCGCCTGTCTTTTTTATTTATGCATGTTTGTTTTTCTGTCTCTGCTGTGTTGGAGTTCGGGATGAGATCTGGGCACGCATTAGAAAAGATCATTCCACAGAGACACACGCACACACGCACACACCACACACAGTGTGTACACATCTAGGTCACAAGCTTTTTCTGCCAAGTTGTATTAAACACTATTCCAGGATCATCGGCTCTGTACACGGTCTTTTCTCCACTTAATCTCTTTGCCACATTCAGACCCGGATGAGTCTCATGAGATTATCTATTCTGACCCCAGCTCCACAGAGAGATGTAGGATCAGGGGCCATGCACCCAGGGGCGGGTGGTCTGGGGTACCTTTTGTGCCCGGCGTTTCTCCGCACGTTGACTCTGGTGGTAGATCCGGCTGAAATTGGACACGATGACGGGCACGGGAAGAGCAATCACCAACACGCCACTCAGAGAACAAATAGAGCCAAAGATCTTTCCCATGATAGTCTTAGGAACCATGTCTCCATACCTGAAACAGAGAAACAGACGGTTCTGTATTCTTTGATTTATTTTTAATTTTATTGATAAACAGGATAAAAACACTCCTGAATTCAATAATGACAAAGACGAGGTGCATGAGGCAGCAATACATAAATAAACACAGAATAAGACATCAGGATATTTTTAATCTCCATGAGGCCATTTTTAATTTATGTTTCTGTCAGTTGCAAAACATCTCAAACCTTCATGTTTACCAGCTCCAGTGGAGTTTCTTCAAAGGGAAAAAGAAGACAACACCAGGGGGCACTAGAGAACCACACAGAGTGTGGCAAGCGCTTGCACTCTGATAGTGTAAAAATGCTTTTTCCACATTTGACCTCAGGCTTTATTCCTCATAAAGCCTTAACATCCTCAGACTTTTTACTTGATGTTACAAAAATTACTTTGAATGTGGTGGGAAAAGCTGTGTGTGTGTGTGTGTGTGTGTGTGGGCCGAGGCATACACAACAGGATTAAGTTTTTGACCTACTTTCTCAACTCTCTATTTTAAAATGACATTAATAACCAGTGCATTAATCTTATATGCTCATATGCCACAAAACATTGTCACACAACACCGTCTTTGGAATGCAAAGTACTGGCAAATTTTCAGTCTTGTTCAACACACGCACACCTTCTGTCACAGTGCTCAGTGTCCTTTTAAAGCAGGACCGTGTATGACAAACCAGCCCTGTCATTGGCTGGCAGACAATCTGTCCACCAATGGCATGCAAACACCGCCAGCCAATCACAGACTCGCTATGACTTTAAAGCTGCAATCTGTAATTTTTTTGGCTTGGAAATGATCAAAGATCAGTCATTGAAATGTAACAGATCACTGTTGCCATATTTATAATATAATGAATAATATGATTTAAAATTATAATAATGACTTAAAATTTGAGCTGTCGGGTCCGATTTCCCAATAAATGTCAGTACGTACTCTGTTACGTAAATGTCAGTACGTACTCAGTACTCTGTTTCAAACAGAGATGGCGGTAGAGAAGCGAAAGTTACGCACTGCAGCTTTAAAAGAACGTAATAAGAACACAAAACACATTGTGCTTTTCTAAAAGTGGAGTGTATAGAATGTCTTTATGAGCGCTGAGAGGCTTTCGGGCAGTAAGTAAGGAATCTAATTGAATTACGGAGATGAGAATATGAGCTCAAGGGGCCCAAAACGACAAAGCCTCCAAAGACCGAAGCCATAATTACGGACGGCAGAGAGCCGACTTCTCCAATTAAACGCCTGTAATTAACTTCACCAGTGAGAGAGACGAGGACAGTGAGACACGCAAAGAGTTAAGAGACTCTCGGTTTTGTCTTTGTTCTGTGGCTGACACCACTGATACCATTGACTCTGTCGTTTAAAGCATGAAAAATAACCATATTAACGGTCGCACGAGCTGCAGAGGCTTTCCCGAGCGTTCAATGCACAGCTTTGTGATCCTCTGCAACAACAGACAATAGACTCATTATAAAGGACCAATAAAGTCCCTTGTAGGCAATTACCCTCATAATTAGATCTGCGTACATGAAGAATATGTCGGGTGTTAGCCGTTAATCCAGATCCATGCACTATAGCCGGCTATTCTCTGAAATGTGTGTTTTCTCCTGAACGCTGCATTCAGATATTTCCCGCCCAGCATAAAACACAGCAATAAAACCCATTGACCTTGTGCAGCGCCAGCCAGGTGTGTGTGTGGACTGAAGTAGAGGGAACAGGATGGACTCTAATTTGCTCTCTGCGTTTGTCATTTCCTCGCTGCTCACTGTCTAGTGCTGTTACGTATGACAGCATCCCTATTAACCTAGATGACCTGCAACCGCGTCTCTCTCTCACACACATTTTTACTTATCTATCTAAATGAGGACATTTCATAGACCTCTATTGTTTTATACTATACTATAACATAACCCTAACCCATACACTAACTCTAACAGAAAACTGAATACTGCATTTTTACAATAAAAAAACTTTCTTACTATATTTTTATAGCGTTTTTACAAATGAGGACATCTGAAAATAAAAAAAGAACAATGCTGTCTTACAAGACAGCTGCTTATGTAGGCAGTAGGCAGCTTGCGATGGTTTTCAAACACAGCCATTATGTGAAATGAGGAAACGGGTGGATTTACAGATATAAACAGCGAGATTAAAAAACATTACGCTCATTGATTTAATAACTATTGCTTCATTGAAGCAGTGAAATGATTGGGAGATGAAACGTACGCAGCGCTCATTAGAATATCGAGAGACTGAGTTAATGACATAAACGTTTCATTTTATCGGGTCCGTTTAGTCTCTCTCCACAATCACATTCAGAGAAATGTGACAGAACTTTCATTGCCGTGAGGTGTTTAAACAGTCTGACCTTGTTTAAAATCACATCTCAAACATCAGGGTCACACTTCTAAAAGCAGCATTCATACATTTCTCATATAACCTACTAAAGAAGTAAACTACATTTTTATATTTACTGAAAAAAATGTAATAATGTTTTATTTACATTCCACTATCTACTTAAGAATAACATTTTTGATTTAAATGACATTAAAAGTTAAATAACGTTCTGTTAATGAACGCTTTCTGATAACTTTCTGATAAGCAAACTTTTGGAGAACGTTAGCCAACATTCTGCAAACGTTTCCATTTAGCTAGGACGCTGTTATTAAGGCGTTCCAAGTTATTTAGGAATTCTGGGTAATTCAATAGGTTGCAACCACCAGTAACTAGTTTGACTCTCATAATTAAAAGCTAGGCATTAAATTATAACTACTAAGTTCCCCACTGAACTATGACCTACCCAAGACACAAATTAAGATTTCGGCTGGTCAGGGGATGCTGGAAGTGAACATTTGTTTATACATGCAGTATTTGCGCTGTGATTGGTCACATTATGAATACATGCCCCTCCCACTCTTAAAGTTCCACATTAAAATGCAGATTCTTAATTCATGTAAGTGACAGATCCAAATCAGACCCGTCGTGTACAATCTTCTTTCTGCACTATGGCTGAGAGGAACAACACCGTAGGTGAAATTTCACAGCTAAGTTTCTCACGAAAGGCTTTTGTGAGTGAATGCTTTATGCAGAAGCGCTCGGTGGCCGCCTCCCTTATCAACAATTCTGTCTGTGCTTTCTTCTGCTCTTCCTGTGAATGCTGAACAATCTGTTTTATCCATCCCTCTGTCTCTATCACACACAAACACGCACGTTTGCGAACTCAGACACTCATTCACACTCCTATCAGAATTGTCCCCCGTTGAAGCGTGTCTAAAGAAGACAGATACAGAGTTTATCACATCAACAAAAGCGTTCTTCACAAAGCCCTGAGCAGGATCAGGTTTAAAGTCCTTGACCTGATAATGAAGGATGTTCTTCTGGCAGTCAAACAGAGAGAGAGAGAGAGAGAGAGAGGGAGAGAGAGAGAATGATAAGAGTCTTTCATCTTTTCTTATAAACTCTCAGAATGTTCTCCTGCTCCACTGACTCACAGCTGATCAATCAGAGATAAAACTCTCAGCTCACTTTTGTGTCAAAGCAGAAATACACTCCGTCCACCGTCCACACAACAGGAGCAAATGTTAAGGTGCTTGATTTCCAAAGAAAATAACACTTAATTTATCATTATATGGACAGATCGGTCCATTTTTAACCAGCTCGCCTCTGTAACCACGGTTACCATTGGTGTCACGGCACACAAAACAGCATGTCAAAGGTGAAGAGATTTAGAAGAGCATGTTGAGGTTACTGCTGATGGGGAACATGAGGAATGCTGGGATGTGTGACATTGAAACTGTGCGAGCCTGTGTAAGCTATCCTGTAGCTCAAGCATTGTGTGAGCATTGCAAAGGTCATGGGTTCGATTCCCATGGAACACACTTACTGTTATAATGTATACCTTAAAAGTTGCTTTGTAAATAAATGTAAACATAAAAGACTTGTAACACAATCAGTGACAGAATCTCACTGTTCTACAGCTGCATATAGTGATGATTGATATGAAAGCAAGAAATAATAATGCATGCAGAGTTGCATAACAACAACACAACACCCTCGTTATTAGTTTTAATGATAAGACTGAAATACATTATTTTCATTATTATTATTAATGATGCTTATCAGTATATTCCAAACAACCAACACAATTTGATATTACAAATTACATTAAGTATAAATAAATGTTTTAAATCATTAAAATCAGCATACATGGAAAGGCAGTACAACCAAAAATATCATGATGTATTAATGCTTTGCATTTTAAACAATACCTCATTACTGTTTTCTTTAATTACAGTAACAGAATTACTGTAGCCTGTTGCTGTATGAAATGACTGATGGAAAACTCTTTATTCACTGCAGTATCTTGCTATCATTCTTTAGCTTTAACAGCCAGACCAACACCCGTCTCAGTTTTGTTTCTCTGTCTGGAAAGGTTCCATTTTAAAAATTACTAAACTGAAAAACATAAACAACGTCGACTCCTGCAGTAAAACCTGCACCATTTCCAGACGTAACTGAAGCTCTGAATGTGTCGGTCGGTGATTTGGGCACATCCTAAAGAGATTTTAATGTGTTTATATTTTCTGGTTTTGGTCTAAAAAGACGTATGTTGTGACTAAGTGTTAATCAGCGTAATTATGATTGCATAACTGTTATTATGCGTGGTTGGTAATGACCCAGCCGTCTGAACCGAGGGAGCTCCCCTGACGAGAAGAGAGGAAGAACCGTCTACCCTCAGCCTTTTCCCGCAGATAATTAGCGCTCGTGTGTAATGGCTAATCTGCACCTCCCAACTCCCAGAATCCAGCAGGTTTTGGCAGAACTAAAATACCTCAGATTCTTCGCATTCCCCGACCTTGCATTTTAGTTAGTTTTAGGCATTTAAATAATGTTAATTGAATAAAAGGTCGAATTTTAATAGTTATAGCTAATGTGATAATGATTCCCAACATATTTAAATAAATTCCTCAAAACTTTATCCGTTTTCTGCGTTTCACTAAGATAATACCATGTGTGTTTGCATCGTCAAGTGGGTACCAATTCGATATATCATTTTACAATAGCATTACCATCTCATAACCCCACAGTAATTTTTCTAGACTAGCATGTTAATTATATGGAAGCTAATCACTATGAATTGGCCATTAGCTTCTTTGGTGCTTGCCGTGAGTCGACCATTGTTTTACACTACCGCACAAGTTTGCTGTTTCATTACTGTGTCAGGACACACTATTCTGTGTCTCGTAAAGTTAACAGGAGCTCGGAGCTTAAGCAGGACCTTTGTGTGAGCTAATAAGGCTATTGCTAGCATCAACGCTAATGATCTGAGAAGGTCTGAGAATGATGAAGAAACGACACTAGCACCAGTAATTAACTGTAGCAGGTGTGTGTGGTTGTGTGTGACGAATTTACAAAGACAATTACAGTAACACATGTCTGCGGACAAGCTATATTTAATTTAATTTCTTTTTACCTGCCTGTCCCTCTGAGCATACACGTCATTTTGTATCTATAATCTGTCAGCCATCTTTTCCCCTGACTATCCCACAGATCATCCTAACCGGTTAACTAATGGAAGGTACAGCAAGAGCAGCTAAATGTGAGAAACGTCTTGATTCTTTCATTACTTTATTTCCAAGGGAAATGGTTTGAGCTACGGCAAGCGATCAGGGTCAAATCAATGAGATGTTCCCGACATGATCACAAAGCAGAACTCCTCATCAAATATCAAAGGTCATCCTGCTACAGTGTTGAGATGAGGACGGTGTGATCGCGGGACATAAATAGATATCATATCATCGTTGCGTGCACAGAGGTCACGGTGTGGCGCGCAGGTCAAGAGCTCATCTCGTAGCAATAACGGTTCTGAAATGTTCACAGAATGTTGAGGGAATGTTTAGGGCTGCTGGGGCTTGTCGGACACAAAATCCAACAGTGAGGGTGAAGCTGCCCTGTACTTCAGTCTGTGGTAACTGACCTTCTCACCTCCATACATCTGTATCCATCTGCCTACCTGAGAGGAAACCGTAACAAACATATGGCACACATGGGTCAGCTATATGTACACACGCACATTTATATGTTCTCAGAATGTTGGCTAACGTTGTCCAAACATTCTCTCAAAGATGCATGATGGATTTAAAAGCAGGAGTTTTATTAGCAGATTTTTATTGTGAATGTTCCTAGAACATATTAAAATACATTTGTGATGTTTTTTTTAATGGAAACATTAGGGAAACATTCTTACAACCAAAAATTGTTGGCTGGGTATACACATACATTTGTGTATTACCTTATAATTTTCATTAGCTAAGTCTTTTTTCATACCATCACAGCCACTGTGTCTGTGCACTCAAATGTCTCCACTACTTTTTGACGATGCCCATGTTTATTCAGTCCCACACAGAATGCTTCGTCTGAGGTTTGCCACTAAAGAAGTTTGTCTCACTTCAGATCTGACTCAGTACCTCAGTCAGTTCCATTGATTTTCTGTGCAGTCCAAAAAAAAAGGCCCCCACACACAAACACACACTCGCATGAAGAGGATAACACAAACAATTGTCAAACGCGACAATTACTGCCCTCTATTTTAGCTCTGAGCTAAAACACACACCCAGAATCCCATTAAATTATGCACACACACACACACACACACTAAATTCACAGAAAAGCTGCAGTTTGACATTTCATTCCACCTACAGACACAAGCACGGATGACAATTAGTCAAGCAGGCCTTGGGTAAGACACATCCAGACGCCATATTTCTCTGTAATCCAGTAATAGGGTCCCTATTGGGGTCCCATGGTGAGTGTGTGTGTGTGTGTACTCATGATGCATGATGGATTTAAAAGCAGGAGTTTTATTAGCAGATTTTTGAATTCAGACTTTTATTGTCTCCAGGAGAAACATCACTCCTCCACTGTGATTGGATTTTACATCATCATGTCACACATGAAATAGAAAACACAAACAGGAAACACGAGCCTAAACCAGCCTAGAGTGAGTTGCTTGTCTTACTGGTTTAAGGTACTGCTAATCTTCCAGCTATGCTGGTGTTCAACTGGTTTAACTGGTTGGCCAGCTGGTCATTTAGTCTGACCAGTGCAGCAGAACCTTTCCAGAACCAGTCAGCTAGACTGACCTGACCAGGCAAACCAGCTTGCTTTTTTTCCAGCAAGGTTGTGAGTAATGGATAAAAGCAGTGCTTGAAATATGCAATGGCTTTTGAGAAGTTGATTTTTTGAAAGCTTAACTTGTTAATTTGTTAAAAAAAACAAGACTGCTGAGTATTTAAAATACTTCTAACATATATATATCATTTTCTAACACATTTTCCCAGTTGAAACCCCAAGCCACCTCGGAATTGTGTCTCGGATAGAAACTAAACACAGCTAAACACTGAAATATTCTATGATTAATTCCATGATTATTTGATCTCCATCAAAGAGTGGAATACTGTTAGCTTTGTTTAACACATTTTACCCCATTTAATTCATTTTGCACAATTCCCAAGACTTCCCACTAAAATCAGCAGATCCGGAAAAAGCCAGCAAATTCCATTTAGGGCTGAATATAAGAACTTGAATATCATCTGAGGCTGTTAACCTGGTTATGAGAGGTCTGTAAAAGTGAATACAAAAGATGACCTGACAGTCCACTCATCCCTGCATCATAAGGTCTCCACACATCTCTTATTCTATATCGAGCCCGTGACGGATAAACCAGTCTGATTACTTGTGAAAAAGTGTCTCCAGCAGAGCTGTTATAATTCACTGAATAAAAACGAGAGGGAAAACTGAGCCAAGGATGGAGGGGATGAAAGCTTGGTGTGCTATAAATAGCCCACCTGAGCTGCTTCACTCATTCGTCTGCTTTTGAACTTGTCATCCGCCAAATTGGTGCTGCGGGCCATGTCATCCATCTCTTTTTGGAGAAGAGGTGAGGAGAAGGGGTACAGGAGCCGTACAACCACACAATCCCTCATTCTCGTGCTGATCCATCACACTACTGGATCTCAATCTGTTTGCGTCTCAGAGAATCTCTGCTTGATCCAACACACACACTCACCCATACAAACAAGCAAACGCACACTGCTTTTATCAACGCGTAATTCAGTCTTTAAAATTAAATCATAAATACCGCAATTATTAGTTATGTGCACCTGAACGACTACGCAAAGTTGTATTCTTGAGGTGTTTGTGCGGTTATCACCTGATGTATTAGATTGTCTTCGCACAGATCTGATGCACTAAATGCGGTCAGACAACGACCCTCCCTGGAGAGCTTGTAATTGCATTCGGCTACAACAAACACTCACTAACATGCTAACCAGCGAGTTCAAATTTACCCAGCTTTCCTCACACTGCAGTCAGAGGGCGTATTTACCCAATAAAAAAAGGATTTCGTACCGCACGTCATCACTGAATCAAAGCCACTTTCTTCTAAAGAGAACTGATACACGGGGGGAGTAAAAACGGTGCTGTACTGCTGTGAAGCGTGCTTTAGATCTTGTCTGATCTGTGGCGTTTCATGCTCAGAGAACCGCGCACTTGATAAACAGCACGTCATTGTGTGTATCTACTGCGTTTGCGTGTTTGCATGCGTGTATGCTTTACAGAAATGTGTGTTTAGGAGTATACTAAAAATTTTGGGTGTGTGTGGTTTAACATAACAAAAATGACTCAATACAGCCCTAAGCAAAATGACAGGGGACCACTAGGGGGCGCTTGAACACAATGTAGCTCTGCCTTGAAAACCTTGGTGACACTCAAAGGACCTGCACAGCATGTCCAAACCAAACCGAACTAACCCAAACCAAACTCTAATCCCAAAACAATCTGAATCTCTGAATCATATCCAATACTCTCCCCCTCCTTAATGCCATCTGCTCCCAGCCAACAGGGGGCATGACACAGCCAAAAGAGAAGATTTGTCGCCCGTTAATTTATTCTCTTTCATATCAAAGCGCGACAGCAGATGTAGATTAATGAGTGCAGTGTTAAGACGAGCTTGACGCAGTCAATCAATGCCAGAGTCACTTTGCATACAAAATATTCAATCAGAATTAGAGCAAAGATGTTCTTTTATGTTTGCGGTGTCACAGTGCCTTGTCTGATGGCCAGTGGTTTGTCTGGTTGCAGCCATGACACTTGATCAAATGTGCTGCACTATGGTGCTCACGCATGCAGGTTCGAATCTGGCTTGCAATGATAACAAACTGTAATAGAATTACAATATAAACAGTTCATTAACAAAAATTCATAATTTATTCATGTTGTTCCAAACCCATAGGCTTTAGTTTCTTCTAAATGAAAAACAATGTTTTATTTTTGGATCATTTTTCTCTTTAACTGTGGCACAGCTCTTCTGAACAGGACACACATAAATTGAAACACATCCTTCAGAATAATTGATCATTTTTATAAAATTGCTCTGACTGATCACAGTGTCAGGCCCTATAATCTAAATATGTCTCTGCTACATCTCACACTAGCAGATTTAAGCATAAATGACACCCTTCCTTTGTGCACTAGGTCACAAGATCCAGTGTTATCTGTATTTATGGATTGTCTTCTGCAGTTTTGAGTGCTTTGTATTTCAAATAAATTACTAAAAATGGTTGTAGTATCTGTGTCCCGCTCCCTTCCCTTTCACGCTCACAGGGCCCTCAGTAGGGTGCGACAAGTTCACCATTAATCAAGAGCGTCCTCAGGTCTTTTTGCAGCCCTGCTGTCTACACACTCCTCTTTCTCTCCGAGGTATTTCAGCAAGACCTGTTTGTAAAAATCTCTCTACGTTAGCTTGTTTAACACCACTGTGCCGATATAACAGCCTCTCCTGCAGGACTCATGGATCTTTGAATGTCTCACAAACAGGTGGTCTCATTAAGACTGTTATAAATGTCTTCAGCCAGACACACTGGAGTCTCTCTCTCTCTTCATTCTTTTACCTCTGCTCCTCGTTTTCTCTGCTCTCACTCTCTGTCATCACTCAGTAGGGTGCACACTTTGGAGGTGCGACTGCACAGATGGAAAGGTGTAAATAAGAAAGGGTCTGTGCAGACACACACACACAATCAGATAGCATACTCAGACATGCATAAAACACACAGAGACTGTAGATAGAGCAGACATGCTAAGAAAGAGATATGATCAAAATGCACACACACACACACACACACACAACAATAAACAGTCTGGCTCACAAAGAGATATGATCATACTGACACACACACACACAGAAAGGAGACATGGCCAAATGAATGGAATAGCAGGTGATCCAAGAGAAACATAAAAACCAGACACATTTTCATCTAGATCCACACTCACACAGCTGAAAATAGCCGTTGCTTTCATTCTTTATCCAAACTCCCTTTCTTTTCCTAGTTCCCTGTTTCTGTCTTACTGGCCCCCTGGGTGCATATGGCTGTGTGTGCAACTGATGAAGCAGCAGGTGTGTGTCTCAGGTTCTGTACCTGTGGAAGAGCAGCAGCAGGTGTGTGTGTGTGTGTGTTTTAGGGACAGCTTGCTCTGTTAAGGTGGAAGCAGGATCTGCAGGTGGAACCGCAGGTTGAGCTCTCTGTGCTCGTCCGTCCTGCTGTGTGTGTGTGTGTGATCATATTCCTTCAACCCAGTTAACCTTGAATGTGTGTGTGTGTGTGTATTTTCCAGAGACCAGATTCAAGAAGCAATAATTATCATGAAGTGGCATTTATAAAAAAGCATTTATGTTAAATAATTAGTTATTTAATAGTACTAAGAAATGTAACTGCTTCCAGTAATATAGTTAATTAGCCTAGCTACAGGCTGTTTATTGTTGCCTGGCAACGCAACAGTTTGCTGCATTATAATTTTATATAACAGTTTATGATTGCTTTATAAAACTAATGTGCGGTTGCAGGTGTGCATGTATGAGCTATTTTACAACAATTCATTTTACAGTAACTGATACACGCATACGACTAGAAATTAACTTACACGGATGTGCTAATCAACAAACTGTCTTTCAAATGATATATTGTTTGCCAACCTGTGTTCCTGTAGCTCAACTGGTAAAGCATTGTATTAGCAGCTCAAAGGTTGTGGGTTCGATTCTAAAAGAAAAACATACCCTAAAAATGTATAACTTAAATTCATTAACATAACTTAAATAAATTAAAAGTTGCTTTGGATAACATTCATGACAAAAGTATTTGCCAAATGCATAAACGTAAAACATTAAATGTCCACTGCTGGAACAGTGAAATAAAGCACATTGCTCATATGCACAGAATTTGAATTATTATTTAAATAAAAGTTTTGTTTTTGTTGAACATTGTTGTTTTATTATGTCTTACCACATTGTTGCTTTGTTGCAACACCTCTTAATTACTATATTCGTATATTCTCATGGATTATATCTTTAATCACATCTATATCGTACTGTAAAACATATATTTTGACATTTATTATTTATTAACATTTATTAACATTTATCATGAGCATTGCTGATGATATTGATCACCCAAGCATTATGACAGCAAACACCTCTACAGACGATACAGTAAACACTGACCTCCACACACTGATAATTGTTCATTAATACCTTGCTTGCGCTATCCTTCATAAACAAAAGCGAATAAAGGAGAGACGATCCTCTCCTTTATTCCCCATTCACTGATTCAGGTTAATTACAGGCTTTTTGAAAACACAGAGAAAGACTTTCATTAGCAGCTAACTGTGATGGGAAACTGTCATCAAATTTATACACCTCCATTCATTTTTTCCCTTATTAATTTTTGCAAAGCCATCTGGTACGTAACGAGGCACAGAGAGGTTTAGATGCACTTTTCAATTATGACTGACCTTGAAACGACAGCGAGAACACGCGGGCGAGAGATAAATGTGTAAAGTTTTCACAAATTGCCCATTATTGATAATACGTCTATTTGAACTCTAATTAATGAATGATAAGATGTAAAATACATGAGTGCTAACAAGCACTTTATTAAGAGAGGCGTGTCAGGTGATTGGGTGAAGTGATGGAATAGCATGTCAGGTGTTTGGAATCAGCCCGTGATTGGCTCTCATATCAAAGGCATTGTGATGTAATCAGTTCATAAACTCTTTCGTACGCTCTGTTCTGTTAAAGGAACAGTTCACAAATTTAAAAGTCTGTCATTTATGCTACAACGAAAACGCTACACTTTTTTCTGCTGAACGCAATAATTTAGCAGAACAGACTGATGTTTTTATACAATGAAAGTAAACAGGCTTTAAAAAAGTCCCAATATGACTAAAAGCACGCGACTACACTCCAAGCGCAAGCACAGACCGAAATTGAACTCGTAATATGCTGAAGATCTGCTTATTCAAACATGGTGCCTCAAGTTGTGTCGTACAGTTTTGTGCCCAATATAGCACATAAGGCACTTCATGGTACTTCATGTTGGCATTCTCTCATGTTCACATAGAATCAAAACACTGGACACATTGTTTCTCTTCAATTATCAGCATGTTACTTTTCAGGCTCCCACTCCCACTTCAGTAAAGTACTGCTCACTCACACGCATGCACACAGCCAAACAAAACCTTTAAAATGTGTCACTGAAGATAAATGAGCACCAAAACCCTTTGATGCAAACCGTTGTGTAGCGATATGTTATTGATGTGAGCTAAATTATGCAAAACACCAGCAAACCAGCACACGGGTGCTCACAAAACACACTGGCTTTAAAATGCAACCCCGGTTAAAGTCTCGCTTCCAAAACATACTTTACATTTTCAACACAGACGACTTATTTAAATCCACTCTGTAGAGTTTGCCTGGAAACTCTTGAAATATAAAAGGATGGAAACTGCTTAAAACCAGCCTCCCTCGATCCCCCCTCACCAACCAATCCTTGCCTTTCCTTTGGCACACACTGCGGGGGTTTTCTTTTGGAAATCAGCACTCACAAGTTTGGAAGATATCAGAAAAATGGCCTAAAAATTGTCTGCAGAAAAGAGATACATATATTTTGGAAGTAAGACAATCCAGCTTGCTCACTAGCTGCTAGCTACAGCGCTCCTGTTTGCCCCTTCAGCTTTCCATATCCACACGAACTTCTTTCATCACTCAACCTGTCTTCATCCAAAGAAAGATTTAGGAATAAAGAGGAGGACAGGGTAAGCACGTTTGATAAGGAGCTATTCACAATGTTTGGAGAGAAACCTGTTTGTTCATAAGGACCTGCACAGAAGTGTGTGTTTGTTCAGAGGAATAGGAGATAACATTTTTGCACCAACTCACTAAGGATAATAAATTTCTGTCTGTCTGTCTGTCTGTCTATTTATATCCATCATCTTATGTTTTGAAGACAATGAATGGCGACTGGAAGTCGCCACCATTAGAAATCCACCATTAGAAATGTAGCTAGAATGGCAAAAATACATTTTGATACTAGAATGCAGCATGAAAAAAACACGGATACTATGTAATACAGGCACAACAAACATTCACAACATTCCCCATCAAATACACACACTGTTTAATGTACACATCACATACAACTAATGCCCAGTAACAAACTAATATCCCCTCACTGGTCAAGCTAACGTCTCAAAATGATGCACAGAAAGCAATCCAGCGTTTGCAGATCAATAGACTGCCATCAGAATTCAGCCGAGCTAACTATCTATCGATCCATCGACCACGGCAAACCTAAGAGCTTCATCAACAGCACCAAACAGCCAGACCAGACGCAAATTCAACCAATTACTAACGCCGGCTGACTTCGTCACATCTTCAGCAAAAGCTGGAGAGCTGGCACGCACACAACCTTTGACAGAGGTGGGTGAGACGCAGACACCACCCACAGATACCAGCTAACAGGCAATACTTCTAGAACATTGGCTAACATTCTCTAAATGCTCTCTTGGTTATTAAAAAGTTCTTGCAGTAGTGTTATATGTTATATATTATATATCAAACACATTATTCCTAAGTCGTTAGTGGAATGTTTAAAAAATCATTACAGAATAAAAAAAATTGAATACTGTAACCAAGGAATAATGTTAACATCTAAAAAACTGGACTTTTAAAATAACATTTTTAATGTTTTTCTTACTTAATGGAAACGTTACGGAAACATTCATACAACCTAGAATCATTAGCTGGGTAGCCGTTTGCTTCTGTTTAACATTGCACAAACATTGTCAGGCCGTTGTTAGCGGAGACGAATGGCCTGTTTAAATCAGCGACGCTCTTGCTAGGCTAACACTACACGGTGAATAATGCAGCAGCTGACAGCTGTGATGGAGCACCACATATATTACGAGAAGTTACATGCAGAACACGCTGTGACTAAACCATGTTTCAGCTCTCACGTTAAACTTATTAAGAAGCAGGATTGTAATATACATACATGAACAATTACCGTGATAATGTAAGATAGTGACTATACTGTACTCATTACCCATTAAACTTACACTGAGATTGACAAAGTCATTTAACATTTACAGCTGTGGGCTGGACAAAATAGACAAGTCTGTTGTGAAAGGACTGTGAAAACAAATAAAATAAATTTATAAAAATAAAAAATTCAATTAACCTTGTAACATTTAAAAGAAAGGAAAAAAATTGTGTGTTGTTGACATTTTATTCATGAAAACCATTAACTAAAGTCCAAAAAAAAAAGACAAACTACATTCAAAATATGCTCACTTGTAGAGAAGATAAACATATTTTGTGGCAACTACAATTCTGTACTGAGAATGTTTGGCGGCGAAGGGTATGAAATCCTCACTGAATATTAATATATTTTAACAGTAAATTTTAAGGACATTTTGTTTATTTTTGTATGACATCCAGTTCTGGCACTTGTTGGGTCACCACTTGATGTTCTGTGTAAAATTTGGGCCCAAAGCAAATCCAGCTATCTTAGCGAAGTCTTAGCGAATACCGCATAGAACAAAACGTTGCACAGTGGTGCTTAAATGGATGATGAAATTTTGAGCTCAGCTCAGTCATCTCCTGACCCTGTTTACCCCCTTTTCTCCCTGTCGTCTTCATTAGGACAAAATAGCCAAAATAATGACATTTATCCATACCAGAAATAATCTTTAGTTAGAAGCACATTGGTATGTAAATATGTCAAAAATGACATACAGTAAGAGTTTAAACATAAGAGTATATATAACTGTACTTATACCCCCAGATTCTCCCAAATAAATCTTGATTTATTTATTGATTTGTAGTGTTCATACACCCAAATATCTGTTTACATTGGCATCACATTTAATCGCAACCAGTTGTTCTGAATCTGATTTAGTAGCAGTTGTATTCCAGCGTTTGCATGACAAATGTTCTTCCATTTAAGAGATTTAGATCTGCACCCTCTCTTTAACAGATTGAAGCATTTAATTCTGATCCGCACTATCTATTGGATTAATGTAACATTATTAATACTGTATGTACAGTAAATGGAGCTTGTGAGAGTTAATTATAAATAACACTGCATGCATACACTTAAAAGAAGTCATAAATTAAAAAAACAGAGTGATAGCTTTATTATACATAATCTGAGGAACACATAAATATGAAAAAGTCTTTGATCCTTAAACCCTGGAAAATAAATTCTTATTGATTACTACATGACTGCTTTTATTTCTACCCTAAATCATCCATCCATACATCACCACCTTCCTCCTCCCACTCTCATCCAACAAACTTTCTTCATTATTCTCTCGCTCCCTTCCCATAATTCACTCCGGCTCTGGTCCATATGTCTTGTAAGACAGGTTAACTTGGGTCTTTGGAGTTGGAATGATCCATTTTGGGGTTAATCAATGGCGACCCCTGGCTAGACCTGCGAGTGGAACGCTCCATCGTTAGTGGAGGTTTCTCCGCTAATTAGGTTTCTCTCACAGGTCAGTAGCTGCTGGAAGCACCATCTTTCTGCAGGTCCCCGGAGAAGCCGGCACGAGGAGGTCCACCGACAAGGGGGGGATGTTTTTTTTGTTTGTGTAAAATATGTGCCACACACTTGAGTCCTGATCGATAAACAATACTGATGAGCAGGTGTGTAAGCTGTGATGAATAAATGACAACTCAGTGGGAAGAAAGGGAGATTAGATGAAAAGAATAGTTCGTTCTTTGTTTTTAACTCATCCATCTATCATGGAGTGGAAGGCTTCTGGGCTGACTGCCTGTCGGCTAATGGAGGCGGGTTTGGTGGGGGGAGATGTGGGGGTGTTAAATTGAGATGCATTATTGCATGATGGGAAGGGTGTCACTTTACACGATCCCTCACTTTGATTGACAGTCTCATTCGGACCGACTCTCTCTGCGGGTCTCATCTGGATTAACTGTGTGTGTGTGTGTCTGACCCACTTAAAGCAACACAGATGCAACAGGCAATATATATAAGCATTTAACGTTCACTCATAGACATGGGTAATAGAGCTGTACTATTGTGCCAAGCCATAATGTGTTTAATTTACACATGAGGTGTGCTTTAATTCAACGTTAAAAAAACGTTCTCCAATCCCTGAGGAAAAGTTAGAGAGATACTTAATGTCCCATATAGAACTGTCAAACCATCAACCACACACACACACACATTTATTTCTCTATCTAAATGATCTAAACAGGGACATTTCATAGAGTTCTATTGTTTATATACACAGCTAGTTATAAGCTCTATAACCTAACCCACACTGTAACCCTAACAGAAAACTTTCTGCATTTTTACAATTAAAAAAACTCTGTTTACTATATTTTTATAGTGTTTTTACAAATGAGGATGTCCCCGAAAAGAGGTTTTAATCAGACTTGTTTAGGTTTTGCTCATTTTTAAGTATACATTTTAAGTAACCCCAACACACACACACACACACACACACAGACATCTGATAATTGGCGGGAGGTATAGGACTACATGTATAGCTTAGAGCACACAAAAGTGCAGAGGGCCAGAGACGCTGGCTTGAGGGATGGTGTTACAGTTCTGATAGCATTGAGCGATAACAGAGACCTGACAATCAAATCCCTCATGGAAAAACCCCTGACAGAACCGTCAACCTCCACCAGACCACACACACCCTGAGAACCCTGAGCGACGTGCTCTCCAGTGTCATTACTGAAAGATGGTAGCAGCTCACGCGCGTTTACGTTATTTATTGGGGGTATTTACAGGAATCCCGTAAGTTACACGACCGACACGGTGCTTGAGAGGGAATTTGGGACTTGTTGCTTAAGGCAAGAAACGAAACTGAGACTTAAACTCGTCCTTGGAGATGTGATGAGTCTGAGATATAAACAAAAAAAGCAGAGAAAAGTCAGGCAGACAGGATAAAGAGAAAGCCGCCCTCAGACAACTGTGCAGGCAGATAGATCCCAGCTGGATTTCTATTGGCCGACATCGATTTCTGACAAATCCAAGCTAAACGGTGCAGTGGAGTGTCCACAGAGGGAGGCGGGGATATATACAGAGTTAAAGAGTGGATGATACAGGCAGAAAAGCTCGGTAACATCACCTGACGGTTTTCCCAAAATGCTGTGAACGTTTAATCAGTCGTGCTCAGCGCGTTAGCTGCGGGCAATATATTTTATTCATGTGCGAAGCGCAAAGCAGTTACACGCGTTTGTTTCTGAAAGCAACGAAGATTAAAAGGGTAATATCGGTTAGTCAAAGAGCTGCAGATCTTATGGCCTGATGTGATCTATTTAACCTCCTTACTGTTTATTTTACAGTCATGTTGAACAACTTTGTACGTTTTAAAATGAAATATGTACATGGTTGGGGTTTCAGGCGTCCTTCAGTTGCGCTCTCAGCTCCATTATGCCAAAGGACAAATTAAAACCAAAGACTGTAGGTTTATATAGAGTGAAAACGCTGTCATGGAAACAACATGACCAGTATGTACACGGCTACAAAAGACAAAATGTAACAGTCACACAAATCAACACAAATCTACATTCAACACTATGACTGGTGTAAGTGAATTAAAAATGAACTGATACTGTAAGGTAGGGCTAATTTAGTTTAATTTAACACTCAGTTTACATTTTAAACACATATGGTGGACACATTAGTGGTTAGTGCACATGCTCTGACATGTTGACTAAAGGTTAAAATAAAAATATTAAAATGTGAATTGAAAACAGGGCACTTACAGTATACAAACATTATCAATTTATGTGTTTCCCGGGAATCAAACCCACGACCTTGGCATTGTCAGCATCATGCTCTACCAGTTGAGCTACAAGCGCTCTTGAATGCTTCAACACAAGTCCTCGTTCACCTCAAGACAGACGAAAGACGAGCAAGTCACAGCAGCTTTGCTGTGATTCTCTGTAACGTCACATATTAAGTATGTAAGATGTACATATGCCCTGGTGAAACCTTTACACCACATGTGGAAGCAGGTAAAGCTGGAGAGGTGGAAACAAAGGGCTAATCGAGCAGGTAAAACGAGACAGAAAAGCTCCTGAGAGCTTGATTAAGATACAGGGAGATATACAGAGACAGTGAGACAGGGAATCGTGGGTAATGGGAGATCGCTTCTCGAATAACAGAAGATATGCTTACGTAACCAAGGCGGATTTCCCAGCAAACCTGTGTGCATGCGTCCACATCATCCTTTGACTTTTACGAAGAGAAGAAACTGAGAAGGTCAAGCAGACGGTTATCTAAACTAACCTTCCTCACATACATGCATGTGCAAAGTGCATGGTACCATTTAACCTCAAAATGTGAACTTTTTACGTTTTGTAATTAAAAAGTCAATGAGTGTGATTTTGGAAACTATTTGGAAAATTACCTGGATGCCTCAAAGGTTAAAACTCAGTTAGCAAGAAAACATATTTTGCTAAAAAAAAACTTTGACTAGACATTTTAGAAAACAAATGAAGAAATGCTTCTAATATTTCAAGATAAAGAATCAGAATCATCTGCTATTGATGATACAGAGTATTGAAATTAAAATTCACTGCTATAAACTCACTGCGGGATGGGAGTTTTGGAGAGGAGGGAGGGAGCACACAGATTAACTGGTCGCTGAAGACGATGTTTGAGACGTAATCTCTTGTACTGCATCCAAAGCAGGCAAAGCCCTATCAGTGTTCAACACACAATACAGGAGATTAGTCACGCACTCTATTAACATTCCCGACGCATCCGACCGGAATGCAGAACAACTTCCTAAGACCAGAAAATCACAGCCAGCATCCCAAAACACACACACGGAATATGTGATTTCAAAGTATCAAGCCAACTTGTGTCATACAGAGACATGTAACAGCCCACTGGTCATTACTTAGAAGGGAAATGCTAATCCGAACGTTTTTAGTAGCTAAAGGAGTCATGCTTTGAGAAATTTATATTTTACTTTCATGCATTTGGCAGATGCTTTAGCAAAAACTAAACTCTGCTTATTATTTCATTTGATAGAAATGTTTATTGTGGTGTGAGAACATACGGCAAGCCTCAGAGCTCAAATTTTCCTCATCTAAAAAAAGCATTTCACCACATTTCTTCTGTTGGCTTGGCAATGACAACATTGCTGAAATTCTATTTATATTTCTTGTGAGACTAAAATGTCTCTAACTCATCCTAGAGCTGTCACGCTACATCCTCCCAACTCAGCAGAGCCCCCAGAATGTTCTGAGTTTGTATAAAGTAATACAATGTTCTGACTGCATCATTTTTTCAAACTGATTGGGCTTATGGTTTTCATAAAATGGCAACTGCAACTCAAAAATATCACAGAAATTTACATTGACAGCATAAATGGGCCAAAAGAGTTTGTCAAGAATAAACACAAATGCAAACAAAGTGTATTCATTGACACAATATCTCTAGCCCCTTATCCTGCCCTTAACCATCACAACTATCTGACTATTCCTAACCTCAAACTTAACCTAATGCTAACCTTAACCCTAAAACCAAGTCTTAACCTGAAAGCAGCTTTTTAAAGAGGTGTCAGAAAGTAAGGACCGGCCAAATGTCTCACTTTACTCTCTTTGTCCTCACTCTGTTGGTCTAACTGGTCCTCACAAAGAAAGATGTACAATAACACACACACACACAATGGTAAAATACCAGCTCAATGACAGAATTGTGAGTTTTGTTTCTGGTTCTTTTGCCGTCCAGGAAGTACCATTAAAATGCCAGTCAGTTTGTCTCTCGGCAGCAGTGGCCTGTGGACAGGATTTGGTGTTAAGCTGTGCTCACAGAACTGGTGATGGTGGAACACAACCTGTTTTAATCTTGTCCTCTGAAATGGAGGTGTCTAATTGAATCAAAGGTTACCTCTGTTTCCTCTCACTGAAACGCACAGGACGACCTGAAAACACACACCGCTAGAGTTTAAGAGCTTCAAAAATCTGTCTTCTAAATCTTAGACCTGTTTCACACAGCACAGTTTCTACATTGAGAACTGAAAATATTCAGTTCCCATTTATATGTATAACGCTTCACAATGCATATCGTTTCAAAGCAGCTTTACAGAAAATGTATGTTTCTATGTCACCAGACAAAAATCAGACTATGAACAGAATATTTAATAATATTACAGAAAATAACATGAGTTACTAATATTTATTTTTATAGCTGCCATACGTTATGTAATAGTTATCAAGAGGAAATTATATTAAACTTGTTTGTCATGAAATCTAATTTACATGAGTAAACACATTTACATCCAAATGTTAATTAAGCTGCAGAGAAACCCAAAATGTAGCTATCAACATACAGTCAACTTTATGAAACGAAGTGTGGCTAGTTTGCTACATTATTTTGTTGCTTCATATATCAAAAAGATTATTTGGCATAACATTGCAACAGGCTGATGACAGGCTGATACAGTTGAGCTTTATTATTATAATGAGAATGTAGCGTCTGTATTGTTTCTGTCATGCAACGAGGAAAATCCTGCTCTCAGATCTCCTGCACAGTTTATGTTTGTGTGTACACATGCCTGATGTGTAGTGTAATCCTCCATGTCAAAATATTACAAATACAATGACTTTGTGAGCACAGTCATAATTTGGTTTATGTGGCCATTGGGAGAGCTTTGCTAATTTATTAGACTTTTACGTGTAGACGATGATGATGAGAAAATATCTGGCCTCAAGCCTTTTATCTCTGTGAGTGTGAATGGCAAAGCGCATTCAAACTCTGAATGTCACATCTTTAAAAGAGAGAGAAAGAGAGAGAGAGAATTCTTCTAAGCGTTTGACTCCAGCATCCACACACACACACACACACACACACACACACACACACACACATTACACACTACATGCTTTAAATTAATCTGACCATGCTACTCAACCCCAATAATTCCCAGTCAGCTATAAGAACATTAATAAGGTATAATCCAATTACAGAAATCCTCATTTGTCACCCACAGATGCCAAGCTTTCCTGGTACACACACACACAGGGTTTACTAAGCTGAAAAATACACGCTAAACGTGCTCCATCTAATCACATACAAACACACATACACATATTCATGTACCAACACACACAGTGCATGGCCAGGCATGAAATTATTGTGTGTTCCCTGACTGCAGCTGAAAATACAAAAGCCACAAAATCTAGAAAGCATGCCAGTTTGTGTGACTGGAGACATTGTTCATTACAACCAAATTGGGGAAATATATTTATTGTCTTTACGTATTCATTGAATAAAATTCAATATTCGTGAACCAGTAGTGTTTATAGAAAAAGCTTTAATAAGTGATAGTATAAAATGGATGACTTCCCTCTCAGTTTCAGTGCACCTCCAATAAATTAAAACAATGTTTAAACTACATTTGGCTAAATGTGCAGGGCACAACAGAGCACAATGACAGAAATACTGCATCCCACAATGCACTGTGCTCAACTTTCCATTTCCATTGTGACAAATCTACTGAAAGCTTTATCAGCCACGATCTTTACACCAATTTTACATGATTTCATTCGACAGCCAAGAACTAAGACATTTCAACTCCAAACTGGATTGAAAACACCAAATAAATGATTTTTATTTCAGAGATAACTGGTCCCCACTTGCTGAATTACATTAATTTAAAATGAATAATATTGTTACATAGTTCACACCCAACTCATATAGCAATATTAAAAGACAGTATAGAATACAGACACAGCCCAGAAAAAAACTCTTTGAGTGTATTGTTATGATGCTGTTAAGCAATATTTTGACAAGATTAGCAAAAATGTAATTAAACAATTACATCACAATGAATGCAACTATAATCGAATTACACTTCATATTTTTGCCTCATTACAGTTATGTTCTGTTATCCTGTTTTATCAGATTATCTATAACCAGATTATCTGATTGTTACTATTTGGTTTCGTAGGCACGCTAAAGTACACGAACAAACAAACACACTCTAGAGGACACACACACACACACACTTTTGTCTCCTCCTGGCACTATATTGGGTTCCACACCACATGCACTGCCAACATCCTCTTCTTTTTGGCTGTCTCCCAGGGCAACACGACACACTTCAAATCAAGACTGATATTGTCTGACTGACACACACACATACTTCATCATGACAAGACTCATCATAAGACCTGAATTTGATTGCCACCCAAACCACAAAGCCTGTCAGATATCTGTATCTGTGTTTGTGTGTGTGTGTGTGTGTGTGTGCACTGGAATGCATGTCCTCTAGAGTCCATCAGACTGATGTGTACTAGATGATGACAGTGGTGTAAGGTATGTCCAAATCTGTCACCGAATGACCAGCAGCCACACACACACGTTTACTTATTTATTTACTTATCTAAATGGGGACATTTCATAGACTTCTATTGTTTTATACATAGCTAGTTATAAACACTATATAAATTGAAATAAAAATAAATCTGTCAGGTTGATTTCTGGGTACAAATTTGTCCCTAATACATGGTTACGTAAACACGCACACCCAATGCACGAACATTCATTGACATTCTTAATATCATAAACATTCTTAATTATTCGCTCTGTTTTAAAACCCTCTAATTTGCTGCCTATAAATTAACACAGGTTTTAATTTTCAAGCTGTAAATGTCCATCATAAGAACATCTGTATCTGATGTTTGGCAGTCAGTCATGTCTCTTTTCTTCACATCCACACAGCCACAGTCTTCTGCAGACGAGAGGAAGGTGTAAATGTCATCATTTTTGATGCGTTATTTGTTTTGTCTCTGACATTTTACTAAAGCGGATCTCATTGTTTTTTTCCAAACTCTCCAGACGATCTGATCTGAGGAAACGACCAGACAAACACTAAAGTAACAGAGGAACTGTCATCTTTGCTCTTTTTTTAAAGACACAAGCAGTCTGTTCTGTTATTCTGGAAAGTGCGGTTAAAATTATTCTCTTTAATCTGTCCTGTTACCGTAAATGTGTTGCGTGGGTGTAACTTTGCCTTTTGCCTTTGTAATAATTGTTTATTACCATCTTCTGCTGAAAAAACTCACCCCGAAATAAAAATCCTCTTGTTCTTTACACAGTCTAATGCAGTTCCTAAAGCCGACCTGACTTTCTTCTGTGGAGCACAAGATATTATCAAAAACCTTTGAGTTTTGCTTTTATATACAATAGAAGCATACAGTGAGCCTGTCAAGCTATACAATATACAACAGAAGCCCTATCAAAGGTCTATATGACTTGTGCACTTCCAAGAACACTCAGAATACAGGAAGTTACGTGGAGTACTTTTGGAGCTTGACAGCTTTAAGTGTCATGCTGTTGCTATAATTTTATTAGATCTGACTGCATTTCATTCATTTGTATGTGTATCACAGATGTGTGTGAGGCAAGATTAAGACTGAGAACTTTCTTCTAAGAGTGTCTCATCGTGGAAGATTGTGTCATTTACAGACAGATAAAAACAGATATAGCAGCTAGACTGTCTGACACATTTTCTATACGTTATACATCCTGTTTAGCTTCAGACTTTCTCAGTTTTTCAATCTATTTATGTCACTGACATCTGTAAGCAGGTGGACTTAAACTAGCAACTGCATGCTGTCTACAAAAAGGGCTTCGCAGGTTATGCATTATGAACTTAGACAGAAATATAGAACAAAAGTATCAAGAAATCCAGTAAAACCAAAGGCTTTGATAAATAATGCAATGACATTTCAAAGCTACTATATTATATGGAAATATGGAACACAAGTAACACGCAAAAGCGTATAACGATAAAAAATGAAAGCATAGGAAAGACACAAAGGGAAGATTCTTAATTTTGTCACTTCCTTTTAAAGAAAAGCCTTTTCCTGTTGGCATCATACAATGCATTAGTACAGAGCGCTGTGTTGTCTTCAAACCATAAATCGGCAGACGATGCATAATAAAAAAGAAATTCAGACGTCTTTACAAGGAGTGACTTCTGTGAGGTCATGAAAATGAAGTTTAATCATGCGTTTAAGTTCATCACTGAGCTAATAAGAGAGAGAGACCCTGAAGACGTGCAGAGCTGCTACACTTTGATTTATCCCTGTAGAGTAAGACCTTCATCAGACATACAAAACTGCCTGAACTGGGCTGTGATTGCAGTTGAATCAAATGCGCACAAGCAATTTTGTTTATGCACTATCCTACGTAACTCATCCATATACACACTGGACACACTATTTCACACTCTTTCTATAGGAAGCTGATGTGGCTGATGGAAACAGGGTGTCTGGCTATGTGAGACTGTGTGACACTGTTACTCAAAAATATAAGACACCACTATAAAAACAGTGCAGGAGATTTGGAGACAATACAGTGTCATTATGTCAACTCTGATATATGTTCAAGAGAATGTAACAGAGACAAAGAAACAGAGATTACATGGGCTTCCCACTTATTTCTCCTGTAATACTCCAAAAACACAAAACCAACAGAAAAAAGAAAACCCACGACATGTCCAAAACGAATCTCCTTCCTCTCATATGCATTGCCAATCTCCTTTGATGAAACAAGCACATTGACACAGAATAATCTCACAAACGGACCGATGCCAGGGGTGGAACAAAAAGACCTGGACTCCCTCTGTGTGTGTTTTATTTTCCTCAGCAGTGAGCATTCTATCTTCTTTCTGTCTGAACTGATAAATAAGAGAAAAAAAGAGAAGAGCTTCTTTTCTTCTTTCAATACACTCCTCTTTGAGTTCATCTTTTCAATGCAGAATATCCCTCAACACAACACCCCTCCACCCCTCAGCCTTTCTGTACCTGCACACAGTAGCAGACGTTCATTCTGGTTTCTAAAGAGGCCTTTGAAAAGCTAAGGCTGTTCCTCAGCTCGACTGGAAGCCTGGAGCGTTGAGGCAGGAATTCTCGGAACAAAATCCACTCCGATGCAACTTCTTACAGCTTCCTTCTTCTCTATCCTATCATCAAATCTCTTTTCTCAATCCCACAATCCTCTCTACCTTCCACCTTTACTTTCAAACTTCACGGTGATCTTATTTCAATTCACACACAAACTTTGTAACACTTTGCAATATGCTTCCATTTAACATTAGAAAACTACATTAACAAACTAATACCTAACTTATACAGCATGTGTTAATATTAGTAAATGTTACAGTCAACATTTACTAACATTCTGAAATCTGTTAACATTATATAATGCACAATGAACTAACATGATAACATCGCATTTATCTAACATAAAAAAAAAATGAATAAATGCTGTAAAATATATTTTTCATTCCTGGTTCCTGGCTGGATAGCTAATGCATCGACTAATGTTAACGAATAAAACTTTATTGAAAACTGATACCAATTAAGTGTATTCAAATTGTATACAATTAAAATTGTATACAATCACATCATAAATATTCTATGAAACTCAGGTTTTCAAAACATTCTGTCAATGTGTTAATATCGTACGTTTCAGTGTAAGATACAGTGTGGTATGTTTCTCTTTACACACAGAAACCCACGAATACTAATGAGATCACGTTGCGAAGTCACTTTTTCGCACCCGTGTCTTTTGAACAGATTTTTCCATCGATGTGTAGCTGGGGGCCACAGTGTCTGTGTTTATGAAGGTTTGTTGGACAGTTAAACAGGGCTTATGTTTCTAAAGATTTCTTCTGGCAATGGAAGCGTTTTCTTTCACAACATCACTGCATACTATTATCTGTTTGTGTGTGCGTGTGTGTGTGTAAATGTCTCCAGAGTGTGTGTTTTGAATTTCATGATGTGTGTGCATTTGCATGTCTCAGTAGATGTTCAGGCGATCAGTTTGTTGCGTGTTGGGGAGATAAAGGGCCAGTTTGTGGAAATCTGGAGAGATTTCTGTAAGCTGCCTAATTAAACACTGAGGATTCACCAATGGACTTGAATTTAAAGATATCCGGAACAAAACACACAAGCAACAGTAATTATGGTTATACTTTCATACATTCTGGTCATGTTCGTTTTACAAAATTCTTGTAAATCACTCGACTGTAATCATTCCAAACTCATTCCAAACAAAATCATTCTTCATTCCAAACCTGTGTGCTGTTTTTTCTTTCTGTTTTCAAAGAACACAACCGTAGAATGGATAAAGTATTTTTATCCAGCTTTTGTGCCACAATGAACCTCAGTGGCACTGCTTCTCAAGTGTGAAGTGAATGTGACACACTTTTGAATTCTGGATGTGGATGTGGACTGAAGTGTGAGCCGTTGTCTTATATTATGTGGCTATGGAATAATCTATGAGTTAATACTTTTGGGTATTTTTGTCATACTGGACAATTTATGGCCAGAGCTATGTAATGATTCTTTAAACTCTATATTTTTTGTGGAAGAACATCATATGCGTTATGAACAATATAACAGTTAGTAAATAGCAGAATTATAATTTTAAATCAAACTTTTCTGTACATATTCTATAACAACTGATAGCACAGTCTTTTGCTGCTCAGATAAAAAGCAGCATTTAACTAAATATTTATTTCACTACAAAGAACATACAAATGTCATATTGGGAGGTCTGTGAACACTTCTAAATGAGCATTTTCAGAGAACACTTGAGTGATGACTTTTGAGTGATCGAGAAACAAAAACTGCACAAATCGATTAGCTAAAACGAACCAGAAAGCTCCTCTATTTATGAACCATAAAAGAAATGAATACACATTACACAACATATCAGTATTAATATTACAGGTTTATAATTATTAAAAGTCTGTCGTATTTCAATTCTAAGATGGTCATCGCTGCAGAACTGTAGAAAGATTGTGAATCTTGTTATATATTATATGAATTCAGAGCACCAACTGTTGTTTGAATCTCCGTGTGAGAATCAATGCCTGAAAAGTCTTTTCCCAAGTGTAGGAAAATAAATCCTTCTCTCGCTCTCTCTCTCTTTTGCTCCTCGGACTGAGAATATGCAATCTATCTTTATCCCGGAGCAGCTTTGCAAAGACATAATTTCACATATCTAGATGGCGCAATCAACTGAAAAGTAGGTAAATTCAAGCTAACTGCCGTATCTCTGGAGAAATGGGCCTGTTTTTGTCAGACTCGACTGCACCAGAGTAGATCCTTGCGTGCGAATAAACATGTCAGGCAGCTCTGTGTTCAGGATAATATTTAACATGACCTCTTTATTTCCTTCCTTTTGTTTTAAACAGCCCGCCGGGCACAGACAAGTTAATATATTGTAGAAATGGGAATATTAGAGCTTGTATAAATAAACGACACAACGCACACAAGCGTACGCGGTGAGGTCAACGTTCTCTCGCACATGCTGCACACTGAATGCGAGTCGCTTTATAAATGATGAATATTAAAAGATGCAGGCAGAGAGCTTGTGTAACATTTATAAAGATTGAATTGTTCACTCCATCTGAACATTAAAGGGACAGTGCATAAAAAATAGATGGCACACGCGTGCACACAAAGCTGATCAAATACAATTTTTGCTGTATGCTGTTATCTAGCAGCAATCGACAGAGCCCCAGTAAATGAAAGTATTGAATAATTTACCGTCTGCCCGAGATCACATGGTAATTGCGAGTTAAAGGTACAGACAGCGCGCATCATGTTTTATTCCAGTAATGGCATATTTTTCTTGATTGTTTCAGTACAGAAGTGAAGTTTTTCCACTCGGCCCATTTCAGACACACTCCATATGCTAATCCAAGGGTGTCCAGAATTTCTGTTCTTTAGAAAAATAATGACTGCGGCTCATTTGAACTACTTATTATTGTACTGCATATTATTTTGCACATTACACAAGTGACACAAATGAATCCAATTGGCAAAAGCATATTAAGTCAAATATGGAAACTTTAAATTGAAAGTTTTTTTATGTTAAAATACTTACACGACTTAATATGCAGAGACATTTATAAATTACCTCATACATTTACATTTATGCATTTGCCAGACGCTTTTATCCAAAGTGACTTGCAGTGAATTCAGGTTATACATTTGATCAGTATGTGTGTTTCATGAGAATCGAACCTATAACCTGCTAATGCGACAGTCTACCAACTGAGTTGTAGAAACACAGTGTACTACAGTACTGCAGTAAACCCTTCGAAAACAAAGCTAATGCAGCTCTCCGTTGGTTCTTCACTGCCCGACTCAGCTGATAAAGACAGCAGATGTCTGTTTGTTTCATGCTTGGCACTTATCTAGATCAAGGGTAATGTAGTCAGGAGTTCAATACCGTTTGCTTCACTCTAATGCAGACAATCCAACCGCAACAGACTTCAGCTGAGATAAGTGCTTACAGGTCTGAGTGAAGACGGCCGTGGATAATTGTTGATCTCGTGTCGAACGTGAAATTTAGCGTGACCCTTGTGTGCATCGCTGGGCAGCAAGACACACTGAAAAACAGAGACTTCATGAGTATGGATGATACAGTTGATAGCTTGTTGACATGTTTAAACTCCCACACAAGTACACGACAGCAGACCTGACACACGAAGAGCATGTGCGCTGCCAGGAATACAAAACAGCTTCTGTGTGCAGGAGTAACGGTCATTGAAAGTACACTGAATATTTAATTTGATACAAACATAAAAGTCCATATGATTTGGCATTTCTGAAGCCATGTGACGGGTTTGTGCAAGGACCAGACTACAATAACACTCTTTAAAAAGGAGCTTCATGATCCCATAGAAGAACCATTTTTGGCTGTATGGTTTCAGAACTGTTGGTTCCATCTGTAGAACCTTCCAAAGTTCTTTTAAAGGAAAAACCTTTTTAAACTATAAAAGGTAAGAAAGAAATGCTTGTTTTAAGAATGTTTGACTAAATGGTTTTATGGGGAGCCAAAAATGCTTATTCTATGACATCACTTTGAAGAACCTTTTTTTTTTTACCTTTTTCAGAATGTATAGTCATTATTTACTGATTGTAACCTTGATTACCTGTTTTTGTCGCTATGAACTGTTGTATTAAAAAAGCTTGAGGGTTCTCCAAAACCACAGTGTTCTAACAACATAACTGCATAATGGTTTGGAATGACACAAGGGTGAGCAAATAATGACAGAATTTTAATTTTGGGTGAACTCTCCCTTTAAGACGGTACGGTATAATCACAGACTGAATTTCACCCCAACGGCCTCATTTTATTAACATTAAATGACGTACGCTGCCCACCCTTCATTTCGAACTAATATTGAAACAATCTGAACCAAAACTGAGCTCCTGTAGCTCAGTGATAGAGCATTGCATTAGCCATGCATAAGGTTGTGGGTTTGATTCCCAGGGAGCATGTGTAATATGAAAATGTGCAACTTGAATTTTATTTTAAGTCGCTTTGGACAAAAGCGTCTGCCAAATGCATAAATGTAAAAGATAAAGGAGTCAGGCAGTGAAGAGAACTGCGACAAGTGCAGGGTGAGCACATAAGAGGACTATTCAGGTTCACGCAAATGAAGGGAGATTAAATGACAGTTAATTATAGACCCTAATTAGTGAATTAACTATGAACACTCAGCAATGGAGACTTTGATGTAGAAGATGACAGATATGATTCAAGGGTCAGCTGGATTGGTGGATGTCTGATGTAAGCTTTGTCATGTACATCACACTTCTGCTTCCCGTTCACTGTAAGTGTGCAGTCATATCCCTTTTTTTGGTTTTCATTAAAAGTTCTCAAGAGAATAATTTAATCAATGCCTGAAAATTAATTAAGCCCAAGATCACAGTCAGTGATTCACATTAAGATCCTACACAAAATTTCTTTGAGAAAAACATCGCCAATCAGCTTTCTTTTAATATTCACTCATTCAGCCTCAGTTGCTTGTTTTCTTTTTTGTTAATTTCCTTTGTTGTAATCCTTTGTTATTTCATTCTTTTTTGTCTCTTTGCTTTCTTCTGTCTCTTTCTTTGACCTTTCTCCCCATACGTCCTCAAAGTTTCACTCTCCTGCTGTGTCGGTAAACCCTTCTCCTGCTACTGTGTATCTGTAGTGAAGAAATTAGCACGGAGCTCCTGTCCTCCTGTCGTGACTGACTGGCTCTGTGCCGAAAACACCGGCAGACAGCAGGCAGGTGGGTTTCTGCCCACACACGAGGGTAAATGGGGCCTTTCATGAAAGACGCAGACGGGCGTATCAGGAGAATAGACGCCACTTGGGCGGCTGTTTTAATCCCTCATTTATATTCCAGCCAGGTTAAGAGCAGGTGCTCGTGATCAACACAGTCCAACAATAAACCCTGATTGCTCAGACAGAATCCACAGTAGCGACCTGACAGCAAGAGGACCACACATGCATTTACACTCATGCATTAGGCAGGTGCTTTAATCAACTCATAGTGCATTCAAACTATATATTTGATCAGTATGTGTGTTCCCTGGGAATCGAACCCACAGCCAGTTGAGCTACAGGAGCATCTCATAAAAACATGCAGGTGCAAAAAATATACATTGGCCTCCAACAGTTTTGGGACACATGATAGTACATAACAGTAAATAAAGGAATAAAGAATGACAACAGGGTGGGTAAGTAAATTATATTTTAATTTCTGGGTGAATTGATTATTTAAGCCTTGTTTAAAAACCTATGAGTTTCACTGCACTGGAAAAATAAAATGTTATTATTATTAAAATTATTATTATAATCCATGTGTTCTTAAAACTTTCTTAGCCTTTTAACTCTTAGCCAACTGGTAACCAAGGTAATATTTGACAGATACTGTTTGAGGTCAGATCACAGAGCTGTTCCAGCAGAATAATCACACGTGTAGCTCACTGCATTAACCTTGGACAAAGTTTGACAGCCAGAAGAGTCCAAACACTGTCCTAATGTAGTCTTAGTAAAATCCATTTAGAAAAGTGTGCTTATGCTATCTTTCTTTAAAATATATGCCAGTTGGTTATTTAATGCTGTGAAATCCTCACACGCAAAAGAAACAATTTAGAAACAGTTTTAAAATGTACTTCAAATGTAGTTTGCATTGATTTGTGCACTGTGGCCCCGTCACACCCAAGGAAATAAGTCAGTGTGGAGTGGAAGAGTTTAACAAATAGGAGCGGCTTTTTGCTCCAGGTTGGAATTACGAGCTGTCTCACATCCTCTTCCTCCAGTCAGAGAAAGAGCTGCGCTTATCTGCCGCTTGACAGATTATCCAATCAAACGCAGCGCTATTAGTGGGTGGAGGAGATTAGCTCTGAACCTCCGTTTTCATAGGTTTTAAAGTGATGAGCGCAAGTGAAGATTGCCACGTTATATCCTGGTGTGCAGCGTATCTTTCCATCAGTGCTGAGCGAAGAGAAAGGCTCTTTTCATTTACCAGGGGGCTGTGGAGAAGGGAGAGTTTAGGACTTCCTCATCTGTGTGTGTTTCATTTCACACGAACAGCCAACTTGTCACGGCTGTCACTCATAAATGAGATACCTGCGGAGTTACCACGTTACCAAGCTGTTCTGCGAGTCTGTTTGCTCACACAACACCTTTTAATAAACAGATTGAAGCAATCGCATCAAATGATTTTTAACAACAAGAAATGGGTTTGTTTCACAATGTGACTACTTGCAGGATGGAATTTGGTTTTATTAATCTGTTTATTTATTTTTCAATTGATTGGATTGTGAAAAGCAGTTTTCGTGACAGGTGGGATGGGGCAGGTGGGACTGAGAAACAAGAGTGCTGGGTGACGTCATAGGAAAAGGAAAACCATTTTAGAGGCAGAGCCGAACTTTTATCCTTTGGAATTATGTGTGCATAAATGTGTATTGAAAAAGTAAACAAAAAAAATTAGTTTTGACTTTAATACACATAGATGGAGCCATGTAAGGTATTTTAAAAGCATTTTGGTAATAAGAAAGACATTCAAGAATAATTTGCCATGAAAGCATGATTAAAAATGCATTATGATTAATAAACACTGTGCAACAATGGACGCCATCAACGAGGAGTGCATAAACACGTTAAGAATTTATCAGTTTCTCTCTGCAGCACTACAGTGAAATCTGTGCGCAAAAGAGCGGCCTCCCAGACAGAGCGCTTATCTTCACTAAAGTGTCAGGCATAGAAATAAGTGACTCATTTGGGATGGGGCTAATCTCCATACAGCAGGCAATAAACCTGCTCTCCGACTCTACTCCACACACATCCACACAGTTGGAGAGACTAAAGGGGCCCACAAGCCGATCGCTGAACTGACGGGGGGAGCAGATTTATGTTCCCTGGTTGGCGTGTTTGAATCGGGCCAGCTCAGCTCTCTGGAGCGCCATCGCAGTACTCTTCGCCTGCCAGAGCTCACTTCAAAACTCACAACTCAACCTTTATGCTTTCTTCTAGTACCCTGAGACAAGAGGGAGGAGGCAGAAAGAGCAGGAAGACGGAGAGGTCAGAATATAATTCAGTTCCGCCCTTCAGTCTTACGTGGGCTCCCAAGGCCCCAATGGAGAAGGAGAATAAAATGAGATGAAGAAGAGTTAAAACAGAGGTGATAGGGTATCTCTAATTGAACTATAGTTATATGAAGCAACAAGAGAAAGCAAGATTTTTACATTTTCAGCTAAATATGAGTGCTATTTACACAGTTGTAAGGGTTTGGGTTTTTTAATAAACAAACCAGCACCACCAAAGAATAAGGAAGGGGAAATAAATCCAGCACTGTTTTATTACAACAACGCTTAAAAAACATGAAATAATCAGCAATTGAGGTTGCTGTGAGAGCAACGATATCTCCACCGGGTGTGCTAACTCTTTGAAAGCAGTGCAAAACGATGCACATAAACAACCCACAACGAAGCAATGCCCAAATGCATGCTACAATTACAGAATACAATTAACATGAGAAAAAAGAATATTTCCAGAAAAGCTACAGAGCAACTGTATTTATGAAGCACATGGAACCCTAGAGCCAACTTTCCCCTTCTTTCACAAATCAATGTCAATACATGCTAGATAAATTTAATTCTGTCTGTGGAATGGAGTGGGACACTACAGTTTCTACTCTATAGCAAGGTGATAAAGAACAAAGCGAGACCCCCCCAGAGACCCTGACAGCACTCCACACATAAGAAGGAAGGCCTGGTCCAGAACCTTTCATCAGAAGTTATTTCAGTGGTGATGTGCTTGTGGATTCACTCTCAAACTCAAGAAGCTTTCTGCACTTACGAAAAACAAAAGAACAAAGATAAATAATGAGAGAGAGGGGCCAAGAGACCAGGAAGAAAGAGAAGCACAAAGAGAGAGAATGTGCAATGTAGCAAGTGAGAGACAATAACAAAAATTACCCACAATGCTTTTAGGCAAAGTAGGTGTTTTGCGGCACCAGGAAGAGCTTAGAGTAGCTCTCGAGTGCATGTGTATGCGTGTGCGATGATGGTAAGTACCCTCAGGATAATGAAAATTGTCCTCCCAAAACGTAAGAGATGATTGTGTGTGCTCTGGTTCCTCTCGTCTACGTGTCCTTCATCCAGAACATTCTGTAAGTAACGGTGCTGTTGATAACCACAATTGAAATCTTGATGGAAATGGCCGAGAAACATCTAGTATGTCTCTTTCCGAGCGCGCACACAATCATTCTGGGATAAAAGGCTTTTTTGAGCCGCTAAGATGAATGCTGAATTGTTTCACTGCATGCAGTACTCTTTAGGAACAGAAAGGGAATAGCTAAGAAGTGCTAGAGAAGACAGGCAAAGGAGAAGGCGGAAGTGCTTATGAACCGTCTGATGTAGCTGTAGCGAAACAGTAGCAGGACGCAGCCCAAAAGCCTGCTGGCTGCACAGCTGTGAAAGACAGCAGTCACACGGGTCTCGCAGCAACACCCGCCAACAACTGTCAGAGGAAGATTCTGGAAAACAGGAAGTGCTTGTAGGAAAAGCATCCTTATAAAAGGATATTGTTCGTGTGCATGTAGCAAAGATAAACCACCTGCTATTTTTGCCTCTTTTGCTGTACTACGGTCTTTCTTTCTTACTCGTTCCATCTATAAAGGCCCTTTCACATCATTTGTGTCACTGCTCAGTGCATTGAAGTATATACAACAAAGCTTCAAGCTAATGTCACCCCCATCAAGATATTCTGTGCAGGTCAAGCAATACACTTAATCAATAAAAACACTATACGGTATAACCAAATTTTTGATGTTGAACAGACATTTCATAACACATTCAAGCCGAAAACATTTATATATGGAATTACATTTTGTGTGATTTTAGGTGTCCCAATTTTCGGTATATCGGATACTTATCATCTTAAATCAAAATACTTAAAATGCAGAAGAAATGTTGAAGCTCTGAAGTTAACGGGGACTTACAAAAGAGCGGTAACATCTTTACATTGGCTGTTCAAACCCCTGAGGGAAATCACTTGTAGTTACAAACACTCCCAATAAGAGTTTTAATGAAAAACGCCACATTGCTTGGTGTGTGTGTCCTTATGTGTGATTGCATGTTTCCCAATGGACAACAAGTTCCTACTTTTATCAGGTCCACATAAGGGGTGGAGCTAACAGAAAAAGAAATGCACCCATGGCAAAGAAGAGACTAATTAATATTCATGAGGAATCACAGCGTTATAAAATTAGTAATGAAGACACTGTTCCTCACCTCACCAACACATTTCATATTTCACTGTTCTATTCTTCTCTATTTCTCTGTCTCATTCAGTGGATTACACTGTGTTTCTGTCAAGGTGCGAGTGTGTGGATGTGTGCTGGAGGTCGCTCTGCTCAGCGGGAGTCTTGAACGGATCTCTCTTCTCTATACACTCAGTTCCACAGCCACTCCAGGGCACACACACAGTTTGGCAAATTGCCCCAGCAGCTAGTTTTACACACACACACACACACTTTTTCAGCAACTATACTGTGCTGGCTTTTAATCCAACCTCTTCCCCCGCAAACAATTTTAGCTTGTAGGAACGTTTCCCTAACGTTTCCATTAAGTAGCTAAAACATTACAAATGTTATTTTAAATGTTATAGGAACATGTAACATTTCTGTAACCTTTCTAAATGTTCCATTAACAACGTAAGAATAAAATTTTTGATATGTGATATTTAACATTAAAACATGTTCTACTAACATGTTCTGCAAGAACTTTGACAGAACTTTTAGAGAATGCTAGCCAAGATCTTCGGCATGTTTTTGTACATCTACATGTTTACACACACACACACACACACACACACACACACACACACACACACACGCACACAATATATAATTCAATAGTTTGCATGTTCCCACTTCTGTGGGCCCATAGCAATGAGCTCTTCACACTACATAAAAACCACTCTGATAAAGAAGCACTGAATGCAAATGAAATGGGAAAGGCTGCTTGTTATGGACACGGTTTCTTCATGCGTCACTTTCAGAACAAGCATCAGGCACTCCATTGATCATTAAACGTTCACATGTTAACAAAAGACTGAGGAGGGTACATTAAACAACACAGCCTCATTTTTCGAACCATTTGAGAAAACTTTGAGTCACTGCTGCTATGGTTACGCAAACTGGACGCTGCTTACGACAAACCACTTCAGCTCCTCCTCGGAAAAAAGCGGAAGCGCTTGAACTTACTTAGCATAAAACACATCCTTATCTCCTACCAGACGTTATATTAAAGAGCCAGAGCCGCTGCGTTCATGGAATAAATTCCAAACCTGAGTACAGCAAAATAAGCCTCAAGTGTTTGAAAAATAATACTTTCCATCATCTGTGTTGAGACAGACGCAGATTTTCCTCAGCTGTCCTCAATACACTCATTCTGTTCCACGCTTAACGTTTTATGGTCCTTCAATTTTTCTTTCAAATATAAAGTCAGATGATTATGTCGATTTTTTTCAGTCATTTGCTGCCCTCAAAACAAGGGCAGTGTCTTATCACAGGAAATGGCCGCTTGACCGCGCAGTCACACCCATCGAATTAGCATTCACGCTAGCTCTGAATATAGAACCGCGTGGGGGCATGTAAGCATTTTGTTGTGATTATTACTGGTCGTTAAGTTTGATTTACACACATTGAGCGAGTGAAGAGTGGCGTGAAAAGGGAGAGGGAGAGAGAAAGGGGCGAGAGAGGAAAAACAGTAAAATGACAATATGGTTTACAGGCGCTGATTGATTAGCTGGTGAAGTCTACTGGTCTACTTTTATTGACACAGCCCAACAACAAAAGAGTAATGCTGACCGCCAGCCATCCATCATGTAATGCGTCAGCCGCACACTAGCCTTTTTTATGAGTCTATCGCATGTTTAGTGATGACCAAGTAAATCTCTAGAAACTGTCCGCCCAGCTCCACAATGTTCTCCTACTGCAATACTTCTAGGGGACTCGACTGGGAAGGGATTCCAGACGTTGTGATTTGAATGATTCTGGTTAGGATAAAATGAAAAGGTTGAGCAATTTCATATTTCTCTCTTTTCACTTCCTGACAAAGGCAAGAAGCTTTTTAGCATGATTACAAAAACAATGAAGAGCAAATGTCAAGCATAAGGTGTGTAATTGATACTTGTGTATTTAATCTTTTTCGTGATGCCGCAAAGGATGATGGGAAATTATTGAAGTTCACAAACTGTTTGCCTCAGTTTTTTGAGCTGAGCTGCATCTCTATTCCTCAGCAACAATACACAAAATCCTAAATGCTTAATCTAAATTGTACAGCTAACATTCAAAATGAAAACGTTTGAACAATATTGAGGAGCTTTCATCACAATTTTTACAAAAGCATTCATGTGTGTTCATCTTCCACATTAAAACCAAACATTCCCACATTGAACCTGAACATTCTGTAGAAACGTTTTTGGAGCGAAAACCAATAGCGTGCCCAATTGCTAATTGTTCGCTACACCAAAGGCACAATGCTAATGTTAAAAGAAGCCGATCAAGCAGGACTGACCTCTGACCCTGAGCTGTTATTGGATGTGCGGGATTTGTGCCGAGAGCAGGGATGTTCAGAAGGCTCTGAAGCCTCAGCCTCAGAAGGCTCTCCGCTCTAGTGTGGCTTCACACCTGCATTAAGCTCCATTCAGACCGTAAGCCTCAATCACAAGGCACCTCTTACCGCCTGAATTATCGATCAGCCCTGTGAGTGACGAGTCAATACAGACCTGAAAAAGATCTACACCTCTTTATTTCACGCTTTACCTCCCTTCGGCTTGCCTTTGTATTGCGGCCATCTCTCCCCCTCTGTCTCGTCATATTTATTCTCCTCATAGTGCTCCTTTTGGCTGGAAACACACACAAATGCAAAAATTTCCAGTTGTGTGAGTGTACCAAGCAACAAAAACGTAAAACTGAAATGCACTTTCTTGACTTGACAAGCTGTAATCTGATTGGCGAACTCAACACAATGTCTGCCCCTAAATGGCCCGTGAAACAAACAAACACTCTACCTGTGGAAGGTTAAAGTTATTCACGTTTATCGCCAGCTACCTGAATAGCAACATGTTCCGCGCTTGCATAAAGTGCGCTTTGCATGCTTTCGCTCTCTGTTCTCCACATATTTTTTGTTTCGTTCTGTATCATCCTTTACATGCTTCTTTCTTTCACAAGGTGAACGCTGTAGTCTGGTAATGTGAGCCCATCTGTTCTAAGACTTGTTAGGATAATGAATCCTTATGTGGCCCAAATGACTTCCTATTAGAAATGAGGATGAAGGACAAATTAGCCCTTGCGACAGTCAAAAGAGCGCAGATGGACCCAGTCGCTCTGAATAAAGCTGCAGAGAGGGAGGGTCAGCTTTACAGCGAGATGAAGACGGAGTCTGAGAGAATACAGTCGGGCTGAGATGTTTCTAATTCACCTGCTGTACAGCTGTACAGTAAAGGTGGCAGATGGTTTTTGAGCAACAGCAGCTGTGTGTGTGTTTATGTATTTGCGTGTGGCTTACAGTATGTGTTAAAAATCCATTAGCAGCGCTCACAGAACAAGGTCCTGCACTTCTGTAAACGAGGCAATTCAAGCTATGTTCCCGATATACAGGCTGTTGCTTTTGGCTTGTAGTGAATCACAGTCCATGAATAATTGTTTACAGAAGACACCGACTGCTCATAAACTGTTTTCAGAGAATTATAAACCTTGGAGGATCGAAGCGCATTGTACACACCCACATAAAAATACACACAATAGAGAAAGTACAGATGAGCCTACTTTAGTACCTGCACACTGTATATTTAACTCTATACTATTCAGCCCCTAAAATGTATAGAAGCACTGTAGCATATATACTGTATTTTACAGTATGGTCATTTGGGTAGACAGTGCATTTAATTTTACTTGAAAGAAAATTAGGTTACCAGCAGTCCATTCAACAGGTTGTGCTGTCTTGACATAGGAAAAGGTGCAGTATTATACATACTGTATACCTACTATACCTACTATATACTATATCTATATCCCAATATATATGTAGTATATACAGCATATGGAGTATACATTCCTATATGAGCATATACATTCCTGTATTACACATTCCTCTATGATATATTCTTATATATTGTGTTCATTTAGGATAATTACTACAGGATAAGTACTACATACAATTACACTATGGGATATAGGAAAATGCATTACAGCACAAACACAAGTGCTGTAGAACTTATATATACCCATATATCAACACAAAAGTTTCACAAAAATAAGAGTAAGAACTGCTTAAAAAAGCAAACAGGTAGATATGACAGGGAGCTGGTGGTACAGGTGAAAGTTTTGAAAGGTGCAGGAAGGAAGTGACAGTGGAGTGAGACAGGAATGGAAGGGGCGAGTCAGGGTGTGGACAGGGTCTCTCACTGAAACACAACTACACAGTCTGCAATTGTCAGAAAATGTCCTGGATGTCCTCGCTTCAACTTTTCTCTGTGTGTGTGTGTGTTTGTATTCCTATTTGATTTTAATTCGGAGTCGTTCTGTTTGCTGCTGTCTAAAGTCTTACTGTGATGTGCCAAACAGATTTAAAAAGATGACGTGTGTGGAAATATGTGTGTGCGTACACCTGTGTGTTTATTTTTCTGCGTGTGTGTGAGTTTTCACTGTCTGTTGCTATAAAAACAGATTAGTTTGCTCTACATTTCTATGAAGGCAAGGTGAGCCGATAAACAAAATTAATTACAAGCTGTCTCTATAATGCACACAAACAAGGGCACACAAAAAACGCATAAACAGACTCTATAATGCTCTATCATGCGCTGAATGGCTCTCTGTGGCTGTCTAAAAGACAGTTTGCTCATGTAAATCTCTGGAGAGAACATCAGTTCAAAGACACATCACTGCCGCGTGATACAGAGCGCGGCGCACCTGTTAAAAAAGATTTCACTCAAGTCTTACTGTCAATCTGCGTCTGAGATAAAAACAGCATTAGTAACTTTAGTAGACTTTTACATTTTAAGTGCAAGACAATGTAAGCAGTTGCCAGGGCATTGCTATCTGGTTGCTAAGGTGTTCTAAGTGGTTGCTTAGGTGTTGCTAGGTGGTAAATTACTGGCCCAAGTTGTAGATATTGGTCCCAACCAAACTCAATGCGGTAAAATTTTATCGTTGAGCAATTTGTCTGTCCACACAGTCACAGCCAATCAGAACATACTGGATATTTAATATATTGCTATGTAGAACATTCCCCTAGCGTTTACATTAAGTAACAAAAACGTAAAAAAAAGTTATTTTCAATGATTTAGGAACATTCAAATGGTTATAAGAACATTATTCAAACCTTTTTTAACATTCTACTAACAGCTAGAATAACATTGTTTTGGATATGGATATAAAAAACCTCCACTTACGTTACTGCAAGAACGTTTTTGGAAAACTTTGAGAAAACTTTTTAGAGAACATTCTGAGAATGTTCCCTGTTAGCTGGGCAATGAATCAGTATTTCAGCTAAACGTCCATTTACATCCATCAGACATTACAGAAAAACAAAAAAACAATGCAAGGCTCTAGAAGAGTGAAGGTTAGATGCAGGCAAGTGTGTGTGTGTGCACGTGTTTGAGGGTATGCATCTGTACCCATGAGGTCTACAGCAGTGTGGTCCAGGAATCAGTTGAATGTCAAGGTGCGGTGTGTTTGTAGGACATCTGCTGACATTAGCGCTGACACCAGCACAGTGTATCAGCTCCTGTAAAGGTCGGTAGTTTGAAGAACTGTGCGGCAGAGAGCACACAGAACCTTTGAAAGACCATCATATGTAAACCCAACATACGTGTGGGTTTCTAATAAAATGTGTGAAAATGACCCTGGTGTCTCTCACCCCTGGAACTGACAAAATTATCAGGATGAATTAGCTCAGCAGGAAAAAAAGGAACCAGGGTTCAGCAATGTGGGAGAGAGAGAGAAAAAGATATGACACAAGGTTTTGATTTCTGCTTGACTTCATCTCGCCGTTGGATCTAAGCTGAAAAGTCCTTGAGAAATAAAATTAGATACAAAGAAAGAGAGTCAAATCTGTTCCATTTTAATTAAATTTCCTGTCTGCCACGGCCAGGATTGCCCCCCTCCCTCGCTGGTTGTGTTGTAATTGCATTTGCAGCCTCATTTGAACAGACTGACTGAGGGCTGATTGTATTGGTCTTGTAATAACCACAGTGGGCCCATGGGCTGCCCAGAGCCCGTGGAAACCCCACAGAACTGATCCAACACACAGCACCCTTCTCTCCTCCCCATCATACTACACTTAAGCCCACTGGCTAGTCTTCATTTTTTCTCTGCAGACAGCAACACTGCACTCAAGAATTGAGGGCATGAACTGTTTAGGAAAGATTCTTCATAATTGGTCAAATTAAACTGAGAGCTTTCGAAAATTAATTATTTTTTTTTTTTAATTGTTTTTTGAGATTATAATGAGAACAACACATTTCAAGCAACGGCCAACTCGATCTGAAGTTAAAGCACATCAGCTTCCTGTTTTCAGAATTCAGACGTTAATCGAACAAACAAATCAAACATGTCTCAATGAGACAAAAAGAATAAGAAATAAATCAATATCCTTGAGCCCAATACATTTCAAAGACGGCTCTAAGCAGCTGATGAATGTTTCAATCAGAAATGTATTATATCATGAATGGCAGACATCACACACAGAATGAAGCCGGGCGTCTGTCTGACATCAGCTGAAGGGGGAGAATTCTGAAGACGGGGTTCTAAATCTTTCATAGCAAGTGTATAGGGTCAGTTCTGATTGTGTTGACATTACATGTCATAGAAGAAGAATAAATGAGACAAAACAGAGGAGGAACAGAGGGAAAATGAGATTTCAGTCTCCCAAGTCCCAGTATCTGTGCTATAAGTTGCAGTTCAGGGCAGACAGATATCCACCATCTCATACAACTACGATAAGAGTCAGATCTTTTACATCGAAATGTATCCCACAGTTTGACATCAAAAAACAGATCAAAGAAGAAGAGAGAGAAGACAGAGAGACAGAGAGAGAGTAGATACTGATTCTAAGCAGATGAGCAGCCAGTTTTGCTGATGGATAAGTGGTGATCTCCGTGGCGATTACGACTGTTATGTCGGTTCCTTCCACCTCAAAACAGACAATTCCTTCCAGAGTCATCGCCATGCCAAATGCATCTATCTTCAGACCGCACAACAAGCCCACTGTCTGGGAACAGATCCAGCGCTGCTCTCTCATTCCCCTGAAATCTTTAACACTTTAACATCTGACAGATGCGACCACAAAAATAGCAATGATGTGTCAGAAGAGTCTGTGGGCTGTAAAAGCAATTCTTAGACACAGACAGACAAAACGGATGGATGGAGGCATAGACAGACAGAAAGATCTTCACATACAATCAGTCATATGGACTACATATTAATGGTGAGAAAAGAATGAACTCACAGTATGAACTGGCACATAGAAAGGTCATTTTTTCTACAGTGCACAGAAAAGTCATTTTGGGCACAGGAAAAACCATTAAATCTGCCAGAATCTACAGAATCCCCTTTTTCAACAAAAGGTGACGTCTCACACTTTTCACGACATCTAATGTACATAAAGCATAAAACCACTGCTCCCATGACCCGACTAAACGACCTTGAGGAACGAGCTCAGTACAGAAGTGTTTAACAGCTGAAGTTGAATACTGTTAGAGAAAACAGTGACACTTCTTTAGCGTCTGTCTTCATGCTGTGTCTCTCCCTCCGAGACAGGTGCGCAAACGAGAGAGAGAGAGAGAGACAGCGATAAAAGATTCTACTTAAAACACAAAACAGAGCATGAATATTTAACATGTGTAACCAAACAGCGAGAGAGAGAGAGAGACTGAGAAACAAAGAAATCAAAACCTGATATCACTTCAGGCAGGTTTACAGAGATCACCAGGGACTGAAACTGCGCTACTGCGTTCGTAAAAGAAACCGTGTTGATGGAACACAGACACATGACAACGTGCAAACTTACAGACAAAACACACTATACCACGTCCACTCTGAAATACAGACCAATGTTAAAGCAGGTGAAGTTTTGTTTGACTAATGAAGTGAGGGATAGAATGAAAGTACCGTTCGTTTAATTTGTTTGGCTTAGGCAGCAAAAATTGGATTTCAGATGCATGTAGTCCTAACAACAAACAAAAGTGCATGAAATAATTTTTTTATAATCCTGATCCATTTTCACACTGAATGTGGTTTGAAATCTGAATCAAGTATTGGAAGTTTTTGCATATGTTTGAACTCAAGTACACAGCAGAACGACATTAAGAAGACTTTCTGTTCCTCACAGCCTCTCGTTCGTTTGCATCAAATTAAATGGCATTGTCTACTCAGATTACAGTCTATAGGGTTGGTTTTTCATGCCGGTTTCTATAGTAGGTGTACTGTGGTTTATGTAATGTGTGTAAGGTTCATTCTCCTGATAAAGACCTTATTTGAATATATGTTCACTGGAGAAGTCCAGAGGGAGATGATAGCGAGGGCTAATTAACAGAGCTTATTTACATCATCTCGCTCACCAGCTCTATTGCAAAGCTCACCCAGATAACAGTGTTAGGTTGTAAGAATGTTTCTGTAACATTTCCATTAAGTAACAAAAAATGTTATTTTAACGTTCTAGGAACATTCAATATGTCCAGTTTTTCAGGTATTGTATTACATTTTTGCTTGGTTATAAGAACGCTATTTAATATTTTTTAATTGTGCAATGTTTTTAAATGTTCCACTAACTTAAGAATAAAGTTTTATATATGTTACATAAAAATGTTCTACTAATTATGCTACAAGAACGTTTTTTCCTCCTGGAAAAATGAATGACCTCCTGGAAACGTTAAGAGAACTTTTAGAGAATGTTAGCCAACGTTGTAAGAATGTTCCCTGTTAGCTGGGCAGGGGCAGATTTACACACTTGCACAGCGACACTATAACTCACTGCACTGGTGAGCCTTATCTGGGTGAAAATCACCCACACACTACAGGCTTCTCGAAAAAGATCTGCTGATTTTCCAAGGCCACAGTGACTATTCAACCTGTTTATGGGATGTCAACAGTGAGATTTCCTTTGAAAGCAGACAGGATGAAGAAAGTGTGAGTAAAATGAGAAAGTCAGCCGGCCGTGCTGCCGGACATGGATAGATGGTGATGTAAAGATGATGTAAAAGAGAGAGAGAGAAAAATCCACACATCGAGTAGCACTGATCGATCGCTGCTAAGATTGCTGACACACCGTTAACTCCTCTGTGGCCATGTGATTGGTCGATGCCTCGCGGGTTATGATACAGCTTAACGGCTAACTCCCCAATGAGTGCTCAGCCTTCAAGTCGCTTAATTAATATAACACGCTGCTCTATTGATAATCGGTAGAGGAAAGACTCTTATAGACAATCAATACTAATATCAATGCCACGCGATGCAAGCTAATCATTTAATGCAGCTATGTGGCCAGCTATGTGAAATTTTCATTAAAAACGTAATGCACTAAATTGTAGCATTTTTGCTAATGCTAATATAAATCATTGATATAAAAATATGGATTTGAGTTGAAATAATTTTATTATGCAAGATATATATATATATATATATATATTTATAACATTTGACCGTGGTAAATGATTGACCAATCAGAATCCAGCATTTATTAAAGCCATAGAAAATATGTCTAACGCCATGTGCCACAATGGTACCCAGCATCATTCAAATGTGAAATAACAGGTCATTACAACTCAAGCTTCAAAATCAAGCACAGAAGTGAGAAACTTAATCCACACACTACTTACAACAATCACACCGCAGAATAAGGCTCAGATCAGGAAAATAAGTCTTACTCTGACTGGCAGGAAAATTATGTCTGAGTATGAACAAGCAAGAGCAGGGTTACACGAACACGGCACAGGGTCCGAGAATGGTATAATCACAAGATAAACAGACATACAACAGCTTACCATGGCCGAGTAAGAAAGGTTTTCTGGTCCAGTGGGCAAGTCATAAAAATACAATTTTACCACATGTAAACAGTGGCAGAAATCATTAAATGTGGACGGCTGTCACCTCCAAATAAATGCAGTGCAGGCAGTGCTAAAGATACAGTGAGAACTGGAGGTTGAAAGAGGGTAAAGATAAGGATTATATTTCATGCCCAATATCTTTAGCCGTTTAACCAATAGGATTAAATGTGAGATACAAAACACAGAGACAAACCCCTGCTGTTTGGGATAGTGTATGTACAGTTTCTGAACACCAGTATTTCTACAGCATTTGGTAGAAAACTGTTTCTCTGAGTATGTCTATCTTCTCTCTCTCTCTCTCTCTCTCTCTCTCATTTTGATCTCTCCTCTGCAACCTTCCTCGCTCCAGAACAAAGGGTCAAAACCGATAAGGAAGTCTCTGAGAGTTTTTCTTTCAAACCCAAGTAGAGAATTAGGTGTCCTAAGCTCTCTCTCTCTCTCTCTCCTCTCTCTCTTTCTCTCTCTCCCTCTGTCTTAATGATTGAATAGCTACGCTCTTATATTTGACTCTCTGTAAAATTATATTTACACCGAAAGAAATTCATTGGGAACGATTTTAAGGTTAAATGTCACTGGATAACAGTGATATGTGCTGTTACATTACATCAAACATTAACATTTTAACTTACAACAGTGTGTCTTGTTGGTTGTGTGGTATTTAAAGCTCTGAGCTGGTCACTGAACAGTGGCTGGCTCATTACCCACACAGGCCACTGTGAGCTGCAGCATTTGTGCCCATCAGCAAGAAACTTAAGCCAGGCTGCTACAGGGTGTAGGACAGGGAAAGACTGTACACCAAGAGGTGCCAATGAAAGTCATGTGATCTGAGCCTGAGATCAGCTGAGATGAAGGTCTCGTGTTTGTGATGTGTCATTTCCTGTTTTCATCTCACAGCTGTATTTATTAATCACGTAATACAGATGTGAGCTCTATAAATGACCCTCTCAATGGCTGTTTTAGTGTGTGGTTTGCCTTTGAACGATCACTGTAGAGAAACAGTACAGCACATGATGCTGTACTGCACATTCAGCTGAATTTTCACATGCAGCCCTTGCATTTAACATTATTACTTTTAATAATACAGCTCAGATTTCTCCTTGTGAATACTCTCTCATTTAAAACACTGAAGGTTTGTAAAATCGTAAAGAAATTTACTTAAAATTTACTTTAAAAAAATCAACTTTATAAAACAGACGGACCCATTACATGAATTGGAACTTAGAACTGGGATCAGACAAAAATGTTTCATTAAAAGCAGGTATTCCTGGCTATTTCACACACACACACACTCACACTCACAGATGGAGGGTACAGCAATCCCATGGGACAAGAGAAAGTGAGAGAATCAGTGAATTATGTAAACAGATAAGACATCACACACAGCCAGATAACACACACTACACTCATACAAACCTCACATAAACCTCTATTCCTGCTTAGAGTGGAACTCATGCTTTCCAGAGATGTGCAATTACACCTAGAAACATAGCGGTTTCAATCCAGATTACTATACAGTGTAAACCAGAAACTGGTTCTTCAAAATACAGTATAAGCAAATATAAACTTGTTGAATAATAACATGGTAAATGCATTAAAACATTCAGAGGTACCAATTTGAATGCAATCATTACACTCAACAAAAACACAAATGCACACACCCAAAATACTAGGGGAACAGAAATGCGACAGACCTCCTGGAAAGAAGCGAAAACAGAAAAATGAAGACGTGGGAGACGGAGAAAAGGAACATTCTCATTTATTATAATTTTGTGTCACCAGGAATCGAGCCACTTTCCCTGAAGGCATTTACATCAGAATTATGCAACTCTATTTTTGTCATTTTCTAATGGAAGCAGCCATATGTGTACACACACACACACAGATCCACAACATGCCCATGCAGAACCAGGCAATACATCTAATGAAAGAAACCACCAGGCTATGAAATAACCAAAATACCACACCGATCAAGCAAGTAAAATATCAAGCGTACTGCAACACCAACATCTGCAATATACCGTATATTCAAATATTCTTTCTACATTGTAACAGCGAAACACAAGCAGGAAATGGAATACATTACTGAACACTATGGCCAAGCAATATTATTTTATTAGAAGTTCACTCACACGGCTCGGATACCTGGTGGATATTTCTTTTCTCGCAAATATGTTTTGCATCTTTTTCACATTTTGTTTTTTTTTAATACAGTAAGAAATAAGTCCTGCTTTTTTTGAAACTACAACAGTGTGAAAAAGAGTTATCCAACTCGTTTATTTAAAAAATAAGAACATTTCAGGTGTGTAAAGAAATTTATATTCAGGCACAATTTATCTTCCTTATTTTTAACATTTAAGACTAAGACTTTATATCGTTTTTTAAAAAAGTTTTTTACGACAGTGCAAATAGTGCGGTGCAAAAGATACAAATAAATAAAAGACCAGCTAGATAACACATTTTGATAGAAGCTAAATGATGAATGAATGACCTGACCTGGGCAGATGAAATCACCATGGATACCAGCGATATATATATCACTTACATGATGCTCAACATATGTTTTATAAATCATGATACGGCTTTAGAAAACGCTCTTTGAAAGTTTCATTTATACACTTGCGTGTACATACACACAGATGTCTTTGGATGCACAGGCCAATATCCAGTTGAGATAAGATTGTATCACGCATGATACAAAACACAGGTCACACTTCCCACAAATCAGATTCATTATGCGTCACACCACACAAACATACACCAATGACCTTTACATACACAGCCACTTAAATATGCAGAGACCAGTGAGATCTGATGCATGTACAGATTATAATCAATAACATTTACATTCATCTCGATGGTGAATGCTTTGCAGCTCTACCCAACTAACCGGTAACATTCTCAGAATATTGGCTATCATTCTCTAAAAGGTCTCTCAAAGTTATCACAAAGCGTTCTTGAAGTAATGCTAGTAGACTTTTATTAATGCTATATATCATATATTATACACATATATATAAATGTCCAAAAACATTTGAAATTCCTAGTACTTTCAAAATAACATTTTTGTTATTAATGGAAATGTCACAGAAACATTCTTACAACCTAAAATTGTTAGCTGTGTAGATGTGACCTGTGCACACGGTTCCTGAAACCTTTTCATTTCAATATCCAATGTAAGCATGCATTGGTTTAGTGCAGTGCAACCAGTTAAGCCAACTAAAACGAATGCATTTGTGGCATCTTTGCAACATGCATGTAGTGCGACTTGCTGATTAGGTGCGTGTAACTCTCTCAGAAGACTCCACCTTCTATGACATCACAAAGCCCACAGTGTGACAGAGTGTAAATTGAATTGAGACAGAAGAGGAAAGTGAGAGAGAGTGACTGACAGGTTAAGAGGAGGTGATATTGATGCCGTTAAAAGCGAAAGTCAATCCGCAAATTGAATTACATCTTTTATCTGACAGGTCATATCCTGTTTGATTAATGATAAACTGACTTATAGTCTGCTCTCTCAGGACGCTCAGAGTAAAACACTTCCAGAGTACACGGCAAAGAGAGGAAATGTCAAAACGAACCTGTCACATCTGTAAATACACCATACATCCTCCTTACAAATACAAAAGATGCTTAAAGTTATATAAAGTTATAATAAAGTTACAAATCATCAAGCTACAATAAACAAGTTTGGCACCAGTTTCTAAAGTTTCCTTCCTTCTGACTGCAAGCTTCCCACCTTAAGTGTGAGAGGTCACGGGTTTGAGTCTTGCTCAACAACTTCAACTAAAATTACCGTTCGGCAGTAATTAGAATCTAGCAATGCCTTCTGTATGCTAACACCAGTGCTAGATCATGACAATCCATTTGCCCTTTATACCATGAGATGACAAATGTGTTATTTAGCTGGAGGGGAAAAACACTCTAGAAATACAGTCTGTCTGCAGTGAGCTCTACTGAAAGGGGCTTGAATAAAGAGAGATAGAGGAAGATATGAGCGACTCTTTCACTTTGCTCGCTATCCTCCCTTTGACATTTTAATCTCCAGTGACGAGGGTCTTTGTGTATCTGCTGGAAAACCGTTAAATTCGCTCACACACAGTGACAAAGAAATACACATCACAGCACGCACACACTTAAATAGAGAGAAAAGGCTGCCAACCCCACATATGCACGCACCACCACCAATGTGCTTTCATACACTTTACGATTCCAACACATTACCATGACTTCTTGATGAACAAATCAGTCACGGACACCCACACATGCGAATTCACACAAAACACGTTAGATGTGAAAACGATGATTCACTTTGTGATAATCTGTCAAAACGGTGCGGTTTAGCAGAAAGAATATTACACATGCACACAGTGCCCAGACAACGCAGGTCACCTGCTTTCTAAAAGCAGAAAGATGTGTCACATAAAAACAGAAGGATCTGCGGAATGCAGAATGAGGCGTTCACACTTGGATATAGTTGGTGGATTCAAACCGGTTTGACTACACTTTGCTGCTGCAGAATGGCAATATGTTTGCATCAATGCTACTACCATGTGAGTATTGTATTAACAGCCATGTTTACCAATGTAATGATTATTTATATGGGCAAAAATATAGGAAACAGCGTGAGGTGCACACTGAAAGAGACATAAACAGAACATAAACAATGTTCACACCTGCCAAATAAACAAAACGCGGAACTACAAACTCCAGTGTGAAAGCGCAGTGAAGTCTTGGAATGGCTCCAGTTAACAAACATATAAAAATCCCCTACAGAGCCTCTGCCAAAATATCACACGCTCTTAGCATTTATGATCAGATGTTTTCTAATTATGGCTTCATAAACTGGAGAGGAATTTAATCCGTGCAGCCCTCCTTCACAGCACCTTGGTCTTGGAATTAAAACATTACTTTAAAATATTCACAGAATTTCTGTTTCTATTCAAATTGAAATAAATGAGGTGCTAGTCTGGATTGTGGCGAATCATTTTTCACTGCACTAGGTGAATATAATTCATGTCCTGTTGGAACAACACGACGACATGCTGCCTGTGGTTGACCTGCTCACAATGATGACACTGGCTCTCTAGCAGATGTTAATTGTGTAGAGCAATGCGGAGTCACTCCAGATTAACCACCCGACACTTGAAGAGAGCAGGGGGCAACGTGAGAGGTCTGGCAATATGACACTCAGTAATTATCATGGCAAATGATCAGGGCAAAAGCCACACACACGTTGGGTTTTTATGTTTTATGGGCATATTTCATAGACATAATATTTTTTATACTGTACAAACTGTATTTTTATCCCTTAACCCTACCCCTAAACCTAACCATTAAAAATAACTTTATATTTTAACTTAGATTTTCAAAATAGATCATTCTGTATGATTTACAAGCTTGTTTCCTTGTGGGGACCTAAAAATTAATCCTTAAATAAAGATTACAATAATTGTGGGGACATTTGGTCCCCATAACTGAGTGAATATCAGTACAAACATACTCACTCACACACACACACTCCCTCAGCATGACACGGACAGAGAGTCAAATGGCTGGATAGATGGACTTCTGTGTGGATGTCTGGATGACCTCATAAACACACAGACAATGCAGGACAGGACAACTCACAGGTCACTGAGAGAAAAAGATAAATTAACCACATAATACGGACAGACAAAATCATTACTGTCATTACCAAACCATCAACGTTTAGACAAGTTATCAAAATTATTTCCCTCCAATTACGCCCGGCTGTTCAACAGATGTCCACGACCAACATCTACAGCCACTAAAACACATGCGATAGAAATGGACGTGTGCTTTCAAGCTCATCGTCTGACAAGTAATCTAATCTTTCTCTTTATGTCGCAAGCGTGCTAGAGCTCTGCTCTGCATTTCTCGCGGCTGCTGTGTTATTGGATGGCATTATTGAGGTGGATAAAAATAGCAGGTGGTCCCCGCTGGCATTGTGTGCCAATATATCACAACTGCTTATTGAAATCGGCTACATGGCTCTGTTGGGAACGTCTGCACGACGGTGTGGGGTTCAGATCACGCAGCACAAGAGACAAGCACTCAGCTACGATATTATTCTGTTTGCTGTGTTTTTTATAGAGTGCTGTTTTGTAACTGTAAATGTGTTTTGTATGACCATACAGGTTATTATTATACTGTCATTTTCTTTAGGGTGCTAACAGTAGCATTGCTAGATCAAGTCTTCATGCTTTTTGCCTGATGCTTGATGTTTTTCGTCAGCGTTAATGTTAGCTTTACTATTACTGCTTAAATTGTTTGTTACACAAGACGTGACAATAAAAAAGTCTCTCTTCCGCGTGACTCAAAAATTTTTTAAACTAATCATCGTATAGGATGTTTTATTGGTCACTTGGTTTCTATTTCTGCTGTGATGTACGTGGCTAGCCCCGCCTTTGGTGAAATGTCATTGGTCCAAATGTCTGCCCCTCGCAGCTGAATATTAAACTGTGCTGAGTTGCACAGCTTTCTTGCTGGTAGGATTGTGTTGACTGAGTTCCCTTGCCTGTGGGAGTAACCAGATTTGTGTTGATTTTAGGGTTGTGAAGTGGGATGTAATAGAGGTAGATAATTCATTTAAAGTTTTTTATTTACCAATAAGTCAACCCTTATTCATTATTACAGAGCTTAGTGAAAAAGAGAAAGTGAACAAAACTTTTATTTTAACAAATCACAACCATTCATCAGCACAGCAGTCTTAAGATAAATTATATGATTATTATTACTACTAATAATAATAATGAAAAATGTGAGACTAATTGACCCTCAGCAACTGTTTGTGAAGCATCACTGAAACAGCACAGCTCATTAAAACACGTCTCATCTGTTATGAGGTTATAATTTGCAATTTCTGTTTAGCCTTTCGGCTATCCAGTTCTTGCATCAGTAACAAGCGCCTCGTTCTTCCTGACTTCCGAACTGCTTACTTTGCAGTTCCTATCGAATCATTTAACAGACTTTCCTTCTGACTGAAAATCTATAGTTCAGCCCCCAATAAAAACTCCTCCTCATAATCCTTCATTAAATGGTTGAAATCATTGATTTGAGAAGGTTATAAAGACTTTCCAATCATTTCTATTATAAAAAAACAAAAGCTTTAAATTGTCTATTTTTCCACAAAACCTCCAACTCACCCCATAGCGGCACAAAGAGAAAACCACACGTGTATATACATACTGTATATATTGTGTGTGTATTGTGTATGTCTGTACAGACATCGCTGTTTCACACCTGTTCGGCACAACTGCAGTTAATTATGCTCTGATCCCCATCAATAATAAATGAAATCTGCCAGTATTAACAAAGGGAACCGCAGTCATGTCCTGTTCTACACAATTCATATAATGAACATGACAAATTCACGTAAACAATACAACACTACACAAGAGTACATGTGAACAATAAGGTCTACAAGGATACTCAAGCTTTTTTATACATCAGGAATTCATTGGATTCAAAAGTGGCCGTGTTATACTAGAACTGATCCAGGTGATTGGAGATCGTGTTCGTGACGGCTCTCCTTTCCATTTGATGTGAGCAAATGACTTAATTTTGATGCATTTTCTCCATAATTTACTCACTCTCATGTCATTCCAAATCTGTATGACTGTGTAACAGAACACAGTGTACAATGGAAGTCAATGGATACCATTGTTGTTTGGTTACCAGCAAACTTCAAAATGTCTTCTGCTGTGTTCCTCAGAAGCAAACAAAAGTCACACAGGTTTGGAATGACATGAGGGTGAGTAAATGACAAAAGGATTTTTATTTTGGTGTGAACTATCCCTTTAAGAACTTACAACAGTATAACAAGTAAAACAATCATATTGTTAAAAAATAACAAATTGTTATTTTGTTTGTTTACTAAATATCTCTGTGATATGTTATACGTTGTTGACAAACTATCTGTAAATGAGCGTTTAATATGCTTACCCTCAGGGCCTTGCAATTACAGATTCACCCTTGAGGTCATGTTACCATGGTTACCGTTCTCCCCTCGTCATGACGACCTCTCCTCCCACCTTATACAAACTCTTCTCCAGCTGTCTGAGGACCTGCTGTCAGGACAGCTCTTCTACAAGCTGCCACGTGTTTGAAACGCTATTTAACTGACCCTGGATCAGCGCTTACAGGCAGGCTCTAAGTTCAGTTGACGGGTGGCAGTGGCACACACCTGACGTAAGGGATGTTGAAAATTTGTAGCTTGCGTTAAATAGAAAAAGTGAAAAAAAGTGTGAGAGTTTGTGTGGGTTTGTGTGTGTGTTTTGAGTCAGTCCTTTTGCCTTAGGCTGTCTCAACATCTTACCGCCATCCTGCATTTCGGTCTTGTTCCCTTGCAGGTGTGTGAAAGTGTTTGAAAATGTGTGTTTGTGTACTAGAGCGCTTACATAGTGAACTATTAAAGCTGTGCAATCAAAAATCCAATTTTCTTTAGGGCAAGCCATTTGCTAAGAGCTTTTATGGTTTTGTTCTGCGTGCAGCACAATTAGAGATATTTATTTAAAGAAAATTGTCGTTTTGTAGCTTCGAGTCCATCTGTATTAGCTTTGAAGTCTAAAATTTTCCTGAAAATCGCCAAAATTTACTTTGAGCAAAAAACTCGCATTTAAAGTTTGTAGTCTTTCTCTAAATGAAAAACAGAAGAGAACTGAAGAACTTAGAAACAAGAACTCTATCTGGAATAAAAAAATCGGTCTAATCTATTTCTCTAGGTTGGTTAAACACGGTTTACTGCTAACATAACTAAAACCAACCTGAAAAGGGGCAGGCTAGCTTCCTGTTTCAACAAGAAATACATCATCCCTGAACACTACTTAAAGATGCAGTGAAATTGAAATCTTGCTACTGACATTATCGAGCTGAAATATCAGAGCGTTTACAGGTTAGTGGGCAGCGTTTGTCTGCAGGTCTGATCACATGAAACATTCATGTACCCCCACATGAACACACGCAGCAGGGGCTCATGCAAACATATGTCTCAGGGAGTGAGTGATCACTTTACCAGAGGTTACCAGACACCCGAAGGAAATGATGTGGTGTTATATGGATGAACGCTCCCCATTAAATTTGGCTCTTTGAGAACTTTACACACAGACACATGACACAATCCCACACTACATGCTTCCTGGGTCAAATACGAACACTTGCCAACACTAGATAAAATTACTACTTACAATTACTACAGTCACTGACCAGGAACACAAAAGAATCCAATCCAAGACATACAACCACATATTTAAGAAAACATCTGACACGACTTTTACCTCACATCAGTTTGTCTTTATCTTAAAGGACAGTTCACCCAACAATGAAAAAGTTCCCATCGTTAACTCATCCTCATGTCATTCCAAACCTGTATGACATTTTGTCTTCTGTGAAAAGCCAAAGAAGATATTTTGAGAAATGTCTCTGTAAAGTCAATGAGTGTCACTGTTGTTTGATTACCAACATACTTCAAAATATCTCCTTTTGTGTTCCTCAGAACCATAAAGTCATACAGGTTTGGAGTGACATGAGAGTAAATGATGGAAGGATTTTTATTTTTGGGTGAACTATCTCTTTAAGTATTTTTTTCCAAAACTCTTGGAATATTTCTCGCCTTGAGCCATGGAAATGAATACATTAGGAACTATATGTGTCCCCTGCATGTTTTTGTGACAGGTGCAGTGACCGAGAGATGAAGACTGGCTCGTTTATGAAGCTGTGAGTGACAGAAAGATCTGTGCTGATGGTCACTTACATACAAAACATAAGTAATTTATAATGAGGGGAAACAACTAAATATCACTTTCACATAAACAACTATATCAATTTTGTATGATCAATAAAATTCTTCTTTACTTTAATTTGGCTGATGTGGCACTCTGGTTTGGCTGAAGTTCATTCTGGACCCTGCAAACTAACATGAACAGGATCTGTCACGCACTCTCTTTTTCTCTAGATGTTTATCATTGACTAAACACAGGCCAGACACACAATGCCTGCTAAAAATACTCGGACAGCTGTTAGTGTGGAGACGAGCACAGCCAGCGCTGCATCCAGTGACTGATTTCAGCTGGTAATCACTCAGTGTTTAGCTCATCTTTTAGTGGCCCATCAGAGCAGGCAGAGTTGTGTATGAAAAAAACATGCACACATAAGACCATAATTATTTCTCACAATATTAGTTACATGCATCAAGCTAAGAAAAAGATATTCATGCTTCATTCTAGTAACTGTGGTATTTGTAAAACCATGGATGACTAGATGACTATAGTAAGACAATGTCGCTTTCATGGGAAGTCTTTTCACTCGGCAGCTATGTTCCCAACGTCTACCCAGCTAACAATTTTAGGTTGTAAGAACGTTTCCCTAACGTATCCATTAGGTAACAAAAACATTAAAAATGTAATTTTGCATGTTCTATGAATGTTCAAAACGTCCATTTTTAAACATTAGACAATGTATTAACATTATTGCTTGGTTATAAGAAAGTGCTTATAACCAAACATTTAAGAATAACGTTTTTGATATTTATGATATGTAATGTTAAAAAACATTTTGCTAATGTTACTGCAAGAACAGTTTTGATAACTTAAAGAGAATCTTTAGAGAATGTTTGGAGAACGTTCTCTGCTAGCTGGGTCTGGGCAGCTATTTTAATCATACAAGCCCAAGCCTTATCTACTTGAATAGGGGAAAACCAATATCTCTAAAATTGCTTGCTAAGGACACAATAAACATATTTCCTAACATCAGTTAAACCTGACACAAGCGTGTTCATGAGTTCGCTCACGTATGCGTGACTATTCATGCATGTGGAATGTTCTCAGGCATGTTCTGCTGACATCAAACCCCTCACGTCAAGCACGGTAGCGCAGACCTGTCTCACATAACCGTGTTCTGAGGACCTGGAGGGAACGTTTAAGCAATGTTAAAGTAACGCCTGCTGCAGGTTGCTGTTCAACATATGATACTGATAATTAACACAGCAGTGTTCGATGGAGGATCACGTGACGTTTGTGGTTGAACACAATACATCTTGGCAGTAGGAGCTCGGGTTAAAGAAGCTGGTAACAGAAAGAAGAAAAGATCAGCACACACACACACACACAAGAAAATGTTAAGTAAGGTTTGCACAATGCTGGGTGGTTGCTAGGGTGTTGCTATGAGGGTGCTTAAGTGTTGTAAGTGATTTTAGCCCATCCCTCTGCTGTTGCTATAGTGTTCCAGAAGGTTCTTAAGGCACTTTCAGATATTTACATAATGTACCATGTCAAAAGACCCTACACCCAAGTTTCTACAATTTTGGTTCCTAGACATGACTTTGATCCTCCATCACATCTCTCTTTAACAATCCATGTGATCTAGAAAAATGTGGCACAAAACCAGCACAGTAACAGAGTTTGATTTGACACCTAAGTTTAATAATTAACGATGCACTATTTACCACCACTCAGTGCTTTTCTTCTGACCCAGGTCCTAAAGGCAGCCATATTAATGAATCTCACTGAAATTACTTCCATATCAGCAATAATAATAATCATAATAATATATATTTTCTCTAGCAAAAATCCTTAACAATGTCATGTTAATCACTTTCCTTTTTCCTTACTTATGAACTGTAAGTCTTTATATATCTCATTTACTCTGAAGTTAAGCGGTGGGCAAGAATAACACATACTGGTGACGTTATTAAGTACGTAGGAACTCAGGGCCGTAAGAAAACATCTTACTTTGAAGCTCAACAGGACAGACTCATCTTCTCTCTTTCTGTCCATATCATAAACCCTTATTCGTAAGCAGGCGTCTGCTCCCTAAAAAACAAAAAGGGTGTTTGCTGTCTAAATAAAGAACTGGGCACCATTACTTTAAAACAGAGCTTACACCTCTCTGTCGCTTTTTCTCATGATGAAAGGTGGGGATTAATAAGAAATGGTGTTGCCAGGGTAACAGGAAGCACCAGTGGGAGTGGTCGCCGCATTCTGAAAAATGGACCTGGGAGAAAGTTTAGCAGTAACAAAAACCCAGCAAACACACGTGTGTGATCGCACGCCTGATCTCAAGAGTGCTTGCTTCTCTCCTAAATCCCCTGGCTGTTTTGGGTAAGATAAAGGCCGCTGAGAGAGTTTGTGTTTTTGTGTTTTCTTAGAGATCTGCCTGCCACACGGCAGCTGGTATATGAGAACTGATTAAAGACTCCCTCTCTCTCTCCCTCTCTTAAAGTAATACACAAATGAAGGGCCTTTCATCGGCTTTTTCCGTGGTGAGTTATGCTCGGCAGATTGGTCTGTAATTGCCCAGTGACGAGTGAAGTTTGTGAGATGCGCCGTCCGTGTTTGGCCTGAATATATGAAAGCATCTTCATATACAAAAGCTCTGTGACGAAGATGATGATAGATCACTCAGAACAAGCGCCGCCTGTTACGTAAACGTGCCTGCGATGCTCTAACATGCAAACACACATGCAAAGGCACAAACACACTTAAATGTTGACAAGAGTCTGTTTAACAGCAATGAAATATTGCATGTGCAGGTGTGTGTGAAGTGTTAACCCCGTGGGGGCAAGTGTGTATGTGCCTGTTTTATGGTTCTGGCAATATGACTCAGTCCCCTGGTCTGCCGACTTCCTACTTTAATCATCATTATCAAGTAGAACCATATATTTCCTGTGTGTGTGTGTGTGTGTGTGTGTGTACCAGCAAAATAAGAATCAGCTGCAATAAGACTTTAATTCAATAATTCAATGCTGTATAATATTATATCAAATAACAAAAAAGAGTTGTTGATGCAACACTCTTAGAACATTGGCTTATGTTCTTTAAAAGTAAAACTTATCAAAGAATGTTCTTGCTGTAATGTTAGTAGAATGTTTATGTTTAATGTTACACATTATATATCATAAACATTATTCTTAAGTGGTGAGTGGAACGTTTAAAAACATTACAGAATTAAAAGCATATAACCAAGCAATAACATTAATACAATGTCTAAAACATCTGGACATTTGAACATTCTTAGAACATTCAAATTACATATTTTTATTGTTTTTGTTACTGTTCTTACGTTTCTAATAAAGCTGCTAATAAAAAGTAATGCTGCTATACAGCTTATAATGCTAAAAAAAAGCTGTACCGTAGATTCTATCACTCAACTCTGCACTGAACCTTAGGTCTAGGTTATAGGACTCAGAATCACTGTTTTCAGAGGCACCTGGAGTGGCACTGGTAAGCTTCCTACTAAAGCAGCATCATATTCATCACAGAACATCATAAGTGACTGATTAGGACATTACCTCTGCATGCACTTTTCGCAATGCTTCATGGGATTGCCTTGTCTATGAAGGATCCATGTGATGCATTAAGTTGCCCACCTTTTGAAAAAACTGTGCCAGGAGCTTAGGTTGCCTTAAAATGCTTCTGTAGGCAGCTCCCTAGGTTTTTGAAAAGAGCAAATCATATCTTACTCTGCACAGGAAGTACAGACGGAAAGTGGGAGAGAATTCGGTATTATCGGGCTCAGCAGGACCCAGAAACCTTAAGTTCAGAGACCAGTTAAGTTCAGGGGGTGAAAAGAATGCTAGATATTTCAGTTGTGTGTATGCATGCAAGAGTTGATGTATTGCTGCACCTCATGGTGTAGAAAGGTAGAGAAAAGAGAGACAGAGAGAGTGCAAGTGTGATACACAGGAAGTTAAGTGGTTTAGTAATGACTGAGATCTGAAAAGTGATCAGATAGCCCCCAGGGATGTTTTTCCTCTCCCCGGACGTGAGTTAACATATCTGGGCATCCCTCCAGAATCCCACCCCCCTCTATAAGCCCTCTCTCCCTGTCAGATTTCTGGTGCGTCCAAAGTAGAAGAATGAGAAATGTCATCTCCCTCTGGTGCTCTCATCAAAGCTTCTGCTCCAACTTCTCGCTCTCCCGACGCACACGTGGAGAAACGATGCGAACTAAAGGTCACTCGCTCCTTCAGAGTTGCTTGCTCTTCACTCTCGAGCAGCTCAGCTGTCTGCTCACTTTTTAAAGCTCTGTTCAACTCCATTGTGCATGTGCAGCCGTCGCTGTTCACTGCATTTAAATGAGGCCTGTCTTGGCTGCGCTCCTGTTCAGTTGCATTCCCTGCACGTATAGACGTGTGCATGCCTTGCATCCATCGACTAAACGGACCTTTACTTTGGTTTGATCTCACTCAAATTTGACACGCCTCACTTTCAAGAAGAACCCAAAGCCAATTTTCCTTGCTGTTAGCGGCTAATAGAGCTTATAAACATAGTTTTGTACTTCAAAAACTGTTTTGACTGTGGAGAAATACATTATTTCAGCATAAACGTTCCTGTATCTGGAGCGGTTTTCTGGAGAAAGACATAAGCCATGATAAACTTCCATGGCCCAACTAACTGGCGACATTCTCAGAACATCTCAAAAAAGTGCTCTCAAAGTAATTAAAAAATACTGGCAGTAACGTTAGTAGAACTTATTTTAATGTTATACATCATATATACCAAAAGTAGTTAAGTTAGTGCAACGTTTTAAAAAGAACTGAAAAGTTTGAATAGTTTGAAACTGGATGTTCCTAGAACTGTAATGGAAGCATTTAAAGGGAAACGTTCTTACAACCTAAAATTGTTAGCTGGGGATGCATCTGTGTATGTGTTTCCTCACGACTGGTTGAGGAAAGAAAAACAAAGTCTTTAATCTTATTTCAGGGAGAGTCATTAATATGGCTGTCTTTAGGACCTGGGTCAATAGAAAAGCGCTGAGTCGTGGCAAACGGTGCCACCAATGTATCCATCACATTCAGTGCCACATTACCCAAGTCATCAAGTGCCGGACTGGCCCGTTTCCGCTCGGCTTCTTCTATCCTTTAGAACTCATTACTCACGCCTCTGCATACAGAACCGGGCTGTTTACTTGTCGTCAGCATTTCAACACTGTGCGTGTGTGTGTTTAACGGGTTGATATCTGAGATCACAGCGCTGTACCCACGATCATAAATATTGATCAGAAATAGTCATCATCTACCTGTCTCTAAACACACTCTCTCTCCTCCTCTTTCCATCAGTCACCTGATTTACAGAGACGGCTGAATTTATTACTTATTTTATTTACTTCATTTTCAGCTCATAAAACTCCAGCCAGGAGAACAGCAGGGGACAATTCACAAACATGCACAAGCACATAAAAGGGGGCGGACCCTCGCGTCAGTCACTGCTGTGGCATTGAGATTAGATGGAATTGTAAACGTACAAGATCCAGCATTTCAGCGCAGAATTTTGTACATAAAAACTCAAACATAACAAATAGAGACATTTTTGGTGCTTTAGGTACTCGAGTTGCTCTCTCAGGAATGAAAATTATTGTACTTGACTTGAAAAGGTGACGCCCAACTGGGTTCAGAACCAGAACACGGACTGTCTCTTAAAGAACTATGAAGAATCCCCTATTATGTTCAGAGGAATTTAAAATGTTTCTCTATGGCATCGTGGGACATTTAAAAGGCCCTCCTATTGCACCATGGGATGTTGAACGGTTCTCCAGTGGAATTATGGGAAATATAACAGGTTCAGCTCCTAAGCATCATGCTTTCAGACACTTTTCAGTATCTTTATTTTTCACAGTGTATGGAAACGACTAAACCAGCCACAAAATACTCCTACTGTCAGTATAAGTTTCTCTATCTACCTTCCGTTTTCTCACTATAAATTCATGTGATATTTGCCTTGGCCCCCTCTGTCATATAACAGTAACGGTTTGAAATTAGACTCGAATGAAGATTTAGCTCTGAGAGAAGCACAAATCTAGTCTAAGCTTTCCAAGGTACAGCGAGTGTAGGCTGACAGTGCTGAAACATCCTCTCTCTCTCACTCTCTCTCTCTCGCTCCGCATCATCTCCAGCTAAAGGATGAGAAAAGTGCATGACATTTAAATAAGTCATCCGACGCTGATCACCGCGACTGCTCTAAATCCATTATGAAACCATTACATCAACCTCTCCGCGACACACACACCGCACGCTCGCCTGCCGTTTCATTTCTTTCTCACTTCTTCTGACACATCTACCACTTTTTAACACGCGTGTTTCAAATCACCTTGCTTTCATCTAGTTAGTCCAACTAAAACTTCTCACTTCTATTCTGAGCTTCTAAACCTCACCGAGCGTAAACGGTTTCCCACAGCGACTGCAAATAAAGAGAGATCCGAAACTTTTAACCTTTTTATATTCCTTACTATCAACACTTCAGCATACACGTGTGATGCACATGCTGCTAGCTGGAAAATTTGGTCATCACAAACACGATAAATTAAGGAATACTGAGAGAGATACAAAAGGGACGTGGTGTGAATTAACAAAAATAATTATTGTTTTCAAATGATTAAATTGTTTATTTTATTTTATCTTTCAACAAAGAGGCAGCGTTTCAGATAGGTCCAGAGTTTTAATGGGCAGAGCTTCAGGGGCTGCTTCTCCAGGGCGGGGCCTCATATGCTGTCAATCAAAAAAAACCTTCTCCCTACAGGGCACTTTAAATCTGAACTAATACATTATCCAGTGTGTGTGTGTAAAGCACAGAAGCGAATGTGCAGAGAATCTAAATCAATCTTTTCCAACTGGGCAGAACAACACTAAGGCTGTAAATTTCCATCCAATCAGAAGCCACACCACCACAAAACATAAGGAGAGGCCTAAACAAAATGAAATGTGATTGTGTAACCGCACAATCAAATCCACATCAGCGCTGCCAAAAATTCTCATCCTGTTTGTCCAAATGAATAAACTGTATATTTTTATGAGTTCAATTTGAATCAGGTCCAGAACACTTAAAAATCGGTCCGATTCAAGCCTAATAAGGGCACATTTCCATTTCCTGCAACCGGTTCTCAGTTAAAGCAATTGTTCTAATTCAAATAGTGGCTATTGTTTATATCTTCAGGTAACAGTAAAAACTGATTCCCTGCGTCAAGAAAAACAAGGTTTTCTGCTGATTTCTCAAGGCTGCTTCTCTTTGATTACTCCTGGCTCTCATGGGCGCTTTCCTGTTGCCGTTTATCAGTCTGCTGGTTTTTGTTGTAAACGGCGGTGCGCGTGTATGTGTGAGAAACGTAAAGGTATTTATCACACAGTAATGCTGCTTCATTGATATTCACAGCTGCCTGTGGATCAATGGACCCTGGCAGTCCAGCTATTATTTCATTTCTTGTATCTAAAAGGCGTATCGAGGATTCAGCTAAATTGTTTGGAGCTGGTTTTGGCTGAGTCGTCACAAAGGTGCTGTGTGGGCTGAAGGCATGGAAAAGGTTTCAGTAGAGATAGTAGAAAATTGAAGTTTGTAAGAACGTTTCCCCAGCATTTCAAAAATGTTAAAAATGTTATTTTGAATGTTCTAGGAATGTTCAAAACATCCAGTTTTGAAAGATTTTGTATTAACGTTACTGCTGCGTTATGAGAATGTTAATCAAACATTTTTTCAATTGTTTAACTTCCACTAATAATTTAAGAATAATGTCATATATATATACACACACACACACACACACACAAATATAAGTTTTCACACAATAGCACAAAACCCTGATCCTGTAACATTATCTACAGTCTCTCTCTCCTGACTGAATTGTTGCTGACTGTAAATAAAACTATACCAACCTATACATGTCAATTTGTAGAAAATGAGCTTTTAAAGAGAGAAGTGTAAACAGTGGAGTAAAAACAATCTGAAGGTGAGGTGTAAGGGAATTTGAATAAAACTTATCAGCGAGGCTCATGAATATTAATCGTATGTCGTGAAATATTTGCACGGTGGAATTACCTCAGGCTTGTTTCTTTTCTGTGCTGTAACCACTCAAAATGAAACTCTCAGGATATACGGATTAGGGCTGACAACAGAATATGTCACTTTAGTTCAGGTGTTAAAAATGAAACACACAACCGTTATATCTGGAAGAATAAAAACTCGACATGTTTGCTTCGTCTCCGGGTGGCACAAACTCTTCCAGAGGTTAAACACAGTTAATGAGAGCGCAACCTTAAAAATATAGACTGTTAGGTCAAAGATGAAAAGGACAGATGAGACTGGATATCCCCAGTGGTTGAATGTGCACCCAGAGAGAACATAAAAGACAAGCAGTGTCTCCACAGCTCTCTCTCTGTCTATGTCTCTCTCTCTCTCTCGTTGTGATGGATACCACAGAGACCAGCGAAAGACTCAACCTTCACCATTTAGCTCTGCATGCTGTGAATGCTGAGGGCAGCTACTGCGCATAATGCATTAGTCACAAAATATAAAGTAGGTTCCACCATCTCAATTCATGCGACCCCGGCGCATTTCCTGCCTCCCTGTGCAGCGTGTAATTTATTATTGAGACTGATGCAATTGGAAACGAAGTGTAAACCAAAACAGAGATTTTACTCTGTGCAAACGTCAACGGGAAACCAACTTTATAATTATACACAGCTAATTAGTTTACTGCACACATGCACCTTTTAATTATCGCGCTTTTATGAGCGGTACCCTCAAGCCATCGGAATCAAAGATTTTTCTGCTTTTTCTGGTTCTTGCGAAAAAATAACGATAATAATTATTGATGATTTCAAAGTAATGATTTGAAAAAAAAAACATTCCACAAAAATTCCAAAATCCCGCAACACAAGTTAGGAATGAGGTTCAGTAAGGAATGTCGGAATGTCAGGAACTACTGCTTTAAAATGTATTTAGCCTTTTCACCTGCGATTTCAGCAAACCAAACTGTGTGTGTGTCTGATCGCAAGAATACTGTGAAGTTGATTTAAGTATGTGTGTGTGTGTGTGTGTGTGTGATAATTAGGTTACAGGAGAGATCTTCATGGCGGGAGACACTATCAAGGCCGAGCAGACGGAGGGTTTGCTGAATGTCAGGCGTTGAGGAGAACAGCAGTGATGTTTAAAACATGAGGCCACCACGGCAGTCGACCCCACTGCTTCACTCCTCCTGCTCTCTCTCTCTCTATTTCCTCCATCTTTCACTGGACCCATCACAGATTAGAGAGCACAACCTAAACAACCTCCTGCATCTTTAGCAAACTCCCCAGCCAGCAGAAAACGCTGAATGGTTTGTGTGTCTGTAAGTCTGTTTGAAAGCAGGTGCCTCGCTACTTTCTGCCTGTTAAGGCAGCGTTCTTAATCATCCTAGAGTCTCGTAAGTGAACTGTTTGGAGCATTTTAAATACACAGCAACTCACGTGTCTTCCATTCAGCTCTCTAGCAGAGTTTGAACAATACATAGCTCACAAAAACAGTGGGTAAACTATTTTCAGAGATAATATTTGTTATTAAATAAAATAAAAAATGGATGATCCATATGTGTCACTGAGATTGCCGCAATGCATTCAGGGGTAGCCTTCTTGTGAAGTGTGCAAAAGATGCTACCCTAAAATTTAGCCAAAACGAGTTACCTTAGAAAACAGCGTGATTAAGGCACCTGCAATTTAGTGCACCGCTCACACTGAGTCCAACTATGGTATCTTAAAATGCCGCCTTGGCAAGCAGCTCAATATGTCCTGTAATTTAGGGCTTCAGTGTGGCTTGACCACCCCTGTCGCCCATGTCTATTCGTTGACTCTCTTTTCCCTGACTGGCTGTTCATTACCACACACACCTTGCAATTGCTGGTGTGTGTGTGTGTGAGACCTGTGATTACGGCCTGTCGGGGAGAAAGACAGAACCGGAGAGAGGACAGTCAATGGTAAACGAGATCTGTGTTTTCCAATGATGTGTCATGGTGACACATTACACCTCAAAAACCACCCGTCTTTCTCCTGCCCACTCGCTCTCCTGTTACACCCCGCTGTCCACACCGGCCTCTGCTGTCCATCTTCACCGGTTTACCTTCAGTGGAACAGCGACACTGTATCTACTGTACAGGACAGAGAGCGGTGCATAGGGTACAGCTAACAAGAGCATCAAATACAATGACCTAGTTATCTGTGGCAGCTACAGGAAGCTCTTACTGTGTTAGTTCTCAATCCACATTAAAAACTAAATTACATTTCAGCTTGATTTGCAGGTGACAGCGTCGCCGGCTACTAAATTTTGCTGCTACTAAATGAATTACACGTACCATAAAACTAAACTTAAACAAGCAATTTCACAAGCAATCGGAAGTGTTTTCATTTAATCCAAAAAACCATCTGACGTATTCAATGTTTTGCTAAAGGCATTGGGATTTCAGGACAGTACTTAACAAAGACATGTGATTAGTTAATACAGTATGTTAAATTATATGCTGACTTATCATCTCTCAAAAAACTTATGTTGGACAATTAAAAAAGCAAGGTTACGCAAGCAAAATGTTTCTACAGCAAGAAATTCTGCTTTGTTCTGCCATGATTATCTTAAACTAATATTTTCCTTGGCTTACAAAATAATCTAATTTTATTTTATTTTATTTACATTGCTACAAAAATACCAACAAAACACATCGGCTATATACAATGCTTGCTTACCAAAAATACAGTGGATACAGTAAATACAGTAGTAGAAAATACAGCGATAATTCAGGTTAAGAGGAAATCGTGCACTGTTTTCTTGTTGCATGTCAAAGAGAATGAAGGGTGTGTGTTTAAGTCGCAGAACTCTGAGCTGTAATCTAAGAGACCTGTTCGTTTACCAGTGCAGCTTGTGTTTCTCTGAACCAGCTATAGGGGAACATGAGATCTGTCTCTGTGTGTGCGTTTCACAGGTTTAAAAATAGCAGGCATGAAGGATATTTTGGTAGATGTAAAGTATGCAGGTGACGAAAGATATATTGAGACGATTCCACACCTGTGTGTGTGTGCATACATATGTTTTCTCCTATAAACTATTTTCAAATATTTAGTACAAATAAAGCTTTGTCCACAATACCTGCGGCCTAGGTTATATTTCCAAAGCAAATCATTTTGCCTTGTCCCTTAGTTTGTACAAACAAGCAAACAAACACTCTTTAGATTACTTTACATCACTATATATATATGTATATATAATGTGCATGTGCGCTTATACAAGACCAGAGTTAAAGATTAAGCTGCTTTCTGACTTTATGTTTTCAAAGACATGACCGTGTGAAGCGTGTAAGCTGCAAATTTAACACGACATACACAAGGAGAAAGCGCGTGTTTACATAAAAACCTTGCGCTCACAGGAAGCATGCTGGTAATGCAAACCAATTTATTCAACAAAAAAATTGCACTGCTAAAAACTGATGATTTCAAAACTTCATAAATCAACCAACACATTTTTGTACGGTAGACTATATTCAAGTGCTTTATCAAAACTTCAAACTGCACATTTAAACCATCTTAAAAGAGACTTTACAGTAGTGCTTTACTGTATACAACATTTTGTATTAAAGAAAACTAAATTATTTGGCAATCAAAGATATGTGTTAGATTCTGTCGATGAAGCTCAACTTGTATCGAACCTGGAATGCTGCTCACGGCAGGTGAGAAGAGTAAATTGAGAAAATCAATCATTTTTGGGGTTCATTTTTTCAAGAGCACTGCTGACTTTTCAATATGTGGGGAGTCCAATTTGGGTTGATAAACAGATTTGCGTTAAAAAAGTAAAGAAAACAATGAATGCACAAGAGAGAGGAGCAATGCAGGAGAATAACAGAGAGGGAGACAGTCAAGCCATAAGGTGTGTAATGACCTATTTAAGTGTTTGTAATGACCTATTTAAGTGTTTGTAATCCAAACATAAAATCAACGCGTGTGTGTGTGTTCTGTATTGGTTCTATCTGATTTGCAGTGTTTACACCACATCTTCACTGATTCACTCCATTTGAGTCAAATCACCAACATAGACCAACAAGCCTCGTCATTCTGCTTCTGATTCACTTCAGATTCACTTCAGATTCACACTGACAGGTTTAAGTGAACAAATGGGATCTGTTCAGACTGTCTGTATAGAACAGCCACCAGAGTGTTTGGCCAATGAGCTACCAGATGCACAAAACAGCCGAACGACATAAATGACACAACAAACAAATCCCATAAATTCAAATGGATAAGCAGTATTTCATCTGTTTCTTCCACACGTTCTTCCCAAAAAAGATGAACATTGATATATAAAGGTCAATTTACACCTAAATTGTACATTTTTTAAACAGTGCTTGCTTAGGCAAAACGTGCTGGAATGACGCTACAGTGTGTCACAGTGGTTGCTATGCAGTTGCTAAGGTGTGTCTGGTGCTTACTGGCCCCTTGTCTTTGACACTGTAGTCATTAGATATGTCTTGGGAATTTCTTTTGCTTTTTATCACCATGTTTTAAGAGGTTATACAGTTAGGTGGCACTATGAGATTACTTTTATATTATGTAAAATTCTGCATTACAGAACTTATATATCAGTCAGGGGACATGATTAGTTAAATTAGTTAAATGGTGAAAAGCACTTTCTGTTAAATTGACAGTCCTGTTTATTAGCTTTTCTACTATTACCACCCCACACGATCATTACATCAACATCTGTGGCTTTGGTAGCAAAAAAAAATGGGTCAAGTTAAACGGACTAAGGGAGCGAGCCCAGAATCACACACACACAGGCGTGGCATACTGCAGCCTCATTGATTCTCAGTTTGTCTTTCTCTTTTCTTTCTGCATGCTGTGAGTGTGTCTGTCAGTTGTTAATGGCTGATCTCAGATCAGTGTTTCTTAGGTCATCTCTTCTGTACCTAGTGAGGCTTAATCAATATACACTGACAAAAAGCCAACCCGGACTGACGTCTGCCTCCCTGTTCTGTTAAAGCACCATTAGGAGAGTCTGTAATGAAGAGATGTCTGTCTCCCATCATCTTCCACTGGAGACATCCATTTGAAAGACCACATTTGTATTCACAACCCCACTTCACTATTTCTGCTATTTGTGAACCTCTTGTAGGGTATTAGCAGATTTTAGCAAAACACTCCATCCTTCTTTTGAATTTCTGCCAGTTCATTATTATTTTCACCCAAAACACACGCACATGCAGCCATTGCTCGCTCTTTCTAGGCTGTGAGTAAAACCATCACATCCGTCCTGGACCACTCAGGGTGTCTTTATTATTTGAATTATTTTATTAAAATGAATTACTCAGCTTTAGAAAGAAAAATACGAGACGAAACTATGAAAAGAGCTCCGCAGATGAATGCATTAATTTAATTAGCCTGTGGAAACCAGATCACTACACAGGAAAGATGCACGCACACACACACATAGGGCACAATAATAGGAAATATCAAGAGCCCACAATTCTAATTACACGCAAATCATATCAGTCATGACCTGGAGAGAGTTTATGACTCATATATGTAGACAGAGAGAAAGAGAGAGAGAGGGAGAGACAGAGAAAGAGAGAGAGGGAGAGAGAGAATGAGGGTGGGTGGAGGTAGAAATAATTCAATGTTTGAGGTTCTGATTGACAGATTAATAAAACAAGGGGTTGATTTTGCAAATGTGGGGGATTAAGGCTGTGTGTACTCACCACTAGGGCATTTAAAAGGCAAATGTAAAAAATGGCTCTGGGCAGCAGGACGGTGTGCGAGTAATTTGGCCACAGATCAATGACAATCACAGTTTCTTTCCCCAGCCATCTGCAGTACAATAACCCACCCATCTGAACACTAAACCAGTCCTCAAACCCAAGCGTCTCACCTCTCTTCCCTTCATCTGCTTTAAATGCACGCTTGTGTATGCTTAAAAAAATTAAAATTGCTAAAAAAAAATGTTCAATTGCTTACAAATGTTTAATGTACGTTGTTTTGATGCACACTTGTACCTGTTGTGTGTCTGTTCCTTTAAGCAGTGACCTTTCATTACCTCTCGTAATGAGTTCCTGTCTTTGCTCCGCCTCTTCCTGTTTGGTTTTCGAACCAATTAAGCTCCAAATAATGTAATTTCATCTTTGATTTGTTTTAGTATTCTATTATTCAAAATGTATTTGATGTAAGTTGTCTTAATCATCATCTTATTGAGGGGTGGACACACTTCGGAGACATTTCCAGAAGTGACTCATTGTTTTTCTTTGCCTTCAGTTATAACAGCTGCTACGCCCCTGCCTCAGGATGTCAATTTATCTAAATGACTTGATCTGATTCCAACATCTTGGATCTCTGGGGGAAAATGAATCACAGCGGACACAAAATCTATACTTCTGAAGTTCTACACTTCACTCTTTCTCACAGCCATGATTTCTGTAGTTTTGAAGTATTTGAAAGTCACTGCTCATGAACTCTGTATGTATTTTGATGTCAAATCTTCTGTTGTCCACAGAGACGTGTTTGCGTTTAAATCACTTTAAAGCTTCTCATCCCAGAACCGTTATTGCTACGACAGACCTATTAAGGAGGCAATTAACAAACCCGAATGAAAAAAACACATGCTTCATTAGAACAGGAGAAAGAAGCCCCTGTTTCATTCAGTTGAGTAAAGGCAGACATGTAAAGATGTGCTTCATCCTGTTCCATGTTCAGTCCGTGTTATGGCCGTTTGAAACATCACATGGAACGCACGCATATCCGGAACAAAGCTAAAGGAAAAGAGAAGGAAAAATATCAGGAAAAAAGGGCTGAGGGGGTGGTGGGTAAGAAACAACTAAGGAATGGAAATAAAGTAAGATAAGAAAGGGAGAGGATGTTAGGAAGGAGGAAGCCACAGAATGAGAGTTAAGGAGAGAGACGCTAGTCTAATTAGCCTCTTGGTGTGGAGTAATAGCGCAAGTATGAAATGGATGGATGACTAGCGTTAGCGCCTCTACGGCACAACCACAGGGGTTATTCCACATGACAAAGAGCCTTTAATTACCTCATTCTGGGCTCTTTATTTCCCTGTGGCTGTGCCACTGTGTAAATCTTTCAGATACAGCCCCTCTCTCATGCTCCAGTTTGAGCTATGAAACCTGTCATGTACATCTGTGAAGGAAAAAACTCTGTCAAAACACTCTTATTGTTTTCCTTTCCTCTGCATTCTTTATATGAACTAGTAATTGCTTTGGTGGGTTGTAGCAATCAGAAGACGGATCTACAATGTAAGGAACATTGTGGGCAAACAATTAAATCCCTTCTGGAATGTCCAATCTGTGTTTTTTGAAATATGGAGCTGGTTTCAAGCTGGTTATTAGCCGGTTTGACCAGCTAGCATGTTCCAAAAAACACCTTTACCATCTCGAGTTAGTATGAACGGCTGGTAGCTGGTTTAATGCTGGTCAATGATGGTCTACCGGGTACCAGCCAACCATACCAACTCAAGATGGTGGTTTCAAAACTGGCTTAAGATGGATTTTCCAGCAGGGATAACAAGCCAGAGGGGTTCTTTGTGGTCAAGGACAAAGGCATAAATAGCAAGTCTTCAGATTGTGACACTTTCAGAGCTTAATCTGCCTCACAAAAGGCTTTCACAAAGAGTAAAGAGGGGCATTAAGTCTTTGTGGGCACCTGCTTATGTTCTAGGTGGACACACCTGAGAGAACCAGGATCATCAATAATAAACCTGCATCATTTTTCAGGGTCGTGCTCTTGTTGTTCAGAGTGTGCACTAATGAGGGTAACCCCACACCGGCACGCTTTTAGTCACAATAATTAGGGCCTTTCACATGCTGTACCATGGCCTGACCTCACTGCCAACCTGTTGCCGTGACCTCTTAGGAAACAACGTTTGAGCACGACCACTGAAAGAAAATCACACCAAAGCCTCTACACATATTACAAACCTATGATCTTTATTGCTTAACCTATGGTGACCGTGATGAATATCATAGATTAAACCGCTAATCCCTGTACAATCAGCCTATCCCGGGAAGAGAGATAGGGGAGGCGGCACTGAAACCTTAGTCCTCAAGTCAACTGATGAGAGGAGACTTCTAAGAGTTTAATAGACTCTCCATGTTACTCCCTCAGTCTCAGAAGAACTCTTTATGTGCCTTCATAACCCTGTAGGATGGGGCAGAAGTGTACAGTAAGAGGACTGAAACGGACTGGAGGAAAATGGAACGAACAAGGGGAAACGCATTTCTGTGAAAAGAATTATGGGTATTTTAGAGGATCATGGGGCATTTCATTTACAAGACATTCTCATTGTACCCAAGTGCTTTAAAGCTGATGTATTTACCCCCTTCACCTTTCTATCTCTCTCTCTCTCCCCATTTCTTTCTCCCTTTCTCGCTCGCTTCTGAATGTCGACAGTTCTGACGGTTGCTCACCTAATAGGTCCCATTTGACAGCCCGTAAGCCAATTAAAATGCTGCTGATTTAATTGAGCTGGGCAGAATCAGCCTATGCCAGAAAATGAGTCCATTAAAGAGGCGACGGGGGCCAGTGAAGCGGAGGCCATCCGTGCTGTGAACCAAAGTCACATCCTGTCATCTGATTCCAGATATTCCCATTTGGGAAGAGCGGAACTCCTTGAGGGATGTGTTCATTCCAGATCACAGGGAACCCAGCTAACAATTTTAGGCTTTAAGAACATTTCTCCTAATGTTTCCTTTAAGCAAAAACTTTGTTTTGAAAGGTATAGGAACATTCAAAACATCCAGCTTTTTAGACGTTGCATTAACGTTGCTGTTTGGTTATATGAAAATTATTCAAACTTTTAATCCTGTAACATTTTTACAACATTAAAAAACATTAAAAACCTAAGAATAAAGTTTTTTATATACGTTATAAATAACATGAAAAACATTATACTAGCCTTACTGAAAGAATGTTTATGATAACTTTAAAAGAACTTTTAGAGAAGATTGTGTGCATAATATATACAGCAAAATTAGTACAAGTAGTTTAGAAGTATGCAATTAGAACAAACTCTGGCTTGTGTAAGACAGGTTAAACACAACAGCCATGTTTGCTTCCCTGTTTTAACCATCATGATAATATGCCGGTTGGGAAATACGCAGCTAAAGAGAGCTGGTTATCTCATGCATGCAGAAACGAAATCTCTATGCATCCTTTAAGCAAAGCAAGAGATAAAACAGCCTACTTCATCTAGATCAGAAAGTAACTTGAAAAGAAAAGCAGTCCCGGGTGGGTATATCCATAACTTTTGCGGCTACATGTGGGGCTACAGCTGGTTAACACACTCAGGTGTCTCATGTGCGTCTATGCGTAAGAGGCTATCTTTGCGGATAATTAAAATTCTCTATCATTCTTTCACTGAAGGCGCCCGAGGGTTGAATATAATCTAGCAACCACGATTTCCTCTCATTTAATGCTGGCTTTTATCTCAGTAAAACCACGCTGAAATTGAAATGTTTTCCGACTCCAGTTGCACTTTGGTAAATTTGGTATGAACAGCATGGGGCTTCATTACTGGTAATCTAAACTCAAAACCTGCTTCAAAATGCCTGTGGATCCATCCCTGACATCCACCTCTTCCAGTCTGGAAAACGAAGCATTACAAAGTGATGCACATATTCACAGAGTTGGACTAAGTTGAATCAAAGCAGGTGAAGTCATTTAGAAATAGCTGGACGTGTGTTTAAAGACAAATGGGATGAAATGAGGCTTCAGACATAACACGTTGTAATGGATCGACTCAAAAAAGCACAAGGAGAGAATTAAGGATGGGAAGGTTGTCATTACACTGCTGACTCCTAAAGGCACAGTGTATACAAAAATGTTCTGCACACTCACACAGAAATGCTAGCATTACTCACTCACCCTCATGTTTTACAAACTTTTAGCACCAAAGCACTACAAAAACTGTTACAAGTGCTACAAAACTATGAAACAGTTTCTGTAGCTCTGTTGGTTGAACACTGTGTTAGCAGCACAATCACTTTGGATTGAAGCATCTGCCAAATGCATAAACATGTAAACAAAAATGTAACAATGATACTTTTATGGTGCTTCTGGACCCTTCTTTAAAAAATTGCAGTCCTTATACACTGTCACTGCATTGAAACACATTTCTTTAAAGATCTCATTAAAAAAAGAAATCAACGTCCATCTCTTCAATCTCCTGAGTCTCTTCAATGAGGGCAAAGAAATGATTTACATTTCTGTGAACCTTAAAGAGGAGTTAAGTCAGATTCTGCAACAACATCTAATTCTGCTTCTATAAAGATCTCAACACAGTCACTCAAACATGAAATAGTTTCAAGCCCAACATCTCATCCCAAGCCATGGTTTTCACTGATCACAGGGTGAACTTGACTTTACCAGGTCAGATCTCTGCACTCTGCATGGTTCTCTTGATGGGCTCACTGAGGCAATGCAATAAAATCTGAAATGAGGAACAGCATGCCTGCTTGCAGAAAGAGGAGACTGCACACCGAAGCCCTGCAGCTGTGGGTCTGTTTGGAAGACATAGTTCATAACCAGCTGGTTCCAACAAGTAATCATCTCTGCCAAAAACACACACACCGTTCCCACCATTAAGATGCTGCTGAACGTTAGCCTGTAATTTCATTTTCCTATTCATGTCATCCAGCTTTGACAGAAGAGACACGTCACGACACAAATTGCTCACAATAAGACATGGCGACTCGCTTCTGAAACTCTCTCTCTCTGTATTTTTCCCCTTTCATCACTTCTGTCTCCACAATTCATCTATTCTTTGTACGTCAGTGTAGACAAGACAGAAAGAGAATAGAATGAGAAAGAGGGCGAACGGTAGCGTGACATGACATAGGCCAGATTCAAACCCAACCAGATCTCATAGGAAAACTATTTTACGGGTGGACGAATTTGCACATTGAGGTTCATACAGAAATATACACATTTTAGAAAAAACCTAACCATTACTGTACGAATCCATGCAAAATAGCTAGAATGTAAAATAGTTATGAAATGCTATGAGGTTGAGTTGTTAGTCGGTCAAACACCATATGCAGATGTATAAAAAATCTTGAACTGCTGGTAAAGATTATGCACAACTAAAACTTCAAACAGAGCAAAGTCTCTAAATCAGATTAACCTCGGATCTGTAATGTGCTATCTGTCGGACGCAGGCGTCTGATTTCCCGCAGTATTGCACTTCAAGGCGTCGGGTGTGTTGGAGCACTAGGTTTGATTAATCCCCTCGACTTTGACGGGGGACCGTGTCGGTCCTCCAGCGACGCCGCGTCTGTCTCCCGAGCAGCAGACTGCAGCCGCCGGCCGACCGCAGTGTGCAGCAGGCCCGTTCAGCACCATGGAAAGCGCCGCTCTGCGCGCTCGGCGGTTTGGAGGTTTGGAGACGCAGAGAGATGAAATGAATGAATGAATAGCGCATCACTGGAGACGTTTCATTGTAAATGGGAACCAGTCGTGTTGTCTTTGGGTGTCCACTAACTGGGTGGAAATTTAACATTTTAACATTTCAACACTGAGCTGCAGGTGCATGCAGATGAACCACCGCTCTACCATACGGACTAAATCTGTCAATACCCAAAGCGCAGTGTGCGCATAATGGTACCAGACAGCGCAAAATAAAAATGATAATAAATCAAAGTAAAAAAAAAATGCTTCACAGTTCATATTGTAGCGAGCATTATAAAACCGTGCGTAAAAGTGGAGGGGGGAGAGTCTATTTCTTTGATTGATATCACTTTCATTGATCTGCCAGGCCCTTTCGTGATGCTTTGGTGTATAAAAGTTGCTTTAAAACATCTTGACAGCAAATCACGCGCACAAACAAACTCGTAAGTTTGCGCATCAGCGACGCATCCTCATCTACTCACCCCAGCGTTGTCATGGTGACTATGGTGTACCAGAACGCCGCCGGTATGCTGGTGAACTTGCTGGCCGACGAGCTCTTCTCCGCGTAAAACATCACGGTGGCGAAGATGATGATGGCCATGGTGAGCGAGAAGAGCAGGAAGCCCAGCTCCGACGCGCAGCTCTTCAGCGTGTAGCCCAGGATGCGCAGCCCCGCGGAGTGCCGCGAAAATTTGAAAATCCGAAAGACCCGGAAGACGCGCAGGGTGACGAAGGCCCCACTCACGTCCTCGTTGTCCGTCATCACCAGGCCGATGTAGTAAGGCATGATGGCCACCACGTCTATGATGCTCATGACGCTCTTGACGAACTTGTACCTGCTGGGCGCGGCGATCAGGCGGAGCAGGTACTCCACGGTGAAGATCATGACGCAGGCCGTATCCAAACAGAAGAACGCGAGGGCGTAGCGCTCCCCGCACGACATCTCTCTGACCCGGTTCGGCGCGGTGCCGCAGGGGACCGTCTCCACCACATTAGCCATAACAGAAACGGCTATGAAAAAGCCCGTGACGTAGTAAAACACCAGCGCCATGGTGCTCGTGTGAGGGTTCTCGAAAGCTCTCCACATAGACTCGCGGAACGACATATCCGGCGTCACCAAATCGTTATTATTGTCGTTTTCTTCGTCGTCTTGAATTCGCTCCGCATTCTCCCGCCTGCGATCTTTGTACTCCTCGTAGCAGCAGTCTCCAATGATCTCGGGGATGATGCCGAAGAAGGCCAGCTCCTCGTCGTAGGCGGAGATGCACTCGTGCCGGGGGTAGTGCAGCTTCCCGGTTCGGTAGAAGTTCAGGATGTGTCTGAAGATGTCCGGGTCGCGGTCAAAAAAGTACTCGTTGATCTCCTCATGGTAGAAGAAGTCGCGCTCCGAGCTTCCCAGTAAAGTGTCCGGGTACCTCTCCAAAGTATTCCGCCAAGTTTGAAACTTAGTGCCGCTTACGTTTAAGATGATCAGCCCGTCCTGACCTCGCCGTTTGTCCCGCGGGGGAGGCGGCATCGGGGCGCTCGCCACGGGCATCCATCCTACGGCCGCGGCGCGCGCGAATGGTAGCCAAGCTGCGACTCCGGCTGCCATGTTGACCCAATGTGCGCGACCCGGTGCAACTGCAGCAGAGACGGGGCTCCGTTTTGCGCTCACAGATCCGCCACGCAAGTAAAAGACATCTGGAGAGACACGAACATTACTCACATGCAGTAGAAAGTCACATTTTATGAGAGCTACAAACAAATGACATGGTGAAGTCACTCTGGGTGCAGAAATTGAACCGTGCATGCATGCGTAAAAGGGACGGCTTTTTACGCATGCATGCATGAGCCAGTAATAAAAATCTGGGTTTATCTAAATGTAATCTATAGCTCGGGAATAAGCAGAAAAAACTCACCTCCTCATAAACACATCAGAAGTGTCTCTTTTTGCATACAGATCATCAGTGAATGCACACTTGCCGTCTCACGCACAATGAGCACCCGAGGTATCCAAAACGCGTCCCGCAGCTGCAGCAGAACAAAAGCAACAAGTTTAAAAGTCAGGCAGAAGATGCAAGCATCAAAGTCCTTCCCCCAAGGACGTACCTTTCCGGCCGGCAACCGCGGCTTGTTTCGCACCAGCTTCCGTAGGAAAGCGAGCCCACACCGGCAGGTGCGTTCGGTGTTTAAAGAACACAACTAACACTTTCCACGCCGGGTCTTTCACATGCAATCCATTCGCCGGTGCCGGAGAAATGGGTTTTGTTTTCTAGCCGTAACGTGAACTCAGACGTGCGCCCGAGCAGCAACAAATGAGTCGGTGGAAGTTGCTCGGTTCGCGTCCGACCGAGATCTGCGAGTCTGCGGCGGAGCGCAACGCGCTCTCTGCTCACGGCGCATCGGAGGCGTGTCACATGCCACGGGCATCGCTTAACACTTGTGAATGTAACGCAGTCTGTGCGTTTTGCACACGCAGGTTGGCTTTACGTTATGCCCACATTACGTTCAACGTTATAATTGCATTTGGTTTCGTTGTAAGTGTGCAAAAAAGCACCCTATAATGAGCCGCGTAAAGTTACTCCAAGGCTCTTGGGTTTATGAGATGTTTCACCGGTACTCAGTAGGAGACGTAACCCGGGTTGAGAGACCGGGACCGGGGGAAAGCGTTGCGGATGTGTCCACACGTCAAGTTATTGATTCCTACTTTTACTACTGATAGATGCGCAAAGGCGCAGCCGCTAGATGGAGACAGTTTTCATTGATGAGTGTAACGTAAAGATCACACCTGTAAGAGCGAGTATTGGACTGCGTCAACCCACAAATCCCGTCATTAAAACGACAGTTCACGTCGCAACTTTCGATACATGCACTGATGTAACTTGTTTTCCGCAATTAGTGGAGATTCACGGCCAGTCTAATGCGGGGATGCGACCCTTAAACTCCAGACAGCACCGCACCGCATTGCCAAAACTGATGAAGGAAAACAGCTGCGCCAGCTCAGAGAGCCATGCAATGTTTGTGTCCGCGACCCGTGATGAATCTCCTGGCGCAGAGCCTCTCACATTAGTCACATTGACGTATGAGATTAAACAGTGTGAGAGAATAAAAGAGTTCAGATCCCAAAGGCTGCGGCCTTCCGCTCCAGCACCGCGGCCAGCGGCCAGTCAATGCCTGGTTATTGGCAAACCCAAAGCAATTTCTATTATCTTCTCCTGTAAAACTGGACGTTCTTCACGTTTTAGTTGACAGTTTTAGTTGAAAGCTGCTGATCTCGAAGCTGTGAATGCACAGTCCCCATCCAAACTACGGATTTCTCCAAAGCCTGAACAGCCCTGTTTTAGTTCACGTGTACTTAACACCTTTAAGATCAGAGTTTTAAGAAATGGTTGCTGTTTATATTGATCCAGCTAATCTGAAAGTTAAGTTGCAGTACAGCCCTGGTACGTCGCTGGGTTAACACGTAACAATTAACACTTTGGCAGTCAAGCGGCCTAATCTGAAATTGCAGCAGGTTGTGAGAGTGCTGTATGTGGCGCGCGTGTCAGAAAATACAACACAGACATGAACGATAAAGTATTTGACATAAATGCTCCCTTGTATAATTATACTTGAACGTTTCTACAATTGAGCAGATATTGGATGGTGGTGCAACAGGCAGAACATGCAGGTTACCAAGAGCACTATTATCTTTCATCTGGGTAGCAGTACACGTCTGCAGTTAGAGTGAAGGAGAGCAGTGTGAAACACTCTACAGAACCCTGTACATTACTGGACCGTATAGAACCTGATTCACTCCCCTGATCATCACTGAAAAATGAGCAGAACGAACAGATCACTTTCTAAACCTTAAGAAACTAAATAAGTATTAACAATTCCCATAAGCAACTCATTCAACATCAAACTGCATGAAATCATGTACAGCATAACCAACTAAGCGCATAACATGCATAAAATTATGCATCAAACATGCAAGTTCCATAAATAATGGAATTTACAGCTGTAAGAAACACGCTCAGTAAAATTATCCCGTGGTAAAGAGGAGAAGAAACTCTGTCTGGTTTTCCCATCAAGATGCTGTGAGTGACACAATATCATGATCGCCGCTGGTGTTATTCAACCTCACTGACAGCTTCCATGGTAACGGTATAACTGTAATAACGTCATTTTTCATACCTGACAATGCTGCTCAGAGTGAGCGTGCCACACTGGCCGTTCATCACCTGCGTGGACTGGACCAAGAGCCTTCTGCTGCATTCACAGGTCTTCACCTGAGATTCAAATAAATGACAACCCATGATGCATTGCAAAGGCACCCCAGCTAACAGGGAACATTCCCCCGAATGTTGGCTAACATTCTCTAAAAGTTCTCTCAAAGTTATCAAACATTCTTGCAGTAATATTAGTAGAATGTGCTTTAATGTTGTATATCATATTTATCAAAAACTTTATTCTCTTTGTTAAATGTTTGTGTTATTAATGCGTGTAGCAAATAGCAGTTTGTTTATTGATTTTTGAATAATAATCTGCTTTGATACAGCAATGACAAGACAGACAGAGAGAAGCGTAACCAAGGAGGTGTGTAATGCTTAAGAAAGCTATCCATTAACATTCATCTTCATGTAGGTGCCCAGCTGGAGCAGGACCCCAGAGGTAAGCAATATGAAATCTGCCATCATCGCTTTTGACGTCTCATGGATGCTCAGTTCTGCAGCTACAGTAGATGCTTTTCAGCCATTCAGATGAGCTGTAAACACCATGTGACTATCTACTCTGGAGCTGCAGGAATATGACAACAACTCTGATTGGCTCATGGCACCACAAGTACGCACACAGACCCAAGATCTTCAAAATCTGCCTGAGCTTCAATGAGAAGGGAAAGCAGACAGATATATTTAATATTCAGAATGCATTTTTTGTTGTCAGATAACCAGAAAAACCCAACAGAACACACTAGATATGTTGAAGACGATATAAAGACCAGAAGCGCCCTGCTGAACTGAACTGAGGTCGGCTACAGTATAAGATGCTCTGTAATAGGGGACTTGCATAACTAATTTGTGAACAAAACAGGTGCCAAAAGTGAAAGTCTTTTTCATTATGCATAAAAATGACTTCAGCTTTGCATTTTTTAAGCTTTTCTCTTTTGGATGTTCTCTAGCTCATAATGAGAGCTCAGTGTTTTCTAAATGCAGATATTCCTCCAAAATGATAAAAGTAAAGTTTAGAAACTCTGGAGGGACGTTGTTTGCTGTATTTTTTCCCTATTTGATTTCTGCACCTCTACCTGTGAGCTTTGTGGAAACTGGGATTTAAAATGATGAGCTACAGCCCAATTTAGGAGCTTTTCCTGGACATGAGATGGGTCCAGAAAGTCTTCAGATGGGTCCTGGAGGCTTTCATTACAGTTCTCACCATCCTGTCTGCTCTGAAACACTTTGAGACACAAAGATTAACCCGTCTTGACCATCTCCCATGAGTGGCCATTCTCAGATTACCTTGATCTGAATAATTTTCTCTTTAGTCTCTTCAATTCATAAATATTTTGTTTGTGCATATTTCAAACAAAAAGATGAGCATAACAGAAGAAATAATGTGAATAATTAATGCAGAGAAAACGCAGTGATATTCAAGCCCTTACATAAGTATGACTCTAGAGAATCCGAGCAAATAAAATTGACAGTTCATTGGGAAGTTTATTAAAAGACACTTGAGATATTAATGGGAACCGCATTAGGCTATAAAGAATACAGTGCTTGGCAGGGAAGGATGTGTTAAAATGGAGAAGTAAAAAGTCAGGGCTGACTCAGGTCTGTGTGAGACGAATCCACTGGGAATAAATCGTTCAATTTCCTAAACGACCGTGAGGTACAAGAAACGCTAAATTGAACGAACTATTAAAGTGACTGAAGAATCTTGAGCATGAATCCCTAAAGCGCTCTAAATGAAATGAATGCTAAACCTAAATAATAAAGTTAAATGTAATATTGTACTTTTAAAGAAACAATTCCAGCAAAATTAAAAATTCAGTCTTTATTTATTCACCATATAATGCCATTCCAAAACTGTAGACTGTTTTTTCCATCCGTGGAATACAAAAGGACAATTTGAGGAATACAGCCCAAAACACAAGTCGTTAATGACTGTAACACAGCCAAGGTACACTGCTTTTGTGAGACTGAACAACAAATAATTATTCATCATAACACATTATGAAAAATAGCAAACAACTGACAGAATAAATAAATGGAGCTTCGCTCACGTTAAATGTGTTGGCGGAAAATCATAACTTATGTCACAACAGCTTGAACACCAGAAATACAGAACTCCGTAATTACTGTTCTATCCAATTGAGTGCATGTGCTTTTTAACTTTCATAATGACATTAAAGAGAACAAAAACGGAGGAGAAAAAATAGAAAAAAGAGGGGGAGAAAGTCAAAACAGAATAAAGATCAAAACAGAGCCAAATCAAAGTGCATTAAAACTCTTAAAAACCCATAAACAAAACTCTGAAGATCCTCTAGGCAAAATGCAAGCAATTATTTATTTTCGCTTGTATCCTAAGTGACTTACAGTGCGTTTAGTCTATATCTGTGTGTTCCCTGGGAATTGAACCCACAACCGTCTGTGCTGCTAACACAATGCTCTACCAGTTGAGCTACAGTAACAGGAAGTTACAGAAACTACTTATAATCTCTAAAGATCCACTCAAGAACTCTATTCACAAAATATTTGTTTCTACAACCCAAGATCCCCATCAACCTTTATGTGTAGGAGCATGCTATAAATTCTGTGTACTACAGTATAGTGTGAAGACTGAAGTGTGAATGTGTGTGGGCTGTATAGGAAAAGCATTCAGATTCTCCACCACGTCTCCTCTCTGTCTCATTCATCAGTGTTGGAACACCACACAACATGCAATTACAGCTCGTATAGGAGAGGAAGAAAGATCCGGATTCACAACAACCTTATGGACATCTGCATGATCCACCTCTCACCAATCTGATCCTACACTGGCTGTCAGAAGCACCCTCTCTTTACACTGTAGTTGATCGAGACTCAGAGTCTGTGTCCTATATACAACTCTGTTCTCGTCCCCCTTCCCTTAATCTGATAAATTTCACCTTGACTTGAGATACAGGACAGGAAAGATGTGAATTATGATTCAATTTATTGACCGATGCATGATGTGGAGCTGTGTGTGTGTGTGTTGCCAATCTGTAGCAGGGCACAGAGTTAGATCTCCATCTAAAAGCTTTCATCTTCTCTCCTCTGCTAAAGACAGCTGCATCCTAGAGCTGCTCAAAATAACCTTCTTCATGCCAATCAGCTACACATGTGCACACACACACACATACATACACAGGCACTAGGGCTTCGGGCTCCAGAGATTTTGGTATAAGTGCCCTGATGTGCCAAAGCTTCTCTTTGTCAAAGTTTGACGTGTCCTTCTACTGTCTTTTAAATTTAACCCCTTGTTATCCTTCAGATATTGTTTCTTTGCAATAGTCTCTCATACAGATTCTTTTTGAAGTCATCGGCTTCCACCAAATCCCACTTAAATACAGCATCACGAAAATACAGAGGGAAATTTTGTGCGTCTGCATAACAAGTTTGTGTAAAAAGCTCCAGTCAAAAGTTTGGACATGCCTGCTTAGACTTTATTATGATTTTGTTTTACCGCATTTTAGAGCAATAGTTACGTCGTGAAAACATACGTGAAAGGCAGATTTTTAGAAGCAAAGGTCACACTGGCTCACACTCCGCTGGCTGTCGTATCTCAGTGACATCACCTGTCATGACCTGGCAGACTAACACGATTGGCCCGAGGTGAGGTGAGCAGAGGCGGCACATGAGGGAAGAGCTCTGCCCACCCACTGACACTTCCGGCCTGCATGGTCACAAGACCATCTGTTTACACACACACATACACACCTGATGACAGGTCACGTTTCACGAGAATATTTCTTCACTACAAAATAAGACCAAATTTTAAAGCTTATGTTCCAACACATCAAGTAAATATAGAAGCCATTACGTAAAACCCAATAAACAAAGTCAACCTAGATAGAAAAATAAGCTGTCAAAAATTGGAGCAGCAAAAAAAAGGTTAACCCCGTTAAGCTAATATTCTTTATTACTTTGATTTAGCATCTAGTTCCTACAGGCTTCAGAATGAATGTACTAACCTAACAGCACAACACAATTTACAGCATCAACTGTCTTCCCTGATGTTGGATTTACATTCACATCAAACAATCATAATCTGATTTCTGTGATTTTAATCCTGAATCAAACATGTCTGTGTATGACCTTACACCATCACTGTACAAATTAAAGTAAATTATACGGTTTTACAGCTAACTTTGAGAAGTTTGCCGTAGTCCTTTGAGAAATCAAATCGTGCCCAGACAGAAACATTTGTGATTGTGTTATATTATTTTCCCACAATGCATCTCCCCATTTATTTTGACCTTTGTTGAACACCGTAGCTAAAGCTAAATTTCTCATTTCGCTGCCTGATGCACTTTCATTATGAAGTTAGACTTTTATATAAACTTTCTGAGTAAATAAGTTGATAGTTTCAGAAATTCTGGCATCATATCCAACATGAAAAGAAAATTAAATCAATAAAGACAGTCTGGACTGCTCAGAAGTGCCAACTGTAGCAGTTAGCAGGTATGATTCTCTCCTCTCATAATTATGAAAAACTATTACTAATAAATAAAGTAATTTATTAGTTGATATGAATGTTGGTCCAGAATTAAGAATAATGTTGTCATAATTATTAAATGTCCAAAATTAATTGGTCTAGCTCACTGATTTCATCAAGTAACTACCAATAACTATGATTTGCCACCAAACAAACAAACAGATCCACAATACATTCAAACTGAATGTGTGAAAAGTGTGAACTGAACTAAACTGACCTGACACCTGGTCTGTGTTCAGACACACAGTTAATTTGTATCCAGCGTCAAATGAAGTTCTCAGAAGAGAGCATTCAAACTGTTGTGGCAGGTTTGGTTTGCAGGAACATGTGTATGTAGGAGATTGTGGGTGCGTTCCAATGACTCTGAAGTTCACATATGCTCCTGTCCTTGGGAAGCATATGGCCTGTCCCTGCTGCTGGTAGGGAATCCTGTATCTTTGTCAGAGCTGGCAAAAGGGCAAAAGGAGTGGAGGAGTAGACATGGCTACAGTGAAGGCAGGTGTGTGTGTGTGGTGTTATTCACTGCATTGTGGGAACCAAATGACCCCACAAGTATAGTAATACCAGTTCGTTTTGAAGAAACAAACAATTTTTAAGTTCCCTTAAAGAAACAAGCTGGAGCGTCCCAATAAAACATGAAAACCCAACGTGTGTGTGCATGTCTGTGTGTACTTAATTCCAAATGTCTGACAATGTTCTAAAATGTAACAAAACTCTCTTAAAACGGACTAATACATTAATCGATCTAAATATCATTTGGTTTCAGTTCATTATATATTGTTAATGTCCAAGACCACTACAAAGAAACAGAGTGAAGGTCAGTTTGTCATTTACAATCAGATGAAATTATTTTCTACTACAATTAATCCCAAAGTGTTAATTAAACTGTTTCTCTAGCATGACTGTCAGTACATGTAAACATTTACTGTAAAAAAATGTAAACTGCATGTCCTTCTGAACGCCTCTGTATGAAGGTACAGTAAAGACGTCTGATCAGTCATGATTCCACCACTGTGTTTTCTTTAAACTGAAGTGAATACGCAAATATACTGGACACACACTTGTGTTTAAGACACATGTGAGGAACAGACAGTCACACTTGTGCTTTGTCAGGGGTCACTATGTGTTTCTTAAGTGCCCTACAGTAATCCAGACAGAACTGCATCCTGGATATGAGTGTGTGTGTGTTTGGCAGAGAGGATAATTGCATTGACAACAGTCAAGCTCTGTCTGGCCCCTTATCTCTCACTGGCGGCATAATAACGTGTGGAGTGTGTCGTACCCCATCACCATTCTCAAACTATAAAACACACACACATACGGCACACAATCTTAAAATGCAGCTTAAAGGCAGTGAGAATCCAAACATAACATCAGTCTGAGGAAGAAAAGGGCTTTTGTCTTCTTTGTACCTCGTTTCTGTCCGTCTCTGTCAGGTAATCCTCTTTCCTCTAATTTTTTATTACATAACCAGACAACCCTCTTTCCACCCTGAATACCTGCAGAGTCCTTCATCAGCTGAGAGTTAATGGATTGGGGTAGTCGTTTTCACTCTCTCACTGTTTCTCTCTATTTCTCTCTCTCTCTTCAGATTTTTTTGTCCCATTTCACGCCTGTCACTCATCGTCACCCAGCTGCCGTGAGTAACTGCGGCTTATCAGGCTGCCGTGGCGACAGTCGCATGACATGCTGCACGGTAAACATGCGCCTTAGAATGAGAAGCGATAAAAAGTTCTGTTCTATAAATACTTTCATAAGCATACTACCATAATGCGTCTAAAACATTGCAAAAAACATTTATTAAAATCTGTTCTTGTAAAGCTACACTTTTGATTATCAGCAAGAAGTCTGGGCCATTTTGCATTCACCTTGTAAAAAGCGATGTGATTATTAATTATAATAATTTGCATAATTCAAAACATTATGCAAATATCATAAAAAACACACAGAAAAGCTACGTGCAGACCTTTTAGATCAGAATTTCTGTTTGTCCAAGTACTAAATACTTCAGAAATAAATTAGGAAACTGGAATATGGAGTTGCTAATATAATGCTAATATAAATCTAGTTTAGGCTGTGAACAGCTGAAGGCTCTGTGGAGTTTCTAACACACAAGCAGGATCTGCGTGACGACTTCTGAGATGCTTTCAGTTTATTGTTTGAAGTCTCATCACTTTTTATTGCGATAGCCTCCACCTTGTTGACTTGCTGTAGAGCGGAATAAAACGCCATAGGGAAGAAAACTTTCCCTGAGTCATCAGTTTTCTATACATGTTCCTCCATGCCTCAAGAATCCCTGTGGTCAAAAACATCAGTCCTGTTGTGATCATTACTGAACGCTTTCAAATTCAGTCTGTCTGAGGTACAGACCTCAGGGGGACCTCTGGGTTCTGCCGCCAGAGCACCTATTCTTGTAAAGAGACCCCAGGCAACCCCGAGGGGTCTTGGCTTCAGCGCGGGGGAACCAGAATGGCTGCAAGTCCAGGCATCCGAACGGACAGAACACGTGTGCAGGACAGATAGAGAAAATGAGATTTGAAGTGGAAACAGGATTTGAGATGATGGAATGCAAGTGGGAAGAAAAATACTGAAGGGCGGTCAGCGCATTATGAGCTAACGTAAGCAAAAAAAAGAAAAGAATTGAATCTCGGAACTTGTCGCATTATAAAGAGCTTCTCGCATTGAAAGTGAAACCCGACCGCTCTCATCTTCCGTTTAAACCTGAGCTCTCGACTTTCCTTGCACAAATCCAGTGCATGCACCGCTATCAAATGTTTCCAGGAAGCGATTAGTTTCGATCCTGTGCAAGATTTCAAAAAAAACAACAACAAACAAAAACCACAGAGGAAGTGCTAATGTCATGATATGATTATTTTTCTCAGGCTGAGTTTCTGCTGACACGTTTCAAAGAATTTGGCTTAATTTTGCACCTTCGTTATTCTCCGAATACTAAAATAGGGAGGGATTCACTGCTGGAATAGCAAAAATAGAGGCACTTAAAAACAACAACAGCAGATTTTCTTTTTCAAGAAACAAGCAGAGAAATGATTCACTTAACCTTCAGAAAAATATTGATTATAAACCACAGGCAGTCAAAATAAATATTATAACACTCGTTCCATTTTCTTTTCATTTTAACAATTTGTGATTCTTGCAATGTGCTACCAGATTACAGACTGAATTTTGAACGTCTAAATACAGAATAAAACCAAGTAAACAGTATAAATATGTTTATTTCTAGCATCAATATGCAGAGAGTAAATAAAAAGTAATGGGACAGACTGTAGAAGTCAAGAGAAGTCAAGTTAAAGCCAAAGTAAATCAGAAAGCACAAGGAATTGTGGAAAAAGTCTTCCATATTCTATTGTATTTGGTTACTTTGGTTTAAAGCACAATTCAATAAACGGGTCAGATCGTTACGTCGCTTCACTTTGATGGAATAGGAGGCAGGTGGTGGTAAAACTCCCACAATGCCCTCCTCCACGTCTGGACCCTTACGCCTCTCTCTGTCAGAGAGATGTATTGTGGGATCACTGATTGATTTCAATGTGAATGGGTGCGTCAGGACACCCTTTCTTTGATGGGGCTGAAATGATGTGCATACAGATTCTGAGGAGCAGTTTTATGAGTGGAGCAGGTATTGCAGTCTTTGAGGTGAATTATTAGTAGTAGTATATAATAGTTTTATATTCTCCTTTCCCTTCATTTCTCTCTCAGTCCCTTCCTCACTCTCTCTCTCGCTCTCTCTCTTCAGACCTAGGCTAGAGTTCTTCATTGTCAATCTCTGAGAGGCGGATGTCTTTATCTTGCCAACAGGGCCGTGCGACAGACCGAGTTTTGTGTGTGAGAGTGAACCAACATCATAATCTTCCTCACACATGTCGAAACTTCCTTTTCCTCACACATGTCGAAACTTCCTTTTTTATAAAACCCCAGGAAAATAAAAAGGATGAGACGTGAAAGGCAACAATGCTAAAGAAGATAAAATTTTCAGTTGTTTTGGACAAAGGGATCTGTGAAGTGCGGTATCTAGTTGTGTGCATGTGTCATGACTTTATGTCCAAACAAAATAACAAAAATATAATTTTTGTCTTCAAAATTACAGTTCAAATCACATCAGGCCTGAAGTGTTTGTATCCAAAGCTGGATTTACACAGTCAATTTTTTCCATGTTTTTTAGCTAATATCTTGCAAACTCGCGATATAAACCACGGAGGTATTACATGCATGTGAACGATAAGAGCAGGAAAAATTAAACTCATGGAAACGCTTTGATTTTCACATAGCTTACAGGCATGCACACTCAGGGCTCAATTTGTATTCGTCTACAAAAGTAATCTCAAGTACTTAAAACAAAAACCTACAGCACAAGGTTATCAAGACCCGAGAAAGAAATGTATTAAAATGGGTCTAAATGTAGCATGTACAACTATATATGTACATCCAGCCAGTTATAACCGTAAAATAAACTTGTATCCCTATTTATTTTGTTATTAAATATTTTGCTTTGCTTATTTCATAGTTACTTGCACATGAAGAAATAACTGAACAAAACTACTGACAATTCATGAAGATTCATAAAGAAATTCACAAAAACAGAAAGCATATCAGTTGATGAACCATTATCAGCCAATAACAAACCATGTAATGTCACAACTGACCAATCAGAATCAAGTATTCTGGAGAGGTGTGTAAAAAAATAACTAAAAATAAAAAAAGGATGTGGTACAAAATAATAAAAATACAGTCAAAACAGATTGAACAGATACACACAGTGTTGTTGGGTCATTATAAACCGATATGCCGTCTAGCTGAACCTAAATCTTCAAGCACACAACAGCCAATAAGTGTTTTGAGCTTTTGTGATAATGGCAGATGCTTTATATATTGGCTTCTCCATTAGCATCTTTATTTATTCATGGGTGTAATCTTTGTGTGAACGGCTGAGCTAACACTCTCTCCTTTGAAAATGAGCCTCATAAAACACGATGCCAACAGCTGTCCCTAACACACTAAACCTGCCTCATACGTCCGATCCCATCGACCTTCGAGCTTCCGAGATCCTTCCTCCCACACCATCAGAGCCTCCCTCCTGTGGGATACAGACACATGACAGTATGTCTGTACGTCCCTAGGGTCTGTGAAAAATGGCATTTTAGATTTATAATGAGGAGGTGCTGAAGAACCTTGGGTGCAAAATGTGAATTGTGACATCATCGATACTGTCACTACAGAATTTTGCATAAAACCTTGGATGGATGATTTAGAGACATTTAGAAGATGGAAACAGTGTCACACGAACTGATTTTGCCCATGACGCCGCAAAATGACTCCAGTCAATTTATCCTCTGCTTACTATCTGAAATGTGTTAAAAATAATAATATAATGTGTTTTGTGCACTTTACAATAAGGTTCATATGCTAACAGTATAAATACATTTAATAATTAATTCAGTACTTTATTAAGTATCACAAACTAACAAAAAAACAATTTTAATAGCATTATTTAACAATCTAGATAAATGTTAATAATGCATATAGTTCATATTCAATAGTTTGTAATGCATTAGTCAACTTTAAATCTTAAAAATGTATAATGGACTTTTAAATGTATAACAGGGCAAAAATCTTTAGTATTAAGAAGCAGGTGGCAATTTTTTTTTTGACAGCTCAAATGTTTGTGTGCTGTCATTCACTCTGCACTATGATTGGCTGTGACAGCACATCAATGTCTCTGTGTATGACACCCATCACATCAGTGCGACAAATCGACTACCTGCGTGCTTCTAACACACACACACACAACACACACACACACACACACACACACACACACACACTTCTGATATTGATGGTTATTGACAGCTATCGACCTTTGAACCTCCCCCAACCCACCTCATCTCTCTGGCCCTCCATCCTCCACACCTCCGTCTCTTTCTCCTGTTATCGCAGTGCTACAGACACAGATAAAAATTGTGCATTGCTGATCAGCCGCGGGCAGATTCCAGCAAGAAACAGTACTTTTCTTCCCTGTGGATGTTAAGTGGTTTTCTATTGAGCCTTTAAAATACTGTATACAGTATATCAGAGTCATGGCCTTGTGTTTAGTGCACATTCTACTGTAGTATTCATTACTGCAGTATTCATGTACGGTAGATACTGTGTATAAAGCTGTTTTCTTGACTCACACTGTATCTAAAATCACATGACATCAGTTTCTACAATTGTTAGAGAAATACATTTTAGAAGAGGGGAGAACCAAGTACAGGAGAGTTATGCATATATATACATATATTTATAAGTTTATATAGAAATTGATATATTTATATATATTTATATACACATACATATCTATACATATATACATACATATGCATACAAACACACACACACATAAACACACAAAATATTGTATGTATTATAAAATGCATTGCCCCCTAACTATTTTTGATGTAGTTAGCTGCAGTTTCACGGTTTATAATGGAGTTACAGACACACGATCACATCTGCAGCAAAATAACTGACAGCAAAATGAGGTAGCTAACGTCATTACGTGAAGGTTTTCTAAACATAGCCACAGCAGATGTTGTTTCATAACCGCGACACACAGCACAAACACACACATACATGAGCACACACAGAAGAGAGCGCGGACACAGATGTTCACGGGTGCGAACTCTCACATCACTGTGCCTGAAATGTCTCCTTCCAGGTGTGACCCAGCCGGGCAACATCTGGGTTCCAGTAACACCTAATTATACTCCCTATAAAGTGACCCTCCATCGAACACACACACACACACACACACACACACACACACACACACACACACACACACACACACATTTACTTCTATCTGAATAGGGACATTTCATAGACTCCTGTTGTTTATATACACAGCTAGTTATAAACACTATAACCAAACCCTAACCCACACTGTAACCCTAACAGAAAACATTTTTACAATTTACAAAAAACTTTATTTACTATATTTCTATCGCGTTTTTGTAAATGAGGACGTCCACAAGGAGGTTTTGCTCAGATTTTTCAGGTTTTGCTCACTTTTGGGTACAAATTTGGCCCCAACAACCCCCCACACACGCTCTCCTTAGTAATCTAATACAGTAAGAAGAAGGAAAAACTGATATACATGCTACATTAGCGATAACACACAGGCACACAAATGGCTTTCTAACTCTGTCATTAATCACACCGGCTGAAGGCCAGTACACAGAGAGCACATTCACACACGGCTTTAAGAATCAGACCAGGGCTGAAACTCAAGATATCAGCAGTGAAGATTACCTATATTTAATGCAGAAAAGAAGATTTAGAGCAGATTTTTTGTGCCCTATAAACAGCTCTGACATCGATTTTTGCCTTAAGGTTGTAATGTTTGTCAGCAGACTTAAGCTTAAAACGTTTCTTTGTAGCTTAACTTACCATCCGGCTTTTTATTGTTCTTTGTATTCAGTTCAGCTGCTACTGGACTCTGGCTGAAGGCATTTGAATGTGAAAATCTCTGAGAGTGAGGTTTTGCCATTGTTGTTATTACTGCCGCCAACAGAGACCGTTTCCATTACAAACAAGTGGTGCATTATAGGATGTAGTAAACAACAGCAAGTCCACAGAGCCACTTTTGTTCTTCAGATGGTTTATGAACACTAGGGCTTGTGACAGATTGTGATGTATGTGAAATATGCGTGCGTGTGTTTTCCAGATTTTGCTCTGACAGTAAAATATAAAACACCCTTCGGTGTAGTTGACAGATGGTCACCACAACTGTCGACAGAGAGGGAGAGACATAGTGATGGAAAGACATAAGGACAAATCTCACCGCTTGAGGAAAGAGAAGTGTCCAAACACTGTGTAACATCTGCGGCCATCACCTTTCTGGACAAAGTGAGAGGCACAAACAGGAAAAAAACAGGAGATGTAATACTGCTCTATTCAAATAAAATCCCTCAAATGCAAAAACAAGCCTCAGAGCCCACCCAGCTAACAGGGAACAGTCTCAGAACATTGGTTAACGTTCACTAAAAGTTCTCTCAAAATGATCAAAAAATGTTTTTGCAATAATGTTAGAACTATGGTAGAACTTAATGGTAGAACTTTAAACTTTATTATCATATAACTTATATATCATATCACAAACATTATTCTTAAGTTGTCAGTAGAAAAACGTTACTGAATTAAAAACATGTTACTAACGGAAACGCTAGGCAAAACATTCTTGCAAGTTAAAATTGTTAGCTGGGCAGCTTCTTCAAGGTTCAGTGATGTTAATGAAACATTTTCTTTAATATTCTGCCATCGTTTTAAACTTCTCCAGCTGTCTTTATCTCCGTCCCTTTATCAGGATAATTAGCGGGGCTGCCAGATGAAAGAAACACGAAATGCTGGAGACACCAAGTTCACAAGACCCCCATAATAAACCCAGAGACACAATCAGACAATCAGAGTTAAAAGGCGAATTCATTTTCTAAGCGATCATAATTTCATCTGATCAGTTATAGAGTGATGACAAAATACACAAGTACCGCATTTGTACCACATTTTACTCTAGAAAACTGTCAGATGTAGTTGGCAAGAATTGCTGTCAACTTCCTCTACATCAGCAAAGACATCAGCTTTTTTAAACACACATTTCAAATAGTGCAAGTCATTTTCCATCTATACTCACGCAATATAACCTATAATATAACCTACTGCAAGAATGAACAGGTGACAGTAATACAGATGGTTTCTGTGATTGAATTCTGTGAGACGTGTGTGTGTGTTTATAAGGGATATCCCAGCCCATGAATAGTCAGTCATTGAGATTGAAGCGCAGAGAAAGACAGAGATGTTGTCATCTCAATGCTACAGAGATCATCGATGCATCTGTGCTGACCTTTCTCTTCCATCGATACGTCCCGGCCCTCACTGCCTGTTTTCTGGAGAAATCTGGCCAGTTAGGTGGCAGAGATGTCAATGTGTTAATAAGTTGCTCTCTTTGCAATAAAGGTCACGATATTCAGTTTTGGATACGCATCATTTAGGAATGTAATGGAGATCAGACACACTTCCAAATATTCACGATGAAGTAGTTTACATTGCTTTGCAGATACTTTTCTAACCACAATGAAAGTAAAAAATGCATTTGAAAAGCATGTACAATAAGCAAAAGGCATCTTTATGGATCAATGTAACCCCGCCCACAGTGAAATCTAATTGGTCTAAAGTCATGTCAATAACTGACGTGAAAAATCGATAACTGATTTTTGTTTATTTTCAACCAAAAATAAGGTACAGATTGCAGCTTTAAACAAACAAAACTGCATTATAGCAGATACAATCAATGCATACTTGATTTTAAATGATTTTGTTAGCACTGAAGCCAAAAATCAGAAAAATATAATATTTGAACATTTTTCTGGAGCATCTGTCTTATTAACCAAAGCATGTTGATCCACGAACATGCATTAAAGGTTTATGTGATGTTAAATATATACACTATAGATACAACATTACCCAAGACAGCTGGAGCAGTTTTTAAAAAAAGTACAAACTTTTGTTTTGATCGTTTTATTGCCAGTGGAACCTTTGAAACATTAATGAACGCGTCTAGCTGAAGTTATTATTACACTTTAAAAACAGACTCGAGTCTCAGATACACCTACAGACGTGCAATTAAAGAGACACACCATCCAAACAAAATCCAGATTCCTTAAAACACAAGAAATGTCAGAATCACAGATCAATTACAACCAGAGAGAGCCGTCAGTCTGTAACACAACAACACTGTAAACTAAAGGCTAAAAACCAACAGCGACACAAGCTAATAATATCAACACACTGACGGATGATTTCAGTGCTCTCTCTTCCACCCTAAATTTCTGGAAGTGCAGGAATTCTGATGGCTGTCTAATAGGCTGTCAGAAACTCAGTGGAGATTATGTATCATTTCCGCGTGCGGTCTGATGACTGACATGATGAGAAATAACTGCCTTTCCTCCTTTAGTTCTCGGTCCCCTCTCTGATTCAGCTGAAGACTCATTACCGGCAGCACAGGTACAGTAAGCACCGGCTACAGCAAATGATCTCCCCATGGCTCACATATTACACTTAGATGTCACATTTAATCTTTCTACTTACAGAGTCTTAGTAAAGAAGACCTGTATCAGAAATCTGAGCCATAAATACCCAACACAGAAAAACATATTAGAAAACGACCAATGTAAACACAATTCACAGATTACGAACTGGCGTTCTTAACACACATACACGCAAATAAAATCTGAAATATTATAATATGAGATCAAACAGTGTGTTATAGTGTTTCCAAAGATCAACACTGTCCAACAGTGACGCAAATAAACACACTGTCTTGTCCGAACGGAAATAAGTTTGAAATAATGCGAGCAGATTTTCTGGAGAGCACTGGATATTTCTCTGTGACCATTATTATACCTGCAGGCTTCACAGAGAATTTGTTGACTAATGGTCTGAAAAGAATGTGACTTATTCATAACAGCCGAACAACCAAAATTAACAGTTACACAAAATATGCATCTTACTGCATTACTGTAAATGCTACTGTCATTTTATTGTATTCTTTTACTGTATTTGATGGTATTTTAGTCAATAATTCATCAGTAAAACACTTAAGGTAGATTAAGGTTTAAATGGACTTTTAGAATATTTTGGTTAGGCCAAGTTGATGCTTGAAATAAAGAAATAAAAATACAATCCAAAAATAACTCTGGGAAATCAGTTTTGAAAATTGCAATGTGCAAAAGATATTTAAAGATTCAGAGCTGGTTGTATCAGTTTTCAAAATGGCTAATTGAAAAGCTTTACTTACGGTTAAAGGTTTCATGTGTCCTATTGCAAAAGAATACAATGACAGGAGAGAACTGCAGGGACCAAAGGTATCCGGACAGTCCCTTCTGGATAATGAGCTCCGATGGGAAATAAAATTCTCACGTCAGATCTAGACTGTGATGAGATGAAATGCAAATCAAATCAAAACTTTTGCTTGTCCTCCTGCTTCTGAGAAATATCTCCTGAGAAACAGCCTCTAGTAATCTTGTGTGTCATCTATAGAGTTTATAAAGATCGACAATGACTCAAACTGTGCAAGATGTACCAAGATCTAGAGGTCCACCAAATCCTTTACATTCTCTATGTTTCTTCAAGAGCAACCAAGTTTAGCTATGCTAACCATATACACTGTAAATTCTCTTACTGCATGTCAACAATTTATTTTTTACAAACTTCAACCAGCACAAATAGGTATTTGGGTACTGCACACTTTTGGCCACGTCGTGTATGCTGATGTCATCACAAAGTCAAAGGTCACGGCTGCCCATAAACTACCTGCCAATCACGGTACAAGAGAAATAGCCTCTCTCTCTCTCTCTCTCTCTCTCACACACACACACACACACACACACACACACACACACACTCTCTGTTGTGACATTTTGCCATCCCTCTAAGTCTCTGGGCTACTGTAACAGATGGAGGCTGCCATACATACATATTCACCCCAAAACACTTTACATCTCGCCCCGCAGGGCATCAGATCGCCACGCAGCACATAAACCCCTCACATGCTCTTAATAACTGCCTGATTGACTATATTAAATCCACTTCCAAAACACTAAACTCCACCCACATGCACATTTCTAAGTACAAAGTGATTACCTTCAGAGATACGCTGTTGAAGTGGAAGACGCAGTGAAGATACACTGTTTATTCTCTCGTTAAACATGAACAAAACTGCTCCTTTGGGGAAACAAAGGAGAGACGCGTTGTAAGGTCACGACAAAGGTGGACAACAATAGAGGCAGGTTGCAAGGTGAAACCAACAATTAGATGAAGACATAACATGAAATAGCTCTATTTCAAAACCTGTACTGTTTAAATAAATATTCAGCAACTGGGAAACAGTTTTCATAATTGGTTTAATAGAGTTATTAATGTTTGTATGTTTGTATCTTCTGTGGAAGGTGCAGGACTATAAGATGTTTATCCAATCATTGCATGCGGCCCAAATGCAATGATAGGATGTCTTATTTGACTGTCAAACTATGTATTTGCATTCTTCCAACAATTATCTGAGGAGGCGTGGCTTTGGGGATTGCTCTGAAGGGAAGTGATTATTGGTACTGCCTAAACTACCTTTAAGCTCACTGCAATGCATTCTGGGATAGCTTTCTCCCAGGATACGAGGGATGCTGCTTTAAAAAGTATCTTCAAAGGACTTTATGTTGGAAATGCAAATGTGAGGTTTTAAAACGCTGTCTGCTGTATGTTTACATTTACATGCATGCATTTGGCAGACACTTCTATCCATAGTGACTTAAAATGGATTTAAGCTATACATTTTATCAGTACATGTGTTCCCTTGGAATCGAACCCATGGCCTTTGCACTTCTAACACAATTGTCTCCCAATTGAGCTACAGGAATAGACGTAACAGGAACGGTATGTTTTGGAACAGAGCTTGTGCCTAGATCTCCACATGTGGTATCAGGATACAACGAGGCAATCTGATGCCCTAAACTTGTTACGCCCACCTCACGTGGCGATAGAAACACTGTGTTCGCACTGAAGCTCACAGGGTTCAGATCTATTCCTGGAGTTGTGCATCAATTACATAAAGTCCCTCTGGACCAACTATTACGACACTATTTATAGAGCAGCGCATTCCTAATAATATCTAACCTGCCCTGAAGCCCCAATCTTACACACGAGCTCAACAGACACCCCTGACCATCCCTACACAGACACAATCACAGCCTCCTGATCTCTCTGCCCTTTTCTCATTCCGCCCCATTGTCCCGTTCCATTTTGTTCCGTTTCTCATTCATTGCCCCTGACTGCTGTCCGGTCCGATGGTGGCACTGCCGAACGCAGGCTAATGCTGCTACAGGATGACTGGGGGATTTGAGACATCTCCTGAGAAATCCAACAATTTGTTATCGCTCAGTGAGCAGGAGTTTGTGTGAATTCTGATGTGGATGTTTCTACACAAGCTGGAACACAAGGGTGTTTGAAAGAGGTTTTTTTGCACTGCATTATGGTCCTTATAAAGACTCTTCAGTAGTGTAACAAAGGGCTGCAAAGGATCATGGGGCATCAGGGTACAAACATCACACTGCAACCATCCACTCAACATAAACACTTTATAAACATGTAATCCCATCTGTTAACCCTGCATGTCAGCGTTATCACATGCTAAAACTAAGAAAACCAACTGGTGTAACAATTAAATAACGTAAATGTAATGTAAAATACAATTCTGTCATAAAAATACAGTATTCTGTCATAAAATATTTTGTCAAATTTTATTTAATGTATGGTTTTACTTCCCTCACCTTTAATGAGAACCTAATTATTGAGATAAATACAACTCTGATTGTTAAAAAAAACTAGAGACAGATTTGCATTACCTGCATAAACCTCCTGATGCATTGAAGCATACATGCCATTTTGAACTGCAAGGCAAGCAGGCAAACATGACACAATTGTTTCTGCTTATCTAAACCAGTGGCCCAAATAAAGACTTACAATGAGAGTGTATTTATTTTTCTTGGGCAGAAATGTGTAAACTGTTGTGTTCATGTACATTCAGCTTTGGAGCATAATTTCAAGGTCAGAAATGTGGGTCTGTATTCTTTCCTTGTGCTTTTTATACCTCGTTCCACACATGTCCTTGCTGACTGTTGAATTTTGCATGACCTGTGCTGTTTCTCCTGTTGAGAGAGATGGGAATCCAAACAGAGATGGAAAGCTTTCTCGATGCTTCCTGATGCTCATGGACTCAGACAAACTCCCCACAATCCATCTCTTCCGCTGTTGCATTAGCTTCAGAGGTAGCTGCCACAGAACAAGAGTAATCTCAATGCAAATGAGTCACGCACACTTAACAAACACACACACAAATGTGTACCAGGTGAAGAAGAGCTAGAGCGTTCACAGAATCTACAAGAAAAGGTCACAAATAGGCAACAAATAAAAAGCAAAGACGGGAACTCAGAGGAGGTGCAGATAAAGTGGCTGTTGTTTATCTGATGATACTCCGAGTGTAAAGTGCAACACAGACAGCAAGCGCTGGAAATTCACACTGACCCTTCAATATGCCAGCTGAAATCTTGCTTTCTCGTGTTAAAATGAAAAGGCTAAAACTCCAGACAACCTAAATAGAAAAATCCTTCACCTTTCAGAGAGAGCATGAGACAGAAGAAGCTATTTGAATAGGAACAATTTGAGCAGAAAATGGTTTTGGGGTCTGAAAAATAAAACTGATAACATTCCCAAATATAAAAGCGCATGTGTGCGGAGAGAGAGACAGAGATGATAAAAGAAATGGACTGCCGGTGTAATTTATTTGAAAATTACCATTTAAAGGTTGGCAGATACATCCCTACATGTGTTTCTCTCTACCGTGTGCAAACAGGTCTGAAAGAATCATTTGCCTACAAATTACATTCTGTTTTCATGTTTTCAACATCTGCATTACTTTCTTTTCTTTTATTTAGAGCAAAATGTCCGAGCTGCTCTTTTCTACACAATGACAGTGAATGGTGGTCATAGCTAAAATTTCCAAGGCAAAATTTTTGGTAAGTGGCAACCATCTGTACCTCACAAAAGCTGTCATGTGGTTTCAGAAGATTTATAAAGAATACAGTGCAGTCATACTGAATGCGTTTATGGTGCTGTTTAATCTTTTTTTGAGATTGTTTAATCTTTTTTGAGAGCTTGAGAATTTCTGGTCATCATCCACTACTGTTATACAGAAGAGCTCTCAGATGTTGTTACATTGTGTGGTGTTCCACCAAACAAAGTCATACAGGGTTGGACCGTCATGAGGGTAAATAACAACTTTCATCTGCCTTCTCTCTGCAACCAAACAACCTTCGCCCCTCCCTGCCTCCCGGTCTGTCCATCTTTATTTTCCCGACTGACAGAAAGAGTGTGACGCTCCACCTTCTCATCTGATCTGAGTTATGACCTCACACCCATATTCAATATGTCCACCCGCATCCATCAATCACACAGACACACACTCAGCGTGTGTGTTATAGACTGCAGTAAAAGTGAGTGGAGTTACTTAAGGGTGTACCGCCCTCTTTTTCTTTCCTAGAGAGAAGTCAGAGGGTGAGTGAATGTGGCATTCACACACACACACCCGGAGCAGTGGACAACACTGCAGTGCCTGGGAAGTAACTGCCTTGCTCAAGGGCACCTCGGTTGTTCCTACAGGCAGAGGGAATCAAACCTGCGACCTTTGGGTTGAGTCCAACTCTCTAACCTTTACGCCACGACTGCCCCCAGATTATTTCCTCATGGGGACCAAAAAAATATCTTCACAAGGTCAAAATTTACAAGTATTTCTATACTTGGGGGACATTTGGTTCCCATAACATAATGAATACCTGGACCACACACACACACACACACACATATAAGTGAAATAGGTCATTATTCTTTCTTTAGCTTGGACTTGTCCCTACATATAATATTACAGCAGAACAATGGACAAATCGGCTGTCTAGAGTGCTATTCTTTCCATACTGTACAAACTCTCTGTATAGCTAATTGCTTCCATTGTCACCGGCCTTTATCCTCCTTAAATATTCAACAGTGTTGAACGGCGGAGAAATATTTCACCTCTTACAAACGCATTTACCTCATTTAAACCTCAAATCTTCACCCCTAAAGCATGTGTCACTCAAAACAGTCGCCCGAATCAAACTCTTATTTAAAAACTGTCAGTCTGAAGCGTAACCTTGGAGCATGAGCTCAGAAAAACGGTAAGATGTGATGGCTTGTAACAGCAAAGTCGCCTCAGGTTTACCCGAGGCCATGACAGAGATATAAACATCGCTTTAATCGCACTGGTGAAGATTCTTTGATTGAAGCGATAATGGAGCTTCTATTGACTTCGTTAATTGAATTCCTAAAACATGATTCTCATACTTCTCAAACAACGGTCGATTCAAAAGAGGAATTTGGGCAATTTTAGGCTTATTAACTCTGCAATCAGCTGCTATTGATGGAGAATTTCAGAGATATCAGAAATGAAATGGCGAAATGCAAACACAAGCGAAAACAAACAGGCAATAATTTCTTACTATAACATTCAACATGATTCAAAGGCAGAAATAAGACCTTGCACTATAATAAACGCAATACTGACTTGATCCTGATATTTTCAGCACTTCGATTCACTGTTTATGCTTTAGCAACATCTGAGGTCAGGCCAATGATGAGTTTAAATCGTTATCAAGGCCAATTAGGCGCAAACTAAAAAAGACCATCATCATGTTTCATTGAGAACAATCAGTAAAAATAAAAAAATCACCTTACAAACATAATATGTGCAGACGAGCTAATTAAAGAATATCAGACAAAAGTTCTGTTGTACTGAATATCAGCAAAGATGTGATACGACCAGACAAGAGACCGCAAGAAACAGCTCTTACACTAAATATCAGCCAATCAAATCAGACGATTTATAAGACTATTAACACCAATATTAGTGCTCATTTTGGGATTACTCTAAATGTTCTGGCTTATTTACATATTTGTGTTTTAAAGGGATAGTTTACCAAAAAATGAGACTTCTTTCGTCATTTACTCACCCTCAGGTCATTTACAAGATTTTTCTCTTCTGAGGAACATAAAAGAAGACATTTTGAAGTTGGCAACCAAACAACAGTGGCACCTATTGACTTCCATTGTACAGACACAAAACCACCGAGACATTCCTCAGAATATCTTCTTTTGTTTTTCTTCCACATAAAAAAATCATCAGGTTTGGAATGACATGAGGGTGAGTAAATGATGGAAAATCTTTCATTTATAGGCCTTTAAGAACAGAGAGGAAAATGAGAGAGAAAAGGAACATTTACAACTGACATTTTCCTGCTCATCAAAAAGGATTTAGGGAAAGAAATTGTTGAAACATTTGGTGTGACTGACTCTGAAACAAATTTGATTCCATAAGTTTCAAATGAAATGCAAGTAACAGATGAATCTAATTACAAAGTCATTTAAAACAGGCCAAGAACGGCTTCCACTTTGTATTACGTCTGACAGTCTGCTGAGATCTCTTCATTTAATCAAACATTTTCACTTTTTTCTTCAAAGCGTGAATCGTGTTCAGCTCGGGCAGGTCTCCAGTGAGCGAGCAGCTCTGATATACTGTGTAAGGGCTCTTAATTAAAATCTGATCATTACTCGTTGTCCCAGGGCTGCGACTAACACGCTCAACCATTTCACACATGACAGGAGGGGCGAGTAAGGAGGACCCTATAGCACTGCACCATTTTACTGAGTAGAGTTCCATTTGGAGTGTTACGGAACGTTCCGGCAAACAACATTCTATCACGGAGGTTCTAAAATGGGTGTAAAAGATTATCGAAGAGATTCCTGGCTAGATCTAAGTCATCATTTAAGTAAAACAAGCTTTTGTTTTGGGACCATCTATTAACAGCATTTCCAGCAAAATGATTACAAAAACAACTGAAAAAATACAGTAACACTGGTTACCGTAGCACTTACAATAAAATTTTATGAAATCAGAGGCTTTAAAGAGACAGTTCACCCATAAAATGTGTTAACAATGTCCATTATATGTGTCACACTGTAAAAGAGGCAAAAATTTGCATATAACATTTCCTGATAAATCCTTTTAACAATGCACGGCTGGTTCACATTAGTCACATTTTAAAAAGTAAAACATTCCTAATTCCTGCTTGATATGTAAAACAGTAAAAGCAGTAAAAATCACGAGCGTAACAGCTCTTCTGCTCCAATATCCATTTTCTGAGTCACATCTAAATCATCTTCAGCACAAAATGAACAGAGGATGTTTCTCCACTAAAATATTCACATCTCATTAAGAATATCCCAGGGACCAAACATTAATAAGGTCTCCTTTAAAAAATTTAAACGTTACACTAAAAATGAGAGGCATCATGAATCTTTAAGCGGTTTAGCTCACATGTGGCTATGATTTTCTCAGGGCAGGGCACGCCTGCTTAAAGATCACCTCTGTTTCTCCTGTCCAAGACTGTGTTCTGTCCTAAACTCGATGATCTCATGACAGTGAAAACGTCATGACGTCACTACCACACTACATACTATTTCTGAAGCATGCATTATTGTATTGTACGTATATTCTGTGCAGTATGCAAACTCAGTATGCATGGAATACCCACCCACATGACTACCCAAAGCACAATCCACAGATTGCCGTATCCCAAAAGTGTATTGCAATCAGCTTAACGTTCAATGTCTGCCAACCGTTTTCACTGCAATAAATAAACAGAAAACAACATCAGCCACGATTTCAAACTTTAAACACTCATTCAATCACACAGACAAGAGTTAAGACATTTTGTCATATTTAGGATGAATTTGGATCTAAAATGTAATTAGCTGAATTGGGTGAGGTGATAATGCAGTACAGGCCAGAGTTACTGTTTCATATACATGCTCACATACTTTTTAAAGCTGCAATCCATAACTTTCAACTCTCTATCGCCATCTCTGTTTAAAGCATAAAATTGCAGGTTACTTTATGTACTTATCATTACGTATGTTGTCAAATAAGTCAGAGGAAGCCAAACTGACATTTCCCAGGAAATTAGACCCGACAGCTTAAATTATAAATCATTATTATAAACTACCATTGGGAATCTGCTAAGGAAGTTGTGTTAATCACTGATCTGTCATGTACATACTCAGTAACTGATTTTTGTTCATTCTTAATCCACATACTGGATTAACTTCACACAGTGAAGTTGTTGACACTAATATTCAGTTCGGAAGACAGACGTGTATATGAGCTCAGTGCCTCATAGGGACCAGCAGTGTTGTGTGTGTACAAACATGTGATAAACATGTTAAAAACAGGAAACCAACATGCAGTTTGTTCTAAACCATAAACGTAGCGTCTGAACAATGTCATTCCCACAACCCTTAGGGAATGTTTTAACAGCGTATCGCAGATGAACAAACATGTTAAAACGACCTGACAGACGAATGCACACACAGACTGGTGCAGGACTGTAAGAATGCAACAAGAAATTTAATCACGTTCCAACACAACGCAGAACAAAATCTCGCACACAGCTACAGGCAGACAGCTAGCAGCCAGAAGCGCACTGCGATGATGCTGAAGCGACGCTCCCTCCTTCCTTTCAAGAAAGGAAACAGATGGGAGAGAGGAGAGGGCGGAAACGCCCCAGGGAATCGGTACTCCACTGCCGACTGTTGTGTTCCCGGGTGCGACTGTTCAAATCAGTAAAACAGAACCGAGTTTGATTATAAAAACAAACAGTGAGCGCAGCAAGAACAGCCCACCCAAGCCCTGCAGTGACCTCTAGGCTGAACTTTAAAATTGCTCCGAGACATAAACGTTCCCCTGTTGTAACACACTGTGCCTTCGTGTCTTACAAACGAACAGCTGAAATAAAGACTCTGAAGCTTTCTGTGTTACAATATTGATTCTGTTTCTTCCTCTGTGTGTTACATCTAATGAAGACACAGTTATGCCAACTCACAAACGGCACAAATGAAACGCCTGCCGCAGAACACCCAACGACAGTACAGCTGGCTAATGAAACAGTCACAAAATTTCATAGAGAGGAAATGTCAAGTCTTAAAGGTACGGTGTGTAATTTCCTTCAATTCCATCTTAATACGTGGAGATTAACACATTTAATGGAATGAATTATATAATATTAGGTCTCATAAAAACCTGATGAAGTGGTCAGACGGTATTTTGCTGCCCTCTTTTTTGTTTTCATTAACTGTTTTACTTTATTAAACATGAGTCTATTACTGGCCAGCCAGTCACAGCAATCCAAGATGGAAGGTTAGGATCCAATAACACCAGTCAGGGGCGGGGCTTCTTGTTTCAATCATTTATGCAAATTTATTTGTTGATGCTAGTAGCACATAAAATCACACGTGACCTTTAAATAATGAGACATTTTACGAAAGAATGAAAACAGACTTAATTTTTTAGTGAGAGTGCACTGAGGTGTGTATAAGAGCTTGTGTTGAGACTGGCGGGTGGTTGCAAGTTTGGGCTGTTACTGAATTTCATTGGGATGACCGAACACACACACCCTGTAGAAGACACACACACGACTCTCTCGAGAGGTACAAAATGCAGTAAAAGCTTAATCTCTGTTGGCACAGTGCATGGAGTGGAGGGGCTATTCATTATGTAAACATCTGCTTGTTAAATGTCAGATCATTGTTTATCAGAGTTGGGGAATATTTCGCAGAACATTAGGCACTGGGTCAACGTCACACTCCAGTTTGGGAAGGGGAACATGGAAAAACCATCTCGCTTACACGGACACGCATTGGTTTGGACAGCGTGTGGTGGTTAACCAGAAGAAAAGATACTTTCTGTGACCTGCAAATTAGCTTTACTGTGTCTTGTCTCTAAGTGAGAATTCTGCAGGAGTGTTTAATTAAAAATTGATGGTTCTGATGCTATCTCGTTTAATTTGATGAAAGCACACAGCTCTCTGTAACATTAATGTTTGTCCTCCAAAAAAATTAATGGAAATATTCAAACCCAGTAATTAGAAAGGCGTGTTTGCCAAACTTTTGCCCATACAGCGCATTTCTGATTAACTTTCCATGCTGTATACAGAAAATGTTGTTCTTAAGATGTTTATTTCCAGATTTAAATTCGATTTTAAACCTCAGAATTTCAATTTGAGCTCAGTCTTCTAAATCCCACAACGTATTTCTGTCTCCTTTACACTTCGGCAAGATCACAAGAGAAACACTGATGACTAAAATAAACAGACTAACCAATCAGAATTGAATTTTATCTCACAGGTAGTGCCACAAGCCAATCAGATGTCACATTTCTGCATTTGGTTATCTATACAGTATAACAATTATTAAAAACTGTATTATATAGTCCCTGCTCCACATGTAAGAAAAATTGTGACTAAATACCACTTTTCACAATTATACCTTCGTGTTTAAGCCGCATGTCACCTTGAATGCCTCATTCTTGCTACATCTACAATTCAAATACAAACATATTCATTGTGTATTTGAGAATGGCCAAACGCAACCTTTTTCTTTTCCTCACTGTGGCTTTTATTTTTTACGTCATTACACATTCACTCTGCATTCGCAGACTCCTGCCTGTTACTCCCGTGAGCTTCCATTTCTGAGTATCCATGAAAAATGCATCCATTCATCTCACCTTGGAGCTACAGCTATGAACAAGGATGTGATGTTGCCATGGTGATAACTTATGAGATTATAGAGTTTGTATTGCTGTCAGGTCTGAGACGAGGGGGATTAACAGAGAACCTGAAACTCCTGATCGGACTCTCTCTCTTTCTTTCTCTCTTTTAACTGCAGTGGAACACAGTGCTCTTAAAATGTAAGGGAAACCAAATAAAAAGAAGCCTGACACAACATCTTTGAAATACACGCCCCTCAAGGAGTTTAAATGCCGCGCTGTGCCCTGATCCTCAGAACATCATTAACTGCTGTAGATTTGCGAGACAGGACTGTGTAAAACTGATTTATTTGACGACAACACATTTAAAAAGGCCCGTCCCTTCGCCTCAGAATCTGACCACTTCATCATCGCGAGCCCTGCTGAAACTGAATCACGCCAGCCTGATAATATTCAGGGGTAAATTCAACAAACAACCTTCCTGCAATGTATTCTGAGGGCACAAACCTGCGTCGTATTTACCAACCACCAAGATCCAGTTTAGTGTTCACATTAAATCCACAATAATTCCAGATTAAGTCCACAATCCTAATCCTAAAGTTTGCATAATTCCCAGGTGCTAAAACACAGCAGACAGTGGGTACAAATAAACAACACTATCAGTAAGGAAACACTCTGTTTTTTGTATACAGATATTAATACACTACTGTGTGATGCGTCAGGTATACAGTGTGCTGCTCTTTGTCTTCGGCTGTTCTCTCTATAAACACTATAAACACAGTGTTAAGCTCTCAGAGATTCAGTTTTAGATTCACTGATGTGAACTTCACACAGACAGCAGGACTGATAACACGTTTCTCTTGAGGCGAGAGCTTCAGCTGATTGTCTGCCAGTGTCATCCAGCAGATATTCCTGTAGTAAGGAACATACAACTCATGGCTTCCAGAATGTTCTTGGTTACACTGAGTTCTAAGTTAAAGTATCGCTAGAACTTCTGCTGTAGAAGCATAGTGCAAATAGCTTTTGATATAGCAAAGACAACAAGGAAGTAATGAAGGAATCAATTAGCATTTATTCATTTAAATATTTATAAGCATCAAGATTGATTATTAGTCTTGCATCTGTATAAGTAGACACATTTAAAAACTTAAACGTTTAAAAATGTAGTTAAGTGCAACAAATAATAAATGAATCATTTTTTAAACTTTTAAATTGCTCTTAGTCCTCCACAGACCTTGATTTTTATTACATGTTTGAACATTTTACCTTGTTAGAGACAGACAACAAACTCTCAAAGAATTTAATTTACAATTAAAAAATAATTTCACTGTGCAGTTACAAGTTATTGCATCAGTTCCCTGGGCTCCATTACTGGTCATCACAGAGAGAAATCACTAGAGAACAAACTCCATCTTTAAAAAAAAGTTACGTTGCTCTGTCTCATGTCCCTGAATAGTCCAGCCCTCTATGAAAACATAATGATGGATATTAGAAACCATTTTTCTCGTTGTTTGTTAATCCGCCATTCGTTTGCTTTAAAGGGGGCTGTTTTCTTGTTGCTTTCAGAGGGGAATGAAGGTCTTTGTGTAATTATATGAGAGAGCGCAGGCTCTTTGACTAGATGAAGCTCATCTGAACCATTACTGAGGAGTCTTCTAATTAAGAAGGTCGATTTTATCCCTCTCTTCCTGTTGAGTCACATCATTACTGTTTTACTTTGTTAGAACACCATTAGTTAATGTTCTGAGGCTGTGGACTGAATTTACAGCTTGTCGAATCGCGGACAGATTGGGGCTTTTCCTGGGAGAAGAGTTTGGTGTGATTTCGATAGCTTTTTAATGAATGACATTTGCTTGGAGAAATTCTGCATTTATGAAACAGAAGCACTTAGGTAAACACTTCTCCCAAAAATCTGTCATTGTTCACTTCGTTCCAAGCCTATTCGACTTTTTCTCCGCCTTGAATGATGACAAAATTTACATTTTTGGCTAAATTGTTGTTTTAAAAATGAAATGGAGAAATTCTTGGCTGCAGCTCAAAATGAGACGAGGAGGAGGAGAAGGTGCTGAGATTCTTCAGAAGACAAGGTGGGTGAAGCGGTTGCTGCTTCTCGAATCGTCTCAAAATTTTATGAGGCAGTCGTGCCAAGAAAGCTCTCCTGAGGAAGTTTTCTCGGCTAATTCATGAGTAAAAGCAGAACAAAAGCACAGCAAAGGTTAGTAGGTGAGATATTACTGATGTTTTATTTATTTTTACTGATGCTCTTTAGCACTTAGGAAGGCAAGTGAAGCAAGCGCTAATAAATCCGTTTTCAGTCTGGTCTTATTAGCAACATGATCCCGCCCACTACAGGTCCTGTCAACCAATTAAATGAACAGCCATTTGTGGGGGCGGAGATCAACCAATCACAGGGGTCACCAATGTTCTTATTGAACTTTGACGGTACTGGATGTAAGGTCTGGGATAAGGGGGCGAATCCTGACCCCTCATTTCCCCCAAGTGCTCGTCTTCACACACACTTTCACGATACAAGGGTGCAGGCAACGTGCTAACAGATCTGATTTTTATGCAAGCAGGCAGGGCAACTGTGGAAGAACGCTGCGTGAATACATATTTAACAGCTTTTTGTTAAACTGTTCTTCACTATTGCTCTTGGTTTCCATAGTTTTCCGAAGTTGGATCTCTATGGCTTAACTATGCCTTAATGACCAACATTGAAATCTCGCCCTCCGAGCTTCCTATTTGGCTAACCCATTAGATAAAAGAAAGAAACGCCTACGGCGAAAGAGTTACAGGAGAGTAAATGTTATGAACGTTTTTACATTATCACGTTTGCAAAACCAAAAGATTAAAGTCCCTGTTAATTAGCGAAACGACTGCCAATTACAGAATACGTAAATTAGCCGAGTAAATAATGTGAACAGGCAGTCACATGGGTTTAGAAACAGATTAACCCAATTAATTGATCAGATACGCACACATTTTTTATTAAACCTGGTATGTGTAGAAAAAACATGCTGTATTGCTTTCATACGACTGTGTAGTAGATTGTAAAGCTGTTTTATTTCATTGTGTGTGTGTGTTTATCTGTCCGATGATGATTTCTGTTGAAACGGCCAAGGTCACTCTGTAAGAGCAAGTCCAGCAAGATACCAACATCTGCCAGCTCATCTATCATTCATTAAACCACTGTCTGTCTCTGTGTGTGTGTGTGTGTGTGTGTGTCTGTGTGTGTGTGTGTGTGTGTGTGTGTGTGTCTGTGTGTGTGTGTGTGTCTGTCTGTGTGTGTGTGTCTGTGTGTGTGTGTGTGTGTGTCTGTCTGTGTGTGTGTGTGTGTGTGTGTGTGTGTGTTGGAAGAGTATTTCCAGCTCCTTTGGAAGTGTGAATGCATGTATACACAATGCTGTGTACAAACCCACTAGGAAGCACAAAAATACACACACACACACACACACACACCCTTGTTTTTGTTTTTATCATAGTGACAGACTTTATACTGACTTCCACTGCTTCAATACAGAGTTGTTGTTATGATCCAAAACCCTCTGCAACACAGAAACCTCTGCATGTTTGCATGTTCATTAAAACATTCATTAGTATGTTTATTACACCAGTTGCCACAATGTAGATGATTTCAGGTTTACTACCCATGTGGGGACATTTCCTATCACACAAACACTCTCTCTCTCTCTCTCTCTCTCTCTCGCTCTCTCTCTCTCTCGCTCTCTCGCTCTCTCGCTCTCTCGCTCTCTCGCTCTCTCAAGGTGAACTCTAGGTCAGATAAAGGGCAGTGATGGACTTTTGAAAGCTGTGCACTGGAGTAATCCTCTCTGACTGATCCCGATGTACACATCACTCTCTCTCTCTCACTCTCTCTCTCTGACTGATCCTCTCGCACACACACACACACACTCACTCTCTCTCTCACTCATTCTCACTCTCTCTCTCTCTCTCTCTCTCTCTCTCTCTCTCTCTCTCTCTCTCTCTCTGATTGATCCCTCTGCACACATCACACACACATTCTCAGATTAAATGCATCAAAATAAACTGGAGTTTGTCCTCTACTGGTCTAAACACATACTGTACTTGAGTTATTATTGTTATACAGTAACATTCCCAGTCATATGGTGTCTCAATAAACATTATTATGATTATAACACTGTTGTGCTCGTAATATCACAATTAAATGAACACAGAAGTGAATGTTATATTTGACTACTTCTGTTCGAGTGCATGTCTGTTTTGGTTTTGTCCCTCAGGTTCGATGCACAAACTTCTGCACTCACATCTTTTCAGTTAGCAGACGCTTTTCTCCAGAGCGACTCACAACGAGGAACATCACAAGCAATTTATCATACAAGGGTCCAAAACTTAAATTAATACGTTTCATTCATGAAACATTCCAGGTGTTCCAAATGAACAATATCGTACACAATTTATCAAACAAGTCTCAAAACTTCTACAATGAAAAACTGCTATTAAGAAACTAATTTGTAATGAAAGAATCCAGGTGTTTCTTAATTTTACTCTTTCTGTCACTCTAGTTTTTCAAATTAAAAGTTTTCTGGGAAATACTGTGTATTTAACAAGTGTTTTTCATTAAATGATAAAGAACTTTCTTCAGCTTCACTTTTCATTATTTGAAGCCATTTCTTCGTAATCGACATCTGTTTATTTCATTTCGAACGATCAAACTGGGCAGCAATGAAAACCATTTAAAAGTAAACAAAGTCAATGAGGGAGAAAAGTTTTGACTACAGAAACAAACAAGAAAGCATTCCCTCGCAACCAAAAAAATTCATTTTGTTTTCGCCTTCAAAGCTACATTAATCATTGGTTCAAAATAATAGCTTAACGTTTTAGTCTACTGCGCTGACGAACAATACACACAAACCATCAAGTTTATCTGCGCTAAAGTTTAAGACGTGAGTGTAAACAAGACAACTCGCTAATTGAATAACTTAATCTCCATCGTTTTCATTTATAGACGCGCTGTGTAGCAGCCTATACACTCGAACCCGCAGCACAGCTCTTAACACCTCCATTACACCTAAAGAAATTTCAGCAACACATTTAACTCTATATTGATAATTCACTGACAGATGCCAATCACTCAGTCTCCAAAGTTTTCTGATGGTATAATTTTTCTTTAAAAGCATGTGGGACAACAGTCGTGACAGAAAGAGCTTCTAACAGTTACGGTTGTACAGACATGCAGAGTTTTTATTGCACTGACGATCGATACGTTTGAAGATGTTGCTTTTAATATGACATTCCAAAAGTTTTCAGGAAGGAAGGCAGCATAACACCTTTCCACCATAACAGGTCGACCTGCTCGCGTCCCAAATGCCTCCCTCATTCTTCAGCGCTTTCCTTTGTTCTCAAAAGATGAAGGACAGGAGGAGATGAGAGAGGAGGAGCAGAGGAACTGAGGTTAGTCTGTCTGTCTGTGGGGAGCTGGGACACGCCCGAGAGGAGCACAGCTTCTGAAAGCCGCTGTCAGTCTGAGTTCCAGGATAAAGGGTCATTTGACAATCACAGATTCACTTCACTGTTACCTTACTAGAAATAAAGTCCTTTAAAATCTCTGTTAGGAAGGCTTATAGTCAAACAGACAGATGAGAGCAAACCTTGAAAAACCAAAGTTAACAAAATGTATACATCTATCAGACTTTAACAAGGAAACAATAAAAAAGATGATGAAAGTCCTTCTCTGGGGAAATAAAGATCCATTTTTACTGATTGGATAGTTGCTCATGCTAAACCAGCCATCTCATTTTACTGAGAGACTATTGAATGAAATGGTTTTGTGTTTGTTTTCTTTCTGGAGTCTCAACACTGGAATTTTGTTTATTTGGTGGGTGTGAAAGCTGTTTTCCAGTTGTGCCTGTATGAAAACAGGAGTCGGGTTCAGTTCACATTGACTCCAGTCCTGCAACTAGTTTGAAAACAAAACTGTCTAATCTCCTAAAGCAAACATTGTGCAGGTGTTCATTTGTGGTAGTACGGGACAAAACAAGCATTAAACCTGAACAATGCTTACATTTTAGTGCTTTCTCATTAGTCATCACCAAACTATGACAATACAGGTATCACCATCATAATATATCACATCTGTATGTAGTTATAGACACTTGACGTAGACCACTGAAATATTGAAGTATAAAGTTTGAATTGAATTTTTTTGATTTCACCTTCTGAAATCTTTTCAAACCTCTCAGACTAATCTACTCAACTGAATTACTTGGCTTCACCAGGATTTGACGTGTACCCGGTTTCCAACCCATTTGAAATGTTTATTAAAGGCTTAAATTAGTCTGCGTAATGCTCAAGATTACATACAGCTTACAGACGCAGAACATTTTCTTGGAGAGTTTGAGGTGCATATGGCTTTCTCAGAGCCCACCATGTCTCCGGAGAGACCCCGGGCCCCGCCACAGCCCGCCACTCTTCTCCAAATCACAATCTGTTGCTGCCTTGCACAAACTCAATTACGGGCAGCAGCCGTATGCCGGAGCTCTCTGCAGTCGGGTGCAGACGGCCGTTAAGGATCTGCATACAGCCACTGATAAATATCCAAACAAACACACGGTAACCAGAGTCCCGAGCAATTGTCATCACCAGAGATATTTAATGACTGATGCCACGAACCACACTCATTCCCTATGAGAGTTATCACTGATGTCTCTCTTCCTCTCTCTCTCTCTCTACTAAACACTCCATCGCTCCATCACACAGGACGCAGGAACTGAAGAAACTCACCAGAGCTTAGCCAAACCACAGCTGATGAGTATCAGAAAGAAAATCCATCCATTTCTCTCTATCTCCTGCTTTTCCTGAGCTGTTGAGATGGGAATCACCAACTCAGACAAACTGATGAATACAGCACACACACACACACACACGCATAAATAAAGTACAGCGCTAACAGAATCTTCACTTCATGTGACAGTGATTCAGAGATGTCAGACCACACATGATCGGGATCTTATTTTAAACCTGTCCTAAAACATGTGACAGCTGCAGAACCCACAATGATTTTAGTCTGAATAAACATTACTGATGCTGAGATTTTCAATTCCAGAATACAGCAAGTTGTAGCCATATTCTCTACATGGTACAAAAATACAGTACAGTATTGCATTCATAACTGATGTTTTGAAATATGGAGAACACAATGTTGCTTCAGCTGATCTGGAAACTTTATCAGGACCCTCATGATCCAAAGACTCAGTTTCTGCTGTTCACAGCCTAATAAATATGATTACACAAACGGTGTGGTTCTGATCCAAGATCAGTTCTCTTGTTTTTGAAAGCCTAATAAATAACAAGCCTCATTTATTCTGCCGAATACACAATGCGTGACATTATCATTATCATCATTGTGTTGACAGATGTTTTCGCTGATATATTATCTGAGGTTTCACTAACTTCACTAGACCTGTTTACTTTCGACAAGTCTTACAAATGAGTTTACATCCCTGTCTCCCAATTCTGTTTCTTAGAATAAAACATTATTTAAGAAAAACAAGTGCCGAAACGTTTTTAATTACAGAGGCCACAAAACTAAAAAGCACTAAGTATTCAGAGTTTCGTCATGTTAAATCATACAGTGTGGTGAATGTACACAAACTTTGTCAGAAGGTTAGATCGGAACGCTCCCTCAATGCAAGCGCACCGTGACCTTCAAATGTAATGAGAAACAGAGATGTCTTTTGTTACGTTTGCTTACAGAAACTCTATGACTTGTAAAGTCACCTTGCTTCAAAAAAAGAGAGAGATCAGACAGCTTTTATAATGTATTAGACCACTTTTCTTTTGAAACCTTGAAGAAACAGGAAAGAAGGAACAAAATATGGAATAAGATTTGTTTGACACCTCATTGCTAAGATACCTGTAATAGTAATTATTAAAATGTAGTCTCATTACTTTACTCGATTATATATATATGTTTTTATATTGTTTGTTTTTCGATCGTCTGCTTAGAATGACGCTCATGTTTGGGTGAATTACCCATAATTCCTGCAGCTCGGTGGAATCTGTGAGAGGATTGGTCTATGATTTGCATATCTTAATTTGACGTGTTTTTTGCAGATTATGCAGGATTAACCTGCTGAACTGAATTTTAAATTCTGCCTGTTTTTGCATCTCTGTCAGGCACTCACATTATCTTTTCCTTTTTTTATGAAAGCTTTCTTTACAATTTACATTTGAAATGGCATTTTAAGACACGCTGAACTACCTTATGGCTGAGTGGGTTTTGGATAAGTACTTGTTATTCGTTTTTCAAAACATATTTTAAAACTGTCTTGGCCTCTTTTTAAAATATTCTTCTCTTCACACACAGTTTCAGTCACTATAATTGTGTAGCTATAAACCACGTCGGGCCACAATGATACAGGATTGTTCGGTATATAACAAATTATTGTGTATTCTATAAGTCTGTTTACGCTCCTATATAAACAGCCTTTGAGAAAGACTATTTTCATAGCAATACAGACAGAGTCCTCTGCTTTTTCTAATCAGATGTGATTAAACAAATGCCAGTTTGATGAAATTTCCTTATGGAGGCAATGAGAGGGGAAAATGTTAGACCATCAGGAAAACCACAGCCTGTGGGGAATGATGAGTTATTAAAGCAAGATTAATATCTGCTAATGATTCCTGTCAACCACTGAGAGAGAGAGAGAATGAGACAGAGAGAGAAAGAGAGAGAGAGAGAGAGCGAGCAAGAGAGAGAGAGAGAGAGAGAGAGAGAGAGAGCAAGAGAGAGAGAATGAGGATGAGACAGAGAGAGAGAGAGTGAGGATAAGAGAGAGAGAGAGAGAGACAGAGAGAGAGAGAGAGAGAATGAGGATGAGAGAGAGACAGGGAGAGAGAGAATGAGAACAAGAGAGAAGGAGAGAAGAAAAAGAGAGAATAAGAGAATGAGGTGAGAGAGAAGAGAGAGACAGAGAGCGAGGGAAAGAGAGCGAACACATACTCAACATGATCAGAAAAATGGATGTTTCTCCTCATAGTGTGTTTATGTGTTTGTATGTCCTCATTAGCATGCTACAACAAAAGAATATCTATAGCTAATTAGTTATAATTACACCTGTGAAGAATTTTCCGGATTTAAGCTTATAAATTCTCCTAATAGCAGGATTAGAGAGGCATTTCACGCATGGATGTTTTCCAACAGCGTTCTTCTCGTGAGAGAGCCACCGCAGCTAAATTTGGGGTGCCACACAAATAGCTCTTGAATGCTAATGTGCTACGCTGCGATTAGAGCTCACGCGTCACGAGCCCTCACAATGACACCCGTGATTTCTTTTTTTACCTAAAAGCTTAAAAGGAGAGACTGTGAACTGAAAACAACTGGAAGAACAACAAGGATAAAACTACACCAATAAAGTCCCAGAGGTACCGTATTTCTAAGTGCTTATACCTGAAGCAACTGAAATGTCTCTGAGTTAGCAACACATCCTCTTGTCGGTTGTAGCTTTATGGTAAATGGAGCCCTGAGAAACACACAATATCCCTCCAGCAACATCACTGTGGGTTTCTGTCAATGTCAGATGTAACCTACTCTATAATAAAAGTTAGCGATTCCTCCAAATTTAACTATTAAAGTTGTTCCCTGAAACATGACGGTGGCACTAGTTTCATTTTGAATGAACTTTCACAGTATTAATTCACATTTGGTTAATGGTTCTGCTCTGCCCAAGTAGTCAGACTGACATCATCAGAGAAGGTCTGCCGTTCCAAAGGGAAAGTTCATTTTCAGATTTTGATTAAAGATTACACGGCACATGCATAAAACAATAAATAATGACATGCAGGGTTAAAATATTTATAATCAATACTGTAATATTCCAGAAAAAAAATAGCAATATTATATATATATATATATATATATATATATATATATATATATATATATATATATATATATATATAAGAATAGCATATTTTGATTTCATGGTTACTTTAAAATCAAAAAATATAGATGGGCATTTAGTCATTTTTTCCATACTGTGAGATCATGAATGAATTGTGACAGTATGAATGCAACGTCTCAGAGGAGCGAGTCGCTGACACGCGGTTGGTCTTCATTATCGAGGCCTGGATGCATTTCCCGCCACAGGACAAATCATCATCAATATCATCACCTGCATCTGGCCCTGTGGTGTCACTCGAGGCAGAGAAACATTACATCGTATGAGCTTATTATCCCCCCATAACATACGTCCTCTGTTTTCACTCCTCGTTATGCAAATCAACTCCTCACCTGCGGACATTTCCTCCATTTGCTTTCATTATGAAAGAAGGTTTATCAGCTTGCAGCTCTATTTTTACTGGTTAATGACTTGGAAACAACAAAGACAAACACACACACACACACACACACACTTTGGTAAGAAGATAAGCAGCAACAATAATTTACTTGCTATCGTTCTGTTATCCCATTGTATCTTTTAGGTTCAGGTAAAAGGCTGTGGGGGATAATTCATGCCTCTGTTGATTTGCGGTTTGTGCTAATACTTAATGCAGTAATACCCAAAGGCAGGAGTCCAAAACACTGGATGGATAGTCCAGTATATAGGATTATTATATAAGGACATGAGCTTATTTGTGTTCCACAGAACATCAGGTTCTGTGATTAGAGTGTTGCGTGGCACAGGGTTCAACAGTGTTAACATGGGTGTCACACAACCCGAAACACTGGCAACCCAAAACATGGAAACCGTAGTTTCTTTAAGACAATTTTATTTAGGTATAATTTCATTAAATACAACAGTAGCAAACAAAAAAAATCTAAAATATTGTAAGCAGCATCTTTTCATCTATTCCTCTCTCAATCTATCCTCTCCATCTCTCTCCATCCATGCACCTATCTATCTATCTATCTATCTATCTATCTATCTATCTATCTATCTATCTATCTATCTATCTATCTATCTATCTATCTGTCTATCTATCTATCACCCCTCCTCTATCCTACTTTATTTATCAATTGTGTTTAAAAGTGCATTGATGATGTGTGCAGTCTCTCTCTCTCTCTCTATCAGAAGAAAATAAATACACCATAAATCAACACAGACAAGCAGCAGCAATTCAACCAATCCCAGGAGCACCCTGATCAAACACACACACACACACACACACACACACACAAGGTGTGTAAACAGAGAGAAACACAACCTTAAACAAGTGAGGGTTCAGCAAGTTTCTTTCCATCATACAAGCTTAATGACAGTAAAGATTCAGTTTCCATTTAACAGCTACGGTAATAAATACTCCAACTCATTTTCTTCTATTTATAAGAGACAAGACGAAGAGCATGAATTTCCCAAGATTCCAAAGTGCTGTATGAATTTTATTGATTTAGCCAATCAGCAGTGTAATCAAACAGCAGTTTGAGGAGAACGCGCCGCATGGGAAGTGTTTTATGTTTCCTGAATGTTACAGTGAAACACTTTGATTTCTCTGATTACGATGCCTAAAAGCCCATCTGAATCAGGCTTTGATATAATGAACGTCAAGGCTCAGAAAAAGCAGCAAAAAATGAGGAAAACTGCTGTAAACATGCCATCGGCGATGAAAGTGCAGCAGAATCCCAAATTTAATTACAATGAACATTTGTGTGTACTTCAACACCGGCCGTTTTCATCAGCAATTAACTGGCAACTTTTAGTTTGAGGCCAATGCGACCATTTTTTTTTTTTGCTAAAGCAAACACTCTCAGTATGAAACAGTGTTAATAAAGCAGCAGAGAAATATCCCTCAAACAAGCAATTATAAAAGATGAAGAACTTTAGAGTTGTACTCTGAACTTCCGTTCTGTACTGTTCATCTCAGACCCTCTTTATGGGTCACAAAATTCTTCCAAGTTTTGTTCTGTTTGTTCTCGTTTCCTTCATCTTCTGCCCTGCCTGTGATATACACACTGGGAGGGAGGGACTTATTTGGCTGGTGTTGGTAGGTAGTCGAAGGTTTTAAAAATGAAAAAAATGAAAAATGTTTGAATAATATTTTGATAACCAAGCAAGGTTAATACAACATCGAAAAAAGTGGACGTTTTGAACGTTCTTGTTACTTAATGGAAACGTTCTTACAAACTAAAATTGTTAGCTAGGTATGCTGGGTTCTGGTTCGTGGCCCAGTTCCTGGGCTCAGAGTTACAGTCTTACACCTGCCCGCCCAGGAGGAAATCCCACCTGCCTGGCAGCTTTGTGAGCCACTTCCTGTGGCAGAGGCAGACCGGGGAAGTCATTAGCTTCTCCCTGCGGTGAACTTTTAATTCAGTACAGCTCACCGCAGAGAGCTCCTGCCTGTTATGAGTGAGCTTACAGAACGCAAAACATGTTTGCCTGATTCTAATGACGGCCTCAAAGTGACACGTTTATATAAGTTTCACATGAAATCTGCATCTAGATTTCCACCGAAATGAAACGTCAGTCAAGTTCTACACCACCCTTTATTTGTTTGTTTATTAAATATTTAGGCTAATTTGACTATGCCAAATAAACAAGGGATAATAAACAGACAATTACCCGTTATTGCAAAATAATCCCTGACAGATTGATCAGAATCTCGATATTACACGCTACTTAGCAAATAAACGCAAATCAATTTTTCATGTATTTCAATTATTGCATTACCGTAGGAAGAACGAGAACACACAGATACAAGAGGCATGAAAATAGCACAGCTGTGTAGGAAATCAATTGCCTGGTACAATGGTCAATTATACAGCTTAACCTTCATTAAACCAAAATATGTGCCTGGCCAATCACAATCAAGTATTCCAGAGCGCTGTATAATAGCTTTATAAAAGCCACTGTCAGTCTGGATATATCACTCTCACACCAGCTCTTCAGTTTGTTCTCGCTTTCTCACTTCCAGACACACTTTCAAACGCTTCTGTGCTTTCACACACACACACACACTCAGCCAAGCAGCAAAGCACAAACACAGCCTTTGGCGGGGTCTCACATCTTAACGGTGTCCTCCAGTGAGCGAGCCTGGATTTTTTTCTCAAAGAACACAGCCAGGCTATGATACGGTTGGCATGCAAAAGATAGCCTTCTCCCCGGAGGCTGCGACCGACCTCTGTCAGAATATAAAATAATGAAGCCAGATTGGGGGGAAAACGTGTTGGAGACGAAAATGAGAACAACCGCCGCATAAGCGCCACTGTTCTTGAAGCAACACTTTAACTACTGTATGCATACTGATGAGAGAGAGTCCAACTTTACCATTCAGCAGGAAATAATCAAAACATGCAGATTCTAAGCAAAACATGCAACATTTTCACTCTTTCACTCTCAGAACAGAAGTTTGTTTCTATCTGCTCCTAAAATGTCACGTCCCGCCAATCTTTGCCCTTCACAGTTCACTTGAGACATGACAAATGATAGCTTAAGATGGAACATTTTAAAGCTCCAAACAGTCAGTCCCAATAAACAATGTGACACTATATGCTGCATCAGCAGTGCTTAGAAACAGCCCCAAAGATAGATCAGCATAAATCTCTGCAAATGAGTGCCTCAACAATGCTTTCAGAATGTTGCCTACTGTTCTCTCAAAGTTCTCTCAAAGTTCTGAACAAACATTCATGCAGTAACGTTAGTGGAACGTTTTATATATATATATATATATATAAATAACATTGTTCTTAAATTGTATAAAAACAGTTTTTTAATTGTTGTTGATGGAACATTTTTAAATGAATTTAAGTCTGAATAATGTTCTTATAGGCAAGCAATAACGTTAATATAACATCTCAAAAACTGGAGCTTTTAAACGTTCCCAGAACATTCAACTGGAATAAAAAGTATAAATGAACTGTTGTCATGAGTTGTCAGTGAGGATGAAGTGTAAGCGCGACCCAGAGCCTCAAGCGTCCTCGTGAGGAACTCTGTGAGAGCATGTAGTCACGTGTGACCAACCTCAATAAAGCAACCAACCATTTCATTCAACATTAGAGAAGAGGTTAAACTGGCATTTTGGAGCTAAAGGAACCATAAAATATGATGGTGATTCTGGTGCTCTAGGCAAGATACAAGAAAAGAAAGCATGAAACATAATTATCCATGTTTTGTGCTAGTGCTGTAACTGTAGCTGTAACAGTTTACAGAAAGCAAACAAAATAACAATGAAAGAAACAAGTAACAAAATATAAAACACAAAGTTACAAAGTTAATTACGCTGATCTAGTGTTACGAACCATGTTTTTACATAACCAGTCCCAAGTTTAAAAGTAACCTGTTAGTTTCCCCTACATTAAGGTGAAGGATATTTCTTTATAGAGCAAACTGGAGACAGATTGTATTTCTTGAATACAGGAAATAGAATAAATTAAAAACTGCTAATCATTTTCTTTAACAGGTGACAGAACGCCATTCCAGCCCAGCTAAAGCTCTGGCTAACCCATTTTAGCAGGATTTCTTAATCTTAATTATCACAGGATATCTTCATCTGTGTGCAGTATAACACAGACACATCTCACAAACTGTGTGACTGTCTGCTGTCTTTAATTATCACACAGTGCTTGTCTGTCTGCATCAGCTGCTTCTGAAAATCTTCTTGGATATTCCCTCAGTAATAACTATCTTTCTCCAGGGATCAGTGCTCTGTTGGGCTGATATACATGCTAAATAATATCTAAATGTTCGGTAAATGGCAGGTAAGAGAACTAAATAACTAGAGTGTTTATATACACACACACACACACACACACACACACACACACTTTTTATCTCATGAGTTTATATTGTAATTGGGCACAGATGATGTTGTAGCTGAGCTCTCTCTCATCCACCTTGGTCCTTTTTCTCTAAAGATATTAGATGAACAGAGCTGTTCAGGAGCGCAGAAACACAAATACTGGCAAAAATCTTCAGAGTAGCCGGTGTGGAGCGGCAGGCTGAGCAGATGAGCGTTTTAGACCTGCGAGTGGTGACAAGACACATGGTAAGAAATGAAGAAAAAAAAGTCGTCACCGCAGAACAAATAGAACTGCAGTGTGTGATTGTACTGCAGACAGGTCTGAGGCTTCTGGATTCACTCTGCCCTCCAACACACAGCACCCGCAGACCTGAAGCTGTGTGTATGTGTGTGTGAGAAAGGGCTTCATTAAACCTGCATTCACTCTGAATGCATTATGGGTAGAACATTGCCTCTGATGAAACATCTTGATATATTCCACACACATGCAAACACAGGCAGTGTTTGGATAGGCAGGCTTTGGACAAAAGTGTCCACCAAATGCTTAAATAAATAACTGAGTAAATGACAGATTTTTCATGTATATCGTTTTAAATTGACTCACAGATTTCTGAAGCAGTGAGAACGGCTCAGATCATCATTAACTACAAGACCAACTCCTCATTAATTACCTTCTACAAAGTCCACATGATGAAACAAGGTTCAGCTAGTCTAGCCACAGTGTGTGTGTGTGTGTGTGTGTGTGTGTGTGTGTGTGTGTGTGTGTAGAGAGAGAGAGAGAGAGAGAGAGACAAAGACATTTTTAGCACAGAAGTGCTATTTTTAGCCAAAGGTGTGTTAGTAGGTCACTCCATGGCCTGTATGTAGACACACAACAGCAAACAAGTGCTGCAAAACTCAAACCTCTGTAGACAGTATCACCTATTAATCCAACAAAAACACACAACAGCACAGCTGTGATGTTTATAAAAGTAAAGGGAAACAAATGGGCTCGTGATGAGAGAATATAGAACAGGACCATTGGGGTGATGTCATGTGACACTTTAAGATGAGCTAAACTCACAGAAATGAATAACAACATGTTGGTGGGGCATAAAATATCTACTGAAATATGGATTTTTCAGGTCATTCAACATTTATACAACATCATAATTTCACATTCACAACAGATAATCAAGTTAGAAATGAAAAAAAAACCTGTTTTTAAAGAGTAAACAACTCCAAATTCCTAATTTCCCAGCGGAAGCCACTTCCTCAGATTTTGTCCTTGAAGAACACACACATCTGCGATGCTAATGTAAGAACACCGAATCCCCACAAAATATTTGCTAGCTGTGATTTCCACTCATCCTCCATAATTAGGTTTGAGTGTAGATGCGCTTAAGGTGCACTCAGAAAGTTTTTTGTATTTCGCTGGCTTTAAATCACCCCTGGAGTCTTTAATACACACGTCGGTGCGGATGCATACATTTTGATTGTGAAGTGCTGTCGCTTCACACTGAAGTTGGTTGTTCATTTTCGATTTATTTCTCTTCATGTGTGTATTTTTTCTCAGTCTCATTCTACCACATCAATAAAAAGAGCATTTCTGGATTCGGTCCCAGAGTTGTGCTGGTGTTTGGCTGATGTCTACGAGCTCTCGTTCCCTGCGTGGTTTACGGATATGCGATCTGCCCGCGGTGCCACTGTGTCTTGGACGGCAGCGTTTTGCGCCGTGGTCGTCGTATGCATGCGCTCATTGCCTGAGGTTCAGCCATGTGTTTGTCTTGGCTCATTTGCCTTTATCAGTTTTGTTTTGAGTACATTTTTTTGTTTTGTAAAGCACCTTGAGCACTACAAAGTGAACTTTTAAGTATTATCTTAGTGGAAATAAAAAATGGCTGTGAAAAATTTCAACCTGTCCCCCCAAATCACTTGATGTTTCCACTTTTAGCCCAAAATATACTTTGCTCTGTCCATGTGCTCTGTAAGCCATTACTTGATCTGTGTTGTGTGTGTTGATCTAACTGATAGTACATGATTTGAAAGTCACTCTGAGTCAGAAAGGCATATAAAGGAAAAATCCTACATATAATGAATGAGATGAAGTTCTTTAGTCACAGCTATACGTTTGCCTTCCTCCACTGAAAAGCATCATTCATACACACACACACACACACATCTCAGATACAAAGGGTGTTTTCATTCCTAAGCCAAGGGAGAAAAAAGGTAGAGTAAATGTTTATACAGTAAACAATGGAGGAAAGGTGGAGTGTAAGAGAGAGAGAGAGAGATTCTCAGCAGTTTCATGGCAGCAGGTTAGCACTCCTGTGTTTTGGCATTAGCTGGTGATTGCAGAATACACCTTCCTCACAAACACCTGAGTTTCCTGCAGAGTTTGTTATACCACATTCATTCATCAGTACAAACACACACAATATGCCCCCGATATGTAACGAATGTGTGTGCAGCTCACAGCTGGACGGCTGGACAGTAACGGTCCATAAAAAACCCAAACTGCTAATAGGTGTCTGCCACCAAAACAAATTATTGCAACTTTTGAGTGTAATTTTTGTTGCCATGACAACTGACTGTCTCCTCCCCAGATAGTTCCTAGAATCACACACACGCGCACACACACACGCACACACACAAAAGGCTAATGGGAATCATGCCACACTTAACGCTTTCAAATCAGAAATAAAAGTGATGACAACACACTAAGTGGAGTTCTCTTTCTCTATGTCTCTGTCTGTCAGAAAAATAAAGCCGTTGTATCACGCTGGGAGAAACTTCATGTCACATATTTTTTCCAAATGGTTTGGCTTTTAAATTTACACTGATATCTGCTTATCTTTAACTAACACTGTTATTGCTGGCTACCCTACAAAATGTCATCTCAGCTATTAGGTTTTCTTTAACTTTAACACCGGTTATGAAATATAAACTTTATGATTAAATAAAACGATTGAATCTTAGAAGGTATAGTTCATCTAAAAATGAAAATTCTTTTGTAAAAAAAACCTTATCGTACAAATGACTTTCATCTTTGAAACACAAACGCAGATAATTGAAGGAAGGAATATCCAGTTGAATGGATTCAGTATAATGGCAGCACATTATGATTCACTTAACGCTTAATAAAACCCACAACAGTGTCAGCAAATACAGAAGTTCACATACATTTGTGCTGACAAATGAACGTTAATTCTGTAAACTGACTCCCTGTACGTTTGGGCTTTACCACGTCAATCATATTCCAGCTGAGAAATCTATAAAAAGAACAATGCACTTCATTTTCAAACATGTTGACTGTGCTGGAATAAAGAGCATTTCTGTGCTATGATTTAGCTGTTTTCAGCTCCGTTTTTCTCCAGCCGTTACGCCTTTGCCCTCCGAGACGTTGATGAAACGCTGATGAAAGGTTTCTAAAACGATTTGGATTGATTTTGCTCTCGTCTATTGAAAGTCATCATTTATCATTCAGTCCTCAGTGAAGCTCCGAACCAGCGCTCAGAGACTGGCTGATCTCACCCCACAGAGGGACGGTTTCTCCTGCAGGCCATCTGATCATGATCTGCCATTGATTAGCACTGCCTCATATCATACATTTCATTGATATTATTATTCCCTCTGAGGTCCACTTGTAATAGTTTTTCCTGGGTCTTTTTTTGCATCAAAAAGACATCATAATAGATATCAGCATAATTTCAGGGGTTTGTTTACACTTTAGTGGAGACCCTTACAATTAAAGGGACAGTTCACTCAAAAATAAAAAAATCTTGCATCATTTACTCTAATGTCATTTCAAACCTGTATGACTTTTTTGCTTCTGAGGAACACAAAAGATGATATTCTGAAGTATGTTGGTAACCAAACAACAGTGGCATCCATTGACTTCTGTTGTACAAACAGAAAATCAGAGACATTTCTCAAAATATCTTCTTTTGTTCCACAGAAGAAAAAATCATACAGGTTTGGAATGACATGAAGTGAGTAAATGATAGAAAAATTGTCTTATTTGGGTGAACTATCTCTGTAAACATGATGTTTCTGATATTGTGCCTTTAAGATTCTGTAAACATCCTGTTTTTCGGGCACAAGCTGCAGGTTTACTGTTGGGACAAATACAGTTATTAACTGCCCCATCCTTCAATAACAGCCTCTTTTCACAGCCTGCATTACGCTGTGACACTTTTACAAAACAATGTGTGATGAAATGAGCTGTTCAGATTGTAAATATGTGACAGCACAATTCATAACAAAAGTACATGTCACACTGTACACTGGCCAGGAGTTTATATATTTGAGTGAAGTACGCTTCTCGCTTCAGTATTAACAATGTTTGGAAATGAAATGTTGAGTTCTGAAAATATATTGTTTGTTTTTATTGTATATTAAACTGTTTTGTCTGAAAAGATCAATGGAAATCTGATTTCTTGTGATACTGAATCCTTGTTTAAAAATCACTTTTAATAAACCCTTCAATTTTATTTTGTTTCTTGTCCTTTCTGTTTAATTCTCTTTTGGAAACACCATAACTTTGACAGAAATTACAAAAGCCTCATACAGTTTTACTTTATTACTCACAAAACATTTCAAACTTAATCTGTTGTTTAATGGATGTTGTTTAATGGACATGATGATTGGCTTACTGGATTGGCAAACAGAATATTTTTTCAACCCTCAAATGTCCAGAAGCTTGTCAAAAGCTGCAGTTGTGTTTGTTGGAGTTTGTGATAAGGATCACAAAGAGGCCCACAAACACAGAGGTATAGTTTTGTGGAAAGACAAACAGAAAGGTATAGTACACGAACAGCTCTGAGCAGGGCTCATGGGCAGGTATGCAGTCAGAGACACAAACAAAACCAACTGGATCACAGACAAAGAGCAAGATGAGAGGGGATTTGTGGCTAACAGAGGCTGTGTTTGGGCTCTGGGCTGCTGGTCTTTTTACAGCAGTCAGTGTAGCGTTACAGTACGGTACTGTAAATCTGACCTGCAGGCAGCCATGCCAAAATGTGTATGCACGCATGAACGGACCCCAGTTGAGACAGTGATCGCTAAGGCATGAATGATGGTGTGTACACATAGCATAGCACCTCTCGCTGCGTCGTTTGCCACTGCCAAAGACTACACAAAACAGATCAACACATTTACATACCGCAGCGCAAGAGTGGGCTGACTATGAAACGGACATAAAAGAGCTTCTACTCTTCTGCCTGCGGCTACACACACAAGCACTGAGAAAAAATAGATTGTAATAGGTTTTGAATTGAATTTTAAGCCATTGCAAGCCAAAATACAATTAAATATGTAGTAAATATATGTATTAATACAACGTTAAACACAAATTACAAAATCTATAGTGAGAAAGTCAAAAGACAACAGCAATGCGTATGGTAACCTGTTTCTGTGCTGTTTTGTGTACTATTTAAAACGACACACAAGATTTAAAGTCCTTCAAACGATTCAACATCCTGTCTGCTACCTGGATTCAGATGTATAAACTGAAATGTTCATTTGTGTACAACAATTTTTAATTTTATTTGTAATGGTGCACAACATGCTTGGCTCCTTTTGTGTTACTTCATGAAAGCCTATATATAAAAAGCCTGTGCTAATAAACATGTTTTAACCGCATTGAAATGCGTTTTCTGCTGAGTTTAGCTTGGCTAAAACTCTTGCACCTCCGTGCTGCTTACGCAGGCAGCGTGAATACTGTAACCCGTTAATACGGGAACCGAAATAAACGCGGCGCTTGCGTGTGTGGTGTGAAACGGGCCTAAAATAAATGGCAGATTAAACTCGGAAGAAAAAGCCAGTGATGTATCAGAAGGAAAACTGTCCTGACATGGGCGGAAAAAATAATTTTACAAGAAAAGCCAGGGCTGCTAAAACACAAATAACACGCAAACAAATAAATCTAAGGCGGGACTTCCGTGCGGCCTCTGCACCGTGTTACACACAAGCCGACTTATCGCAATGAATCACGGCCAGAGTAAACGAGAGACGTGCTGAAGTTATCAGAGGAAGTTTAATCATCTTACTCGTCCTGTCTGCATGGAGACGAATGCATGTGGACTGATAAGCAGACTTTTATTATCTGCTCGCTCAAACTCTCTCTCTCTTTGTACTGACAGCGTCGTCAGTGTGTCTGAACGTGTGCGCTGGCCTCCAGAGATGTCAACATTTCAGTACATCTGTTATTTTCCAGCCCTGCTGGGTTGACACCACAGGGGCCAATGCCCCCCATCTCAAAAACAAACACTCACTCTGGCATAAATCAAGACAAGAGTTTGTACCTTGCAGCGGGGGTGACTTATATATCCATAAAACATGCATATGAGTGCCGTCTAGTTAGATATGTACGTAAAATATGACTGAACAGATCAAAACCTGAAATGTACAATAACATGACAGACATTTGTCAGTCTTGTCCAAGCAACTTTTTGCATTTAAGATATACATTCTGAGTATGTGTGTTCCCCAAGACTCGAACCCACAACCTTTGCGCTACTAATGTAATTGTCCTACAAATGACTTACAGTATAACTGTCTACGCATATAGGGTACTATAACGCATGTGTGTGTTCTTCATGTGGTAACTAGTTGCTTTGGATAAAAGCGTCTGCTGAATACGTAAATATGAATATATAAATGTAAGTATAGAGCTAGGAAGGCAAAACATTCAAGGCGTGTAATTTTTTAAAGACATGTTTGAGGGCACTTACACCCACAAAAACAAACTCTTAAACTTTATGATGTGTTATAAGAGCGCTGATCATTTTGTTGTAGGCTCTAATGTGATCAAAGAGAAAGAAGCTGAAAATTAATTCCAGAAATTAATAAGAGAAACAGAGGAGGGCTGAAAGAGGGCTGTAATTCAATTTGTCTGCTGTGTTGTGACAGAAAGCGAGTTTAATTACAGATGTTGTAATGGAGCTGACGAAATGTGCAGCAATTGGTAAGGTACTCTCTCTGTTGAAAGACGTCCTTTAAAAACCTCTTCTTAACCTCACGACACGCTCCTTTGTTTGAGGTTGTCACACTGTTGCTTTTTCATGACTTGCCAAACACACAGACTGTGCTGAATACACAATCCAGATCTTATGATCCTTTGCTTTTATATTTTGTATTCTATACCACCTACTGGCACCTAAAATGGCTCTTTATACCGCCCGAAGCTTGTTTTGTGCTTGTCTGTATACGCAACTGAAGATATAACATTTCAGGAATTACTACTGCCTTGACCTATAGAAAATGTAGAAATCTTACATTTATAGTTGCCTTTTTGTGGGTAGTGCTAACATGCTGTTAATTGTGCATTAAAAACAGAGCTTTTACAAATAAGTGAGACATACAAACAGTGAGATACTGTAAAACTAGTTTATATAGAAAGGAGGCATAACAAGCTTAAAAAAAACTTAATTCAAACACACCTTGCACAGGTATGAAATAACCCATCAGGTCTATTAAACTGGTTTGAATCTGCTTGATTGTTTTCTTATGATTCCTGCATGTAATGCATTATTATTCCTCTGCCACATTATAAACACCTCCACATTTTTATCTCTAAGCACAAAAGTGAAACTCTATGAGTCACTGGCTCCACCCCTGTCGCTTGCTGGGGTGCGAGACCCCACAAGATTTGTTACAAACTACTGCAGTTTTGTCAAGCTGTGTCAAAACAGATTTGAGCACAAATAGTAACAAACAAAGTCTCTCAGACTTCACATTCAGTGCCGGAGACAGCGAAGACAGAAGAGATAACAAACCAACAAACAGCCACTCACAAAAAGCAAAAAACAGACGACAGAAGAATCTATAATTAGACAGAACCTCACTTTCAGCCAATTTGCCTTTTCTTGCTTTATTTTTGTTTATTATAAACCCAAAGCAGCCAAAATTGCGCTGGTGCGCAGAAATACAAATTAGGAAACTGGCAGCGGCTGATGGCGGCCCCTCCTCAGAGCACTGGGAGGAGAGCCAGGAGCCAACGATGGTAAATAAATGAGAAAGACTTTCATAAATTACTGCCTGTATTCATCTACCGCATGATTCACAGTTGCTAAATGCCAGTGATGAGGGTGTTAACAAATATGCATTTAAAATATGTCCTGATTATGTAAAAAGCATCGTATTATCCCAAATACGGCCTGGTGCTCAACAGTGGAGAGTTCCTCGATTTGCAATGTGATGGAAAAAACATGTTTTCAGAAATTATAGATTTCTTATAAGTTAAACCAGTTCTGAGGCGCTACATTTAAGAGGAAAAATGGTGTTGCTTTTTGTCAGTTTTCCTATTAATAATAAATGGAATAATGCTTTAAAAGCTAGTGCGTCTCTTCAGAATGAAACTTTGGCAGGTGTTTAAATCGTATTTTCTGCTATAAAACAACATTACGTACAGTGGATAGAATATATAGAAGCTGGAAAAACATTTCATTCCTTTTCAGGTGCTGAAGTTTGAACTTTAAGTTGTTCAAGTTTAAATCCATTAATCTGTCTAAAGATTAAATTCAGTGCACAGAGTCGTTCCAAACATCTTCTCCCAGACTCTTCCTGAAAATGAACAAGTACAAACATTCCTAAAACCACATGACAGATGAGCCTAGAAACCCATATAAGAAGTCTTTACACGATGATGTGATCTGTGTTCAGAAGAACTGCATACAATAAAAGCACTGGGCGATTTTATAGAGTTTTACGCTTTGACAAAGATAGCATCTTTTTTACTGCTAATGCAACAAAATGAGATGGGTTAGGTGTGTAATTGCTTTATGTATTTTATCATTTCCAGGCTGCTACAGAGAGAATTATGGGAAATGTAGTTTTACAGGCATCTACTGAGAGCAGGTCAGATCACAAGCAAGATACAAAAATAATTTAAACTTAAATCTATACTTCACTTTTTTTTTATTAAGTATAGATCTAATGAGCAAGATGACATACAGTCAGACAAGTTATAAATAACAGTAAAATAAACCCCCTCATTGTTCTCAGAACATAGGCTAACATTCTCCAAAAGTAGGTGACCAGGCTAACGCTGTTGAATGAAGATGTTTAAGCTGTTTTAAATGATAGCAATTGAGAGAGGGAACCCTGGGGCTCTTTTTGGAAGAATACAACTCAGCAGAACAGTGTTCAGCTGTTAATTGGCTCAGGAGAATATAGAAATAATTAACGCTGAGAGACGAAGGCCGTTATGAGTGACCTAATTAACAGAGCTGTCGGAGAATGAAAATGCGGTGTCTACAGACAGCAAATGCCTTCTCAAATCACAACGTCTGCAAGAGGACATTTGTGCTTTCCTTTAATGCATGCTGTCAGCATTGTTGAAGTTAAACCTGATCTGTGTGAATGGATTAAAATGAGGATGTGAACTGCACCACTATGGCCACAACTGCAAAGTTATGGCAGTGAAAACTGCAATTAAATGCAGGAGTTAAAACAGATTTGTGTATATGTGTGTGTAAACAATATAGAAGTCACTCCTAAAACTTGTTTGGCATCTCGTGGCTGTAAACAAGGAACGTGGTTGAAGTCAAAATCACAGTTTTGAACTGTGGGTACAGAACTGGGATTTAAACAGGTGTGAGATCCTGATCTTAGCTGCAGTGTGCACATGGTCAGTGTGAAACTGATTTTGAAGCAAGCAGATGATTACTCTGTCTATGACCCCGCCCCCTTCCGTGCTTTCCATTTTTTTAGGCTTTGATGCATCTATTCTGGGCGCGCGGGCGTGAAGAGAAGCCCTAATGATCGTAAACATGCTGGAAATCACAGCCCAGCTTTTCAAAGGTCATATCATTAATCCTGCAACAGCCCAGAATTGTGATCGAAAACGCTTTAATACTTGTGTACACACACTCATCTTCTACCTTTTCCCACACACTTTTTTAAATAGAATTACAAATATATCAAGAGGTATTTGCTTCTAGTCTGTGGTGTACTCCTTCCAGATGTCCTTCTATCCCAATATGACATACAGGTTTTCCCCTTGCTTCACAATCCTCTGGTCTTATTGATTTTTCATTTCCACAATCAGCATTCGTTCGATCGGCGCTGTAATGAGGAACACGATTCCGGTGCAGACAAAACCACGTCCAGTCTCGAAGGCCTATATGCCTGTCTCTGTTACTATGGCTACACGCTCCTTATTACAGTCTCTATGAGGGAGGCTACAAACCAATTTAATGGGACAACAATCTGTCTTTCATAAAAACTAGACATTCTTTTCTGAGGGAGACGCAAGCAGGCCAACCACTAAGCCACAACTTAAGCTACAGTATTTGACATTGTATGAGCTTAAAGGAATGGTACACCATAAACAGGAAAAATCTGTTCATCATTATTTATGGCATTTCAAAACTTCAACCACATGACCAACCAATCACTGGCGACAACGTCACTTGACCAATCAAAATGCAGCATTCTGAATATGCAAAAATGTGACTGACATGGGAGCTACAGCAGACGGAAAGACCCACAACTAACATTTCAGTTCGTTCAGCACACATTTGTTAAAAATGTCGAAGTTTGTAAACATTTGAAAATAGAAACAACCAGATTTAGCTGCTAGTTTAATTAAACTCTCAAATGCACACACTGAAGTTCCCCTTTGGATTTGGCCTTCAAAATCAAAGACAGGAAACCATTTACATGTCAGGGATGCAACGAGCCACTGAGCTAATTTAACGAATATTGATTATGCATTACAAACAAAAGCTATAGCAGCTGTATTTATGAAACATCAATAAAGCCCAAGAACCACGAAAAACCAAACTTTACAGCACATAGTCAGAGCACAGCTGTCGCTCGCGAAGGTCTCTGCTGAAGAACAACCGAAGATGAACAGAATCGCAACAGAAGTCTCTTTATGTTCTTCACAAAAGATGTCTCTAAAACTGACCTTCAGTCTTATTCAGAGCTCACGGCTAATTTCACGTTATCCATTCAGTTATGATGTCACATAAAAATTAATATTCCAGTTATCAAAATTCTATATGTTCTTTTTACTTAATAAAACATAAGTTTCTACAGTGTTTGCAAACAACGTTTCCACACGTTTTCACACAACGTTAACCACATCATTACGTAGGTCATGAAAAGAGGTAACCATGGCAACAGAACACTGCTCAATTGCTTTGTTAGGATGAATATTGGATAGGAAATGAATGTACAGTATGTAGTTTCACTTTTATCAATCTATTATAGATTTATATAATCACAAAAAAATAGTTTAAAACATGTGTTAACTGTGCTAGGAACAGCAAAACACAACTTTGGCTGCGCAACAGGAACCGGAAAGATGACTGACAGAAATTCCTGACAGAAAGTCGACCACCCTGAAAATTACTGTATAATTCACACACAGCACAGTTTTTATGAACACCTCCAACTCTCATTTTTCTGTGGAATGGGAAGAAGACGCATTCCTCGCCGTCTCCCGAGGCAAGCCATCGGACATCAGAAATAGATGTGCGGCTACGCTCTGCAGTCCTATTTTGAACCGTGACAAGCCCGAGTTTCACCAACCACACCAAATTGCTTTTGCTCCTTTACTGCTGTCAACTTCTCTGTGGTAAATACTGATACTTTATGAGAGAAAAAGACCGAGCGGTGAAAAAATAAAAGAGCTATTGCTTTTTTCATTTCTTTTAGAAGAAATTGTGCTTTTTTGTTCCTCGTTTCATTGTTGTGTTTTGACAAGTTGAAGGAAAACAAGCCCTTTGGTTGACTTTAAACACATACAGTATGTACACACGCACACCTCTTATGATTATCAGTACATTTTGTCTATGTTGTGTACAGTGAAGCGTGTGTGTTTAAATCTTTTTGGTATTTGGTACTTGTGGTGGCTGTAGACATTTTCAGGAAAGTGAATGTGGTACAGCTCGTTTCTCAACTGGGTTGTGGCCCAAAAAATGCGTCACGGGTCTGTTGTGACAGCGCTGTGGGCTGCAGGGAAGCACTGGTTTATATCTTGCGTCTGTCTTGTAAAAGGTGCAACAGCAGAAAGGGGAAAATAACAATGTCTAATTACATAGAGTTTTCAAGTATACAGTATATATGCACAGTACTGCCATTTTAAATCCATATGACAATTTCTTCTGTGGAACAAAACTCTATATAATGGAAGTCAATGAGGACTACACTTGTTCATGAGAATTTGACAGAAATTATTTCCAATTCTTTATTTCTTCCAATTCTCAGTCCCAAAGAATGATTGAAAAACTAGAACTTGGCATCATGGTGACTCTCTAATTTTTTCCTTTAAAAACATTTCATTCTAGAACGTTCTTTAAATTACAGGTTTGTTTTTCAAAGATTGATTCTTTTTTCTCTCCAGCTCTGAAGTGGAACTAAAACACAATGTATTTTTCAATGTATTGATCATCCCGTCACAGACGGACTGCTGTAAGTGCTTTTACTCGGTGACATCTCTCGACTTTTTGACCCTTGTTGCTAACAGTGAACCTGCTCCTCACATCACTACCTTAAATTATCAGATTCACGTTAGGATTCTGCCTCAGATCAATACGAGGCTGTGCTGTCTCTCTCTCTCACATGGTTTTAATGGAACATTTCACCCATAAATGGTGATTCTGTCATCCTCTGCTCGCCCTGATGTCTCTCCTGTATGACTTTGTTTCAAGCTACACACAAAAAAGTGGATTTTCAAGTCGTTAAAGTGAAACGTACTGATTATGAACTGGTAGAGCATGGCGCTTGCGACCTCTAAGTTGTGGGTTCAATCCTATGAAACACACATATTAATTAATATGAATACTGAACAATGAATTGCATTCTGGTGTGCTGGATTTGGACCAACAAAAGGGTGAGAACATTTTCAATTAACAAGTGACACTTTGTGCTGTCTTTGATGTGATGACCTCAGATGTCCTTGACAACATATTCTATTGAGAAGAACCTGAAGGCAGCTTGTTTTGGGCCCTGTTATTTTTTGGGTTGTGTTATTGTGAATACAATGAATAATGCAGATAATAGATCACAGCAGAAAGGCAAATGCAGGGCACTGGGCAAACAATACACATTCTGCCATATTCCCCTTGACAACCACAAAAAGGATTCACACATGTTTTGATTCAAAAAGCCATTTTCAAGGTGCTGGCACGCTGCACTGAAATGCTAATGAAACGGCAACCGGCAGCCGTGCGTATTTCCCAAAATGCACCGGGGCGGAACGGAGCACTTTTCTACCTGACTATTCATTCACGGTAAAAGGCACAGAAACTAGATTTCCTAAAGAAAATGTGAGTGGAGCTTGACCAGGCGTAACTAAAATCTAGAGTGGTTGCCAGGGAGTTGCTATGCACTTGCTAAGGTGTTCTGAATGGGGAGAGGATTGCTACAGATGCTAGTGTGTTTTCTTTGGTTGTTAAGGGGTTGCTAGGTGGTTATTTACTGGCCCTGATCAATACATCCCACTGCCAAATCTCTATGATGTTCTGGTCTTTATATATGACTCTTGTTCTTTCTTAAAGGTACAGTAACCATTTAAAAGAATAATTATGTAAATTAATTAAAAGAGCATTTCAAACAGTTTACTGGCACTGACTGTTTCTCTGGACGTCCATTTCAATGGTATCTCAGGTTGTAGGACATTTTATGTGTAATAAAAAATGGCTTTTTTATGTGATCTATACCATTTTTCGCCTGTTTCATCAGCCGCCAGACAAAAACAGTAAGTTGGATCGCTTGGAAAATAATATCACTTCTCTTTTCAACAAGCCACATGATTTGAGGTACAATTCATGTCTGTAGCACACGATACACAAGTCACACAACAAATTTAAGAGGTTTTGGAAAAGTGATTACTTTGGTGTGAGATTAGGGTCAAATCGTGGCCATTTTATTGGCTCTTCTCAGCACACTTGGCTTCTGTTCAAGCATCATACGTCCTGAGTTTTCTAGACAGCCTGTGGGAGAGCTTTTCCTAATCTGTCATTTTATCTCCAAACCCTCCAGCAAACAGCTCCGAGCTTAGGGGTCTGTCTCAAGTGCTGAACCCCAGGGTGGGGTCATTTTCCGGGGCCATGAACAAGCCGCACATCCCTCCACCATCTCTACCTCGGCAGAACAACAGAAATGAGAGCTTTACAGGCAGCTTATGTTCACACCAACCATGGTGCTTGTTTGTGCTGGTATCAAAACACATAAGGCTCTGCACTGACCACCACAATGCGTCTGAGAAACCCTGTACACACCTATACGATGGAGCTTTTGTAGCTGGAGAGATTGATTTTCTGGAATAGGTCAGGTCAGACTGTTTCCAAGAGAAAATACGACAGATCTTAAACTTGACCTTGTTTTCAAAGTGACTGCACACTCGTGATGTATAAAAAGCAAAGTGTGCGAGTATAAATGTGTGAGTACACATCAAAACAACAGGTGCTGCATACATGCATTACAGTGTAGTGAGAATATCAAGGTTAAACCGTGTTTTAACTGCTGCCTCCAAGTGTATGTTGCCGTATTTCTCTTCACTCACCCCCTCCCCTCCCTGATGCATGCCAAATATAATTTCACAGACCTCTTAACTTACTGCTCTGGTCCTGACCATGGCATTTCCCATGATGCATCACGTCGCAGTCCAGGCAGAATTGTTAGCCAGACTCTGTCAGCTCTGGCTGATTGGGAAATATTGCTTAATTATTGAGCCTGTAATAACAGCCTGGCTTGATTCGCATATCTCATGATTCGACGAGCGAGAGAAAAGAGGCATATTTTATTTCCCCGCCTGTTAATGTTATGATATTATACATCAGCTCACCGCGCGTAGGACTGCGTTAAGAACGGTCACACTAAATACCCATTCATCAAACACAAATCATGACCGGCAAAACGGCCATATTAGCAAGCGTGGTGCTTGCAGACAATTGAGAGAGTTACTCTTATGCAATAAAGCAACAAATGCTAAAAACTTTTTTGTGGTCGAATTTTGTCCATGCGACAAGCAGCAATTTGTAAATTACCTTGATGGCCTCAACCCCATTAAAATCTCATTGGACCAAAATCATACTCCACAAAACTGTATTACATATTTTTTTGTATTATGAAATAAAAAAGTCAATTTTATTTTAATTCCTTATTATAAAAATTACAGTATACTACTCGCTGTGACTGTTGAGTCTTACAGGAATTTTATAATAAATGTGGACAGACAAATTGAGGTTAATCTCTGGTATTTTGTGATAACACCTGATTAGGACACAGTGTTACTTGAATTTTCGTAATTGTTCTTTGTTTGTTCCAACCATCTGCAACAATGACTATTAAAACACTGAATTTACCGTTAACCGTAGTTTATGGCCCGTAACAGGACAAACATACTAGCAGGATTGTTCAGTGTTTTAAGATGGTGGAATATTAAAGCATCATTTTTTATCTCAAGAAGACAGTTTACTCTGAACGTCTGTTCCAACCATCTGCAACAATAACTATTAAAACACACAGGTGAGCTTCTCAGCTGCCGTAACGTCTCAAAACGGCACATTTGATGAGAGCGAAGCGTCTTTCAGCCTGACATCATGTTAACTGTACTATATTTAGACATCAGAGACGATCTCCAATCTGGCAGTGCTAGCCCCCGCGCAGGTAAACAATGCTTAATCAAGACCACAGGTGAACCATGAAGGAGCCAGCGTACCGAAACTACCTGATTAAACTATTAAGCTAATAGCTTTTCACTTTCATCCCAAACAGAGGGTGAGAGAGTGACAGAACGAGAGAGAAAGCGATGTGTAAAAGACTTAGGGGTGTATTATCAGCTCTGAGCAAGAAAGATGATCTTTTGCCCTCCAACGAGAAGCAGCAATCTGTCGTACTGCAGGGAATTTCTCTATCTCCAAAATGAGAATGTGAACAAGTGGTAAACACGCCTCTGTTTCTTTCTATCATGGTGGATCAAGCAGACGGCGAAGACTAATAGGAGAAATCAACAACAGGCGTGTCGTGGTAATGAAAAGTTGTGTCCTTCATCTGGTCACCTCTGCTGTCAAACGTGGCTAAAAATAAACCCACTATATCATACCGGGACTGCACTTGACCTGGCAATCAGAGGGCAAAGGTCAGAGGCAGTGCGCTTCATCATCAACCAGAAATCTCCAGCAAGCTGAAACAGTGTGAACCATGACTCTCTATGGCTACCTCTCAAAATTCACTATGAATATTATAAAGTTAACCCCCGTTTCTTTATGGTTTGTTTGTTGTACACAGCAGGGCTCTGGTTCCCAAACGCACTACAGCATGAATAAATTATGCAAATGATTGCTTTACTGTTTAATGTTTTGCAGTTTACTGTGTTATTTGGGCCTCTGAGTTACTTGTCATGCAGTGTAAACTTAGAGTGCTTGTTGCGTGTCACGCTCTATTGTGAGTTTGATATTAATAACCTCACATACCAGAACTGAAGATCAACAGTCAGTTCCTCTAGTTTGTTTCTCACCTGTTATTAGTCAGTACTAAAATCATTACACAAATATTACAAATGATAACCAATAAAAATACCAATCATGACTCACTGGGCATTGTAGAACAGGCCTGTTTAAACCACAAATCCTGAGTAACTCTGAATCCATAAAGTTTTTGAAACAAAAATACATTTCTGAAACTTTAAATTCAACAGAAACATAATGCAATGCATGTATCCGAGCTATTATTTTTGTGTGCATGACAAAAAGCAGTCTGTGTTTGTTTTACTCATTATTTCCAAACCATTGGTATATTTCAACACAAGATGAACCAGCCGTCACTCTGGGTGGATCAATCTTGGATAAATGTATGTTTTTGATGGGTGGGAGTGAAGAGGGTAGGGGTATTTGAAAAAAGGGTGATAGGAAACGAGACTCTGCCAAAATGAAGGGGAAATCAATACGACGAGGGGGGGGTTGGTTTCAATTCATTCCGAAGCAGCACGGATGAATTCTTTCCAATTTCCAGCTAATATTGCCTTTCTGCACGCCTGAACTTTGCCTCGCCATCAACGCGCTGTGTAAAAAAGCAAAAAAAACCTTCAGAAAGCTGTCAAAAAAGCTGACGAGTGGAAAAAAGAGAGGGTGGGGAAATGACGCCAGAAAGAGGACCGCCGGAGACAAGACACGTCCATCACACGAACTGTAAA